>JARJCX010000061.1:0-600000 GCA_029282285.1 Mycena rebaudengoi
GTTTCTTTTTTGAGAATTTATTTGCCTACAACACCCTCTCTACCTTATTATTCCCTAACCTGGAAGGTGTTGCAATCATTGATGTATATTTCCTTTTTTGGCAGGTGTTCAAAATTTCCTTTTCCATATTGTTTGGTCACAATTTGCTCAAAATTTGCCAGGCCAGAATATTTCAAATTTTCCTGGCCAGTAAATTTTGAGATTTTTCTCAGAAAATTGGCCAAATTACTGGCAATATTCTTGCAGGGAAAATCCCAGGTATATTGGGATCAAATTTGAAATACTCCCACTATATTCTGGCCCAGATTATCCCCGGATTTTTCTCGGGATGTTTGAAACAATCTTGCAATTTGCTTACAATTTACAGGGCCGTTAAATTGGATCTTGCCCCCAGTGTAAGACACTCTTCAAATTGATTTCCTCTCTCAACAAGCTATAGGTCGAACTCCTCCTTCACTGTTCCCCAAACATCTGGACCAATGAAGTTGCCAAGGGCATTTATCGAGTTCCAGCAAATGTAAGCTCAATGGTTTAACTTGAAATGTCCCTAACTTAGGTAACTAGATCCGTGGATTCCACATAGTAGTCGCTCTCGAAATGCCCACTCACACCTTGGCCTTTTGTTCGTTTGATAATAATTCGCGTGTAAGTGCTAATCTGGACAAGTGGTCGTCAGCTTACACATTATATAGTTATACTGGCTCTCTCTTGAGGAGTTGGGAGCCCTGAGACCGAAACGAGTTCCGGGTTCGTATTGATTTCACATAATATAGTCTTCTGGTCTAATTTTGAGCTCAGATATTGTTTACGATTTTTGGAACTGGTCAAAATATACTGTCAACTGGTTGAAGCGTCAGGGTACTAAACGTGACAACCAAAGAGTGGGTGCTGTTTTAGGCTCATATGGCAGTCAGCCCACTCGGGGTTATGGACAATACACCTGTGACGAAACCCTCCACCTAGCTGGCAAGTCGTTTGAATCTTCCATATATATTTCGACACCTCAACTTCTACCAGGCATTCCACCATGGACACTTTGGAAGTCTGTTCGCTCAGATCCAAAGAAATTAGCAGCTGTTTATTCTAGCTACCGCGCAGTTGTAATGCGTCAAGTGATTGAGATAAAGTAAGCCAAGTCAACATAGTTATCATGTCGAATCTGATTTGATACAGACAATATCTGTCTCGATCTAATGAGTGGAACAACAAAATAGGCAACGACAGCTTCATGCTGATTTCCAGTATCAAAGACATGAAACGATATGCAAGAGAATTGGGAGTACACCGAAAGCTGCGAACTGCTATCAGCTGGCGGAAGCATGTACAAGTTGAAGTGTACAATGTGAGTCACATAATCTCTAGCACAGCTGTCATATTGAACGTTGTACAGGAAAAGAGTAAGAAGACTCATCTAGCAAGCTTTAAGGACGCTCCGGCCGCTCTTGCAGACTTACATCAAGTCGTTTAGGCATTCGATGTAGCCGATATTGCCGATGTGCTGCTAACATTTGGCAGTCTTGGGCCACTATTGCTCGGCGACACCTGGGAGGTGGAGTCTCAGAACAGTCAGGCAGTCACTGCTGATATGCTTGAGATTTATAGAAAGCTGCCTGGAGATCTTCCGGACATCCAGAAGCTTTTATTCAAACCGCTGCCTCTGCTTGAAGAGGCCGAACTCCTAAAGCTTGTCGATACTTTAGGAGATTCGGTCAATCCTTTGGTCCGCTACTTGCAGAAGGCGGGACGGAGTTTAGTGGATGATGACTTGGAGTCTGATGACGACTTTGAGTCTGATGAGGACTCTGACGCTCGCTCTGAGGTCGGCTCAATATATTTTATGTTTTGGTTAATCTGACCCTTCACCAGAATTCAGTTATATATGTTGACGACGACCTCGACTGGAACATCGACGAAGATGACTGGAACATCGATGATGATGATGACCTTGATTGGATTCCTCCACATCTTACACCAGTTTCCACATCTGCCACACTCGAGTCTCCTGACACTACCGACACCTCACTCGCTGTTGTAAAGTGGACTCCTACGCTGATTCGAGACACTAAACAAACATCGATGGATACACTTCTTTACACCGATACAGAGAAGAATCCGAAGTCAGTGTGGACTTTGTTCCACGCTCCAGCCAACACACTATTCCCACATCCAGATCACTCTCCGACAACTGCATTAGTTGTACGACCAAGGCTAGATCAAGTCAGGAGGATGAGTACGATCGACTATATTCATAAACATACAGCCAAGTATACCATTGGGCCTGCAACTTTCTGTGGGCATGCACGACTGATAGAGAATGGGACAACGAAGTGGGTGGAAATTATTTTCATTTTCGAGTGATCAGTCACTGACCTGTCTTCAGATTTGTCGCTCCTTGCCTGTTCCATACTTCTCTTACAGCTCGTCAAAGGGACCTTGCACTGTCTGCAGCTACTTCGCGACACAATCCGAACAAAGGTATCAGACGTGGAACTCTCAAACTGGCCAAGCTCCAAATGCCCAGCAGTTGGATCAAGAATTACGACGTCGCAGAAAGCTTAAACGAAAAGCTGAAGAGCCTCCTCCTACAGCTGCACCTCCCCCAAGGAAGAAGAGCGTCCGGTTGCAGAGTCAAGCTTCTGCTTCTGGGTCTTCACAAACTTAACATACAGTCTTCGTAAACTTAACATACAGCTTAACATACAGTACATAGAAGTTTGTATAAAGTGCGCTAGTTATGCAACAAGCTCAAGTCCGGTCAGTAGTGGAAGATGAAGTAAGCAGAATATCTGAATATCCGGGACGATTTTTTTTGTTTCGGGGCAGGCATAGAGAAAATAGGGGAAAAATCCGGGATATTCGACCCTAGCTGTCCATTCAGGAGATTTTTGGATTAGATGCAGTGAGCTACTGGACTTTGAGCTATGGAAAATCCATTTTGGTCGGCGATCTAAAAGTTGGGTGCTTTGGTGCTACTCTATCGAAACCACACTACTACTACTCTATCGAAACCACTTATGAGGAAAGAGCTCGAAGATTTGCTTTATGATACAGAATGTGCTAGATACAGGTACGTAGCAAAAATACAAGAAGTGTTATTTACAATACAAGAAAAAATTGGAGTGGTTGGCGAGCCATATGACAGTAAGGAGGGGAAGGAGTGTAGTCAAGAAGGGAAGGAGCGTATGTATGTATGATATGTATGATTAGCGTGTAGGGGGTTCGCTCTCACTATCTCCAGTGAGGCCACAGTGGAGGGAATGTTCGTCATCGAGGATACATTTGATAAAAAACAAGTGGCAATGGCTACACCTATCCAATAGTGTTTCGATATCTTCCAAATCGATACCGCCTCCGGAGGCCAAGGTCGAGATGAGAGTGGCCTCGGGAAGATTGAGAGAGTGGAACAGCCCAGGAGGAAAAGAAGGAGTGGGAATCAATGAGGGCGAAGGGGATGCAAGCGATTCCTGTTCTGCTGAAATACTATAAGATTCACAGCAGTAGAAAGTAACTTGAGGGCTCACCAAGAAGAATTTCGGACAGCTCGTCTGAGACTAGCATAAGCCTGCCCTCCTGAATGCTACTGCGCTGTTCGCCCCAATACCCAGCAACATAGGGCTGCACTTCTCGCGACACCAAGTAGTGCAGAAGAGTCTGGGAGTCGTACTCAGCTCTCGGTGAGACTTCAACGTATTCAGCTCTCAAAGTAGCAGTTTCGGATTTTCGCCCTAGGTTCACTATGCCAGGATTAGATGATTAGACAATAATAGAATAGAGACGTACTAAAAAAGGAACACCTCAGGGGGGAATAATGGCAAGAGGCATAGGTCCCTCGTCCGGAATAATGATAGATTTGGCAAGATAAGGACTCCTCCTGGTCGAACGGTGACTTGTTCTCCAGGTTGAGTGTGCAAAAACAAGGCCAGTGGAGATGATTACGCCGCAGAAAAGGCAGCAGAAGAGTATAAGGAACTAGGTTGCCGTTGACCAGGGGCCTAGCTGAGCACGAGCAATGGGTGGATGAGACGACACACTCGACAGACCAAGCTATAATGACAGGTAGACGCAGCAGAGGACAGAAGATGACGAGTTTGTCGGACTGGCACTGGATTTCTACGCATGCGTGGTCGAACAGCTTGATTTGAGGTTGCCAAACAGCAAGAGCTTGCTCGGCAGCAGCAGTTGACGATGGAGGGGAGTGGGACATGGTGGTTGGGGGAAAAGAGAGTCATATGGAAAGGACGTCTTTTAAAGAGAAGAGGAGACGGAGCAAGGCGGATGCTGCCAAAATTGATGCTGCCGAAATTAGCATTGCCGCTAAAATCAAAATTAGCATTGCCTCGTTTTGCCTCGTTTTTATTGTAATTATTGCTATTGTCTCGCCATTCAAAAAAATGCTTGAAATATTATTTTGGCTTGCTACTACTGTATGTATGTTAAACAAGAACAACGCCATTCAAGAAATACAAGATACAGGATTAAATTAATCACTATCGTATTGACTGTCCGAAATATTTTTTGCCTGGCCAATGTCTGCACAGAGGCCCTGCATGTCAAGATGTAGTCTATGGGCAGTGAAGGAACGAGCTAGGTCACAGCCTGGACAAACCACATAGCCAGTACAGATAGTCATCCACATGTCGGTGGGGATTCCAAGCGGAGAATTCCACTCGAGCAGAGCAAGAGCTGTGGGGGAATCCAGTGCTTCTTCGGAATGGGCGGGCTCCTGGTTTTTGTAGTATGTTCGCCTGGTGAATGTCGTTACTGCCAAGGGAGGGGGACGGAATTTAGCAACTGGATGAAGATTAAGGCCAATGAAAGCGCTAGGGAGAAAATTAGACTTACCGGTCGGTAACTCTTCCAAAGGTCCCTGTACCAGGTTCCTACAATGACCATCCTGTATGTGTGCGTTATATCCGTCAAAGGAGAAGGTACAACAGCAGACCCGGCATCCGGTGCAGTGCCGAATAATATTAGAAAAGTCTGAGAGGGTAATGCCGATGGTGGAGACGAATCGTCTGATACAAAACCCAAGCTCTGTTGTAAAGAACTGTAGGTTGGAGAAGGTACGAGCACTACAGTCAGGGTGGCGGTTTTGGTCGTAAGCCTGCATCACATAGGGGAGGTTGCCTTCGTGTTCGCCTGCAAGAGGGTGATTGTCAGGAGAGCCTGTTATTAGGTTAGAGAATGGAAAGACAACTAGAGGCTACAAAAACATACGGCGATATCTTCCCTGATACTGTTCTTCTTGAAGACGGCTTATAAGGTCATGATCTAGAAAGAGTGATGCGGTGTCCAAAAACTTAAGCAAAAAAATTACCTGAGTCGGCCCGAGCTAAGGCAACAGACGTTTGGAAGAATGGTCTCAAGGTCGGTTTGGCCGATGTAGCATGGCGAGGAGTAGGTGGTGAACGCTGACTGCTGACAGAATGAAACGGCCGCCGTGGATCATCTTGCGTAGCGGTCTTGGGTGGCATAGCACCATTATCTTCGACTTCTTTGCGATCTGAAGGACGATGAGTTTGAGTTTGAGTAGAAGAAGAAATGAGAACTCACCGTTGAAGCGTTGGATTTGATCCCAAGTCGTTAAAACTTCGGATTTTCTTGCAGTAGGCTTTGTACGGACAAGGACTGTAAGATAAATGAGATCATTGAGAGGGAAGGAAGCTGAGAACTGGCTTACTCTTAAAGTCGCATTTGTGATCCTTGGAGCATTGGAAGTATGTTGCTTTGCGTCCGTTATAGTCTCCATCTACGCGGATAGTTGCACCAAGAAACCGTGAGCCTTTCTTATCCATATGGGGGCAGTAGACTTCAGACGATGGAGCGCCAGCTGAATTATACATGGACCTGAGTCCAGTGGGAGTGATGTCGACAGTGCCAGAACTCGTAGTACGCTGAGGGCTGTTGGATAATGAATGAGCCAGGAATAGAATAAAAGGGAGGGAAAAAAATTAAACTTACAGTGGAATGAAACCCCAGCAACGTCGGAAGTGGTCGTAAGTCGGCACGCTGGAGGTTAGGTTTTCGTTGAGGAGGAGTAGTTCTCCATAGGCCTTCGCCGTATTGGGAAAGGCGTCGGATTGAGGGGAGACTTTGGAGGGGCAGGGTTTGCGTGACCGATAGGGCATCATCTTGGGGGAAAAGTTGGGAGAGTGGGGATTTGCTGAAGAGGCGACGAAAGACGCGCTCTATTATATGAAAAGACTCTTCGCATTTTTCAAAATTTTGAAGTCCTCGGGCCTAGTTAATTGCGCTATTAACACCTTGACATAGCCAAAGTTGGCAGCGGGTATCCAGTGGCAGGTTATAGAAGCAAAGACGCTTTGGGACTCAAATTGAAGGATGAGGCCTCGTGGTTGATGCGCAATCAATGTTTGGTGCAAGAGGCAGACTGCAGCCACACATACGAATACAAAGGCGCGACGGGCGCACCGGAGTGCCTCGGAGCCCGATTAAGACGATGACGTCCTTGCCTTACGTATTACAGAACGTCCAGAACAGTTGGACAGCTTCCATCAGGAAGACCTGCCCATCATCTTCTAGCCAGTTCGACCATTGCACTATTTACCGAATCACAGGTGCTTATGAAAAAAGTTACTCAAGTCTTTTGACTGCCCTCTTGGGGGATTGCGGAGAATTCTTGGAGGTTTGGGTGTCCGAAACGCAACCTGGATTGTATGTTTACAGTCGATTTATGTGATGTGCATCCTAAATGTCACTAGGGAATCTGTGGCTCCTTTTGTTAGAGTTGTGAATAGGTCCACACAAAAGGGCTTTTCGCCAGCTCTGACGCATCTCCAGTCAGTTGATCCAGCCTTATCCAGTGATGAGGAGATGAGAGAGTGGTGGAAAAGCTTGGTGAGCAGATCCCATGGTTGAATTACTTGTGCTCACTGTTTGTTTCTAGAGATTTCGGTGTGCCTGCATATATTGATGGCAATTCGCAGTTAGGCGTGGAGTCCAATTATTATTCTTATGAGTAAGGATGCTGCGGTTATTGGAACTTCTGTTGATTGTTTTTGTAGTGTTGGTGTGATTGCACAATGCGCAGTTGATCCCCTCTGCAACATGTATGTTTGTGTTGCTTTTGCGGTACTGAGATTGAGTTAGGACTAGGCATGAATCTTCATGGATTTGCTGTGGCAGAAAGGGAAACCACAAGTGAAGTGTTCACTGGGGATGTTAGGCAATTGTATACATCTGATTCTAGCTATGCCCGGGATCCACAGTGCATCCCCGATGCGCCTCCCATCTACACAAATACAAGGTGTGTGTGAAATGGTGTATTGCGCATTGGTGCCCCAATTTATTTATTTATTTTGGTACAGTTCACCTTGTCAGGCCTTTACGCTTGCATCTGCCTCTGGTTGTGCTGTGGCTAGAGAGACTTCTCAGCAGGATAATACCATTGGTGATGTGCAAGAGGAGTGAGCTTGTGATTGTATGTTTTCTTCTTGCTGATGTCGTTCTAGGTATGCCATTTTGTCATTAGGTTCTTTGGTTCCATGAGTCTTTATCAGGGCTTGTGTTGTGTCTTTCTTCTACCATTTGAAGGGGTGTGAAAGCTGGATTTGCCCATTCCTTGCATCAGATCTATGTCTTGTGTGTGTGTTGTGTCTTTATTAACACCTCAGTTAGAGACCCAATACCTTTTGATTGCTGTCAAGAGATTGAACATCCATCGCAGTTGCTTTCTATAAGCCATGCACCTGCTGATGAGTTGCCTATTGCTGGCCACAAAGATGTGAAGCAGACCCTGTCTGTGCTCACTGGAAGTCCCATTAGAGGAGATTCAAATAAGTGAGACAATCACAGACAAGAAAAATAGATATTTGAATTTGAAGACTGACCTAGCTCAGTGTGATTGTGTTGCCTGTCTGGATGTTTCTTGTGGGTCTAAGTCGTGAGTGTAGCTGAACCCAAGTGATATCACAAGTCAAATGTTTTTAGGTGGTATACAGCCAATTCATCCAGAATGCAGTGAGGTCACTTAGTGTTAATTGGAGTTTGTTGACTATGATTTACAGTGACACTGTGCAACACCCAAAAACTAATTCATCAAGAATGCAGTGAGGTTGCCTGGAGCAGATCGGAGTTTTGCTGACTATGGTTCACAGTGACGCGGTGTGCATATATGTATGCCAAGTAGTGTGGTTGTATTTTTCTGATTTTTAGTTCAGCATGCAGGTGCTGATGGCTGTCATCATGAGCATAGTCGTGGGGCATATCCGGATAGTGTTCATATTGTTGAACCTTGTGGGTGTGATTGCAATCATGCATGCTCTTTGGTCTCTGGCCAGTTGTGTGTGGCAGAATGTAGGTGTGAGTTAGGGAAGCAATTGCCATTCTCCTGTAGTACTTCCGGGTGTTGCCGGCTGAATGGGTGAGAGCAGTATTTTGATTCGGTAAGCTGGTTGACGGAGTGGCTCTGTAATGTCCTCCAGCTGCACCCAGTGTGTTGTGATGCTACTCTTTAGTGTGGTGCTTATATGTTAGAAGGCAAGACAATTCACATGACTTCATTCAGGGGAGTCGTCGTATGAACCGTGGAGATGGCCATATCACTTCGTTGATTCATCATCGGTGTGTTCAGTGCGAAGATGAAAATTCCGGATCCTTGTCCTGTGTTCATAGTGCAGAGCAGGAACTACTGCCCTTTACTTCAGTGTGCAGTGAAGCGAGGTGGGCATGCAGTGATTAGTTGCTGTGTCGGACCTATTTTTTGTTGATATAGTTCGGACTCGTGTTGTATACAAAACTACAAATTTATCTGAGGTGTAGTGATCCCCACTGCCGACGAGGTAACTCATAACCTGAAGATGTGAGATTTCCTGATGACCCATCATACTATTCACAGTGCTGGTCATCACAGTTACATAACTGTTAGAGGTAGCCTTCTTAGGTTTGGACAGTTCAGGCTGCTTTTCATTCATGGAACTTATCACATATGACAAGGCAGCCAATCCAGCATGAACAGTAAGAAGAGGTTTACTAATATAATCCGTGACATAGTACACAAATGCTTTCGCAGCTTCACCCAAACCAATAAATTTAATATCCATGTTACACTTCAAGAGAAACATTACAATGTCATTATAACTCGCAATCCAAGGATGGTGTCTTCGCAATTGAATGGAATGAGTTTCTCCATCAATAACGGATGGGCCACCTCACTGGCATCGTAGTCGTATGCACACTACAGGGTGAAGCAAGGGGCTGGGAGGTGAAGGGGCAAGAGATCTTGAACATCATCATGGGATGCAGGAACAAACTTGTATACACTGGGTGAGCATTTCAAAATTTTCACCCAGATTTTTGGTGAAAAACTTCCTTTATTTTTCATACATTTTTCACTGAAAATGTAGCTGGAGAATTCATAAAATTTCAAGTATTTTTGTGAAAAATTCAAACAATTTTCAGTAAAGTCACAAAAGTACTGTAAAAAGTTTAAAATTTTCAGACATTTTCAGATACACTTCTTGGCACTGGTTGAACATTTCGAGTTTTTCAGTGAAAAAATTGTTGAAAGACTTGAATTTTTTTTCACCTATTTTTTCAGTGAAAAACAGGTGAAAAATGTAAAACTATTTTCACATTTTTTTGACTCAAAACAAAAATGAGGTGAAAGATGTGAAAATACTTTTACATTTTTCACCTTTTATTTCACTGAAAACATAGGTGAAAAAATTCAAGTCTTTCACCAATCTTTTCACTGAAAAACTTGAAATGTTCAACCAGTGTGGGTGAAAAATAAAGGAAGTTCTTCACTGAAACTTGGAGTGAAAAAATTGAAATGCTCAACCAGTGATTGACATTGCTTTGCTGTGAATTTCATCTCACAATGCCCATGCATGTAAAGAGTGAGATTCTGGTCCTGGGAAAAGAAGGGAAGACCAGAGCATGAGGCATCAAGTACCAACTTTCTGAACCTCACCTACCAGAAAAGGATGTGAATACTTGAATGCTCAAATATGAATATTCCCCTGTGAAAGGTGGACCATGGAATATCTTGAGTAACACCTAGCTGAATTGTTTTCCATCCTAGGATATTGCATGTAGTTAGTGGGGAATACATCCATACATCAGTAAAACAGCATGTTTGTCTTTGGCGTCTTAGGTCTTTGAGAGCTGTCTTTCACTGTCTTTGTCTTTGAGCGACCTCTTTGATCTTTAGCAACACATCTTTCAGCATCTTTGTCTTTGACAGTACATGCCAAGTCTTTCAGCGACGATCTTGGAGGATCATGATTTTACTTGTCAATCAAAGATGTCCAAGACATCAATTCCACGATTCAAGTACTTGCTGCCAACTCCGAGTCGCTGCCGTCCTCCCGCCACCCAACCACCCAACTAATGGAAGAGCCCTTGATTCTCCTCAAACTGGGGAGGCCTCCTTGGATGGGACCGGATAAATACCAAAAGGTGAATATATTGAAAGTAGTACAATATAAAGACAATATCTAAAAAGCTATTTCGTTTGCATGATGGTCAGCATACTTGTTAACATAGAAAGCATTAAAACGGTCAAGGGTATCGGAGTGTTTGAAATGTCGAGGAAGATAAGTATCACCATAAATACCTATCAAATGCGCACCGCGCAAAATGGTATCAACATGAATGATGTCCATGACCCGCTCCCCATGCTGGCCAACATCAGGCTCCACCATCCACATCCTGACATCGGGGCAAGGATCATCACCCATTGTGGAAAACCAAGTCACAAGCGCGCATGGATACAGAATTCCCATGTGCTTGAATGACATGAAGAGGAGGACATGGGCAGCAAGCAGTCCCTGGAAGCCTGGGAGGTCGGGGTCACCCTCGACGAAGACACAGTCGTACCAAGGGGCACCGCCATGCCATGAGCGCACTGCCCGAATGCACTCACGTAACATTCCATGAACGCCGGACTGATCACTAGGCACATAGAATTTGGCGACAGCTGACAGAAAAACCCTGACACTGTTTGGAGCATCAGGACATTCATCCAAGGGGATGTCTGGATCGTGATCAGGGTGATCTTGCAAGTAGAGGAAGCGGTGGATGAGGGGGACAAGATCAGGGAGGTTGAGATGCTGGGCCAAAGCATCAGCATTACGGGGGTATTTGCATACTGCAAGAGGCTTAGTATATATATGTATGCATACACAAAAAAGCGCACCGTGAGTTCTGGCCAAAAGGACCTCCCCAAGAATTTTTCTCCCATCACTTGCACTCCCCATTGTCATCATCGTCGTTGTTCGGGAGGGGAGGGGGATCCGGGCCAGCTGAAGGTAGAGGGCAGGCAGACGGACCAGTCAGCATCCCGCGATCCATGAAGTCCACATGGGCTGCAGCAAGCTTGTCGAGTCGGTCGTTGATGGTGAGCATCTGACCAAGTGCTTCGAAGCGACTCGATCAGTGCCACAGCTGCTTCATGGCCTTGATGTGCTTGGACTCGGTGATGGATGAGCAGAGGCCGTTGGGAGCACCAAATTCTTGGATGAGGAAGCGATAGTGGGTGAGGGAGTGCTGGCGAGGGAGACAAAAACCATCTGGGCAAACACCGGACTCCACAAAAATAGTCCGCTTGTGGTGATATCCAGCAAGCACAGCATCAATGGCGAGGAGGGTGGCCTCGTCAATGACGTTGCGACGGACCAAATAACAGAAGTCCAGGAACACACCGATCGTGCGAACCATCTGGGTCGGGACATGGCCCTCGATAGCCAGAAGATACACCTGTAATAAAATCAAGTTAGCGTAGCACGGGATAAGCAATGCATGAATATTGACCTTCATCAACGCCTTGGAATCGTCCCCTGTCCATTGTTTAAAGCCTTGACCTTCAGGAAATCTGCGAAGCCCTGGGAATGGAGGGACAGCCACAATGCTAAAGAACAAGTTGTTGTAATGTAGTACATAATATTTTTATAAATAGACTTACCGTCGGTCGATGTCTGCCATGATTTTCTTGGCCTTGGCTTTGCCATGCTCAGCCTCGAGATAGTTGCCAACCCACGCCACGAGGTGGTCCTTGAAAGTTCCCTTTATAACTTGATGTAAAAGATCGGGTGAGAGAAGTTCGTAAATATCTGCCCGTGGAAAATCCCAGGTGAAAGGCTGGGTAAAACATCAATGAGGATTGAAAAAAATGGTGAGGTATGCACAAGAATGTCTGGAACAACACCATATTGGTCCCACATGGTACCGTGGTCCATTATGTCGAACAGACTTTGAGTATGAGCTTGGGTTCAATGGCCTCCAGGGCCATCCAGATTTTCTCTTGACACCGTACACCTGTCAATATTATTAGTGAGCATACACAAACGGGAAATTGATACTCACCTGGCACACCAGCCTTGCACCACACATGCCAGAAGAACCTGCTCTGGGTAGTCAGCAATGTATGGGCCAAGACCATAAATGACACGGCGGTAATGGCCGTCAGCGAATTGTGTTACCCTCGGGGACGGTCATCCCAGGCTTCAGAGACTGGAGGATATGCTGAAGCGATCCATGGAAGAGGCTGTGGCGGAATGTATGAAACTCATTGGAGTCCTGGTTTTCGCGATCGGCTAAATATAGATGATATGTCAGTAATAAAGATCATAGCGTTCACATATGATGGCGCACTTTTGGGGATCATGAGAAAGCCAATAAGGGTCACCGCATTCCGGTGTGCACGTTGAACACCGTTGTGAACAAGTCCGTTCAACATATATAGTGGATAGTATTCATTTTGGCCCGTAGCGATGGAGACGGTGGTCTTGTCACTGCCGAGAATAACAGGGACATATGTCGACCCATGTGTGGTGGGGTCCTCGACAATAATATCCTACATGCAAGGGTGTTGTCAGAGAGGCATTCAAGAGAATGTGGGGGGTACACACCGCTTGCTTCCAGGCCTAATTCCCTGACATAAAGTCCTCGTACTGTCGATTACCATCAACAAATACTTGCTTGGGCACGAAGTCCATTTCGAGTTTGAAGTCCGGATTCGCTAGCTGTTGCTGTAGGACCTTGCGAGGATCACAAAAATGGACGATATAGTCCTGCGTCTTCCACGGAGAATTGTCCCCCGGGGTGATAGGCTGATTATATTTGACAGCGAAGGACTCCCAAGGAACGTGGCCGATTTCGGTGGCGTCGATGGTGTTGTACATATCTTCGGCGTCAGCGAAAGGAGGATCGCCTGCGGACTCTGGCCTCACCGCCCAATTTTGCATGAGTTCATTGATAGCGCCAGCAGACATTTGAACACGCCGATACAGAAGATCTGCAAGTTCAAAGTCCGCACAGGCCATGTAAGGAAAGAAGTCATCCAAAGCTGGATGTTCTCTCGGTGGGGGTGGTGTATTTGGCGGTAGAAAATTGCTGTTGTGGTCGCAAGGTCAGCCTGTGCAGCATTAGTTTTGTAGCATAATTAGTAGGAGCTCAGAATGCACCATTCAAAAGGGGATGATGACGGGTGATAAAGCGCAGTGGTGGGGGCAGAGTGAATCGCAGTGGTGGGGGAGTGGCCGAACCCCTAGCGTCGCCACTGCCTAATACAGAGGATGCACGACTGCCTGCGGGAGAACCCATAGGTACGTCCCCATCCCTATCCAGAGAGGGTGAGCCTCGGCCATGAACATCAAAACCATCATGCACGATGCGTGCGTGCTGAGTGAGTCCCGACACATTTGAAAAGAAGCGGCCACATCCTCGTACGAGGCAAGGCAAATTGCGCGGCTTGAATTTCTTGCGCTTCAGCATGTTTCAAGAGAGACTGGCTAAGGAGGGTGGTCGATGGAGAGACGGAAAAACGGCAGGCAGGCACTGTACCCATGTTTCAAGGAGATATGGTTGCCTAGAAAGAAATTGCAATAAGTGGTGTGGTACTAAGGAGGGTGGTCAATGGAGAAACGGAAAAACGGTAAGGCAGGCACTGTACCCACGTTTCAAGGAGAGATGGTTGCCTAGAAAGAAATTGCAATAAGTGGTGTGGTACTAAGGAGGGTGGTCGATGGAGAAACGGAAAAACGGTAAGGCAGGCACTGTACCCACGTTTCAAGGAGAGATGGTTGCCTAGAAAGAAATTGCAATAAGTGGTGTGGCAACAAACCACGCTTATCGGTCACATATGCGGTTTTCGGACTTCGCAGTTTTTCCTTCCTCCCATCATGGAGATGCCTTGTCCTGCTCGTCCTGCTCATCCTGGCTTGCAGACACGCAAAAAACCCTGGAAAACTCGACCTGCCATCAATGCCAGGCTTGAGATCAAGCCTCGCCACACCGCGCCTCAAATGGCACAGGCCTGCAAGGACGAGACAACAGCAAAAGTCTTGCTCAAAGTCGAGGCGAAAAAAGGGCGGAGGCGCCATGCTGCACTCAAGGATAAGCAACACCAGGATGATCTTGCCTATGCTAAAACAGCAAATCACCCAGCAGACCGCGAGGCCAGCAGTACGGTGGCTACGAAAGCTGCAAGCACAAGTAAGCTTGGTCTTCACTTACAGAACATTCTGATTCAAATTCTGGACAGGTGGCCTGGCCGATGGCACTGGAGATGATGACCATGCATCTGGGGATGATTCAGAACCATACGTGCCGCTGGCCGACGAGCGAAGTAGTAATGAGGAGTCCGATCCGGATGATGACGGCGACACCACCGACGACAACAACAACAATAAGAAGAAAAAGAAAAAGAAGAAATGGGCCACTGTTACCTGCACCGAGATTCATGCCTCTCGCAAAACTGAAGATTCTTTGGGAACACCGGTGATAATTGACGACAAGAGCAAGAAGCGGAAGGGTAAAGAGAAGTAACATTCCATTTATTTCTAGGTATTTGAATCCTGATAAAGGTTCAAGGGACATCGACAAACCGAGGAAGAAAGCCAAGGTCATGGTGGCGACAAAGAAGAGCGGCCTTCAAGACGAGCATAAGTCTAAATCCAAGTCCAAGCATGAAGCTCCAGGTGCGGACAATGACTGTATGGTCGCGCCAGGCGGGCCTGCCCTCGACAACGATACAGGGGAACATGTAGAGCGGCCAAAGTCGAGTAAGAAGAAGAAGGGAGCACCAACAGCCGTTAGTGCACTGCCACTTCCCAAATCGGATTGCTGACGTTACCTCCTTTCACCTCGTCAGCCCATCACTATCCAGAGCATTGCACCCAAGGCACCAACCCGCAAAGAAATACGCGGTAGTTCTGCAAAATGGACGCTCAAGCACCTCCCTCCTGGCACCTCATCTGAATTCACGGAGGAAGTTGTCCCATTGGCCTGCGAACTTGCGGGAACTCTTCCGCCATGGATGGGATTGTCCGTGAACCAAATCCAGACCATCGTCGACAAGGTCTTCGGGAACAGTGTACACAAGGTTACTGCTGACACCACATGGGTTGGCTTGGTACGTCTCTCCTTACTCTGACCTAGCCATTAGTGATGATTCTTCCATAGATTGGCTATCGCTTGAGTGACTGGTGTTCCGGAATTGCAGCTCAAGCGGTCAAGGCCATTGAATCCATCATAGAATCGTACAAGGTGGAGAGTGATATTGAGGATGATGAGATGGACACTGACGGTAAGCGCTGTCTGTTTTGTGGGCCGCTGACTCACTCTATTGCCGCCCGCAGATACTACTTCCCCTGCCAGCCCCACCACCACTTCTGCCAATGCTATTGTTTCAGCTACTACCCCCGTCCCCGATGCCCCCGCCGATGCCCCTGCTGACGCCGATGCTGCTGTACTTCCCGCCGATGCTGCCGCAGATGTGGATCCCATTCCCGCCGCGAAGCCGCTCAAATTTGCCTTCAACACACCTGAGGGAATCGC
The DNA here is from genome assembly GCA_029282285.1 of Mycena rebaudengoi. Classification (NCBI taxonomy): domain Eukaryota; kingdom Fungi; phylum Basidiomycota; class Agaricomycetes; order Agaricales; family Mycenaceae; genus Mycena; species Mycena rebaudengoi. Next base: position 15,802 of record JARJCX010000061.1, read on the forward strand.
TGCGTTCGTGGCATGGGCACTGCAGACCCATAAACCATCCAACACCATGGCGTTTCAGTGGAAAATATGGGGTGGTGGTGTGGATAAAAAAGTATGTCGTTAATCATTACTGTCACAGCGTGCGATACTTACTATTTGTTATGGTAGGGCTTCCTCCAGTCTCACCTCATCGTTTACACCTTCGCTTATCATTTATCGACCTTGGCGACGATCCCTGGTGGGTATACGAAGCTCGAAGCCCCTCCCATTGGAGCGCTCCTTCTTTCAATGCAAGCGGTGCGCCTATTGTCGCTTTATTTGGACCTAGAACTATTCTAATATTTCTATAGGTTCATCGCGCCCTTCAATTCTGGGAAACAGGTGAATACGTGAACCCCCAGAAGTTCCCAAGCTTCTTCTCCATCGACAACTGGGGTGATACAACTACCTCATCTGGCATTCACAAGCAGGGAAAAGTTGTCCGACGTGCTACAAAATTCGTTCCAATGGTCCAGGGGTGGGACAAGGGTCGCTGGAAGGAGCTGAAAGAGGCGGCTGAGGAGTGGGTGGAGATTCCGAGCTGCAAACGTGCTGGGAACTCGGGCCACAGCGGTTCCGAGGCCGGTGATTTGCTCGTAGATGACGACGATGTCATGATATTGTCCGATTAGTCCTTCCAAGCCCGTGTGCATTCTTTTTTTTATATTAGAAATAGTCGATTACCGCTTTTGGATAACTACCTGCCCGATTAAGCCGAGGGATATCATTTCTGAACGTCTTTTCATGGCCTTGACTATGTCTTGGAGAGTGTCTTTCAGAAAGATCGCCCATATCTTGCCCAAGACTTTTGTGTCTTTGAAGTCTTTTCCAAGACGTGTGTGTCTTATCTAAGACTTTTGAACCTGTCTAGCGAAAGACACATGTCTTTGGAAGAAATGTGTCTTTGGTGTCTTTGGTGTCTTGGCAAAGACCCCAAAGACGTCAAAGACAAACATGTTGTTTTACTGATATAGTAATGCATGTTTACTTGTGCTTGGCACCATGCCTGGAAACAAACAGCTGAAAACAGGAATTGCTGGACATGTCCATCAATTTTTGATGACAGTGTGTCATTTTGATTATGAAACTTTGATGGAAAACAACTTCTGATCAATTTCCTTTTCTGGTTGTTTGGTCAAAATTTGTTCACAATATACCAAGCATATACCAGGCTGGTATATTTAAAATATACCAGACCAGTATATTACAGGTATATGTCAGGTACATTAGCTAATATACCAGTGATATACCGGACATGTATGTTTCAGGTACATTGTAGGTAAATTCAAAATATACCCTGTATATACTGCACTGGTATATGTTGGGTCTTTTGGCAGTACTTTTAAAATATACTGGCCATATACCACCAAAATACTGGCCCATTATATTGGCCATTGTTCACAGTGGCAACAATGATGCTGCACTCAAATAAGTATGGGGGAAGACTCTGGCATCAGAAACCATGGGTGCCGAGATTGCCAGAAAAGCTGAGTCCCACATCCATGGCCTCGGGCAATTGCATTCTGAAAAGAACTGCACCTATGTGCAGGCAGTGGAGTAGGAAAGTCTGAGAAAACAAATATTGATGAGATCCTCCTCAGACTTATCAACAGGTATTAATATCCAGAGCATTGGAAGCCCACTGAAGGGAAAAAGGATGGGTGGCGCCAGCAAAACCCCAACACCAAAGGATACACTCACGTCAGTACCCGAGGAACACTGTCCCGCATCGACAAGATATTAGTGTCACCAACACTCATGAAGAGTTGCAGGCACTGGAATATCAGTGATACCCTCAGAGGCCTCACCGACCATAGAATGGTGTCTGTAACGGTGTCTGCCCCGGGAGCTCCGTATATAGGCAGGAGCCAATGGGCAATGCCAGATTTTCTGCTTAACGATAAAGAATTCATGAACATAGTGATGGAAGAGGCAATTAAGCTTGAGGAGTCAATGACTGAAATATGTACTGAGTCCTCCAACACCCAAATAAAATTTAAGACATTCAAAGACACTGTCCTAGAGGCCGCTGATAGGGCTGCCGGACTAACACACTATAAATGTATCTATAGGAAGTGTATAAGAAACCGCTATAACCAGCAGAATCTATACCACAACCCAACTAACACACCAACAATGCTTCCCGATAGCTGTTTTTATTTGTAGGAGTCAGACGGCCAAGTATTAGGCACAAAGATATTTTACAGGATGTATAGGAAAGCGAACTGAAAGTCCAACCAAGTCACCTGAGGGTTTCCGAGTCTTTATAGGGTTTTCTCTTTTAATGGGAGGACCGTGGTTTTGTCTTATAGGACGTCTGTTACTGTCTGACTGTCTTATAGGCTTTTTGTGACTTGTCTGTGTTTGCTTTCAACTGATATTCTTATACCAAAACCCTTATATGCTCATATGCTTATATCTTATAGCTTATATGCTTATACTGGTCTGAGAGCGCACTATAGGGCTACAAAAGCTTATAGATTTAATCTAGAACCTCTACTGAGTGTCCCTTGAGTATCCAAACTAACAACAGTGACCCAAAAGCGAAAGCAAGTCCTATCCTGGACTGCCTCAACTAATCTATATGGGTTTCCCAACCAAAACTCCACACTAAGTCAAACCCTATAAAGTTGACTAGCTGTCACCAATACAGGAGAACGACAAAATGCAAGCCTGGGGGGTACTGATGCACTCCAATGAGCTGTCGAATCCCAAGAAAGCTGCTACTTAAATACATATTCTGCCAATCTATAAATATCCTACTGCAATGCCAAGTACATAAAATATTGCTAATAATCTCGGAATACTCTCGGAATACCACTAAGCAACCTATATAGGGAACATCAGCTGACTATATCCAGGAACAAAGTCAGCTTTTAGTGTTTTGAGGGTCCACAGGTGACCCATTTTATTTATAGATGCTCTCATCAGGTCCATAACTCCGTGGTTGCACACACTGGTTACTAAGAACTTCGTTTCGACACAAATCATCTATATTTAGTCCCACAACCCTTGACCCTGGTTATTTATAGATATGATGTAGAGTCAACTGGAATATCTCGGAGTCATCCGGAATATCTCGAAATCAACTGTTATAGGGATGCAACCTTGCAATGCTCTATAGGAGCGACCTCTATAGGAACGACCTTTATAGGAACGAATATGGGAAGCAACACGGCCTATAGGAAGCAACACAGCCTATAGGAAGCAGCATGGCCTACAGGAAGGCATGAACACTCTTTTGCATAGCTCCTTGATTATAGGCACAGCCAATGACTTTTATAGATGCTACTCTGCTTTGTGTAGTCCATCCCAAGTAACTGTAGCTACAAGAGTTCAATGATTATAGAGGCCCTCAGTATAAAGGTACCGTCCATAGGACAAGGTCTCAAGCTTTTACACATATAGCTGATGTTCTATAACTAACACTTCGGAGTAGTGTCAGTCGCTAGGGATCAGTCCACCTATAATACTGTTATAGGATCGCAAAATAGCATGTTTCAAGGCTGCAATTATAGGTGGCTTATCACCGCAAAGAAGAGGGCAAAGATAGCAATAGGTGCATCAGCGGAGAAGAAAAAGAAACTAGTTGATGAACATGAAGGGCTACTGAATAAAATAGCAGCAGACCCACAGCAGCTGAGTGAAGTGAGCGGTTCAAGTAACACTGACACTGGGGCGAGCACACGCAGCCCAATGGATGATGAGTGACCCCGGAACACCGTAAACGCGAAGTCACCAGAGGAAATCGCAGAATTAGTCGCAGCAATCGAGAAAAAGATCGATGACTTAGTGGACCGCCAGAGGTATAAAAAGCGACTTGAGATAGAGTCAGAGGCCTCACAGAGTTGAACCATATAACCAAGTATGCGGTCAACCTCAGTAAAGGAACGAAACCGAGGGACACAATTACATACCTTCATAGAACAGACATCACGCCTGAGTGAGGAAGCCGGTGCTCGTCTGAGAGGGTGGAAATTGCATGCAACTTCCACAATGACCTCCAGGCAGACGAGATAGATGTTCCCCAAGAGGAATGCGAGGAAGCAAGAAAAACCGCCCTGGACTCCCTGCCCGAATTGGGGCACAAGGTGGACTTGGCCCCACTATCAGAGAAGCTTGATGAGAGTGACGTGGTGGAAGCCCTTGGTGATGCAGTGACCGGAAAAGCGGCTGGAGTAAACGGCTTCAATACCGAATTCTGGCAAAAACTTAATTCAATAAATAAAGAGTCTGTGGTGGCTGCCAAGGCTGGGAAGCCACAAAAAAAGACTTGTGATATAACCAAAGTACTCACATGGGTGTACAATGATATTGAAGAGTATGGGATGGTTGAGGGGACCGAATTCTCCCTGGGATGGATGTGCCCCCTCTATAAAAAGAAAGATCAAACTGATATTGCGAACTACCGACCCATTAGCAAACAAATTGAGCAAAGTCGCACCTTACCTCATTCATAAGGACCAGGCAGGATTTATAAAGGGGTGGAAGATAACCGACACTATCTACCTTGCCATGGAAGTGGTTGAATACTCCGAGGAGGACCTACATAATGGGGTCATTGTAGCGGTTGACCAAGAAAAGGTGTATGATAAAACAATACACTTATACCTGTGGGACACTCTTAGGGCACGAGGACTCCTGGAGCTTTTTATAAACGCAGTAAAATCTCTCTACAAATATGCCGACACCCACGTCATCGTTAACGGGGAAATGAGCTCGTCCTTCTGAGTAATGAGGGGGGTACGCCAAGGTGATCCATTATCTTGCCTGCTTTTCAATCTTGCCATTGAACCATTAGCCTTGATGCTAAGAGGGTCCAGTTTAAAGGGATACAACATACCTGAAGTAGCTGAGAGAGCAGTAGTCCAACTGTTCGTGGATGACACCACAGCCTACTTGAGCGAACACGACAAGTTCGAGGATCTAAAGAGGATAGTGGATGAATGGTGCCTAGTGTCAGGAGCCCATTTTAACGTCACGATAACTGAGATCATCCCATTCAGAACCGCCAAGTATAGAACATGTCTCATTGAGACGAGACAGCTACACCCTGGCGACAGCCAGATCCCAGCTGATATCCACATAGCAAAGGAAGGGGAAGCTGTTAGAATTTTAGGAAGCTTCATTGGAAATGGAGTCGAGGCCTTTGGGGTTTGGACTCCCGTACTAGAAAAAATTGATTCAGATTATGAACGATGGTCAAATTTAAACCCTACCTTGTCAATGAAGAAGCACATTGACCAGATCATAGCTGGCTCCTGCTCACAATACCTTGCTCAAGTCAATGGTACACCGGCTGCGGTGACGAAACATTTAATCTGGGCACAAAAGGAATTTATCAATAGGGACAGTCAGAGTAGGCGTTTCAGATGTGCTTCAGGCATTTTTAATTAGGCGTTTCAGATGTGTTTCTGGAATTAATTTAGCATCAGAAGCGTGTGAGAAACACTTCTGAGTCTGACCGTCCCTTTTCAAATTGCGCTTCAGATGTGATTTGGCTGATAAAAAAAATCCAAGTATGATGTGCGCCGAATTAAGTTCCTTGTAAAGTGAATTGAGGGTGTTGCTCAACACTTGCCGACAACACAAATGTTAGGAACATGCGCCCACCTTTGATGGTGGGACGGCGGGAAATGATCGCACACGTCTGAGAAAATTCCACCCTTTGAGACCGCTGATGCAATCAATCACGTACCTGATCGCTGTCCATCATGGCTGTCCGTCGCCCCATGTGCGCATCTCCGCTGCCCCTGTCGATGCCATCACCCCATCAAATGTCCCACCCACCGCCGTCCCGCCTTCAATAATAGCCGTAAAATCACCAGATTTTTGGCGTGCACTGATACAATAAATAGGATCATGATTGCATTGAAGCGCCTTGTGCGCCACGCCACACATCGCCCCGACACAGTATGTGATGCGCTGTCTGCCCTGTGTGCACGCCGTCCCGTGGCTAATAAGGGCGGCATGCCCTCCAAAATATTTGAGGCGGTATATCTATACATCTGTAGTGTGAGAAACCCAATGCGCCCTCCTCCAGACCAAGGCGCGCGGCGGCGCCCACCATCGCGCGGAAGGCACGGTGACAGTGATGAGAATGGTGATGACAGCAGCGATGATCACCATATCAATACGGTGAAGGCAAAGGCGCTTTGATGTAATCATATTTGTAACACGTACCTTATCATTTTCACAAATTTCCATGAGGGGCGGGAGGGCAAAGGCGGGACAACAACAGCAGATTGATGGGGCGGTGATGTGCGGCACTTGATGCAATCATATTCATAACACTAATATAGGCCTACCCTATTATTTTCACAAAGTTCCATGACTTTCCGGGGGCGGGAGGGCAAAGGGCAGGACAACAGTGAGCAGATTGATGGGGCGGTGATGCGCAAGAGGGGCGGAGATACTGACGACAGTGATGCACAGGAGACGGTGTCAAAGAAGCTGATGGGCAACCATCAGGTCGAGATGAGCAGTAATGTATAAATAAATTCATGGAGGCAATTATTTTTATTTACTTGCGAATATACTTAGGATGAGGGTTTTGAAGAACAAAATAAAATCTCTGAAGCACATTTCTGAAGGCCTGTGAAGCGCCTCCAGAGGCGCTTCGGCGTTTCAGAAGTGTTTTGATTTAAAAGGGTTTCTCCCACGCTTTAATAAATTGTGAAGCGCTTTCGAAACCCTTGCGTGAAGCACATCTGAAACGCTTACTCTGACTGTCCCTAATGATTCAAAATTGTCCATGATCTCGTGGGAAACACTAATGGCCCCCCATGAGATAGGAGGGATAGGCATGCTAGACATTGAGGCCCGAAACGATGCCTTCCTTTTGCTCAAGGCCGCCTCTCTTGCTAAAAGCAACCCCCAAAAGCGCGTGCACTGGGTGTCCTTGGCACTCCACGGCCTGTCGAAACACACTGTTAAATCAATGGTGGAAGCAGAAGATGCTAGAATGAACCTGATGATTCAAAACCTGAAGGTAAATTAGCATGATCCTCCCCCCTACACAAGCCGTTAGTACAATGCCTGAATAAATATGGGATGGACTTTGCAGTAGTGCACCTATCCACGATGATCCTGAAAGAAATGCCATTGTGGTACCACCCAGGAGAAGACCCACATAGAAGACAACAAAATAATGGACAGAAGGCCGAATGCATGCGATGAAACCATGGCACACTAAAAATTGGGGACACCCTGAATTTGGCCCAGTGCCTGACGAACCCACTGCATGGCCCAAGGCCCACCTGCGAATGTGACGAGTGTGATGACAACCACACACTTAGGGATGAGCACAGGTCAGGGTAAACCCGGCAGGTTTACGGGTCGGGTCAGCCAGGTACAGGTCACGGTGTGAGGGGGACTGTAGCGTCGCTTTGGAAAACGAGGTTCCAAAAGTGACTTGTTCTTCCTCTGGGGGATTTTTCGTTTAAGTTGGATTCATATAGATTTTGTGAGAGAAGATAGTTGAGCAGTGTTTGCCCGTGGGGATCTGTTGGGGGTCAAAAATGGGGGATAATGTGAAAAATACCTTGTTCAGATGTGCACGCCGCATGCACTACTCCAAGACAATATCCAAGTCTCTGCTTTGTCTCTCTTCTACCGCCTTTCCCTTTGAACCAGGTGATAGTTGATTCGACTGGCTTTCCCGAAGGTGGGATAACTGCAAACGGCTTGACAAGGGCCTAACGGCTCAACATGAGTACGGCTTGCCCGAAGGTGGGATAACTACAAATGGCTTGACAAGGGCCTAACGGCTCAACATGAGTATGGCTTGAGAAGGACGTGAGTGTGCCGGTCGTTATCCAAGGTATCCACAATTTGGTGTGGGACACCTTTATTCGTTCCTCTCTGCGTGAGCAGTGGTTTGCAAGGTCAAGGGGATGGGTTAGTGTGTTTAGACGTTCAGTATGAACCGTCTGGAGGATGTGTGGTCAAGTGTCTTTGGTGTGTGTGGTGTGGGTCAACAGTATATTGGGGGGAATCGGTTTACACTAGAAACTAGTGGGGGAAAAACCGCTCCAAAGTGAACTGTCTACCGCTTTGAGACCCAGATCCTTTTATACTCTGCCAATAACCCCTTTGGACCTTCTCTACATGTCCACAGTCCACTCCCTCGGTGTTCCATAATGTTCTAGCCCCATGGCGGTGTGCTTGGGCCGTGTTTCATCCCACCGAGTCATGGTGCTCGTCGGAGGAAGTTGCCTTTTCAGGCACCAAAAGTTGTTGGGACACGATGCCCGACGAACTGCTACCTTCCTAATCCGTCCAAAGTCCGTGCAGATACGACGTCCTGAGGCTGAACAGGGGTGAAATGTGTGCGTTGTGTCAGCATGAGCGTGTTGGAAGTGCTGTGCACTCCAGCGGTTGATCCTGTTATGGACAAAGGCACTCCCATCTGCCAGATGTTGTTAGAGGTGCGCCATCCGCAATGTGAGATGCAAGAACGGTGTCCGAATTGTGTAGATGTGGGGAATGCGGGGTGTGGTGCACCTGATAATACCACATATGCCAGCTAGTTAGGCCTTTCTGCCTACTACGGGGATACTATGTACATGCAGTACATAAGTAGACATATTCTACTAACTGTACTACAAATTTTAGAGACATGTGAAGGCCCTTTAGAATTTTCCCCAGTGTACCACACATACCTTGGAGGGTATAGGGTACATGTCATGGGGGTTAAAAATACCACGCATACCTCATGACATGCCAGTGACTGTGTGACAAGATCAAAGGCGGGGGGCAGGTGTGTGGCTGTGTTACTGCGCCTACTATGGGTGCGTAACTCGCCAACATGTGTAGGGTAAACATACCATGTGTACCTTAGGATTTGGGGAACATGACATTTGGCAACACTGTGTGGGGCTGTGTTACCGTGCCTACTACAGGGTGGGAGCGCAGGGATACATGGTGGCTCCTGTGCAATATCAACATGGACCTCGACAGTAAGGGATCTATCAAGCTCTCCCCAGCAGAGTACCTGATGGGCTTTGCGGAGACTCCCAAGTCCATCAGGCATGGCAGTCCTAAAGATGGCAAGTGCAACCACTGCATCTACAACACTGCCTGCAAGTACCTTTGCACTTGTCTGGGATTTGAGCCCACACACAAGGGCACACACGAGGACATTGTGTCGTGCTTCATCTGGCACCTCGTTGACCACACTTGGCCATCTGTGCTGCTCATATGTTGAGTGTTTGTGGTGGCATCAGTCATATGCTAAGAATATGTTCAGTCATGTGATCACTGACATATGTTGATCATACTTACAGTGTAAACCCCATGATCAAATGATGCAATGCCCACAGTGTTTGGCTCAAAAAAACAGACTAGTCATCCACCACCTCCAAAGAAGGTTATTTTCGGCAGTGGCAAGTAGGAATCCCAAATGGTAACTAGAGTTTTTGAAGGGCATCCTGCATAAAATGCAAAATATGTGCAGAAAACATGACTCTTTGGAGAATTTTGGGCACCTGATTAATTTCAGTTCACCCAGCTCTAGTGGTTTAAGCAATTGTACATTCTTTGGACTAGTTCTAATGAAGTTAGGTCAAATCTGGTTTCAAGCCTGTGAACCAGTTCTAATATCTAGTGGTACTAGGCTTGCTACTATATATTCCTTAGTTGCACTGAAGTGAGAGAACCATCATCTTATCAGTTTTACTATTTGAGGTAGTTCTATTAAGCTAGGCTGAAGCCAATGAAAACAGAAATTTTGCCCACAGTGTAAAATTGCAGCTCCCTTGGCCCACCTGGGCCACAAGTAAGAATCCCAAAATGGTAACTATAAATACCAAAATGGAAATTGATATCAAAACCAGAGTCAGAGCAATTTTTAAGGGCTTTCTGGTGGTGCTAGTCCCACCACTATATATTCTCCAGTTGAACTGTATTGAGGTACCCAGTACTGACCACACTCATAGAGTTGTTTTCTAGTACAAGCCATCTTGAGCACGAGCTGGACAGAGGCCTTGTATGTGTCCCTGAATCTCTTCGTCAGAGCACTCAAATCCCTCTCAACAAGCTGAACCAAACAGGTGAGATTTGACACTGCATGGAAGGGGATGGATAAATATCTCCAATGTTAGATCCTGTGAGTCGCTGCCATCCACATCCTGTGCATAGAAGCGCAAAAGACATGGGCATGCCCACAATATGCGGTGAAACTCGCTGGCCAAAATTTTGGCTGATAGAATTATGCATGTCAATGTGGGGTAGGTGCCGAGAGTGGAAATGGAGAATGGACAGTCTATGGAGAGTTCAACCAGGGCAGGAAGATCCTCGAAGATGGCAACATCTTGTGGGAGTCCTTCTACACAATTTATCTCAAGTTCAAGGAGCGTGGGAAGCTTAGGGCGCACTAACTGGTCCTCACATCGTCAAACCTGTCACCCTCATGCTCACAAGTCTGCTCTACAAAATATTCAGGATCTGCTTCGGGCCAAAACTGCCGATCTATTCAATCGGTGGCTTGATCATTGGAGCCGGCCCAACCTTTCTTCGACAGGGAGAGGTTGTCAAAGGAACTGTCTACAGCAGGGTCACGAGCTCTCTTGGTCCTGGGCATTGTTGGAGTCTGGACCTTCTCCAGGAGTACAGGGACCAATGGGTCTGATATCCCAGGTGGAAATTCTCCCAGAGTGCCTCGTTCAAGCTGTGTAAGTAAATATTTGATTATGAATTTGAGATTCTGGATGATAGGCCTCAGGGAAAAATCCCAACTGCTGAAATGAATACCTTGGGTGATACTTACATGAAACATTCTGCGTGGCGACCAACACACTGCGGACAATGCCAGGTATACTGACTCAGACATACCCTGAGTATACCCTGAGTATATTCTAAATAAACTCAAAATACACTCAAAGTATAGAGGTTCAGTATACTCTGAGTATATTCTCAATATGCCTGAGGTATGCTTAAGATATACTGACTCAGCATATTCTGAATAACTCAAAGTATACTGAAGAGTATTATTAAAGTATACTGAGTCACCTGATTCACAGTATACTGACTCAGTATACTTTGATCATATCAATGTTTTGTCATGTTCTGTCTGTCCTGTCTGTCTTGTCTGTCTGTCTTGTCTGTCTGTCTGTCTGTCTGTCTGTCTGTCTTGTCTTGTCTTGTCAGTCTGTCAAGTCTGTTTGTTATGTCATTTCATGTCTGATATTTCCTCATTCAGAATTCCCATTTTTGGCATGTCTTTACTTTCTCCTAACCTTCCTTATATAGTGTTATGATAAAACAGACAAACAAGACAAGACAAGACAGATGTGTAGCAAAGATACTTCTATAGCACATTTGACATGTTGAGTTTGCAGTGGAAGGTCACATGTTTGTATGAATTGACTACCAAGCTGAGAGAAATACTATAGTCTTGATTGAGTTGTCCATGTGGGTTGCAGGGTGAACATTGTGTATCCAGCCACAGAGTGGAGGAGACATATGGGATGCCACAAAATGAATTTGGTGTCCACCAGAGGGTGGGAAAGGTTTGTAATTTGCTTGTCTGGCTGAAGTGGGTGAAATTGAGTCTTGCAACCCAATTAAGAAATATCCACCAAGCTTGTACAGCTTGTCCTACATCCTGCGGCAGTGTGGAGATGTGTAGGATACCACAAAATTAATTTGATGGCCACCAGAAGGTGGGAAAGGTTTGTAATTTCCTTGTCTGGCCAAGGGGGCAAAATACCCACATGGCCCAGAAAACTCAACCAAGACCTCAGTGTGGTAATCAATTCATACAAACATGTGACCTTATACTGCAACCTCAACATGTCCAATGTGCTACAGAAGTATCTTGTTACATGTCTGTCTTGTCTGTCTGTCCTGTCTGTCTGTTTTGTCTTGTTTTGTCTCACCTTGTCTTCTCCTGTCTGTCTGTCTTGTCTTGTTTTGTCTTTGTTTTGTCTTATTTTGTATTTCATGTCTTGTCTTATCCTGTCCTGTCTTGTCTGTGTACTATTGTTGTTGTCTATTGTCTATTGTCCAAAACTTGCCTTTTCTGGACTCTGATTATTAATAATATGATCAAAGTATACTGAGTCAGTATACTGTGAATCAGGTGACTCAGTATACTTTAATAATACTCTTCAGTATACTTTGAGTGTATTTTGAGTTTATTTAGAATATACTCAGAGTATACTCATGGTAAGCCTGGGTCAGTATACCTGGCATTGTCTGCAGTGTGGGTCCTGATTCTGTCATATTGTGCAACAGAAACATCACATGTCTCATTGCATCTCTCAGCTGGCCATAACAACACCTAACAAAGTCACTAGCTTTGTACTTGTTGGCTACTGCAGTGGTTTCCTCTCAGATCTTGTTATGTATCATAGTGTAAAGTCGCCTAGGCTAGGCTTCTCCCATAGACTTAGCTTTAACCAGTCAAAACTGAGCAGCAACCTCATATGAAGTATTGCTGGCAGAGTATTGCCTTGTAGCCCTCATCCAGGCACTAAAACCATCTATACGCTTGATCCTAGTGCTAGCTGTCTAGTCATGGATGATGTGCTAGATGTAGGATTTCACAACATGCGTGTTTACAGGCATGGCCTGAAATCCAGCTTATCAGTGTCCCGTGTTACAAGCTTGTTGTCTGGCTCCTCCAAGCCGACCTTCCACCTTGTGGTCGGCAAGCCAAATGGGCCTGTCTTCACAAGGGTACAGGGTGATCTGCTCTGGCTCCTTATTCACCTGCACCAAGAGAAAATTAGGTAGATTAATTTGCAGAGGAGAAACACCATATCATCACCAATACGGGCCTCTTGAAGTCCAGGAGCTCATCCATGGGGTATCCAAGTTGGCACCTTTGCTCAGCCAGAACAGTGCATGCTATTTGTCTGCAGGACATGGGAGTGAATGGATGGTTGAGGATCAAATCTGGTGGTGTGGTGATGTGAGTGGAAGTAAGTGTTTATTTAAATAAAATGCATGTTTGGTTGTGCTTTGACCTCCTGTTGCTTGAGCCAGTGTTTTGGCCAGCAAAGGATCCAAGTGTATCCAGTACAAGCACTTAATTTGAGGAAGAGCAATCATATAATCTCCATTACAACAAGGCTAACACATATGGGCTTTGTGCAGGTCAAAATCCTTCAAGCTCTCAACATCCTCACGCTTAGGAGCAGTGCATCACCTACAGCAAAAACTCTCAATGGTGTATCCCAGCCACATTCTGTCCACACACCACACCCATTCACCTTCTGTATGAAGCAGTGCACACATTTCCCTCAATCTCCTCAAAACCTGCAGCTGCGAGAACCACACGATGATGAGAGAGTTGGACACCCATATCCTCACACAGATATAAACTGATTTGAATGGGTACTTTGTCGTCCTGCAGGTAATGTTGGCTGATCCCACTATACTACAAGCCTCAACAAGACGTGCCTCAATCCATATCATTCCCATGACAGGTATTTCAAAGTCCAGCTCATCGTCTTGGGAGTGGTTCATATGGCGCTACAATGTGAACCTTGCGGTGAAGTGGGAACCTGGTAGTTTAGGCATAGTATGAAGCTGACAGCTGATGGGAAGGATAGAAAGGGCTGGACTTTATAACATTAGAAAATACTGCATAGTGAGAACAAGGTGTACTTACCCAGCATAATTGTCTTATTGTGTTGCATGGTGCTGGGGCCTGCTCCATCTTGTTGGTGGATCAAGAGAAGAGGAGGGACCAACAAATATCAGGTTGTACAACACCGGAGACTAGAGGTCAACCACAGGCTGCCTGGACTGAGGTCACAGTACAACTTGAGCAAGTTCTTGCAATCCCATCCATCACATCAATACCGAAGGTGCCACCAAACACATACACACACAGAAATATCTCCTCATCAACTACATCACCAGCACATACACCTGCTACAAAGCTCAATACCAACCAGCACTATGTCTTGACTTTGGTTGGACATCTGGACCTAACCTGACATTTGTCAGTCTGACTTGACTTTTGTCGGTTTCCTTTGCCCCAAAACTCAAATGGATACCACACTCACCCCAGAGGCTAGGGAGGCCAGGGACACAAGGGACACAATGCAAAACATCATTGCTGCCAAAGAATTCCAATCCAATATCCTGAAGAGCCGCGACACAACAGGTATGGTTTTTTTCTCTCAATCTACATGAAATATTGTCTTACCTTTGCTCTTGTACAAGAGCCCAACTCAAAGCAGTGGTTCTTCATCACCACCTTTGTTCCCCATATCCCCCACTTACCGCAGATGCAATGTACGGAGAGCCTGAAAGTTCTCAGGATGGCAGCACTTAATAAACCACTTCAAGAAGTGGCTGTTGGAAGGGTCGTAGCAGAGAGTGATAGTACATAGGGTGTAGTGCATGTGAGGCTAAACTCTGGTCCAGAGTGGCCAGATGACAGTCTTCATCTGTTAAATCCAGGTCAAGCTGAAACAAAGGGTGTGGATGCCTGACACAATATAGGACGGAGCTTTGTCAAGGACCTGAAACAGCTTTATTGCCAGAGCGGGGCTGGTCACACTGATATGTTAGAATAAGAGTGGTTGGAAAGTCCGACTGAAAGTGGGGTTAATCTGAGAAAGCAATGATAGACAGTCGAATGTGATCCAGGGGATGATGAAGATGAAGTAGCTCAGTATTTCAGCTTGAAGTTCTGGAACTGCACAAAACAGTCAGAGAAGACAAGGAAGAAAATGTAGCAGCACTCACCAAGGGTCAGAAAAATCTTTCCATCCTCCTCCTCATCCACCTCATCCATCTTGTCCACCTCTCCTGACTCCTTGTATCTGCCTTGGCATGGGTATTTGGGAAAAGGCTCCATGCAGAGCAACAATGGCGACCCTACAAAGATAGCAAATAACAAAGGAGGTGCTGATCTTGTTTGGCACCATCAGTTGCAATGCCCAAGGTTTGTATCTCAGCTGATGTTCGTCAAATCCTTTGAACTAATATTGCTATCTTACCCCCAAGACCTCTTCTAAAAGCCTCCTTGTACATCTGGTGCCTTGCTCTTAGAATGCACAAATGTCACCCTGCGTCATGCAGCCCTAATTCACCCTAATGGGCTATTTAGGAACTGGTGAGTTTCTCTGCCAGTTCTTGGTCAAACCAGTACTCTCTCTCTATTTCCCCACCCTTACACTGCAAGGTGCTGTTGCGGTTGATCACCAGCACTGCCAACTCCGGCAATGTTCCTACAAAAGTGTCTTGTCAGTGAAATGTACATATCTCCTCCATCCCCTGGTCAACCCACTCCAACTAAGTGATGCACCACATGCCTAGTGCCCTCCCTCCATTCCCCCACCCCTTGTGCTTTGCGGTGTTGCCACAGTTGGTTGCTGGTGCCACTGACGACAGCAATGTTCCAGGAAAAGCAGCCCATCTGGAGACTGTTAATAATGGTTCCTTTGTTTCCATCAATAACTCATTTGTGTTAATATTGAGTCTATTTCTGGCATGCAATTTTGAATTTGTAAGTCAATTAGAATAGTACAACATGATTCCCTGTATCAGTCTTGGCAAATAGTGTATGCTCAAGCAGAACAGAGCCTGAGAAACAGGTGAAAACCAGATGGTTCCCGCCAGTAACCTGGGTTCCATGGTGAGCAAGGATGCAGGTGCAAACTGCAAGCATCTGGCCCAGTCGAAATGGCACCCGACAATTTATCTGGGGAACATAGAACTCCCCCTCAATCCAGGTCTCTCTTACTGGAGCCACAGCAAAGATAATGGTCAATAATGCCTGGCTGTCATTGAAGCCCAGATGGATGGATATATTCACTGGATCCCTGCTTGATGGCCATGGTGAAAAACAAGCTGCCAAAGTTGAGTGCAGGCTGCTCAATGAATTCATGGCCCAACTTGGCCATGACGTGGGCATAAAGACTGAACAACTAAGATCAGAAAAACAAAAAGGGAAAGCCATGGCAGGACTTATGGAGTGAGGAGGCAAAGCTGTTTGGGAGCATACTGCTCCAGGAGGCGGCAGAGTTTTGGGAGTACTTCATTCTTAATGACTTGCAGTAGCTAGTCTATCAAGCGGGTTACACAAGACCATTGAGGCTCTCATAGCTCCTCCTGCTTGTTGAAGTGTGGGACTTCCAGCACCCTCATTTGTCTCACATGTTAGAGCACGAGCGGCTGGGCTAAGCCCACTCGGCGAGAGCGACTTAATAGGGAGAGCGCCTAGGCTGAGTTATGAGGGTAAACCGATGTATTCGAGGTTCTTCTCGATAGGGATTCCTATCGAGAGGTGCTACTACTTATACAAGATGGGCGGGCCGTAAATACTAATGTACTATGAGTAATCGGAAGCTATCCGAGGCCGTTTAACCGACCACGGGCCCGATGACTACTAATGTATCTCGTAGTATTACCGCTATCGTCCATGGGTCTCGGTATAATAATATCCGTATTAGTAATGGTCCGGTACAATCGCGTGAGGGAAAGAGAACATATCGCCGAGCTCCGATTCCACCTTCAACATCACATGATTTCGCTTTGTGGTCACATGATTACTTACTCATCTGCTTACTGATCACCTTACTCACCCGCTTACTGAGCACATCACATGACCCCTTACTCAGCTGCTTATTGAGCAGCTTATTCATATTACTCATTTCCATTACTCAGCTATTAGTAGTTAGTATATATACCAGGCATGTAAACCTGGAGTCCTCAGTTTCTCACTGTTGACTCCAGGTAAGTAGTCTTCTATCTCTTCAATAAGAGTTTCTCACTGTTGACTCCAGACCACTGTGCTTGCCTGATTCTAACACTGCTGTGAGTCTGTGGTGATAATAGGAAGCAGAGCCTGGTAAGCTCCCAGACGCCGAAGTGAAGCAGGGGAGCAGACAAGCATCCCTTCTCAGGCTTTGGAAATTTAGCACCCACTGCAATGAGTAGGCACCAGATGTCCCAGAGTCGATCCTGGGTCTGGGCAGAGATGATGTGGATGAACTGCATAAACAGATAGGGGGTCCTCCAAGGTCCTCAAGGGCTTTGCCAGTTGCTGTGCTCATCTTCTGTGTGACATACTTGGGCATACCACCAGGGCCCATGAGGTTGGCCTGAGCATGGGGGTGGGGACAAGTATGATTGTCATGAATATCATTTTTACTTAGATAGGACTTATGTAACATTGATTCAAAACACTTCAAAGCCATCAGAACTGGTTAGAACTGCTTTGAATTGGTCAGAAAGTCATTAGAAAGTGAAGTGATATACACCTTTGAGGTGCTATCAATTGATGACACCTCCTATATTTTAATTGGTAATTTTCTTGTTGCTTTTAAGAGAATTTCCTTTTTTGGGACAGAGGGTGACATGCCCAAAGGGCAGCAGGAGCATATGAGCAAGCAGTGATGCAGAGGAACAGCAATATTATAGGAGACATAATTATTGGAAGTTATTGGGAGAATTTCCTTTTTGGGAAGACAGGAGTCAGGCCCAATATGTGGCAGCATCGGGAGCATGTGAGCCCAGCAGCCAATGGGTGGCAAGTGCCCAGCAATAATATATAAGTTGGAGCCATTGATATTTATTGCAGAGTTATTGAGGTAATTATTGCAGTAAGTGGGACAAGTGTGTAAAAAGCTGATAACTATTGGTAGGATATACCCCATATACCCCAATAACTATGGGAGTTATTCGGGATTTATAGGTGTTAAGGAGTGGAGCAGGAACACCGTACCCACATTGACTCACTGAAACTTGAGGACCTTGGCAAAAATGTCCACTATCACCTCAAACTCCAAGGTTTTCTTCAGTGTTGACAGTACTGACAGGTATTCACTGGTGGAAGTTCACATTGACCCCCTTGTGTATTTGGCTGGGATGAGCGGTTTTTGTGCATTGTGGCCCTACTAGGATCAGAGACTCATCTAATGAAGATTTCTGGCCTTCACCTGCTCACCACTCCTATTGTACCAAGTGTAGGTTACAGATAGGTATGAGTACCCCTCCCTTCTTGAATCTTCCCAGCTGAACTTGCAGGGAGGAAAGGTGTCCAAACGTTCAAGTGCTATACAAAGTCTCTGGGCCATGTCTTCAGGCATTGCCATAAGGGTGACAACCCATAGGCCAGAGGCAAGGGTTTTCCTACAGCGCAAGTTAGTAAATATCAATTTTCAAATAGTAATGGCTTACTCATTCATCATATCTGTATTGAGTTCTATAGATTCTCTGGCCCAATTCACTCCTGATTCATGCAAGTCATTCAGCTATATCATAAGGTTGATTCTTTAAAGCTGATAATAAAACTGGAGGTGAAGGTACTTTTTTTTTTTTTTTTTTAAATCAACTTTATTTCCCCTTTGTGGTGTACCATATGGTAGGGACCTCTCTGCTTGTAAGGTAGCTAAACTAACTAAAAAGTTTGTACTGCGTGTGTGAAGGGGAATATAACAAGGCTTAATGCACCATATAAGTGCAAAACAACAGGAGAACCTGCAGTAAGTTACAGATGCGACAGGAGGTAAGTTATAGATTTTGTCAGAGAATAAGGAAGATAAAGTAGATGTGGAGATAAAATAGAAATACTGGCAAGTGGTGCAGGGAGGAGAAGAGGGAGCGGGGGAGTAAAGGTCATGTGAGTGGAGAGTTACTCAACAGCATGTGCCACATAAGGATCCCCCACTGCAAATGAGCCAATGGGCATCAGTTTCAGAGGACAGTGACACCTTTATGGACAAAGATGCCTTGCTTGTGAAGTCCTCCTTCCAACACAAGATGGAGAAGGCTTTAACCTCCCTGGTGAGAGGGTTCTCTGCCACAGTTTTCTTGACCATGGCACTAGAACCACCACCTTCATTCCTTCAGTCATCCTGAGGGAAATTTCCCACCTACTTCTCAGATACCTCATAATTACCTGCCCAAGAATCATGTCTGGACACACAAAATGTGGTGCAGAGCTTGGATGAAACCCCTGGTGTCATGCTATGACCAAGTCATGCATGTCTACTTTGGCACAAAACACTTGGAGGACCAGGGTGTAGACCTCAATTCAGCTCGGATGGGACACTCATTACACACTTCCTACACTCACTATGGCATGGGCAGGTCGAAAGACATGACCAGCAATCAATTGTCAGAATTCCGAGATGCTTCCTATGATGTGGGCACTGCAGCAGGAAAGATGCCTCTCGTACCTTTATCATATTTAGTCTGGCTGCTGCTTTGTACTGTCATGTGATGTGCCCGATAAGTTCCAGTTGCTGCCCAGTCAGCCCCAAGGCCTGCCCAGTCATTGAAACTCATAATCTGTCTAGTTGCCATTTTGTACCATCATGTGATGCACCCGTTAAGTTCCAGTTGCTGACCAATTGAAAATCATATTTTGTCTGCCTGTAGATTTGTACTGTCATGTGCTATTACTTCCTGGTTCCTCTGGTGACATATTTCACATAGCTGCACATTTTTGCCCTCAAGTGAGTTTCCAAAATGACCTGTTCATATTCCCGAGTGTCTCTGACAACCTCTATGTTCTTTCCCAAGCTGCATATTATTTTGACAATGCTTTTGTATAGGCATCTGACTGCCCTATGCCCTTTATATATACTCATTACATGGTGCCACTGCTGTGGTTTGGGCAGTGTGTAAGACCAAATAATTTTACCCAGACACTCCTTGCAATAATAATTGGTTACTACACTCCATCCTTGTTTCTTTACCTTTGTCTCTCCCCCGGCTCAACCCACCCAAACCCTCAACCTTGTTTAATACCTCTGCTCAAGACTGGAGAACTACTGACTACAACAGCGTATAAATAGTACTACAAGACTTGGCATACGGCGAACTACATGTACATATGTAAGCTGAGTAAGAGTGGGAAACAAGAGTCTGGAAATGCGGAATTGGAATAAAGAGATTGGACAGTCCCTGACAGCTCTGGGAATGGCTTCAAAAGTCCGCTCTTGGGTAGGATCAGAGTGTGCCTGATGGCAGATCTGATGCGCCCATGTGATGCGACATCAGACCGTCGGTGATGGTGCTGATCCCATCACTACATACCCAAATATAGTACATACTCTGACTGTGATAAATATGCGAAAATAGATGTGTTCATGACAGTTCTCCAGCAGTGTGTTTATCTCTGTAATGTTGGCTGCAATCGTCCCGGTACACCAAGCTTTGGACCTGCATGGGGCGATGTAGGTGAGGAGGTAGGTGCTGGGGCAGTTTTTTGAATGATAATCCGTCTTCAGTATGTGATACACTGCAGTTCCTGATCAGCACATAGTAAAATAAGATAGAAAAGGTCAAACACAAAAAGTCAATCAGTAAAAGGGCAGGATCCAGCCATTTCGCAGGTAGGGTCGTCCAAACTTGGTTTTGGTCATTGTGAATTGCAATGGTAAGGATGATGTCCTTCCATTCACAACACTTTAGCTTTGAATCAGCGACTGCAGATCATGCATATGGATCACATACTAGAGCCATACATCAAAACAGTGGCACTAAGCGCAGGAGATCAGCATGGTCGTACCCCTCCTTGTCAAAACATTCATGTAATGATCGTGGATGGAGTGTGACTTCTAGGTGTTGCGCTCCCCAAAAGATGGACATTCGTTCAATATCCCTGTTGAACACATTAGCAAATGAAATAAGCCACATGAGACATAGACCTCCTCTCAGTGTTCCTTCCAGCCCCCCCTCATAAAACAATTCTTCCGATGCAGGGTATACAAAGTGACTCAGGGCCTGGATCATGGCGGTGGTGAGCTTTGTTTGCTCCCAAGGTTTCCCTGCAGCTTTGAGTTTCTTGTTCTGCTTGGCCTCATGGTGGTAGGCTTTCTCTGGAAACTAATATCAGTGAAAGTAATCGCTCAAGGTCAGTAATCATACCAAATTGCCACCACCACAAGGTGCTGTGGTAAGAGTTTGGGAGGGCCCTCACACCTCCCACGGCGATGTTGGAGCCAGTGATTGGGCTGTGCTATTCTTGCTTCTCTGATCACAATCTTATTGTTGTGATATGGATCTTATTGTTCTATTGTGTTGATACAGATCTTATTGTTCTATTGTCCAGATAGACATCTTATTGTTCTGCCTCCTTATTGTTCTGGTAGCTATATAGGTAGGCTAGTGTAGACCTGAGTCCTCAGTTTCTTACTGTTGACTTCAGACCTCTGTGCTTGCCTGGTTTTATCAAGCGAAGCCCTGATGGCGATGTTTGCCCAGAACGGTATGCCACATTGACCTGGATCCCAAGCAGCAGTATGCAGACAGGGATACTGACAGCAAGGGCCTGGATTTCCAGCCACCGATGATACTGCATCCTGTCAAACACTGCATAATGACTGGACTTTGGCACATCAAAGGTTTTTCCCTTGATGACCTGGATGTTGATGGCTGCACACATGAACATCAGGCTTGTATCGGTGTTCCTGTCCAGTTTCATGTTGGTGTCAGACTCAGACTCAGACTCGGACTCGGTGTTGTTGGTGTTGGTGTTGGTTTGACCTGCAATTCATTGCCAGTCTGATGGTCAGTGCCACACCAACAAAAGAAAAAATGGGGACATACAGGTCCTTTAAGCATGTCACCTATTGTGCAACCAAAAAGTCCTTGCTGCAGCAGAGGTTTTGTAGGTCTTTGAGTCTGAAAGACAGTAGTGGGGGGTATAGAGACAGTGGTGCAATCTTTAGCAGCACCAGCTTCAAAATCCTCAAAGTCCTGCAGAGTGCTGCTGTCAACGAAAGGCACAAAAAAAAAAAAGGAAAAGCACAATGGTACCTGGCCAAGCCTGTCCCAATTTATGCCCTCTGTCGGATCTACTGGCTCAATGCTTCAGTTTCTTGGTTGCCCCACAGAGGCATGCTCATCATCACCCAAGGTTCTGCCCCATTCACCCAAGAATATCCATAGTGGTGGATAGTCCAACACCAGGTTGTACATGCATGGTCTTGCTCAGTGATAGAAAGTGGGGACACAGTCCAATGTTGTGAAGTGTCGCATTCCCCAGCCAGGAAAGTGTTGGGGTTGGTGATGAGTACCATAGGGAGATATACAGGTAGATCAGGTTATTCAGCTTCACATAACAACAACAGCAAATAAATTTATCGGCTACAACTGAGTGCCTAATTCAAATGGTTTGCCAGCTCCCTCTTGGGTTGACAAGGAAGACAATGTGAACCTGAACAGAGTTACGAGTCCTCCTGCTTCTTTCTGTATCTTCTGGTACTCTATGGAGATTTGCTGCAACCGCACCTTAACTCCTTGCATGTCTTGCTCGTGTTAATAATATGATGTCCCAAAGCCACAAATTGGAGTCTTACTCATCGTCTCGATTCAACCCATTTGGAAATGGTACTAGAAGTGGGCTAACTACAAATAATAAGCTATTCTTAAATGGCTTATTCATTTTATGCCCTTAGTTTTCACTACACTGGTTTTTGGTGTTGGCTGGCCTATAAATTGTCAGTTCATTCGGATTGGATGTCTTGAATTTTGCGGCACAATGGTCCAGGTATTATCTGGGTGAGTTCATTGTCGCCGTCTCTGTCTTCATCCTTCCTTGCATTTGTGTTTATATGGATACATTCATTGACTTGGTTGCCATAGGATCCCAGGCAAGGACCATGCTTTCCATCGAATACCCTTTGAAATTTGGCTCCTCGTGCTCCGAGCTTATTTCAAACCCTACATTGGGAACTTCAAAGCATTTGCTTGTTAGAATCAGGCAAGCACAGTGGTCTGGAGTCAACAGTGAGAAACTCTTATTGAAGAGATAGAAGACTACTTACCTGGAGTCAACAGTGAGAAACTGAGGACTCCAGGTTTACATGCCTGGTATATATACTAACTACAAATAGCTGAGTAATGGAAATGAGCAATATGAATAAGCTGCTCAATAAGCAGCTGAGTAAGGGGTCATGTGATGTGCTCAGTAAGCGGGTGAGTAAGGTGATCAGTAAGCAGATGAGTAAGTAATCATGTGACCACAAAGCGAAATCATGTGAGACAAATGAGGGTGCTGGAAGTCCCACACTTCAACACTCCCCCTGAATGAGAGCAGTCTCATTTTCTCCCCCTCAATCCCATCATGTCTCTCAGCCGTTCCACAGCTGGCTTGGGAAGTGCTTTGGTCATGATATCTGCAAGTTGATCCTGAGTTGGAACATACTTTACATCAATCACAGAGCCACAACAATCGCAGACTGATTGTCCATCAGTAAAGTGGAAGCACCAGTCAACCCATACTCCAACTCCTGCAGCAAATTGCGCATCCACACAATCTCCTTGCCAGCATCTACTCCAGCAACATATTCTGCCTCTGTAGTGGACAGAGAGACAGTAGTCTGTCGCTTGCTTCTCCAGCTCACTGGTCCACCAGCCATCATCACCACAAATCCACCAGTGCTTTTCATGGTGTCCTTGTCACCAGCAAGATCAGCATCAGTGTAAGTGAAGAAGGTTTCATCTGGGTCGATGTAGGCAATGAATTTATAGAGGGATGGTGATTTCTTGGAGTAGATGATGCAATAGTCAAGAGTGCCTTGGATATAGCGGAACAAGTGCTTCAGAGCCTTGTTATGCTCTTCACCAGGATTGCTGTTGAAGCGTGCCAGAACACCAACTGTATAGGAGATATCAGGACGGGTTTGGATAGCCAAGTACATCAGAGAGCCAACAGCACTGATATAAGTGCCTTTGATGAGTTTGGACTCTTCTTCAGACTTGGCTCCCATCTCTTTGGTCAAGGTAAGACCAGGCAGCATTGGGGTTGAGACAGGCTTGCAATCAGCCATTTCATACTGCTCAAGCATGTTCACAGCATATTGGCGCTGCGAAATTGAAATGTCTCCAGTCTTGGAGTCACGCTGTACCTTGATCCCAAGAAGCCACTCTGTGGGACCAAGATCCTTGACTCTGAATGCAGAGCCAAGTTCAGCAATAACTCTGTCAATATCAGCATCATTCTTGGAGGCAATGACACCATCATCAACATAGATAGGGAGGATGATCCGAACAGCTCCATCTGAATAAATAAAGCATGAACGATCAGACTGGAGACACTTGAAGCCCATTTGGTGGAGCTTCTCTCTCAGCTTCTTGTGCCATTGCCTGCCAGCCTGCTTGAGCCCATAAAGGGATTTTCGCAGTTTGAGGAGCTGGCCAGGTCTGCCCTGGGGAAACCCCTCAGGTTGAGTCATATAGACGTCCTCATCGAGGTCCCCATTGAGATAGGCAGAGGAGAAATCAATGGATCGAAGTTGGAGATCATGCTGAGCAGCAAGAGCAAAAATGGTGCGCAGGGTGGCTGGTTTGATGGTGGGAGAGAAGATTTCGTTGTAGTCAACCCCATAGCGCTGACCACGACCGTCTGCAACTAGTCTGGCCTTGTAGCGCTCAATAGTTCCATCAGACTTGTGTTTGATCACAAACACCCACTGAGAGCGAATTGGCTTCACTCCATGAGGTGGATCAACAACATCCCAAGTGCAGTTCTCAAGGAGAGCATTAATCTCTGAGACGGCTACATCCTCCCACAAATGAGCATCAGAGCGTTTCATTGCCTCATAGAAGGTGCGAGGATGACCAGACTGAACAGCAGCCTGAGCTGACTGAACAGCTGCAATGTTAGCTTGCTGAAGTGCTTCATCAGATGGATCTCCCTGGTGAGCAACAATGAGAACACTGCCTGGTTTCAGCAGGAGCTCATCCTCAGATTCTGAGTCTATGGCAGGGGTAGGCTCCCTGTGTGCTTTCCACCAGTCCCCTGCTGGTCTGTGCTCTGTGGTTTGACCATGGTAGCGACGACGTGCAGCAACACCAACAGGTGAAGCTGGAGGTGGAGGATCTGGCTGTGGTGAAGGAGACCTTGAAGCAGGTTGGGAAGGTGGAGGGGATGGTTGGGGTGCTGGAGGTGCTGGATGAATGCGCTGTTTGGGTCTGTCCTCTTCATCATCAAAGTCAATCAATGGAGGTGGTTTGGACAGCAAAGGCAGACTGTGAAGTGCAGATGGATCCAGTCTTGGACATTTCTTCATCTGCTCAGCACTGCACCCTGGGAAGAAGCGCTCATCAAATACAGCTCTCTCCGAGATCACCATCTTGCGAGTCACTGGGTTATAGAATTCCCATGCCTTGTACTCTGTAGGATATCCCACAAAGATACATTTCTCAATATGGGAGCCAGAGGCATCCCTTTTATCTTTCTGCACATGCACATAGGCAAGGCAGCCCCACACCTTGAGATGAGACACATCTGGTTTGCGCTTATGCCACAGCTCAAAAGGAGTGGTGTTCCCACCAATGCGAGCAGAAGGGTGCATATTAGCCACATGATTGTATGCAGCAACAGCAAGAGCCCTGAATGAAGCAGGAAGATTGGCTTCATGTAGCATTGCAGTAGAGTGTTCATCTATAGTGCGATTGGCACGTTCTGCTGTCCCATTCTGTTGTGGCCTATTCCTGGTTGAGTGGCGATGAACAATGCCTTCTGCAGCTAAGAAGCTTCTGAATGCATTAGACATGTACTCTCCACCCTTATCATCCTGAAATGCTTTGATTTTGCGCTCAAAGTGGTTCTCAGCATAAGCTTTGAACAACTTGAATGCAGCAAATGCATCGCTCTTGCGTCTCATGTGATAGCTCACTTTGAAGCTTGTATGATCATCAATGAAGGTCACTCTATGCTTCCATCCCTCACGGGTGTGCACTTTGTATTCCTTCAAATCAGAGTGAATGAGATCAAGAGGATGTTCAGAACAATGACCAGTAGATGGAAAAGGACCAGCATTCAGCTTTTCTGCTAAGCAGGGTTCACAAAGGGGATCTGGTTTGTGGTTTGAAGTGATCTTTGCACCAGTGACCAGATCCTTGCTTAGGATGTTCTTGGTATCAGCATAAGAATGATGGCCAAGTCGACGATGCAACAAGTGCAAATCCATAGGCAAAGTCCCAGAAGTGAACAAGGCTGAACCAGAAGAGGGGAAACCGACTTCTCTCACATATGCCTGGTTCCTCTCATTGATATCTGCCTCAAATAATAGCTCATTGTTCCTGGTGAAAGAGACAATGTTCCCTTTGAAGGAAACCACGTAGTTATGGTGCTTTGAGAGATAGGTAATAGATATCAGATTATGAGATAGTAAAGGAACAAACAAGGCATTGGTAGGAATAATATGTCGGCCACTGCGTCCATTTAGAAGTGGGTCAAGTTCTATCTCCCCAATCAGCTCAGAATAAACTATAACTCCGTTGGCAACTTCAATGGCTACCCTGTAAGGTCTAGGGTTTTTGAGGCGGTTTTTACAGTTGGTCATGTGCGAAGTGGCCCCTGAATCCCCATTCCATTGAAAGAAGTTAGCCACAGAAAAAGCAGACTGGGTGAGAAGACTTGCATTGTAAGCCACTTCTTTGGACTTTTCATCTGCATCTTTGCCTTTGGGTTTCCCTTTGCTTTTGTTTCCATTCCCCTTGATTAGGTCAAGGAACTTAAAAGCAGTTGAAGAGGGTGTGGCCAGATTGAAGGCAGCCAGGACAAGTGACTGGAGATGCAGCTGGCAGTGCAACAGAGGGTGTGGGGACAGTGGATGCAGTGGCCATGGCTGCTCCAGAGAGAGGGTTCATCCCACTAGAGTCTCCTTCCTGACCAGAAGACTTGAAAGACTGATAATGAGCATAGGCTCTTTCAATGTCATCTGGGTCAAGAGTGCCATGTGACTGCTCAAAAGGTGCTTTCAGAGCGTCAAAACCAGCCTGATCAGGAAGGGTCATAAGAAGGACCACTGCTTGGAGCTCTGCATCGGCCATATCAATGTCAAAGCCAGTGGATCTAGAGTCCTTTAAGGATCTCATAGCAGCAGAGACTCTCCCTGTGAGAGACAGAAGTAACTCTCCCTCCTTGAGTTTAATGGAGGTGAGTGTTCTATAGGCATTGAAGCGAGCTCCAGCCTTCCTTGGAGCAAAGATGGTCTCCAAAGCATCCCACATATGTTTAGGATTGTCCTCATGCTGTTGTACAAGTTGCTGGCAGTCCTGTGAAAGCATGTTCCACAGGATGCCTGCACACTTGTCCATCTCCACTTCTGAATGCTTAGCATTAGAAGAGTCAAAAGCGGTGGTGCAATAGAAGAAGCACTCTTTGGCTTTGAGATAGGCCTTTGCATTGCTCCTCCACTGAGTGAAAAGAGAATGCTTATCAAGGATAGGCAGAGTGACTGCAGAGGAAGCCATGATGGAAGGGAATGGATGGATGCCCAAAGGAAATGAATGCTAGAACCACCAGATACTGATGGTGCCCTCAGGAGTGTGTGTGGAGAAGAAAAGGTAGGTAAGCTAAACTAATGAACACCCAGTTGTGAGGCACTTAGGCCCTAATCCCAGAATCAACGGATTGACTACCGTTTGTTGTCTGGTGAACTAAAGACTACCTCTTAGAGAGGATTTGTCCCAACAGTTGGTGTTCCTAATTCTAAAAGTCACACACACTATAAGGGCAGAAGTCTCTGGCACAAAGTGGCAGAGAGAAGATAGGGCAGAGAGGGAGAGCAGAGGCAGGAATGGATGGAATCTCAAATTGACTGACTCTGATAGACCTAGAAGCCGGGGCCCATAACCTGTTAGAATCAGGCAAGCACAGTGGTCTGGAGTCAACAGTGAGAAACTCTTATTGAAGAGATAGAAGACTACTTACCTGGAGTCAACAGTGAGAAACTGAGGACTCCAGGTTTACATGCCTGGTATATATACTAACTACGAATAGCTGAGTAATGGAAATGAGTAATATGAATAAGCTGCTCAATAAGCAGCTGAGTAAGGGGTCATGTGATGTGCTCAGTAAGCGGGTGAGTAAGGTGATCAGTAAGCAGATGAGTAAGTAATCATGTGACCACAAAGCGAAATCATGTGAGACAAATGAGGGTGCTGGAAGTCCCACACTTCAACAACATGGTGAGGTATTTTTTGACTAAAGTACGGTCCATTTCCTCTGCCTCAGCCTACAAGGGAGGGATGAGATTGCAGAGAAGTTGCTGGTTGAGGGATGGACCTACGGGGCTGGTGCGGGGACAAGCCTGCTCGAGAGGACGACTAAGAGCGTCTAGCTCGAGTTAATAAAAGTTAAACCATTGTATTCGAGGTTCTTCTCAATAGTGAATATGCTATCGAGAGGTGCTACTTATACAAGATGACCGGGCCGGTAATACGTAGTACTAAATGAGTAAGCGGAGACCTATCCAAGGCTGTTTAACCGGCCGAGGATGCCGGTACTACTAATAGGTATCTACGGGTGGACTAATAGGTCATGGGTCACGATACAATAATATCCATATATGTAATGGTCCGAGATAATCGTGTGAGTGGAAACTAACTAATATGCCGAGCTGGATTCCCACGTCCAACACTACAATGCGGTATAAATACTACTACTAGACTCGGCATCAGGTGAACTACATGTACATATATAGTATGATCAGTCAGCTTCATGGGAAAGCTGAGTAAAAGCATGAGAAAGATGAGTAAGAACATGTGGAAAACATGAGGCTGCAATGAAGCTGCAATGAGGCATCCATGAGTTGCTGACTGAGAGCACTGTCAAGCATGGGAACAGCTGTCAACGGAGCGCATCAGTGATGCGCATGATAGCGTATCTGATGCGGACCTTGATTCACAGGCCGATGATCCGATCAACTACACTTAGTGTGTGACACAGGTAAACCGCGGGTAGATTTGATGGGAACCGTACCCGCCACCGTCACACCATGACCCGTGATGACAGCTGACGGTTTTACGGCTAAATAACCGCAGTTGTGAATAAAAATAGAATTTTGAGGAATAAGCCTTCCAGGCAATCCTATGGTACTATCTGCTATTAAAATATCATTTGACACTTACTATACAGCTCTTACAGTGCTCTGGACAACTAGAGACCTGTCACCAATTTCTACCTTCAGTGATTCACATGTTATTCCAATGCACCACATTATGGCAGTTTCAGGTGTTAAATTGTACAGAGAAACTTGGGGTGTAGGGCCGTGGTGTTGCCCGGCAGGACTCGTACTTATAACTTTTTTTTTTTCCCCCGGTTACTTCGGTAATTTCCGATTTTTAGACACCGATCACCGGTAGGCATTGAAGGCTTGCCTATCATTTCCAGTAATGATTTGATGTGACAAGGTGACTTTATGTTCTTTCTCTTAGCACCATGTCGCCGTCTTCCTAGGTAAATAAATTATTTAGCCCCTGAGTATTCTGTTGAATGGCGTGGTCTAGTATATAAGCAAATACTTAGATGTTGCCGCTGTGTCTTCGGATGAGTATGAGGATGAAGAGGACAACGAAAGTGAATACAAGCACGTAGCTCAAGGTAAATTCTGTATTTGAGCCAAGATGCATTGTAAGTCGATCTTCTGATATTTTTGGTTCAGACTTCCTAAGCACTAGAGCGAAAATCAACGCCTATCCAGACGAGGAGCCAGAGATGCATTTATTCGAAGATATCAGAAAATCTGCAGTTGGGAGCAGCCGTCTGGATGAACTCGTGGCTAGAATCGAAGCTCGAAGTTTGGCACCTCATTTCATTTCCCTATGCATGAATTCAGTCCTGTTGTAATACCATCCAGAACTGCAGGTGGAATAATGTGCGCATCAAACTGCAAGCCAAATCGAGCCTTGCCCATGTTCGGGTTATGAGGCATCATTCCAAAAGGTCAACCTACCCTGAAATTAATTTGGGGGGTCTATTAACACAAGAAGAGTGTCAGAATATTATATGGAAGAATACCATCCAGAACTGCAGGTGGAATAATGTGCACATCAAGCTGCAAGCCAAATCGAGCCTTGCCCATGTTCGGGTTATGAGGCCTCATTCCAAAGGGTCAACCTACCCTGAAATTAATTTGGGGGTCTATTAACACAAGAAGAGTGTCAGATTATTATATTGGAAGGAGGAGGAGGCGTCAGATCCCATTTGATACTGACAATTAAATAAGATGGGCCATGTCAAGCCAGATAAAAGACATTCAATGGAGCTTCATTCTCATCCTCGTCAGTGCCTTCCTCCTCATAATCGTCGTCATCGGCATTGGATTCGTCGTCCTCAGAGTCAATGTCATCTCCAGACGCAGTTTCTTCTTCATCACCAGAACTAACAGCCTCCTCATCTTCCGAAGGGACATCTGGGAGAGTAGGTTGCCTATAAAAGATTGTATTAGCGAGGGAGTTAAACGGAAGCCAAGACATGTACTTAGGAGATTTAGGTTTCGCTTTGCGTTTTCTAAAAAGAATGGAGGCCTCAGGAAAGAAGGATTGCAAAAATTGAGAAGCAGCAAAGCTTACTGAGCTGAAGATCCAGAAGGCACATCTGCACTATCATGCCCAGCATGATCTTCGGACTTCAATGGTGCTCCAAAAGCACGTTGAGAGATACAAGGCATGTCGGAAGGGACGTGTGTGCGCATGCAAGAATAAAGTAGGGCTGACTGGGCTGTTCATATAAAAGGCAAAAAGATCAGCTGAGCTGCAACAGTAACATGGAAACATAGACATTCAGGAGAGCAGATCAAAAAGAGACATTTAGGAGAGGAGGGAGTGGGGGCAACAAATTAGAAGTTAGAGGTGGATCCATGGCAAACATGAGTCGCTTGGGAAACGAGGTAGAGGCAACCGGAGTCGGAGCTGAGCCGACAATTGAAATCCAGGATTGTTAAGGCGCCTGAAGTGAAAACGGTATCGACAGTGTCAAGACGGTTTCGAGAGAACTAGTTAGAGAGGCTAAAAGAATCGAAGAGCGCTGACATTTGACCAGCCAGCGCTAACACATAAACACTGCTTTGGGATCATACAGTTGAAGCGTTCAATAGGGGAGGAATTAACTATATTATAGAACGAAGCAGTGGCCCCAACATTAAGGTTACAATCTATAGAGAAAAACAGGAGATGGGTATAAATAACAAAAAGTGCTGATGACGTGGTGTCGGCAAATCATAAAAAAGAGAAGATAAGCCGAGAGATGCCGACCAAGGTTCATAACGGTCATCAATAACTTCGGGACTGATGCCTCACATGAAAAGGGAATGAAAAAGTTTGTTGTTCCTGGCTGACTCGGGGTTTGATCCACAATCAATAAGAATAAACATTACAGCCACTAGAAACACTTCAAAAAAATGAAGGGTTTCTGGTCACAGCCACTAGATTCATTAGCACAGCCCCAAAGAAGTCCCTCAACATTTTGAGTGTTTGAAATGAAAAGTCCGGAAATCGGGCTCCCCTCAGATTTTAAAGAAACAATCACTTATTACATAAGTACTCGTAATATGTTCTCCATGAGTAGGACCTCCTAGTAATTTATTCTAAATTAAAGAGTCAGAGTAGAGGTCAAATGAGCCGAATTGGACAATGTTTGTTGTTGTTTATTTTCCATCAATACCACTATGCCTGCGTCCAAATATGGGAATTTTTGTTCATCACTCCTCCCTGGCCTCATTTCAATATATTCTGAGGGCTTAATGCCTTATACTATGCAATGAAACAATATAAACCATCCTCTGTACCATAATGGCCCCATTTAAAGCCTTTAAAATGGCCTATCACTGACACTGTGATTAATGAATCATGACTCAATATATTAATGTAGGAGCTTTTCTATCATCCATTACTTAACCCTAAATCACATTCATGTTGGATTGAAGGCCTGGAATAGCTGTATATTGTAAATACATGTTAAATACCTGTTTTTTCTAAAAATATTCAACCTGAGGGTTTTAGCCCACAGATGGCAGTTTTTGCGGTTTTTCCCAGGCCCTACACCATACCCGCACCGTACCTGAACCTGTGGGAATTACTGCAGGTTTACCCAGACCCTTGCCACACACTAACTACACTACTTGTACCTACTGTGATAAATACTCGAAAATAGGCATGTTCATGACAAGCATCCATGGAAGGGAATTGATCCCAAAGGGACTGTGCGCACACCAGCTGCCCAGGAGTTTGCAGAAACTATGAGGAAAACTCAAGAAGAGGCCGAGTCATCTTTGAAAGCAGCAGCTGAAATGATGAAACGGTTCTATTGTTGAAGTGGGAATCACAGATGGTCTCAGATAGGGGCCGAAAAGGCAGGTCTCAGATGGGTCTCAGAAGGGAGGTGAAAAGCCCAGATCCATTCAATCCTAGCTACCTATATATGTCCTAGAACAATAGAGATAGATAAGACAATAAGAACAATAAGGGGAAGATCAGTATCAGTAAATACAATAAGAACAATAGGATACTGATCCATATCAGGACAATAAGAACAATAAGAGCAAGATCTGTATCAACACAATAAGCAATCCATGTGATCGTCCGAACCAAACACCAGACTCCAACATCTATGACTGAAAGCGGACTGATCCCAGGGAGTACAAGCCAGGAGACATGGTCTATGTTGAAGGAACAGACATAGACACAGTCCGACCTGCTAAGAAACTCGATGACAAGCACTATGGCCCCTTCAAAGTGCTTAAAAAGATCGGCACTTCCTCCTATCGTCTCGCACTCCCTGCTTCGTGGAAGGCTAAATACCCGGTCTTCAATGAAGCACTCCTCTCCCCCTATGTTGCACCTGTGTTCCCCTCTCAGAAAAACTCCGCCCCCCTCCTCCCCCAGACCTCATTGATGATCATGAAGAGTATGAAGTGGAAGAAATTCTTGATTCCAGACTTTACAGAGGAAAGTTGCAGTACTTTGTCCACTGGAAGAATTATGGCAAAGAGCATGATAGTTGGGTCCCTGCATCGGATTTTACTGCAGCTGACCATTTGATTGCTGAATTTCACAAAAAACATCCCTCTGCACCTCGCCCCTTCCACATAATGCTCGGTTCATCTACAAGCATTTGGAGAACTTTACCACCACCCCTCGTTTGCCTGGTCATTTGTACAACTGGGAGAATGGCAAGATTGAGTCTTGTCGTGCCGTTGTGAGGACACAACCCTAGAGAAGGGGTAATGTCATGAACATGTCTATTTTCGAGTATTTATCACAGTAGGTACAAGTAGTGTAGGTGATCGGATCATCGGCCTGCAGGGGCGCATCAAGGTCCGCATCAGATGCGCTATTGTGCGCATCACTGATGCGCTCCATTGGCAGCTGTTCCCATGCTTGACAGCGCTCTCAGTCAGCACCTCATTGCAGCCTCTGTTGAAGTGTGGGACTTCCAGCACCCTCATTTGTCTCACATGATTTCGCTTTGTGGTCACATGATTACTTACTCATCTGCTTACTGATCACCTTACTCACCCGCTTACTGAGCACATCACATGACCCCTTACTCAGCTGCTTATTGAGCAGCTTATTCATATTACTCATTTCCATTACTCAGCTATTTGTAGTTAGTATATATACCAGGCATGTAAACCTGGAGTCCTCAGTTTCTCACTGTTGACTCCAGGTAAGTAGTCTTCTATCTCTTCAATAAGAGTTTCTCACTGTTGACTCCCGACCACTGTGCTTGCCTGATTCTAACAAAAATGGTGCACCATGTATCCCTGCACTCCCACCCTGTAGTAGGTGCGGTAGCACAGCCCCACATGGCAGGTGTAAAAAAAGAGGTCCCTTTTGGATGATGGTATGTATGGTAGAATGGTGCACCATGTATCCCTGTGCTCCCACCCTGTAGTAGGCATGGTAGCACAGCCCCACACAGTGTTGCCAAATGTCATGTTCCCCAAATCCTAAGGTACACATGGTATGTTTACCCTACACATGTTGGCGAGTTACGCACCCATAGTAGGTGCAGTACCACAGCCACACACCCGCCCCCCGCCTTTGATCTTGTCACACAGTCACTGGCATGTCATGAGGTATGCGTGGTATTTTTTAACCCCCATGACATGTACCCTATACCCTCCAAGGTATGTGTGGTACACTGGGGAAAATTCTAAAGGGCCTTCACATGTCTCTAAAATTTGTAGTACAGTTAGTAGAATATGTCTACTTATGTACTGTATGTACATAGTATCCCCGTAGTAGGCAGAAAGACCTTTTTAGGGCTAGTTAGGCTTTACATGTGATGACATGTAAGGCCTAACTAGCTGGCATATGTGGTATTATTGTTAAAGTGGGAAGCGCAGATGGTCTCAGATAGGGGCCGAAAAGGCAAGTCTCAGATGGGTCTCAGATGGGAGGCGAAAAGCCCAGATCCATTCAATCCTAGCTACCTATATATGTCCTAGAACAATAGAGATAGATAAGACAATAAGAACAATAAGGGGAAGATCAGTATCAGTGAAGACAATAAGAACAATAGGATACTGATCCATATCAGGACAATAAGAACAATAAGAGCAAGATCTGTATCAACACAATAAGCAATCCATGTGATCGTCCGAACCAAACACCAGACTCCAACAATTATCAGGTGGTGTGGTGAGTGCAGGTGGTGAATCTGGGTGTTGTGACCATGTCATCGTATACACATGTGGCAGCCCCACAGCGGGTTGCCCTCGCATGCAACCCACGGAAACCTGTTGAGACGGCTCAAATGAAAACACGCTTACAATTTGGCGAAACTCAGTCTAAACCGATCATCTTACCGCTTGTGTTATATCCATGCACTCCAGCTATGGGTGTCCTCCATTTTCTAGGCATTTCAACCCTTTTTCATTTTGCACCAATCTTTCATCCACCCATACATTCTTACACTTCACATTTACTTCTAGTCACTTCACCACCTTCTGTTCTTCTGCTCCTCCGCTCCTCCACTCCTCCACTCCTCCGCTCTTCCACTCATACAGCTCCACTCATTGCATCCTCTTACCTATCATCACGGTTTTCACGCAATGAAGGCTTACTGAGCGTTTCCCGTTTATCCGTCTTCTTCTTATTGTTCTTATTGTCTTGAGATACTTATCACTTCCCCTCCTCCATTTAGAAGTACCACCTTATTGTCCTTATTGTCTTTCATCAGAGCACTCAATACTTAACTGCATTAGTGATTACAATTAACTACTTAGTATATATGCACTCTTGATACTTCCTGTACTTGAAGTACCACCTTATTGTCCTTATTGTCTTTCATCAGAGCACTCAATACTTAACCGCATTAGTGATTACAATTAACTACTTAGTATATATGCACTCTTGATACTTCCTGTACTTCATCTGGAAAATTAATGTTATTCCATGTTTCTGCTCATGGACTGAGACCATCTTTTAATCCTTTCACTCCTTGTCTCGACTCCGGGTTTATATCCTAGAAACTCTGGATGTCTTCCTTCAAACAATACTCTTCCTAATAATTCCTGCTGGCCTAGGCAGAGTGCTCGCCCATAATCCTCTTGTGGTGTTGCCTTCTGCTTACCAACAAACCCTGTCTTCTGCCTTCCGCTCTATGTTGGAAGCGGGACGATAGGCTTCGCTGGATCACCCAGATGAACCTTGTCTTTCTACCATCTTTCTCTTCATCCTTATGTTTCGACTTCATACCCAGTGTACCTCTGGATGTCTTATTCTGAATTCCGACTTTACCTACTTCATTCCACATTCCGACTTCATTCCACATTCCGACTTCATTCCACATTCCGACTTCATTCCACACTTCACCTCCCTTCCACCCTAGGGTCTGTTGCCATCCTTGGAACAGGTCTCATCTTGTCCCGGCTCGATAGCCAGACAGTCGCACACCCTGCTGAGTGTGGTGCTTGCGAAAACAGCCGACTTACCTCCTGTCCTTTCCACAGTATACATTTATTCCGCCATGTTCTGCACTGATTCCACCTTCGGAATCCCAAAGGACTCTTCTAGTCTTCCTCTGGCTCAGGATATAACAGCTTGGTGGTACACAATTAGAGTCAGAGTAAGCTCCGAGCTGCTGATTGAGTCTCAAAGATGTGATGGAATACAAACGATTGACCATACTGTGACTGTATACGATACTCTAAACAATGTGGGGCCAGTACAGTGTTCAGCGAGTTAGTCGTGAGTAGTCGTCTGATAGTGGCCATAACTCATATGTGAGGGCGGTATCACACAGGATCACTAGAAACCATACCAAGGAGAATGTATGAATATCCATATTTATTTAAACACTGCTACACAAAGATCATAGACCTCTAGCGGGGATTTTGGGCCAATATAGTCTTGTCGTGACTAAAGATAATAGTCATGACTCCAAGTTGTATGAGAAATAGTAATTCTCAGGCACAGATAAACAGTCGTGAATAATGGAAGAGTCGCGACTACCAAAATAGACCTTCGGGCGAGCTCCGAGAGTGTGATCACATGTCAGATGGTGAACCAGTTGACTAAGCGAGTCAATCCGAGGATTCCCGATGAAGTCCAAGAGGATCCGAAGATCTGATCAAACATTCACGTGAAAGATGTGGTTGTCATGATTAGGTCGAAAGCACGCAATATGGCGTCAAGGCGGTCTAGATCGCTCTGGATCTTGCCTTGACTAAAGATAGATGACGCTGAAGGCTCTCCGGAACTTTCAGAACTACTCTAGACTGTCGGGATTGATTCCTATAGGCCACAGGCCGCAGATCTCCGATCAAACGCGGTTGATAGACGATAAAAGGACCATATACCTCATTTCTATTACTCATTTTCCTTATCTGGCATGTACTAAAATAGATTGTAAACTAGTATAAAAGCAACGTAGAATAACGTGATTCTGGACTGTATTTTCTTCCCAGCTACTATAGCCGTGACTATTGTTGTCATTGGTTGTGGGTCACAGGGTTAGTGCATGTCTGGGTTTTACACGGAGATTTGTTTAAACACATTTCGAAGTTGTACTACTTTTAGCAGAAATATATAGAATCAGAACATAGTTGTTTGATAACCAAAGTCCCAGCAAAGTAAGCTGAATAAGAAAGTCATAAGAAACAGTCAAGTCTGTACCTAAGTGGTCCTTTAAGAGTCGCGACTAAGTGTCAAGACAGAGGATAGCTGTTGATATCGTTCCTTTGAGTTTGGTTGCAGTCTAAGTACCAAAGAAGTAAAGTCTAAGACGGTCTCAAGTGACCTAAAGTTCAGTCCAAGTGTGGCTTAAGTTGTCGGAGTTGTTCAAGTCACTTGTGACTGTGTTTCGTTTCCATCCAAACACCCCAAAGATAGTGTTTCTCTTGTGAGAGACTTTAGTCAAGGTTCTCTTGCGAATATTCCCAAGGGCACAATTAGATTTATAGTCATTCATTGCAACTGTCTATGGTTCATCTTACTCAATTCTGATCGAGAGGACCCTAGTTATAGAAGCACCAATATAGTCAAGTAGTAGTAGTGTGTGTGTGTGTTGGTTGTAGTTCATTTTGTGTGCGTCTTGCATATATCTGGAGATTATGCTTTTCATGACTATACTTGGGTGCACCGTTTCACCGTACTCAACCCGACGGTCTAACGGGTCCAAACGGGTCCTCAGCCCACTTGGGAGTCACAGTACATGCATTGATTTTTGCACCACAAACACCGATCAGCTGTCAATGTCAAGGATGACAGCCGCTCATCACGGAACACCCACAAGCGGCGGCAGTCAGTTTTGTCAGGCTTTGAACTCAGACAAGTTGGACATGGTATGCTTCGTTCTCTATACCTTGATTGATATTGATCATTTTCGTAGGCTAGTATGTCGTTGAGCGTTGTTGCATATGATGCTGTTACTAGCTGGGTGGAAGATCTTGCAATCCCTGACACCTTGAACAGCGCTGATGAACTAGATCAATACTTGGCACAGCCCATCGAGAGGGTGAAAGTCAATCCTATTCAGTTTTGGTGGGATAAGCGCACAATATGGCCGGGGCTCTCCCAAATGGCCCTTGACTATTTATGTTAGAATCAGGCAAGCACAGTGGTCTGGAGTCAACAGTGAGAAACTCTTATTGAAGAGATAGAAGACTACTTACCTGGAGTCAACAGTGAGAAACTGAGGACTCCAGGTTTACATGCCTGGTATATATACTAACTACAAATAGCTGAGTAATGGAAATGAGTAATATGAATAAGCTGCTCAATAAGCAGCTGAGTAAGGGGTCATGTGATGTGCTCAGTAAGCGGGTGAGTAAGGTGATCAGTAAGCAGATGAGTGTTGAAGGTGGAATCGGAGCTCGGCGATATGTTCTCTTTCCCTCACGCGATTGTACCGGACCATTACTAATACGGATATTATTATACCGAGACACATGGACGATAGTCATCTTACTACGAGATACATTAGTAGTCATCGGGCCCGTGGTCGGTTAAACGGCCCTCGGTTAGCTACCGATTACTCATAGTACCTTAGTATTTACGGCCCACCCATCTTGTATAAGTAGTAGCGCCTCTCGATAGGATTCCCTATCGAGAAGAACCTCGAATACATCGGTTTTCCCTCATAACTCGACTTAGGCGCTCTCCCTATTAAGTCGCTCTCGCCGAGTGGGCTTAGCCCAGCCGCTCTGTTAGAATCAGGCAAGCACAGTGGTCTGGAGTCAACAGTGAGAAACTCATATTGAAGAGATAGAAGACTACTTACCTGGAGTCAACAGTGAGAAACTGAGGACTCCAGGTTTACATGCCTGGTATATATACTAACTACAAATAGCTGAGTAATGGAAATGAGTAATATGAATAAGCTGCTCAATAAGCAGCTGAGTAAGGGGTCATGTGATGTGCTCAGTCAGCGGGTGAGTAAGGTGATCAGTAAGCAGATGAGTAAGTAATCATGTGACCACAAAGCGAAATCATGTGAGACAAATGAGGGTGCTGGAAGTCCCACACTTCAACACTCCCCCTGAATGAGAGCAGTCTCATTTTCTCCCCCTCAATCCCATCATGTCTCTCAGCCGTTCCACAGCTGGCTTGGGAAGTGCTTTGGTCATGATATCTGCAAGTTGATCCTGAGTTGGAACATACTTTACATCAATCACACCGCTTTCAACAGTTCCACGAAGCCAGGAATGTGCCATGTCAAGGTGCCTGATACGACCATGGTGTTCAGGATTCCGAGCCACAACAATTGCAGACTGATTGTCCATCAGTAAAGTGGAAGCACCAGTCAACCCATACTCCAACTCCTGCAGCAAATTCCGCATCCACACAATCTCCTTGCCAGCATCTACTCCAGCAACATATTCTGCCTCTGTAGTGGACAGAGAGACAGTAGTCTGTCGCTTGCTTCTCCAGCTCACTGGTCCACCAGCCATCATCACCACAAATCCACCAGTGCTTTTCATGGTGTCCTTGTCACCAGCAAGATCGGCATCAGTGTAAGTGAAGAAGGTTTCATCTGGGTCGATGTAGGCAATGAATTTATAGAGGGATGGTGATTTCTTGGAGTAGATGATGCAATAGTCAAGAGTGCCTTGGATATAGCGGAACAAGTGCTTCAGAGCCTTGTTATGCTCTTCACCAGGATTGCTGTTGAAGCGTGCCAGAACACCAACTGTATAGGAGATATCAGGACGGGTTTGGATAGCCAAGTACATCAGAGAGCCAACAGCACTGATATAAGTGCCTTTGATTAGTTTGGACTCTTCTTCAGACTTGGCTCCCATCTCTTTGGTCAAGGTAAGACCAGGCAGCATTGGGGTTGAGACAGGCTTGCAATCAGCCATTCCATACTGCTCAAGCATGTTCACAGCATATTGGCGCTGCGAAATTGAAATGTCTCCAGTCTTGGAGTCACGCTGTACCTTGATCCCAAGAAGCCACTCTGTGGGACCAAGATCCTTGACTCTGAATGCAGAGCCAAGTTCAGCAATAACTCTGTCAATATCAGCATCATTCTTGGAGGCAATGACACCATCATCAACATAGATAGGGAGGATGATCCGAACAGCTCCATCTGAATAGATAAAGCATGAACGATCAGACTGGAGACACTTGAAGCCCATTTGGTGGATCTTCTCTCTCAGCTTCTTATGCCATTGCCTGCCAGCCTGCTTGAGCCCATAAAGGGATTTTCGCAGTTTGAGGAGCTGGCCAGGTCTGCCCTGGGGAAACCCCTCAGGTTGAGTCATATAGACGTCCTCATCGAGGTCCCCATTGAGATAGGCAGAGGAGAAATCAATGGATCGAAGTTGGAGATCATGCTGAGCAGCAAGAGCAAAAATGGTGCGCAGTGTGGCTGGTTTGATGGTGGGAGAGAAGATTTCGTTGTAGTCAACCCCATAGCGCTGACCACGACCGTCTGCAACTAGTCTTGCCTTGTAGCGCTCAATAGTTCCATCAGACTTGTGTTTGATCACAAACACCCACTGAGAGCGAATTGGCTTCACTCCATGAGGTGGATCAACAACATCCCAAGTGCAGTTCTCAAGGAGAGCATTAATCTCTGAGACGGCTGCATCCTCCCACAAATGAGCATCAGAGCGTTTCATTGCCTCATAGAAGGTGCGAGGATGACCAGACTGAACAGCAGCCTGAGCTGACTGAACAGCTGCAATGTTAGCTTGCTGAAGTGCTTCATCAGATGGATCTCCCTGGTGAGCAACAATGAGAACACTGCCTGGTTTCAGCAGGAGCTCATCCTCAGACTCTGAGTGTATGGCAGGGGTAGGCTCCCTGTGTGCTTTCCACCAGTCCCCTGCTGGTCTGTGCTCTGTGGTTTGACCATGGTAGCGACGACGTGCAGCAACACCAACAGGTGAAGCTGGAGGTGGAGGATCTGGCTGTGGTGAAGGAGACCTTGAAGCAGGTTGGGAAGGTGGAGGGGATGGTTGGGGTGCTGGAGGAGCTGGATGAATGCGCTGTTTGGGTCTGTCCTCTTCATCATCAAAGTCAATCAATGGTGGAGGTGGTTTGGACAGCAAAGGCAGACTGTGAAGTGCAGATGGATCCAGTCTTGGACATTTCTTCATCTGCTCAGCACTGCACCCTGGGAAGAAGCGCTCATCAAATACAGCTCTCTCCGAGATCACCATCTTGCGAGTCACTGGGTTATAGAATTCCCATGCCTTGTACTCTGTAGGATATCCCACAAAGATACATTTCTCAATATGGGAGCCAGAGGCATCCCTTTTATCTTTCTGCACATGCACATAGGCAAGGCAGCCCCACACCTTGAGATGAGACACATCTGGTTTGCGCTTATGCCACAGCTCAAAAGGAGTGGTGTTCCCACCAATGTGAGCAGAAGGGTGCATATTAGCCACATGATTGTATGCAGCAACAGCAAGAGCCCTGAATGAAGCAGGAAGATTGGCTTCATGTAGCATTGCAGTAGAGTGTTCATCTATAGTGCGATTGGCACGTTCTGCTGTCCCATTCTGTTGTGGCCTATTCCTGGTTGAGTGGCGATGAACAATGCCTTCTGCAGCTAAGAAGCTTCTGAATGCATTAGACATGTACTCTCCACCCTTATCATCCTGAAATGCTTTGATTTTGCGCTCAAAGTGGTTCTCAGCATAAGCTTTGAACAACTTGAATGCAGCAAATGCATCGCTCTTGCGTCTCATGTGATAGCTCACTTTGAAGCTAGTATGATCATCAATGAAGGTCACTCTATGCTTCCATCCCTCACGGGTGTGCACTTTGTATTCCTTCAAATCAGAGTGAATGAGATCAAGAGGATGTTCAGAACGATGACCAGTAGATGGAAAAGGACCAGCATTCAGCTTTCCTGCTAAGCAGGGTTCACAAAGGGGATCTGGTTTGTGGTTTGAAGTGATCTTTGCACCAGTGACCAGATCCTTGCTTAGGATGTTCTTGGTATCAGCATAAGAATGATGGCCAAGTCGACGATGCAACAAGTGCAAATCCATAGGCAAAGTCCCAGAAGTGAACAAGGCTGAACCAGAAGAGGGGAAACCGACTTCTCTTACATATGCCTGGTTCCTCTCATTGATATCTGCCTCAAATAATAGCTCATTGTTCCTGGTGAAAGAGACAATGTTCCCTTTGAAGGAAACCACGTAGTTATGGTGCTTTGAGAGATAGGTAATAGATATCAGATTATGAGATAGTAGAGGAACAAACAAGGCATTGGTAAGAATAATATGTCGGCCACTGCGTCCATTTAGAAGTGGCTCAAGTTCTATCTCCCCAATCAGCTCAGAATAAACTATAACTCCGTTGGCAACTTCAATGGCTACCCTGTAAGGTCTAGGGTTTTTGAGGTGGTTTTTACAGTTGGTCATGTGTGAAGTGGCCCCTGAATCCCCATTCCATTGAAAGAAGTTAGCCACAGAAAAAGCAGACTGGGTGAGAAGACTTGCATTGTAAGCCACTTCTTTGGACTTCTCATCTGCATCTTTGCCTTTGGCTTTCCCTTTGCTTTTGTTTCCATTCCCCTTGATTAGGTCAAGGAACTTAAAGCAGTTGAAGAGGGTGTGGCCAGATTGAAGGCAGCCAGGACAAGTGACTGGAGATGCAGCTGGCAGTGCAACAGAGGGTGTGGGGACAGTGGATGCAGTGGCCATGGCTGCTCCAGAGAGAGGGTTCATCCCACTAGAGTCTCCTTCCTGACCAGAAGACTTGAAAGACTGATAATGAGCATAGGCTCTTTCAATGTCATCTGGGTCAAGAGTGCCATGTGACTGCTCAAAAGGTGCTTTCAGAGCGTCAAAACCAGCCTGATCAGGAAGGGCCATAAGAAGGACCACTGCTTGGAGCTCTGCATCGGCCATATCAATGTCAAAGCCAGTGGATCTAGAGTCCTTTAAGGATCCCATAGCAGCAGAGACTCTCCCTGTGAGAGACAGAAGTGACTCTCCCTCCTTGAGTTTAATGGAGGTGAGTGTTCTATAGGCATTGAAGCGAGCTCCAGCCTTCCTTGGAGCAAAGATAGTCTCCAAAGCATCCCACATATGTTTAGGATTGTCCTCATGCTGTTGTACAAGTTGCTGGCAGTCCTGTGAAAGCATGTTCCACAGGATGCCTGCACACTTGTCCATCTCCACTTCTGAATGCTTAGCATTAGAAGAGTCAAAAGCGGTGGTGCAATAGAAGAAGCACTCTTTGGCTTTGAGATAGGCCTTTGCATTGCTCCTCCACTGAGTGAAAAGAGAATCCTTATCAAGGATAGGCAGAGTGACTGCAGGGGAAGCCATGATGGAAGGGAATGGATGGATGCCCAAAGGAAATGAATGCTAGAACCACCAGATACTGATGGTGCCCTCAGGAGTGTGTGTGGAGAAGAAAAGGTAGGTAAGCTAAACTAATGAACACCCAGTTGTGAGGCACTTAGGCCCTAATCCCAGAATCAACGGATTGACTACCGTTTGTTGTCTGGTGAACTAAAGACTACCTCTCAGAGAGGATTTGTCCCAACAGTTGGTGTTCCTAATTCTAAAAGTCACACACACTATAAGGGCAGAAGTCTCTGGCACAAAGTGGCAGAGAGAAGATAGGGCAGAGAGGGAGAGCAGAGGCAGGAATGGATGGAATCTCAAATTGACTGACTCTGATAGACCTAGAAGCCGGGGCCCATAACCTGTTAGAATCAGGCAAGCACAGTGGTCTGGAGTCAACAGTGAGAAACTCATATTGAAG
Source organism: Mycena rebaudengoi (assembly GCA_029282285.1). NCBI lineage: Eukaryota > Fungi > Basidiomycota > Agaricomycetes > Agaricales > Mycenaceae > Mycena > Mycena rebaudengoi. The sequence continues at coordinate 59,215 of JARJCX010000061.1, forward strand.
AGATAGAAGACTACTTACCTGGAGTCAACAGTGAGAAACTGAGGACTCCAGGTTTACATGCCTGGTATATATACTAACTACAAATAGCTGAGTAATGGAAATGAGTAATATGAATAAGCTGCTCAATAAGCAGCTGAGTAAGGGGTCATGTGATGTGCTCAGTCAGCGGGTGAGTAAGGTGATCAGTAAGCAGATGAGTAAGTAATCATGTGACCACAAAGCGAAATCATGTGAGACAAATGAGGGTGCTGGAAGTCCCACACTTCAACACGCTCATGCTCTAACAATGAGTAAGTAATCATGTGACCACAAAGCGAAATCATGTGAGACAAATGAGGGTGCTGGAAGTCCCACACTTCAACAATCCCATCAATGCCTGCGGACCACATGCATGTAAGGCATGTGGATTCCACATGCGCTGGCCTTTGCCCCCAGTATGAACGATGGGGTGCGCACCTACTATGGAGGTGAGTGGTCTTGGTGAGGTTGAGTTCTTTATGGACCGAGTTATGAATTGGATGATGAGCAGAAGATGAGACAATGGTGCTGGTAAGAAGGTTGTTGATCTTGTCCATCATTGTCATGACATTAGCAATGGTGCTCTTCTCGTCCAAGCTGAAGAGAAGTGTGGCACACTTGAACACCTGGTTATGAATGAGGAAGGAATAGATGGATGGCTGAATCACGCACCTCAAGTGTATGAACCATGTCTTCAATGATAACCCAGTTGTTGTTGGATAGATTGTAAATCTGATAGCTGAGCTCATGGTCACCAGTAATTTCGTTGATTGCAGCCTTGTAATGTACAGCAAAGACCAACACGTCATAAGTGGAGTTCCAGCGAGTGGGTACGTTGCGAGGGATGTAGCAGACATGCAGCTGATGCTTGGTACATGCTTGACACCAAGCTGGCAAGCCTATGGTGGGTGAGTTGATGAGGGTGAACACAAGCTTATGAAGCTGAGTGAAAAGATGAGTGAAAAAAATAAACAACCACAAAAGACAATGCACCAGTGAGACCGCTGTTTTAGCCTTCTTCATTTCTCGCAACATCTCTGCCTGCTTCTGTGCCCCAAGATCATCAAAAGTGTCCCCATCCACATTGTCAGAGGCAACAGAACCGGTGTCATGAAAGTTTGTTGAGGTCAGGAAAGGGGTCACTGTTGTTTTCATCATCCTCATCCAGATCGAGGTCGATGATGGGTTCCTCTAGGTTCGCGTCATTGTCGCCCTCAATGATGTTTCCAGAGGCATCCTTCTTCTTTGGACATGGTTGGAAAGGACACATGAATGCCTTAATGGTGATGGTTGATGGCATCAAAGTCATTCTTGGAGCTCCTATCCAGCGCAGTGTTCTGGGTGTCATTGGAGGTGGTGTTGTCTCCTGTCCATGCCAGAATCTATGCCGGATCAGCAAATAAAAATAGCCAAGTGAAAACATCACACCTTGCGCTCAAGCCCAAAGCATCTAAGCATATCATCAAACTCATGTGCAAGGACTTCACCAATGTGTGACTGTACGAGCTGGTGAGCAACAGAGGAAACAAGTAACAGAGATGCACCTCAGGAACTTCGAAGATATCCAGAAGAAAGACCAGGGGCTCACCCTTGTGCTGGAGATGAACAATTCAGGTGACCAAGGCACAGTGATTGAGAGATGTCCATGCATCCATTGCAAAGCTGAGATGGCTATTGTATTCCTGGAAACATGTTCTTCAATGGTGTCAGACACAATAGCCAATACACTGCCACAAACAGCGATAGCCAAGGTCACACTCAAGCTCTAGAAAGAAGAAAAGGATGGAAAGAGGATAATGAGCACTATATTGCTAGTGGAGATATGACCAGCTCAAGACTGGGGAACTACCTACTACAATGCGGTATAAATACTACTACTAGACTCGGCATCGGGCGAACTACATGTACATATATAGTACGATCAGTCAGCTTCATGGGAAAGCTGAGTAAAAGCATGAGAAAGATATGTAAGAACATGTGGAAAACATGAGGCTGCAATGAGGCTGCAATGAGGCATCCATGAGTTGCTGACTGAGAGCGCTGTCAAGCATGGGAACAGCTGTCAATGGAGCGCATCAGTGATGCGCATGATAGCGCATCTGATGCGGACCTTGATGCGCCCTCACAGGCGGATGATCCGATCAACTACACTACTTGTACCTACTGTCATAAATACTCGAAAATAGACATGTTCATGACATTACCCCCCTTCTCTAGGGTTGTGTCCTCACAACGGCACGACAAGACTCAATCTTGCCATTCTCCCAGTTGTACAAATGACCAGGCAGACGAGGGGTGGTGGTGAAGTTCTCCAAACGCTTGTAGATGAACCGAGCATTATGTGGAAGAGGGCGAGGTGCAGAGGGGTGTTTTTTGTGGAAATCAGCAATCAGATGGTCAGCTGCAGTAAAATCCGATGCAGGGACCCAACTATCATGCTCTTTGCCATAATTCTTCCAGTGGACAAAGTACTGCAACTTTCCTCTGTAAAGTCTGGAATCAAGAATTTCTTCCACTTCATACTCTTCATGATCATCAACGAGGTCTGGGGGAGGAGGGGGCGGAGTTTTCTGAGAGGGGAACATAGGTGCAACATGGGGGGAGAGGAGCGCTTCATTGAAGACTGGGTATTTAGCCTTCCAGGAAGCAGGGAGTGCAAGACGATAAGAGGAAGTGCCAATCTTTTTAAGCACTTTGAAGGGGCCATAGCGCTTGTCATCAAGTTTTTTAGCAGGCCGGACCGTGTTTATGTCTGTTCCTTCAACATAGACCATGTCTCCTGGCTTGTACTCCCTAGCATCATTGCGCTTTCGATCATAGAACCGTTTCATCGTTTCAGCTGCTGCTTTCAAAGATGACTCGGCCTCTTCTCGAGTTTTCCTCATAGTCTCTGCAAACTCCTGGGCAGCTGGTGTGCGCACAGTCCCTTTGGGCTCAATTCCCTTCCATGGATGTTGTCCATAGTTGAGATAGAACGGAGAGAAGCCTGTAGCAGTGTGGACCTTGTCATTGTATGAAAACTCCGCAATGGCAAGCCATTCGGACCAGTCATCCTGACGGTGATTGATAAAGATCCTTAGGTACTGCTCCAAGTCCTGATTGACTCTCTCTGTCTGCCCATCGGTCTGAGGATGATATGCTGTAGAGATGTTCTGTTTGATGCCCAAAAGCTTGCACAGATCCCTTGTGAAGTCTGATGCAAACTGTGTGCCCCTATCATGAATCAACCGCTCTGGCATGCCATGATTCTTGAAGATGTGATCTCGGAAAAGCTTAGCAACACCCATTGAGTTTATTTCTTGGTTGCATGGGATGAACTTTGCTGCTTTGCTAAACCGATCCACAAACACCAGAATCATGTCATAGCCATGTGACATTGGAAGAGGACCTATGAAGTCAAGGGAAACGATCTGCCAAGGCCGAGTTGGGACAGTGTTTGGAGACAGAGGTGCAGGAGGTGCCATTCTTCTTGGTTTGACTCTTTGGCAAGTTTGGCACCCATCTACATAAGAGCGAATGTCTGTCTGCAAACGTGGCCACCAGTAGTTCCTAGTGATCAATTCCTGGGTTTTGTAGCGCCCAGGGTGACCAGTAAGACTTGTACTGTGATGCAATCGGATAATGTCTTCCCTGAGCTTCTTATCTCTTGGAATGTAGAAGCGGTCTTTCCAAGTCACAACCCCACCCTCCAGCTCTTGCCAGTCCTTCTCCTTGTTCACCAGAGCACGCTCAACCAGTTTATCTCTGTTTTTGGCTGATCGTTTGATCCTGGCCATGATCTCATCGCTGATGGACGATGTATCATGATGATGAACTCGGAAAAACTCCGGTTTGAGCAACACCACATCTGCATTGTCACCCACCCCCTTCTCATGACCTGCTCGTCTCGAGAGGTAGTCTGCCTTTGCCATCTGCTTCCCTGGTTTGTGATGCAGTGTAAAGTGAAATTCCTGCAACTCCAAAATCCACCTTGCCTGTCTCCTGTTCAGCTTCTGAGGTTTTCGGAAGTATTCGAGATTTTTGTGATCTGTGAAGATCTCAAAGTCCTCCCTTGCTCCAAGCAGATACTGGCGCCACTCTGACAAGGCAAACATGATTGCCAGCATTTCCTTGTCATAGATTTCGTAGTTGCGCTCAGTTTCATTGAGAGCATGGGAAATGAAAGCAACAGGCTTCCATTTGCCATCCTCTTGCTGCTGAGTCAAAATCCCACCAGTTGCATAATCAGAAGAGTCTGCCTCCAACCTCCACTTCCCAACGCTGTTTGGCATAGCCAACACAGGCGCACTAGTGATCCGCCGCTTCAACTCATCAAAGGCCTCCTGCTGCGCCTTTCCCCACCTCCACACCCCTTTTCCAGTCAATTCTGTCAAAGGCTTGGCCACACCAGAGAATCCTTCAATGAATCGGCGGTAGAAGTTCATGAAACCAAGGAACTGCTGCACATCACGTTTCTGAAGCGGAACAGGCCACTCAACAATGGCTTGCACCTTGTGAGGATCCATTCTAACTTCGTTGTGGGAAACAATGACTCCAAGGTATTCAACTTCACTTTGTTCAAAAGAGCACTTTTCATGCTTTAGGAATAATTTGTGCTCTCTCAACTTCTGTAAAACCCGCCGGACCATGTGCTCATGTTCTTCAAGTGATTCAGTGAAGATCAAGATGTCATCAAGGTAGACAATGACTTTTCCACCATCGATCTCCTCTTTGAAGATTGTATTCATCATGGTCTGGAATGTGGCTGGTGAATTGGTCAAGCCAAAGAACATCACCAACGGTTCAAACAACCCCCTGTTGGTGCGAAATGCGGCCTTCCACTCATCCCCCTCCTTGATCCGCACATTGTTAAACCCCCAACGGACATCCAGCTTGGTGAAATAGCGGGCAGTAGTGAGTTTGTCCACCAGCTCCTGGATTAGAGGAAGAGGATACCGATTTTTGATTGTCATATCATTCAGCTTCCTATAGTCCTGGATTGGGCGCAAGCTGCCATCCTTCTTCTTGACAAAGAAGAATGGTGATGCCATCGGTGATTTCGAGGGTCTGATCCGTCCTGTCTTCAAATTCTCATCTAAGAACGCGTCAAGTTGCCTCTGTTCCTCTGGACTGAGCGGATAAATTTTGCAGTCCAGATTTTTAGCATTGGGAAGGAGTTCAATTGCATGATCCCAAGGCCTAACAGGTGGCATCTCGTCGAAGCTCTCCTTGTCAAACAAGTCTTTGAAGTCATGGTACTTCTTAGGAACTTGTCAGACACAATAGCCAATACACTGCCACAAACAGCGATAGCCAAGGTCGCACTCAAGCTCTAGAAAGAGGAAAGGGATGGAGAGAGGATAATGAGCACTATATTGCTAGTGGAGATATGACCAGCTCAAGACTGGAGAACTACCTACTACAATGCAGTATAAATACTACTACTAGACTCGGCATCGGGCGAACTACAAGTACATATATAGTATGATCAGTCAGCTTCATGGGAAAGCTGAGTAAAAGCATGAGAAAGATATGTAAGAACATGTGGAAAACATGAGGCTGCAATGAGGCTGCAATGAGGCATCCATGAGTTGCTGACTGAGAGCGCTGTCAAGCATGGGAACCGCTGTCAATGGAGCGCATCAGTGATGCGCATGATAGCGCATCTGATGCGGACCTTGATGCGCCCTCACAGGCCGATGATCCGATCAACTACACTACTTGTACCTACTGTCATAAATACTCGAAAATAGACATGTTCATGACATTACCCCCTTCTCTAGGGTTGTGTCCTCACAACGGCACGACAAGACTCAATCTTGCCATTCTCCCAGTTGTACAAATGACCAGGCAGACGAGGGGTGGTGGTAAAGTTCTCCAAACGCTTGTAGATGAACCGAGCATTATGTGGAAGAGGGCGAGGTGCAGAAGGATGTTTTTTGTGGAAATCCGCAATCAGATGGTCAGCTGCAGTAAAATTCGATGCAGGAACCCAACTATCATGCTCTTTGCCATAATTCTTCCAGTGGACAAAGTACTGCAACTTTCCTCTGTAAAGTCTGGAATCAAGAATTTCTTCCACTTCATACTCTTCATGATCATCAACGAGGTCTGGGGGAGGAGGGGGCGGAGTTTTCTGAGAGGGGAATACAGGTGCAACATAGGGGGAGAGGAGGGCTTCATTGAAGACCGGGTATTTAGCCTTCCAGGAAGCAGGGAGTGCGAGACGATAAGAGGAAGTGCCGATCTTTTTGAGCACTTTGAAGGGGCCATAGCGCTTGTCATCGAGTTTCTTGGCAGGCCGGACCGTGTTTATGTCTGTTCCTTCAACATAGACCATGTCTCCTGGCTTGTACTCCCTAGCATCATTGCGCTTTCGATCATAGAACCGTTTCATCGTTTCAGCTGCTGCTTTCAAAGATGACTCGGCCTCTTCTCGAGTTTTCCTCATAGTCTCTGCAAACTCCTGGGCAGCTGGTGTGCGAACAGTCCCTTTGGGCTCAATTCCCTTCCATGGATGTTGTCCATAGTTGAGATAGAACGGAGAGAAGCCTGTAGCAGTGTGGACCTTGTCATTGTATGAAAACTCCGCAATGGCAAGCCATTCGGACCAGTCATCCTGACGGTGATTGATAAAGATCCTGAGGTACTGCTCCAGGTCCTGATTGACTCTCTCTGTCTGCCCATCGGTTTGGGGATGATATGCTGTGGAGATGTTCTGTTTGATGCCCAAAAGTTTGCACAAGTCCCTTGTAAAGTCTGATGCAAACTGTGTGCCCCTATCATGAATCAACCGCTCTGGCATTCCATGATTCTTGAAGATGTGATCTCGGAAAAGCTTAGCAACACCCATTGAGTTTATTTCTTGATTGCATGGGATGAACTTTGCTGCTTTGCTAAACCGATCCACAAACACCAGAATCATGTCATAGCCATGTGACATTGGAAGAGGACCGATGAAATCCATAGAGACAATCTGCCAGGGCCGAGTTGGGACAGTGTTTGGAGACAGAGGTGCAGGAGGGGCCATTCTTCTTGGTTTGACTCTTTGGCAAGTTTGGCACCCATCTACATATGAACGAATGTCTGTCTGCAAACGCGGCCACCAGTAGTTCCTAGTGATCAATTCCTGGGTTTTGTAGCGCCCAGGGTGACCAGTAAGAGTTGTACTGTGATGCAATCGGATAATGTCTTCCCTGAGCTTCTTATCTCTTGGAATGTAGAAGCGGTCTTTCCAAGTCACAACCCCACCCTCTAGCTCTTGCCAGTCCTTCTCCTTGTTCACCAGAGCACGCTCAACCAGTTTGTCTCTGTTTTTGGCTGATCGTTTGATTCTGGCCATGATCTCATCGCTGATGGACGATGTATCATGATGATGAACTCGGAAAAACTCTGGTTTGAGCAACACCACATCCACATTGTCACCCACCCCCTTCTCATGACCTGCTCGTCTCGAGAGGTAGTCTGCCTTTGCCATTTGCTTCCCTGGTTTGTGGTGCAGTGTAAAGTGAAATTCCTGCAACTCCACAATCCACCTTGCCTGTCTTCTGTTCAGCTTCTGGGGTTTTCGGAAGTATTCGAGATTTTTGTGGTCTGTGAAGATCTCAAAGTCCTCCCTTGCTCCAAGCAGATACTGGCGCCACTCTGACAAGGCAAACATGATTGCCAGCATTTCCTTGTCATAGATTTCGTAGTTGCGCTCAGTTTCATTGAGAGCATGGGAAATGAAAGCAACAGGCTTCCACTTGCCATCCTCTTGCTGCTGAGTCAAAATCCCACCAGTTGCATAATCAGAAGAGTCTGCCTCCAACCTCCACTTCCCAACACTGTTTGGCATAGCCAACACAGGCGCACTAGTGATCCGCCGCTTCAGCTCATCAAAGGCCTCCTGCTGCGCCTTCCCCCACCTCCACACCCCTTTTCCAGTCAACTCTGTTAAAGGCTTGGCCACACCAGAGAATCCTTCAATGAATCGGCGGTAGAAGTTCATGAAACCAAGGAACTGCTGCACATCACGTTTCTGAAGCGGAACGGGCCACTCAACAATGGCTTGCACCTTGTGAGGATCCATTCTAACTTCGTTGTGGGAAACAATGACTCCGAGGTATTCAACTTCACTTTGTTCAAAGGAGCACTTTTCATGCTTTAGGAAGAGTTTGTGCTCCCTCAACTTCTGTAAAACCCGCCGGACCATGTGCTCATGTTCTTCAAGTGTTTCAGTGAAGATCAAGATGTCATCAAGGTAGACAATGACTTTTCCACCATCGATCTCCTCTTTGAAGATTGTATTCATCATGGTCTGGAATGTGGCTGGTGAATTGGTCAAGCCAAAGAACATCACCAACGGTTCAAACAACCCCCTGTTGGTGCGAAATGCGGCCTTCCACTCATCCCCCTCCTTGATGCGCACATTGTTGAACCCCCAACGGACATCCAGCTTGGTAAAATAGCGGGCAGTAGTGAGTTTGTCCACCAACTCCTGGATTAGAGGAAGAGGATACCGATTTTTGATTGTCATATCATTCAGCTTCCTGTAGTCCTGGATTGGGCGCAAACTGCCATCCTTTTTCTTGACAAAGAAGAATGGTGATGCCATCGGTGATTTCGAGGGTCTGATCCGTCCTGTCTTCAAATTCTCGTCTAAGAACGCGTCAAGTTGCCTCTGTTCCTCCGGACTGAGTGGATAAATTTTGCAGTCCAGATTTTTAGAATTGGGAAGGAGTTCAATTGCATGATCCCAAGGCCTAACAGGTGGCATCTCGTCGAAGCTTTCCTTGTCAAACAAGTCTTTGAAGTCATGGTACTTCTTAGGAACTGCCTCTTCGAAGGTTTTTGGCTTTGCCTTCTTAGAGTGCTCTTCAGCAACCTTGCCAGAAGTTGTCTGAAAAGCGCGGATTTGTAGCTCTTCATTGAAGTCCACCATGAGAAGATGATCACCCTCCTCCAACACTGCATCCTCCACCTCCACATCATCCGACTCCGGCTCTTTCCACGCTCCCATCGGCTCACACCGGACCGGACAACGATCAAACTTGAGAGTGCTCTTCTGCCAATCAATGGAAGGATTGTGCAGCTTGAGCCATTCATGCCCAATGAACATCTCTGTCTTTCCCAAGTTTGAAACCGCAAATTGAAGGATTTCGACGTGTTGTCCGATCTGGATCATCATCTCTACATACTCCGTGATCGGCCCCCCCGCATTCAGCGTTCCATCAGCGTTGTAGACCGGAATTGGACGGGGATACTTCTTTGTGTTGATTTTATGCTTCTTCACAAAGTTGCAATCTATGCAGCTCCCAGTGCAACCAGAGTCTAACAACGCCGACAGTTTGAACCGGATCTGGGTATCGAGTGTTTTGGCTATCACATCGATGTTCATCTGATTCCCAGAACCTCGGATATAACGCTTTCTTGCCCTCAACTCGTTCAATGCCTCCACAACATCCTCATCATTCAACGCATTCAGCTCCTCCACTGTCTCCATTGACACCTCCTCTCTGCGCCGACTGTTTGCCCATATGTCGAGGATTCCTATAGCAACCTCTGATTTCACAATTCGGAGTTGCCTGGCAGTCCATTCAACACTTCCAACTTCGACCTTCTTTTCAGGAAATCTAGCACTTTGCACTTTTGTAGCTTCTGAGGGGGAATTGAGCATAGATTCAAGTCCAGGAATCTTTACATGGGTAGAAGGTACATAAGTGCTATTGTCCACCAGCGAGTTTGTGCTATTTACTGCTGGTGTGCGCGAAAATCCTGAAGTTGTTTGATAAGGTCTTCATAGTCTTCCTGGTTCATTTCTCTGACATTGAACCTGGGCTTGTTATTGGGGCAAAAGCGCGCAATGTGGCCACGCTGATTACAGCTGTAGCACACAGTCTGCTGTCTCCTCTGCTGATCCACATCCATGGCATCAGCAGGTCTTTCCATAGGCTTGGGCGGATTAAACTGAGCAGGGGGCGGTTTTGCCCTGTTCTGCTCAGTCCTGACAGTGCGTTTGGATTCATAGTCTTTTCCCATCCGAAAAACGCGATCCTGTGCAGAAGCCTCTTTAAGCCACTCCTCATACGTCTTTGGCATGGGGCGGAGTGCCCACACTGCCCTAGCAAGGGGGACATTGAGACCGATCTTAAAATGGTGTAGAAGAGCCTCGTTGTCAAATTGGGTGGCCTCAGCAAGACCTTTGAAAAGCGTGATGTACTCATCAGCTGTTCTGTTTCCCTGCTTCAATTGTGAGAGTTTCCACTGTGCCTCATCCTTTGATGATGTGGTTTGGAAGTAGGCAGTGAATTCCGTCACAAAATCGGCCCAAGTTGTGATGCAGGTGGTGTTTGGCTTGGTCTGTGCATCCACAATTCGCTTTCTCTGCAAATCAGCCCAATTGGTTGCAATATCACTTGTGCCACCCTTTGTGAGTGAAAGGGCAAAGATAATGCGTGTGCCATCATCAGAAATGCCAGATCCAGCAAAGTACAGATTGAGCGCATTGAGGAACGCTTCAACCTTGTCAGAATTACCAGTGAAAATTTCTGGTGACTCCAACTTGACTGACTTTGAAGGGGCCGGTCTATTGGCATAATTATGAACTGCATGGGCGATGTGCTCCGTGGCAGCGGCTGTGCGATCGGAGCGTGAGATCAGGGACGTGATTCCGAGTAGGAGACTGCGAATTGCAGCCCAGAGAAGTGCCCAGAACCCGGCATCAGTCAAAGTTGGGGCCTGCAACTGGACAGCATCAGGGGAGAGTGTGTTATAGATCGGGTCATTGGGGGCCTGTTGAGTCGACATGGTGGTGGAAAATGATGTGGGTGGTGTGGGGTGATGTGTTGGTCGATGTAGACTGGGATATCAGGTGCCAAGCGCGCTGCCTGTGCCAGACAACTCTAGGCTTAAACCGCAGCTGATATTGGGTCCCAAGCACAGGAAAGTCCGGTGTCTTCTTCGGCCACTAGTGGGTGCAAGTCAACACCACTTGGAACTAAAGTCGCAGTTGTGACACTCCCAGAATCACCGGGTTGATTACCGGTTTATTTCCTGGAGAGATAAAGACTGGCTCAATGAAGAACACAGTCCCAAAAGTTCGACTTTAGAGAATCCCCTAGGAAGGATCCCTTTGTCCCTATTGACTACCTGTCTACTGACTAATGGGCTCAGTGATTTATTGAAGGTAGGAGTGGAAAAGTGCGAAGGTAAAGGAGGAATGTATGTAAAAGTGTTTTGGAGTGATTTGGGAGAGAGGATGAGAAAAGAGGTAGCGTGGGAAAGTGAGTGCGAGGTTGATGATGGGGAGTCTTGAGCTTATGTCAGACACAATAGCCAATACACTGCCACAAACAGCGATAGCCAAGGTCGCACTCAAGCTCTAGAAAGAGGAAAGGGATGGAGAGAGGATAATGAGCACTATATTGCTAGTGGAGATATGACCAGCTCAAGACTGGAGAACTACCTACTACAATGCAGTATAAATACTACTACTAGACTCGGCATCGGGCGAACTACAAGTACATATATAGTATGATCAGTCAGCTTCATGGGAAAGCTGAGTAAAAGCATGAGAAAGATATGTAAGAACATGTGGAAAACATGAGGCTGCAATGAGGCTGCAATGAGGCATCCATGAGTTGCTGACTGAGAGCGCTGTCAAGCATGGGAACCGCTGTCAATGGAGCGCATCAGTGATGCGCATGATAGCGCATCTGATGCGGACCTTGATGCGCCCTCACAGGCCGATGATCCGATCAACTACACTACTTGTACCTACTGTCATAAATACTCGAAAATAGACATGTTCATGACAGAACTGCCTCTTCGAAGGTTTTTGGCTTTGCCTTCTTAGAGTGCTCTTCAGCAACCTTGCCAGAAGTTGTCTGAAAAGCGTGGATTTGCAGCTCTTCATTGAAGTCCACCATGAGAAGATGATCACCCTCCTCCAACACTGCATCCTCCACCTCCACATCATCTGACTCCGGGTCCTTCCACGCTCCCATCGGCTCACACCGGACCGGACAACGATCAAACTTGAGAGTGCTCTTCTGCCAATCAATGGAAGGATTGTGCAGCTTGAGCCATTCATGCCCAATGAACATCTCTGTCTTTCCCAAGTTTGAAACCGCAAATTGAAGGATTTCGACGTGTTGTCCGATCTGGATCATCATCTCCACATACTCCGTGATCGGCCCCCCTGCATTCAGCGTTCCATCAGCGTTGTAGACCGGAATTGGACGGGGATACTTCTTTGTGTTGATTTTATGCTTCTTCACAAAGTTGCAATCTATGCAGCTCCCAGTGCAACCAGAGTCAAGCAATGCCGACAGTTTGAACCGGATCTGGGTATCAAGTGTTTTGGCTATCACATCGATGTTCATCTGATTCCCAGAACCTCGGATATAACGCTTTCTTGCCCTCAACTCGTTCAATGCCTCCACAACATCCTCATCACTCAACGCATTTAGCTCCTCCACTGTCTCCATTGACACCTCCTCTCTGCGCCGACTATTTGCCCATATGTCGAGGATTCCTATAGCAACCTCTGATTTGACAATTCGGAGTTGCCTGGCAGTCCATTCAACACTTCCAACTTCGACCTTCTTTTCAGGAAATCTAGCACTTTGCACTTTTGTAGCTTCTGAGGGGGGATTGAGCATAGATTCAAGTCCGGGAATCTTTACATGGGTAGAAGGTACATAGGTGCTATTGTCCACCAGCGAGTTTGTGCTATTTACTGCTGGTGTGCGCGAAAATCCTGAAGTTGTTTGATAAGGTCCTCGTAGTCTTCCTGGTTCATTTCTCTGACATTGAACCTGGGCTTGTTATTGGGGCAAAAGCGCGCAATGTGGCCACGCTGATTACAGCTGTAGCACACAGTCTGCTGTCTCCTCTGCTGATCCACATCCATGGCATCAGCAGGTCTCTCCATTGGCTTGGGCGGATTAAACTGAGCAGGGGGTGGTTTTACCTTGTTCTGCTCAGTCCTGCCAGTGCGTTTGGATTCATAGTCTTTTCCCATCCTAAAAACGCGATCCTGTGCAGAAGCCTCTTTCAGCCACTCCTCATATGTCTTTGGCATGGGGCGGAGCGCCCACACTGCCCTAGCAAGGGGGACATTGAGACCGATCTTGAAATGGTGTAGAAGAGCCTCGTTGTCAAATTGGGTTGCCTCAGCAAGACCCTTGAAAAGCGTGATGTACTCATCAGCTGTTCTGTTTCCCTGCTTCAATTGCGAGAGTTTCCACTGTGCCTCATCCTTTGATGATGTGGTTTGGAAGTAGGCAGTGAATTCCGTCACAAAATCGGCCCAAGTTGTGATGCTGGTGATGTTTTGGTTGGTCTGTGCATCCACAATTCGCTTTCTCTGCAAATCAGCCCAATTGGTTGCAATATCACTTGTGCCACCCTTTGTGAGTGAGAGGGCAAAGATAATGCGAGTGCCGTCATCAGAGATGCCAGATCCAGCAAAGTAGAGATTGAGCGCATTTAGGAACGCTTCAACCTTGTCAGATATCCCAGTGAAGACTTCTGGGGATTCCAACTTGATGGACTTGGAAGGAGTCGGTCTATTGGCATAATTGTGAACTGCATGGGCGATGTGCTCCGTGGCAGCGGCTGTGCGATCGGAGCGTGAGATCAGGGAGGTGATTCCAAGCAAGAGAGTGCGAATTGCAGCCCAGAGAAGTGCCCAGAACCCGGCATCAGCCAAGGTTGGGGCCTGCAACTGGACAGCATCAGGGGAGAGCGTGTTGTAGATCGGGTCATTGGGGGCCTGCTGAGTCGACATGTTGGTAGTTATTAATGTGGGTGGTGTGTGATGATGTGTTGGTCGATGTAGACTGGGATATCAGGTGCCAAGCGCGCTGCCTGTGCCAGACAACTCTAGGCTTAAACCGCAGCTGATATTGGGTCCCAAGCACAGGAAAAGTCCGGTGTCTTCTTCGGCCACTAGTGGGTGCAAGTCGACACCACTTGGAACTAAAGTCGCAGTTGTGACACTCCCAGAATCACCGGGTTGATTACCGGTTTATTTCCTGGAGAGATCAAGACTGGCCCAATGAAGAACACAGTCCCAAAAGTTCGACTTTAGAGAATCCCCTAGGAAGGATCCCTTTGTCCCTATTGACTACCTGTCTACTGACTAATGGGCTCAGTGATTTATTGAAGGTAGGAGTGGAAAAGTGCGAAGGAAGTGGAAGAATGTAGGTAAAGGTGTTTTGGAGTGATTTGGGAAAGGTGATGAAGAATGCGGTAGCGTGGGAATATGAGTGCGAGGATGGTGATGGGGAGTCTTGAGCTTATGTCAGACACAATAGCCAATACACTGCCACAAACAGCGATAGCCAAGGTCGCACTCAAGCTCTAGAAAGAAGAAAAGGATGGAAAGAGGATAATGAGCACTATATTGCTAGTGGAGATATGACCAGCTCAAGACTGGGGAACTACCTACTACAATGCGGTATAAATACTACTACTAGACTCGGCATCGGGCGAACTACATGTACATATATAGTACGATCAGTCAGCTTCATGGGAAAGCTGAGTAAAAGCATGAGAAAGATATGTAAGAACATGTGGAAAACATGAGGCTGCAATGAGGCTGCAATGAGGCATCCATGAGTTGCTGACTGAGAGCGCTGTCAAGCATGGGAACAGCTGTCAATGGAGCGCATCAGTGATGCGCATGATAGCGCATCTGATGCGGACCTTGATGCGCCCTCACAGGCGGATGATCCGATCAACTACACTACTTGTACCTACTGTCATAAATACTCGAAAATAGACATGTTCATGACAAATGGAGATTCAGCAAAATGAAAAAAGAGACAGATACCATAAGAAGTTTCTTGACCCAGTCAGTGCTCATACACGGCTTTGAGATCACGCATGACAATGCTACAACTCGGGACCTTGAGCTCAGGCCAACCAGCAGTAAGGAGGTCCTCAAGCTGTCGATCCTGAACAATTTTAAGGGGCTGATTTGCCTCAGTAATCCAACGAATGAGACGTGCACTATGGAGTAGTAAGTAAGGCTTGATGGAGGAGAAATAATAGAATGTACCGAAACTCCGGCTGGGTGTGTGTATAATATAATGGCTGGTGTTGACAGGGCACTGTCCAGAACGAGCAAATGCTGCAAAAATGCTGCCATCACGATTGGCATCAGCAGCAACACCTCTGATGTGAGCCTCAACGAGGTCAGAACCCCAGCACTGTTTGGCATGTTTCTTGAGGCTGCTGGTGGAAGAAAGGTCCCTGTGAGAGTCGCCATTGACCTTCGTCTGGTAGCGCTTGACACCAAGGAAATCCAAGCTGAGTTAGAGTACAAAATCGCAAAATGGACATGTGCAATGCACCAGACTTGCTCTTGCATCCACCAGGTGCTTTGCACTTGAATGCCTGGTACTTGCGACTATCAGGAGAGTCGGTCACGGTCTCAACCTTGTCATCAAAGAAGGTGTAGATAGGGGAGGTCCATTTGGTATGCGTGTCATCTGAACTCTGTACTCCATTAATAAAAGAAAGCGGAGGATAAATTAATCAACACACCTGCATCACTCTCTGCAGCCTTCTCTGACTCCATTGATGCTGTGCTCTTCGACTTGCGACTACAAGCTATAAAGAATCAATTAGAGAATGAGGAAGTGAACAAGGAAGAACCAAGAATGCTCACTGCTGGTGATTGACTGAATGAGTTTCCTGACTTTCTTCTTAAGTTTTCCAGCACTCTTGGAGACCGCACTCGCAGAGCGGGAGATAACAGATGAGGGTGCCATATCATGAGGGCAGAATACGGGTACAATTTTATAGTCTGGACTGTCATAATTTCAACTAGGTCTCTGGTTTGTTGCCCAGCAACTATAAAAAATTGAAAATGTATCAATCTAAAATTTGAATTGAACGGAATTTACACTACCCTAAGGTGGACACATGTTTGTTGATGTGATGGCCGGTCAGATTGACAAGTGTCGACAGTGGGGATCAGCATAGGGCCTTGTAGGTGCTAGTAGGCACCAACTTGGCCAGCCCGTTATACCCGTTATACTGCAGGTTGAGTACACCGTATGTCCAGGTTGACAATCGGCTCAACCCAGGACCCATACCCACCGGACCCTACCCGGGAACCCGCTGGGTTGACCCGTACCCGTGACCATCCTTAAAAATAGCTCAGACAGGGGCACAGACGCGCCATCCTGCCCACGAGAGACTAGCAATACAAGGGGAAACCTGAGTACGGCAGGGAATCAAGCAAGGGGGATCACATCTGGCCCCAACACCCCAACCACTGGTGTGACCACCCAGATGCAGGATTGAGCAGCAGGCTCAAGGCAAAGACACCCACTGCGAGGATGCCCCCAAGACGAGGACAACGCACCTGCCTTCTTCAACTGGAAGAGGGAGAAACAGCAGGTGGGAAACCCAACTATAGCTTGCAACACAAGAGCCAAGATAAACCTGATTTTGGCAAAGCACTTTCGAAACGGATCCTATGAAAGGTATTCTGCCAGTGTGGGATAGGATGTGCGGTGGTCGTTATGTCTGGGGGGGTAGGATGCAAGCTGTGTTTCAAAGGAGGCTGACATTCTCCACAGATCCGGAACTTGGACTCTTCCGGAGCTGAAGGAGTCAGATTCAAGACTTGAAATTGAAATTTGAACCAAAAAATGGTTTGCACCCCTAGACCTCGATTGTTAGATTCAGATTCAAAATTGCCAAGTTTCAAGCATTCTGTTGTCGAAAGGTTCTAAAAAACAGTCATGGGTGCGGCAGCTTAATGCTCTGCTGATCTATTAGCATGCCGGCCCCATGCAGCCAATGTTTCTCCTCAGTACTTCTGTTTCCTCAAGATACTGTGGTGACGGGGACTTTGACGCACGGCTTCAAACACTTCAGGATTGGGGCTGGGAATCTTCAAGATCTCTAGAAGCCTGCTTCCTTTCTGCTTTTCTCTCTTGGTACAATATCCAGCCCTGTAGGGGTTATTCTGCTGTGTGTGACAGGGAATGACGTGCTCATTCAAACTGAATAGAGAAAAATTCACCTGTCTGGCAATGGGGTCACAACGTTTGAAGCAAGGCACTGGCAACATCTTAGGCTTAATAACTTACCATGTGATTCTTTGGATGTTGAAGACTCGTGAAGTACCCATGGCTGGACGACCTCCCGAGAAGTCGTGAAGGCCAAGCAAAGGTGGGTCATCCCAGCGAGTCGATGACAGAGGACTCACCTTGTTATCCCTAGCTGGCGACACTTGAGGAGACTGTTAGGAAGAACCTACCTTGACTCCAGCTACTACCTAGTACTGCAATGCCTGACTGCATGACCAACCATCCACACTGCTGCTGCTCTGGAGTGGGATAATCATTCCTCTGTCGTGACGGCTGATGTGAAACTTTAAGGAGCTGCAAGAGGTCAAGCATGATCTCGTTTCTCTCATAGATGGCTCACTGCGTGATTTCCAGATGCGTGGAGGATGCAGGATGATAGGCTTGATTGAGCCTCGGGTTTTGTGTAGCCGTCTTAGAAAGCTGCAGGCACTCGAATCAGACCCCGATTGACCACTCACCCCATGCCCACTATCTAGAGTCTACACAGACTGGGAGAGAAGTACCAGGACCTGTTGGTGGCCACAAATGCGAAACGACAAGAGTGCCGCCAGGAAGAGCAAGTCTACGTAGATCGTGCCTGCATAAAGGGGGGAAGACACAAATCGTGATGTATGCCAGGGTAGGTCCATGGTGCCATGCTTGGATAGGATTAGCATTAACAAGAATTACCTCACAGGGAGCAGGGAAGTCCCCATTCACCTTGTCCGATATGAGTGACGGGAACCTCTGTGGGAATGGCTTTCTACAAGCACCAGGCGGGTGTAAGCAACAATGTGCATCTCGTCCCTTTCTTGTGCATTATTCCATTCTTGCCTCACTTGTGTTTCTATCAGCATCTGATGTGCACCCACCTTTTTCAGTCCTCCTCCACTGCAATAATTATCGCTCACTTGGACATCTGGCGGTGGAGGGATGGGTGCTCTTGTCATGTTCCTTTAAGATACAACTTGAATCCAAATATTTTTGTGAGAGGCAAGTATAGAATGAAAGGTCTTAGAAACCAAGGGCAGCTGGGCGAGGTCGAATGTGCTACAATGCTCCATAATTGCAAATGGTCACGTCAGCACTGGAGGCTGCTGGTTTCAAGTTTGGGTGGTATATATTAGCAACTTACAGTCAAACATACATGCCGTTCTTCCTCTTTGGTGAATTGCCTAGGCCATCTGTCTATATATCCGTATAATAATAATAATTTTGCTTCACGTTGATCATGAGAAGATGTGAATAAAGTCATTTTATTTAAATGTAATCGACAATTTTTCGTGCATTGGTCAGGTTGCGCTAGGCGCTTCCCTCGGCCTGAGGACCACGGCGAGGTCGCACAAGGACTGTGAAGCCCTTCCTCAGGAAGTATCTACTACAGGCACCCCGGTCAACACAAGAGATGAAGAAAAAGACACAATCCAGCAAGAGAAAAATCCAGAGACCTCCCATACTCTTCCAGTGCACAGTCATCGTCCCTTGAGGGAAGTTGGCAGTGTCAGCGGCAGCCACATTGTGGGTTGGAGTAGTGCAGGTGTCGTCGGAATTAACATACAGGCGGACTGAATACACTTAAGCCAACATCCTTTGAATGCAGCAATGCGAAAAGGAACACACCGTGGGTTATTGTGGCGACTCCTCCACAGACCGAGGTTACGCTACTTGCTTATAGATCATCAGATGACGTGCCAGGTGGGAGCATTGTCTTGACGCAACATGCACCAGGGACTGAAGTCTTGACCCCAGCCATGTGCTCTCCTGACCAGTCCTTTGTGCTCTGAGTACTGCATATTTCACGGCCAAGGTTGCAGGGCGCTGTGGAGCTCCCACATGCGCTGTGTACGCCTCAGTGGATATGACGGACCATACACGATGCCTCTACACTCCATATACCCCTCACACATCCAACAAACACACACCAAGGCGCCGTGACTTTGATTTCACCACACCAAGTGTCGTGCCCAGATTCACCACTTGCACATGGGAACTACCTTGGCCATAAAGAGGTTGACGACTGCGAGGTACCACATGCTCCAAAACATCGGACCCGACCCATCGTACACGTTTCACCCAAATTCGGTCACCAAACCGTCGTGCCTGAACGAACTTTGGACAGATTAGGAAGGTAGAGGTTCGCAAGCCACTATGCCTCGACAAGATTTGGTCCAAAAAAGGAATAACCGCGACGCCTCCCAACGTTCGAGTCAGCTCGGGACTGACTGAAACATGATGGAATGGGCTGGAACACCGAGGAAGCGGACTGGGGACATGTAGAGATGCTCCAAAGGGGATATTCACAAAGGTATAAAAGGACCTGGGTTTCTAGACAGTAGGCACTCAACTTCGGAGCAGGTTTCCCCCCACTAGTTCTCTAGTGTAACCAATCCCCCAATACATTGTTGACACACACACACTAACCATCTAACTTGTCGCAAGACACTTGACCACTCATCCTCTAGACGGTTCATACAGAACGTCTGACCCACACTAACTGCTCCCTTGTCATCGTAAAACCGCTGCTGACACAGAGAGGAATGACCAAGGCATCTCTCACCAAATTGTGGACCACTTAGACCAACACCGACTCGCCACGCCCACCACACGAGTTCCACACACGTTGAGCCTATAAGCCCTTGTTAAGCCGCCACGGCCATCCCACCTTTGGGAAAACCAGTTGCATCAACTATCACCAGGATCAAAGGGGAAAGGTGATAGAAGAATGACAAAGTGGAGACTTGAATATTGTCTCAGATCGAAGCACGCCAGCAGGGTGCCATCTGAACAAGGTATTATTCACACTATCCCCCATGGGCAAACTCTGTTTGACCACCTCTTCTCACTAACTTTATTCGACCCACTCGTCAACGAGAAAACCCCCAGAGGAAGAACAAGTCATTTTTGGAACACTGCTTTCCAAACAGACACCACAGTCTCCCTCACAGCACGTGCGTTCCGATGCCTATGTTAAAACTACTCTGCTTTTATACTACTTTACAGTCCAATTTACCACATGCTATATAAGGAAATTGAATAATAGGAATTATGTACAAAGCCACGAAAACAGCCAGCATTCTATTTTAAGGACTTTAGACCCATTTGCAACATGCTGTAGCAGTCGGGTCTCTTTGGCGTGAGCCTTATTACTGTTTTAGCTTTAGTCACGAGAGGTCTGGAGCATTTTGGACCTATCACGAGATAATGACGCCTTATCGCGACATCGCAGGTGACTGACTATTCCGATCAATCGGAGTTTTGGGAGACATCGGAGTCATTGGACATTTCCGGGATTGACTTTCCGAGTCACTGGTCTTCGCATGTGGCTGTGATGTACTGTAGCATGGTTTCAGTTTAAACCGCATCATCTCCAACGATAACCATGGTTTAAACCACCCCCTGGAGGCCTATAGAAAGCAGGTTTAGGTGGTGGTTTAAACTGGTTTAAACCAAAAAAAGTTGAGACACTTTTTTTTGCCTAGGGAATCTCACAGAATATTTTCAAATATTTTCAAAATATATTTGTAGTCATATTTCATATTTTAGCCTTCAATGGGGACAAAGCTGATGACGAAACAGCATTCATACCACCAAACGCAACTTTTCAGGCAGGCTGATGATGTAGCTTATTGCTGTTTGCAATCAAGTTGGTGGTGATGGCAAACACACATCAATTTTGCGCAAAGCTTGCATTGGCCATGGGTCATTCAATACTACACCAGTCCCTATGATATATTAGTGTAATATGATCATCTGATTGAACCCTAGTTGCCCCCGGTATTATATTGGTGATATACTTCCTTACTTCGGAGCTATTGACAAACTGAGCATTTTTGCATGTGTGTGCTGTAGTAATTGAGTGGGGCATTCCGGGAGAGTTTTTTTTGGATAAAAACATCTCTTAGGGTTATTTAAAACATGCCCTTATATATATCGCATTTTATTTCTCAGATGAGATGACTTTTCATATTGAATTAGTGGCTCTGTTTTGTTACAGCATCAGCGAGTTGTCAATGGACCACAGTGACCTTAGAAAACACTTGGGGCACTTTACAAAAACTCATAGAATCCACTTTGACCATTTGTGATTTTTATAGACTGCCCCCACTCAATTACTACAGCACACACATGCAAAAATGCTCAGTTTGTCAATAGCCCCGAAGTAAGGAAGTACATCACCAATATAATACTGGGGGCAACTAGGGCTCAATCAGATGATCATATTACACTAAGAGTCTGTTCAGATCATTCTGGTAACCAAGAATCAGGACCAGAACCAGAATCGGTAGTGCGGTCCGACTCGCTAATCACATTATGTAACTTATGTAACATTCTAAAAATTTGTCTTCCTTGTGACTCTGTGCAGCGACACGTCCTCCCCACGCATATGGACAAGCCAAAATCAGGGCATAATGGCCTTGGGTATCGGCCCAATGCATCCATCACTGTTGACACCCATCCGCCATATCTGCTTTGGGCAGACATTTCACCTAAGGCAAATGCGCAGTGGGTGCTCACGGATGTCATTAACATGGTGGAATTTCTGGTGCCCCATGTATCTGCAGATGGGAACAAATACA
The DNA here is from genome assembly GCA_029282285.1 of Mycena rebaudengoi. Lineage (NCBI taxonomy): Eukaryota > Fungi > Basidiomycota > Agaricomycetes > Agaricales > Mycenaceae > Mycena > Mycena rebaudengoi. The sequence goes on from JARJCX010000061.1 coordinate 80,864, forward strand.
AGGCCCCAGTTATCAGGAGCCTCACGGACTACCTCAATGATCGAATCATTGTTGGCGGTCTCAAAAAGATGGAGGGAGTCAGACAAAAATTGGCAGATGTGCGTTATCTGCTTCCATTATTTCGTCGCTCACACCCACTAGAGCCTTCCCAGCCAGAAAGGATATAAATGAATCGAAAGCCAAAGCTGCAAACTGCCAGGACATTCTGAGACAGAAAGCCCTTGCGATTGCGAGCATTTGAACGATCATCTTCTCTTGCTGTGCATGCAATATGCGAGCCATCCATTGCACCCAGGCAATTCTCGAAGAAGGGCCAGAATTTCGAGCTATTCCGTAGATAAGATGCCAGTGGGTCCTGGGATGTGGGGAGTGTGACATATTTGTTATAGAATTCGCCAGTGGAGAAGGTGAACACCAGTTTTCGAAAGGCTCTGCACAATTCTCAGTCAGGTCTGCATTGGAATAAACAATGAACCCACTTTGTAATTGTTTCATTTGAGTCACCAACATGATGGCAACCAAGCCCTGTGCGGCAGATATAAAGAAAGATTGTGAGCTGTTCTTCAAGGGACACATATTTGGAGTCGCCATAGCCCAAGCCTCGCAATTCCATTAGTAGCATGACAAAAACATGCAGATGGACCCCCAGCTCATTATAAATCCTCTCTAGATGCCCACGCATCAGCTCATCAACCCATTGCTGCCCAGTGAGTGCAGAAGTGTGGTAGGGTTGGGCCCAGTACCAACTACTGCTGTAGAGCCAGCATAGCAGGGCAACAAGCTGCACAACACTTGCAGCACTGTTCATCCATTGTTGTAGGTGCTGCAGGGTGACTTCATGAATGCTAGGGGGCATGGGAGAGGCAAGGCCAATGCACAGAATGGACTGTAAAGCACTATCTATCCTTATCTATCGATTATCAATTGTAATCTATTGACGTGTGAATGGCCGGCTACATTTACTCCCTGGTTGCTGATTCTGGTTCTGGTTCTAATTCTGGTTACCAGAATGATCCGAACGGACTCTAATATATCATAGGGACTGGTGTAGTATTTAATGACCCATGGCCAACACGAGCTTTGCGCAAAATTGATGCATATTTGCCATCACCATCAACTTGATTGCAAACAGCAATAAGTTACATCATCAGCCTGCCTGAAAAGTTGCATTTGGTGGTATGAATGCTGTTTCGTCATCAGCTTTGTCCCCATTGAAGGCTAAAATATGAAATATGAATACAAATATATTTTGAAAATATTTGAAAATATTCTGTGAGATTCCCTGGGCAAAAATATAAAAAAATAAGTGTCTCAACTTTTTTTTGGTTTAAACCAGTTTTTTGGTTTGAATTAAGCCGGTTTAAACAGTTTCAAACCATACCAAAAAAGAGTGTGAATTTTTTTGGTTTAAACCAGTTTAAACCACCACCTAAACCTGCTTTCTATAGGCCTCCAGGGGGTGCTTTAAACCATGGCTATTGTTGGAGACGATGCAGTTTAAACTTAAACCATGCTGTTGCTAGTGTGTGGCAAGGGTCTGGGTAAACCCGCAGTAATTCCCATGGGTTCAGGTAGGGTGCGGGTACGGTGTAGGCCCTGGGAAAAACCGCAAAAATCGCCACCTGTGGGCTAAAACCCTGAGGTTGAATATTTTCGGAAAAAACAGGTATTTAAAATGTATTTACAATATACAGCTGCTCCAGGCCTTCAATCCAATATGAATGTGATCCAGGGTTAAGTAATTGATGATAGAAAAGCTCCTACATCAATATATTGAGTCATGATTCATTAATCACAGTGTCAGTGATAGGCCATTTTAAAGGCTTTAAATGGGGCCATTATGGTACAGAGGACAGTTTATATTGTTTCATTGCATAGTATAAGGCCTTAGGCCCTCAGCATATATTGAAATGAGGCCAGGGAGGAGTGATGAACAAAAATTCCCATATTTGGACGCAGGCATAGTGGTATTGATGGGAAATAAACAACGACAAATATTGTCCAATTCGGCTCATTTGACCTCTACTCTGACTCTTTAATTTAGAATAAATTACTAAGAGGTTCCTACTTATGGAGAACATATTTCTCTGTACAATTTAACACCTGAAACTGCCATAATATGGTGCATTGGAATATACATGTGAATCACTGAATAAAGAGTGGTAGAAATTGGTGACAGGGTCTCTAGTTGTCCAGAGCACTGTAAGAGCTGTATAGTAAGTGTCAAATGATATTTTAATAGCGGATAGTACCATAGGACTGCCTGGAAGGCTTATTGCTCAAAATTCTATTTTTATTCACAACTGTGGTTATTTAGCCGTAAAACCGTCACCTGTCATCACGGGTCACGGTGTGACGGTGATGGGTACCATCAAATCTACCTGTGGTTTACCTGTGTCACACACTAGCTGTTGCTGCTGTGATCAGTCTCAGAGATCAACGGGATGTGATCGCGAGTCGTTCCGACTATCATGACTTGTCTCGGCATATTCCTGAGAAGTTCTACTTGTTGCAACTGTAACTATTGTCGCGACAAGGACCTTTTGGGCACAAATCCCTGCCATTGAGGTTTGTCTTCATGTAGCAGTGTTTAAATAAATATGGATATTCATACACTCTCCTTGGTATGGACTCTAGCAATCCTGCATGGTACTGTCCTCATATATGAGTTGTGGCCACTTTCAGACGAGTTCTCGTGACAAGCTCTCGGGACACTATATTGACCTCCTCACATTGTTTAAAGTATTGTATATAGTCACCGTATGGCTCATCGTTTGTACTCCATCGCATCTCTGAGACTCAGCCAGTAGCTCGGAGCTCACTCTGGCCCTAATTGTATACCACTGAGCAGTGAGATGATCAGTTTAGACTGAATTAGCATAATTGTAAGCTTGTTTTTATTTCAGCCATCTCAGCGAGTTTCTGTAAATTATTTCCCCTCGCTCTGCGAGTGTTTTCGGGATTCACATTCTTTGCTTGGTGATTATTCTCCCTAAGTAAAAAGTGACGCAGGAAATATTCGGAATGAGAGTGAGGTTATTGGACAAACTAGATTCAAAAGTCACTAGAATTAATAGCTTCTTCATGCCCAGACTCTCAGTGAATTTGAGCACTAAAAAGATACTACCAAGTGCAAGATGCTGTGCCCTTCTATATGGGAGTTAGATGATTTTTTTCAGAACACCAAAATTCTTCCCCCCAAAACAATATGCCCAGGGATGAATAGGCTGTATTTATTTAGGGTTACATGTCCAAAATGCACTGGTCCCCAAGACTGTTCTATTTACAATCCACTGAATTCTGAAACATACAAATCGATGGTGTTGTGTGGAGATAAAGAAAACAAGGCAAATCCAGTCAGGTCTGGTGCCTGAACACATGTCAGTGCACAAATTACTGAAAAGAGCCTATAAAACTCACTTCTGCTTTGTATGTTCGGCCAGCCCTTTCTCTGAAAACAGCCGCTGTGAGTTCGGGCACTGGCTGCAGTGCTTCGTGCACTTCAGTGGAAGGGAAGGGATATCGTCTGGGTCCTGTTCCTTGTGCCTGCGGTATTTACTGTCAGAATATTGGAGGGTGGTAAGAAAGAGATATGGACATAGCTATCATGTGGTTCTCCAGACCCGGCCTCAAAAATACTCGGCAAAAATTGCACCGAACACAGTCAGTGGGCTTCACAACTGTACCGGGGGGAAATTTTCCTTCATGCATTGAATTACTCTTGGTGAAGATTTCTGGTTTAAGCTGTACCCAGACTAATAGTAGAGAATCAATCGAAATTTTAAATGAAGGAACCACCTAAGGAACACTTACCAGCCAGCGTGATTAACTCCAAGTCGTGGTTGAATGCATGGAAGCAGCAATCCATTGTAGGAGTTCGCATAATACCTTGGAGCTTCACGTCTTCCCCCAAAACACATTTCTTGATACTGCAGAGTTCGGTTAATTAAATAAGTCTCTTCTCTCATATGTCCACTCACAAAGCCAAGTTGTAGTGTTGAACTGCTGCATGTTGCACATCATATTCAGCCTTCCACAACTTGAGTTCCTGTGTGTTCTGATAAAATCATTAGAGATTAATGACTTGTATTGAACCCAGCGCATACCAGAGAAAGCACAGTGTGTGAATGGGTTTGTAGAATGTACTCCATGGCAAATAAATATGTGTGTAAAATAAGCGAAATATTAAAGAGGTTGAAATTACCTGCTTGAGTTCCTTTACAGTCCGGATTGCAAAACCATTTGCGTTACCGATGTCCACAGCGACTGCCTGGTTTAGCTTGTGCTGTGCATTGTGCATCTTGCAAGTCCTGCATCACATAGGTGTGCATCCATTTGCCATCGGCATCTCCGGCTTCTTCCAAACGAGGTAACCAGCCGCCCATGAGACTCTTCTCGTGCTTGCCGGTGGTATCCACGAAAAGGCACACATCACTGCAAAGCAGGCTTTAGATCAAGGAAGGCATATTGCGACAAGGAATTGAAGTACGAATTAATGATTTTTTTACATGCATCCTGGATTGAAAGTGAGCAGGGATTTGAAGAAAAGTTAGACCTACTGAACAGGCGCGGAATTGAAATAGAAATTGAATAGGCTGAGAGTTTGTCCATTTAGAACACCGCTGAGTATGGGCTTAGCATAAATTGGGATGAGAAAATAAAACAAAGTTACCGTACAGAGACCTCTGCCGAAATACACAACATGTATGCTGATTGTGAATAATTGCTGCTCACTTGGACATCTGGCAGCGGATGAACAGGTGCTCTCATCATGTTCCTTTGAAATACAACCAAAGTATTTTTGTGTGAGGCGAGCATAGAACGAAAGGTCTTAGAGACTAGGGCTAGCTGGGCAAGGTCGAATGGGCTACAACACTCCATAATCTACAAATAATTGTATCAACAGAGATCGAGTTTGGGTTGCATTTATGAGTGGTTTACAGTGAGACACACATCTTTGGGTAATTTGCCAAATGGGAAGAATGGTGCTGAGGTGGGCGTGGTTTTGTTTCTGGCACTGCGGGCAAGGTACAATGTATTCAGTAATTCTGTGGGAGAGATATGAAGATTTTATACAAAATTGACTCTCCATTAAGTGGAGAATACTGTGGAGATTTTGTAGTGAATTTATTCAAAATATCAGCACAATACATTCACAATAGAAGCAATGCTTCTAGTTTGATGTTAGTATAATAAGTTTACAATAAAGTCAATTTTTACAATATATTTACAATAACATCAAAATAGAAGCAGTGCTTCTATTGTGACTGTATTGTGTTCATATTTTTAATAAACTCACTACAAAATCACCACAGTATCCTCCACTTAATGGAGAGTCTATTTTGTATAAAATCCTCATCTATCTCTCACAGAATCACTGAATACATTGTACCTTGCCCGCAGTGTGGGTTGGAAGACACGCATGGTGAAGGGAGAAGACAAGCTGCGGAGAACAAATCATCAATAATTGATGATCATTGCGGTGACCTGCCCATGTCCGCTGCCTTCATTCAATGACCACAACCATCTCCTTGTTTATTTGAAATAGCTTGGGGAATAGATGAAGAAGCTCAAAGTACACATTGATACTTATTTCCTATGCCTTCTCTGCCCTAATTCCTGCTCGAAAGGGCAGCCGTCGTGGTTCTAAACCCACATCAACTCACGAATGGCCTTACCACTATCGACCATGATAACCCTGGAGAAAATCAATTTTTTGTCACCGCCAGTGCCTCTGATAAACAGGCGGGATGCTCTCATATGGACCCACCTGGGAAACTGCACGCCCCATCGCCTTTGATTCCATGACTTTCAAATCTGCTGAACTTAACTATCCGATACATGAAAAGGAAATGCCTGCTATCATCCGCTGCCTCCGTAAATGGAGAGTCGATCTCATCGGCTCACACTTCACTGTCTACACAGACCATCACACCTTAGAAAATTTTGACACCCAGAGGGACCTCTCTTGCTGACAAGCCCACTGGATGAAGTTCCTCTCCCAATATGACTGCGAAATCGTGTATGTTAAGGGAGACAATAACTCCGTGGCTGATGCATTGTCTCGCACAGACTTTGACGATAGCAATTCTGCAGAATCTGCCGCAACTGAACCCTGGGCCTTTGGCCCCGACGGCATTCCCCCCATTGCAGCCATACTGCAATCGGATTCCTCCTCCCCTTTTCATTCCATGCAATGCCTGGCACGAACTAGGATCAGAGACATGGACCACGCCCATCCCACCACTCCCATTGCTGTGGTTCTCTCAATTGCAACCGACATCGAAATTCTGGACAAAATTTGAGACGGTTACACTACGGACCCTTGGTGCCAAAAGTTGGCCTCAGCCAGTCAAGGGATGCCCGGTCTCACTCTCCGCGAACCTGAACACCTTTGGTACATCGGTGACCACCTCATCATTCCCTGTGCAGGTGACCTCTGCGAATCTCTGTTCCGCTTAGCTCACGACAATCTCAGTCACTTCGTCTTTGAAAAATCGTATAAATTGCTCCGACACACCTACTACTGGCCGAACATGCACCGTGACCTCGAGGAGGCTTACATTCCCTTATGCGCTGAATGCCAACGTAATAAGTCTCAAACTGTCAAGAAGGCTGGTCCCCTTCACCCCTTGCCCATACCCAACCAGCACGGCGACTCAGTGGCCATTGATTTCATAGGCCCTCTCCCACTGGACCAGGGTTTTAATTGCATTGTTACCTTTATGGATCGCCTGGGCACCGACATCCAAATCATCCCACCTGCACCAACATCTCTGCTCCAGACCTAGCCCTGCTTTTTTCAATCATTGGTACTGCGAGAATGGACTGCCCTTGGATATTGTCTCTGACCATGATAAACTCTTCGTCTCTGCTTTCTGGAAAGCCTTGAACAAACTCTCAGGTGTAAAGCTTAAAATGTCGACGGCCTGGCACCCTGAAACTGATGGCATTAGCGAACATACCAATAAAACAGTCAATGAGGCAGTCCGGTACCATGTGGCTTGCAACCAACGTGGCTGGATCCGTGCACTCCCATGCATCCGTTTCGACATGATGAACACTGTTAATCCTTCCACTGGCTTCTCTGGTTTCCATCTCCATATGGGCCACTCTCCTCATATTATCTCCCCCCTCATCGCTGCCCCTGCTCGAGATGCCCCTGACGAGGAGAAACTAGCAGCCGAATTTATCAATTGGATGTATCTGGACGTCATTCAAGCACAAGAAAACCTTTTGACAGCTAAAATTCGACAAGCAGAATAAGCAAATCACAAAAACGAGACAGAAATCTAGACCATTCTGTGTTTGTGGCAGAAGTAGCTAGGAATATATGAGTAGGTGGTCGTGGTATGAGATCAAGAGCACAGAGGCACATGAGTGGGAGCATGTGAGTATGTATGTAAGCAGCATGTTTACGCCCTCCCAGTCCATCAAAAATAGTCCAAACCTCACAGTTATCAACCAGAGAGAGAAGAAAATAGGTAACATACATAGAATTCGTCACGATGCCGCAAACTCGACATGAGGAGAAGCACCGGATGCCAGAACATTAGAAAAAATTTTCCCATCTGTCGTCCTTCCCCCAAACTAATTCATGTCGCGTGCAAGCCATTGGTCGAGGGCTTTGAGCTCAGCGCATTCGCAGCCAGGGAACCATTGTTCATGGTCAGGGCTGTAGCCGGTGTAGTGGACAAGACATTGTTTTCCGCGGCGGCATGGGCATTTGTCAATTATAGAGTTGACTTTCCATTCTTGTTCACCATCAGTCGTGATGATTGGTGCAGGTTCAGCAAGCATTCTTGAAGGGAAAGGGTCCGGTCTCCCCTGCTGGCTGGCTGGCCTGGGAAGCAGCCTTTGTTTGGTGGCGTACATGCTCAGAGACACGCAGTGCCCCATTGAGAGTGCCATTCATCATAAGAGGGAGAGCATAGTCCAACAATAGAGGTGTGCGGTAGTTGGCGGATCTGGCCTTGGTTCAGTCATTGCAGAAGAACATAGCCCTTGGCCCACAGTAGGGATATAAAAATTGGTAAGGTGCTTCTGCTCCAGCAACTAAGCCCAAGCCTGCATACCATTTACGCGTTGTTGTGGAATTGTCTGAAGTAGGCGGATGCGGAGAAGGAGGATGAGTGAGTGCCTCCTGCAAGGGCAGTCTCTGGTCCATGAACACATTTTTGAAGGGAATGCAGACCACCGACAACACTGCAACAGGAACCAGTAAATTTTCCAAGATGATGGGGGTTTTGTGTATCTCAAGATAGATGGCAAAATGGATGCCAATGAAAATGGCCGCAAGGATCAAGAACCGGGTGGAAGACATCGAGGCAACATCTACGTATGGTATGAAGGTGGTCAAATAGTTGGCTCCCAACAATAACAGTACAACACATGCACAATTCATCATATTCAACCTTGGTTCAATCTCAATTACTCGCCTTCCTCTCAAGCTTGTTATGGATATATTCCTTCTCTGTCTTCCGTACAATCTCTGCGATCCACTTCCATTGCTCACTCTGTTATTACTTGCCCACATATGCAGCAACCGGTGTCACGCAGCCTTCGGCACTCACAAATTTTGGAGCACATTGGCCCTCTCCAAGTCCGACTGAAATACTGATACTCATTTCCTTCCTCATGCGACAGTGTACATGCACGCTCTGTGCACTCGCTGTGTGCAATCCCTGCTTTCGAGCTTTTGGCTGCTCAGTACGAGCATTCTCTTCCCCATACTTATCTTTGTGACTCTTGTACATTTTTATTTGCATCCTGGCAGCATGCTGATATTGCAGGCCATTTCACCGCTGCCTTCTGATTCCTGTATTTCTATCTACATTCTGCGCAATAAATATGATTCGTAGTGATTAATATATGGGCCATATGAGCATGTCCTGAGTTCTCTTGAATTCTCTCCTCCTCCTTCCCTTTTCACATTCTTTTTGTTTGTCGCTGTCGATGAGACGGCTGAAATGAAAACACGCTTACAATTTGGTGAAACTCAGTCTAAACTGATCATCTTACCACTTGGTGGTACACAATTAGAGTCAGTAAGCTCCGAGCTGCTGATTGAGTCTCAAAGATGTGATGGAATATGAGTGATTGACCATACTGCAACTGTATACAATACTCTAAACAATGTGGGGTCAGTACAGTGTTCAGTGAGTTAGTCATGAGTAATTGTCTGATAGTGGCCATAACTCATATCACTGGGGGCAAAGGCCAAAATAACTAGGTGTTATTTCGCCTGTATATTGTAGTTATTTTTCAAATGTGCAGCCAAAGAACCTGCAATTTACCTGTCCAGAATTTTGCCCGGATTTTTGAAAATTCCCCACAATATACCTGAAATACCTGGATCCCGGACATCATCAGGATATTAGCTAATGTTCCTGGAATATACTTACAAAATCCTGATCCCGGGATTTTCAAAAGTCTGGACTCCGGACTTTGCAAACCACTCACAACCAAACAATCCCCCAAAAGGGAATAAATATCTTATTCAGCACCTGCTATATAGGGAAATAAATACAGATTAATTGGTTCTAGCGGATCCCTTCATTGCAAGCAAGCATCATAAATAATACAATACTCCTGTACATAAATGTTTACCAAAGTATGTATACTTTGTACTATGCTGCTCCAAGTACTGATGCCTTATTCACTCACCTTGCCTTGTTGCTGCCACTTTTGAGAATCACATTTTTCAGAGTACTGTACTGGTACTGTATTATTACAATCAAATAGTGACAACTTTCTGATTTGGCAGTTCTACAACACAAAATTTTGACCTGACACCACCAGGAAAAAGCTTCAACAAATTCAACAAAAAAATCACTGCATTCAGCCACCCCCTAGATTGTCTAAACCCTAGAAGATCAAGATTCAAATGTCCGATGGAACATTCGCAGACAGTTGCCCACAACCACTCTATTTCCTTCCAGGACATCCGCTTGCTGGCCATTTCAAGGGGCTCGTAAACATCTTAATCTGGTGCAGGATTTATATAACAGATAAAAATGTGCAGTGCAGCAGGTTCAAGTGTGCTCCTCCGGCATTGGATTGTTGCTGCTGTTGCTCGCTTTATAATTACTCTGACTTTGAGAATGTCAAGTCAACCCTCAAGTCGGACTTCGAAGATGCAGGGTTCACCTGCATTTAGCTTCCCAAGTTCCATTGTGAACTGAACTTCATTGAGCAATGCTGGGGATATGCTAAACACCTATATTGGTTGAGCCCTGAATCATCTCGCTAGGATGCACTGCTTGAAGCTCTGGATGCAGTGCCATTGACATCTATTCAGCCGTGAGTGGAACTTATTCTATTTTTTGCCCATTTCACATCTAACTCTCTCAAGTTTCGCCAAACGATCATCACGATTTATGGATGCATATCATAAAGGTTTAAGCAGATCACAGGCAGAATGGGCAGCCTGCAAGTACCCAGGTGATTGAACGGAATCTAGTTTACAATATTTGTCTGCTACCAATGGACAATCACCGCGAAATTGCTATAAAGTTACTCAGTTCAAATCCCCTCGCCATCTTTTTTTATATAAAGACTAAAGTACACTTAGAAGGTCTAGCTACAATATGTTCAACATCTTTTTTTGATCCAAGTCACAAAGCTTTCAGCCTGCATTTATTTTGCCCATTTCTTCTGATTTGGACAAGGGTGACCTGATGTGACAGGGGTTGGTGGTGTGTGGATGACTTCTACCTTATCTCAGTCATATGACCCATTTTATCTCTGGTACGTAATACAATTTACTTCAGGCTTAGCAATAATGAAGGACTTGCTTCAAAATTGTTTTTAGGGTTTATGAGTCTGAAAGTGACTTTTACTGTTTTAGGAAGTTGGTTCCCATGGTCCTGGGATCACTGGCGACCGCCGGTGATTGCAATCACGTGAAATGTATTCATTTATTGAAGCGAGACCTTTTGATGCACAAAATTTTGGCATTATCCCGCCATGTGGACTTCCAGTGAAATTGGCCCACAGCCTCCTGTTGAAATTGACTGGACTTGATCACTTGGGTTCTGCAAAATTCTGAAATCACCCAATCTCTGCATTTCAGTGGAACTGCCCTAGGAGTGAAAAAAGAAAAGTCAGCTTAATCAAATACTTTATTATCTTTACTCAAGTTCTGGGCGCTTTACACCGCTTTTCAAACCTAAGATCCCTTCTAACTTATGTTCTGCTAGTCACAAATAATACTACCCCCTACTGTAGCATATTGGTATACAATATATGATGGCTACTCCAGAACTTCAGTTCTGGTCATAAAACTTGAGATCAAATAGGAGAGTGAACTGTACATAGAATTTGACTCCAGTCCCAGGGCTAGACATACAATCAACTACTCAAGTTGTAGACAAGGACTTCAGTTCTGTGAACTAAAGAACACTTCAACTCTGCCTGTGGACTAGAGTTTGGGCAGAAGTGGCGAGGACTTAAGTTTGCGCCGAACTTAATTTCTACCGTGAGACTTCAGTTCCATGGATCAAACAGGCAAAGCAATTTCATACCTTTTTCAGTTCTGGGTCATCAATTTCGCTAGGACTCGCCAAAACAGATGCGAAGCTGAGACTGATGAGTGTCATCCCTGTCAGGACTGTAAGAAGGCACACCATGAATAGCTTGTGTGCCACCCAGTGCAGTGGCAATGTGAGGGGCACTGAGGGCTGTCCCAGATGCATTAAGATTGATGCCCAATCAAATGCACCAGCAGAGCTGAGGCCAATGCCGCACTTGATTTACACAAAATATTCAAGCAGAACAATCACACACAGGCTGACCATGAACCTGAAGTGTTTGCACAAGCCCTAGCAGACTCACTGCAGATTTCAGGAGTTATAAACCCCGGACTGGAAAGTTTACTGGTGGCCAACAGTGAACATCACTGGCCAGCGGCGGCCACTGACGGGCATTGATGCTCATTGTTGTCCGCTATTTACTGTCGATCAATGAGATTAGATAGTGGTTTCCGGCGATCAGCATCAGGTATAAACAGTCCGCAACCCGATTGACACGTACCAAGAGCCAACAAAATACACTGGCTCCCGCCGTACACTGTCGGTTCACTGTAATTCAATCACAGTAGGGGGTAGTTAAGAAAGGCATGAATTTATCCGATGAGTTTTGGGTACAGGCATTAGGTGAGTAGATTATACAACCGTTTTATTTTGATTTATTACTCTGCTCGTAACCCTTGACCACCACTGTTAGTTGTTAAAGTCCATCGGGATCCAGTGCAGTTCAAACATATTTTTCTTCAATGGAATCCATTAGGACTCGTTGTTCTCCGGTGTAAGTTGGCTGAAGATGTTACAGTGGTCGGCTTTTTGTAAGTTCCCATATGATGGGAAGTAATTAGGATTGATATACCCCGCCGGTGACCGCTATGCATGTACATGGGATTCGAGACCTGAATACCCATACTGCTTCTTTACACAAGAAAAATGTGTTACACTCGATATTTTTAATCATGTGGAGCCTGTGGGGTGTGCAATGATCACGACTGTCAGTGCAATACAAGACAACCAAGTCCTGAGATAATTCCCCCAGATTGAATATAGTGACTAACTAGCATGAAGCTGTGGTAGGTACATGATAGACTTGGGAATTGCAGCCCAAACCAATAATGGGGTTCAACAAAATACACTGAGTTTCGGTGAAAGCCAACGGAAGTCAGCGGGTAGCAGTGGCACTAGAATATTAGCATATGAACACTGAGCCATTGGACCTGCTGCAAATCAGTAGATATCAGTGGTGTCTCGGTGCATGGAATTCCACTGAACATTGATGTTTGACAGTGGATATCACCGGGGTAAGAGATCTCGCAAAAGCAGTGGTTCACAATGGATTCCAACGGGTGCTACTGGTTATCTATGGCGGAATGCCCACCGCTGGAGTACAGTGGTCGCCGGCAACAACCAGTGAGGTTCAGATCAAGCATCAGTGATGACCGGCACATGCCGGTGCTGACCAGTGACGTTTCCAGTGCGGGGTATATTACTGGATTTCAGACCTGTTTGCTACATCAGGACCATTTTATGCAATATACAATGGCAAAACAGAGAGTGCCATCATTGTCAGAAACTAGTATGTTTAGATTCCTGATTCATGCTGCAGAAACTCATCAATCAGTGCTGATGTGGAGAACCAAGTCCATGGTTACAGATGGGCCAAGTTTCACTGCTTTGATAATATCAAGGATGCCATTATCTATATGGTCCTGAAGGGATATATAGAAAGAATGGAGATGCTAGGCTTACTTGATACAACAAGTCAGTTACCAACTACCACCTCCACATCACTATGTTCTCATGATCTTTTTAGGCACTAATAAAATAAATAAAACTACAAGCAACATCTTTTCTCATATCTGGGACTTTACTGGCATAACTGCCACAATTTATGGAATCACCACAAATACTCCCATTTATCCAACTCAGAAGATTGGTTGCCATGCTGGATATTATCTACTCTCACATGGCTACACTGCAGACACAATTGCAGACATCAAAAAGATTTGGGCAGACAGTAATAACATAGACCAATTTGTAGAAACAATGGGAAGTAGGGGAATGCCTGCCACTGTCAGAGGCGGGAGGATCTGACAAAAATTTGCACTCAAAAAATTAAATCCAAGCACAAATTTTATTAAGTAAGGTTCGACGGGGAAGCGCCAACAAAGTTGTAGTTTAAAAATAGATCAAAAAGGTAGGATCAAGGATTGGAATAGGGGTACGGGAATGAAGGTGTAGGGGTAAACGGGTAGGAATAACGTGGCTCGATTTATGTGATCGAGAGTCGGGGTCGTGCGTGTGGGTCGGGGAATGTGGCTCGATTTACGTGATCGAGAGTCAGGGTCGTGCGTGCAGGTCGGGGAACGTGGCTCGATTTACGTGATCGAGAGTCAGAGCATGCGGAGTATCAGTAGCGTGGGGTGGAACAGTAACTGTACTGCTCCTGTGGGCGAAAACGTATGTGGGAAGTCAACTGGAAGGTACTTGGATTGCCAAAAGGGTACAAAACTAGCTAAATTTATACTACAAGGAACTGAGTCCAAATGACTCTTCACGAGTCGAAATGACTTGTTGTGAGTCCAGTCCAAAATATCTAAGTGGCTGTGCTACAAATGAATGGAAGCGTAATGAGTCAGTCAAAAGGAAAATCGATCCCATCAAGAACTTCAGCGAATGAGTGGAAGTGACTCCAAATGAGTTGGAGTGAGTAATGAAGTCGATCCCATCAAATCTCCCTTGCGTCTGCCGATAGCGCAAATCACCTCGAATTGTCATGTTCTGACTACCACTTTAGTGGGAGTCTGACATCCGCAGGGAACATACCTCAACCGTCCTCGGTTGACCTTCCGAAATTTTTCATCTTCCATCGTGAAAGGGTGGACGAGTTCCCGGGTTTGTCATCAGGGCACGAGTAGACGTGCAGAATCTCCATGCTGTTTTCGTGTTTGGATTCCTGTGGGCGTTGTCGAAGGGTCAACGGTAGCATGTCCCAATACACCCTTCTGTATGTGGCCTCGATCCAAATGTCACCCGCGCCGGTTCCGCTACACTTCAGCATTACGTAATCATCACGTCGGCTGCAGGCTCCAAATTGGTAGGGGATAAGAATTCCCGACCGTGATCCGGTGCAATGGATGACGCAGCCATGGTACAGTAGACCACCGGTAAGTCGTTGGATAGGGTACATGCGTTTACCAAATCTGCAGATGGGTGGGCCGAGGTATGCCTCGAGGATGCTATGGTCTCGGTGTGGGGGAAGAGCGTGTGTGGATCGAGCTACGACGAATTGTATCAGATCAAGCGGAGTGATGGTCGACAGTCTCAGCTCGGCTCTGTTCTGGAGTGGCTGGTATAGTTGCCGAGTATGCATAAATGGGGGCCGCTGAGATCCGGAGTCTTCAGCCTGATCGGGGTCCATGCGTACAGTTGATAAGATCAAGGACGCTGTATGTTCTCTTATACCCAAAGCGGAGCCGATTAATCGCCATGCAGCAGCGAATTTCCAAACATGTTAGGCGGCACATTTCCCTGAAGCGAACATCTCATTCCATGATCGGAGACTTTAAAAATTACATAAGTCTCGGCATCTCTGTTTTGAGAAGCCACGCGCTGGCCCCGTGATCGAGTAAGGAGTCATGTGTATTGGGGTGCGTAGTATGGAAATGCATGCGTCAAGGATAGTAGTAGTAGCCAACTAGTTCAGGACTCGTAAAGCACACCTGACCAAAAGCTTCAAGAAGGGCGTTGCTTTCTAAGTTTCAGGGAGTTAGTGGCGGTTGTTAGGGGCGGCTGCTGCTTGCCTACGTAGTTTCAGATGAGGCATTTGATGGCTCTATCAATGGCGTCGTCCCGTCAGTGGTGTTGATGAGGTCGGCTGTTGGTCCTTCCGTCTCTCTTCCTTCCTCTTCCCCTCCCTCTTCTTCGTCCAGCTGCAAGTTGAACTGCAACTCCGTGACTATCGGGGTCAGCATATATCGTTCCCCGGTGTAACATGGGCTGGGGACGGCGAGTGGAGGAAGGTCGAAAAGGTCCGATGGGGCGAGAAGTATCAGCCTGGGTGCCTGAGGTGCATACAGCTCCTGGCATTCAATTACGGAGTACTGCGGGAGCGCATCGGCAGGACCGTGGGCAGCTACAGGTGTGAAAACCACCAACTCCTCGGCGGGTATGAGCTGGCTTGCTGGGGGAATGATCAAGATACCGGCGGAGCCGACAATGTATCTGGGGACACGGTGATCTGGCTGCACCTCGACGGTGTCGTACGGGGTCACCGGGAATGCGACGCGCTGCTGAGGTGGAAGATTGGGAGGCTGGTTCGGGGCGAGTAGAGGGTACGAATGCATGAAGGTTCTCCATCCCGGGCACTCTCTCCACCTCCACATAGTTCCGCGTGGAGCGGGCGATCCGTTGGGTATTCCGATGAAGGCAGGAGGGGCACGATTGTTGAAGAAGGTGAAGCTGTCCATATCGACTATCATAAAGGCAGGAGATTGGTGGTGGGGATGAGTACAGGACCGGGCAAAAAAAGCGAGAGGGAAAAAGGCGTAATTAAAGGAGGGTGTGATGGTGATTGAGTTCTTAAAGGCGTAGGCCTTCAGCATCCGGTGGCAGCCGGCATGCCTGGGGGTAGCCGTGTTGTAAGGGTCATGGGCAGTTGGGCAGAGATCATTCACACAGGGGCCTCATCATGGAAGGAAAGCAAGAGTTATGACTCGAATTTGGCCATTCCCAGAATTTAAGTTTGCATTTCTGATGCTTGATCGAAAATTGTGGAAACTTCATGGAATTCGTGGTCACAAGCTCAAGATCTGCATGGTGCATATGGGGAAATCGAGTAGAGAATTATTCGGCGCTGTTCGCATCCTCCACTAACTAATCCTCCTCCTCCTCGTCGTCTGAAGATATCACCACAGGAATCCGATGCATTCCAAACGACTCTCCTTCTCGGTAATATCCTCGAGGAAGCGCGGCGCGGTCTGAGACGAGGTCGTACACCGTCTCGAGCAGGATATGGCTGCTAACCGAGCTTCCTAGAAAGAGGCTGTTAGGCGACGAAGTGGGAAGAAAGGTGTCGTGTAAGAGGCGAACTGGGGCGAGGAGTACTATGCAAGTGGGGGAGTGGAAACATAGATCGAGACATTCGATTACTCCCGTGAAGGGTAAGCGACTGGACTGTCCATGGTTCCGAATGACCTTCACCACGGATACTTTGCCTTGCGGCGTAGCAAGTACCAGCTGGTCCTCGAAGTCGATGCAGGCTGCCGCGTTGGGATGTAGGATAGCGTAGCGCGGGATAGTAGTACCGCTTCCAGAGAAGGATACTCGATTGCTCAGCTCTATTTGAAATACTATCCGTCCGTTGTAGTCACGTACCGGTGGGGCGTCCTGGCTGGGGAGTACCGAGTCTCGAAGGGTTTCAAAATGTGTTTGGCTGGTGAATCACAGGGCATACTCGAAGCCGCTGCGAGTGATGGCAGTCTCTGACTCGCTAAGGGATGAGGCGGGTGCGAGTGGGCGGCGTGCGGGCGCAGGGAAGAGGTAGGGCATGCGAAGCTTCAGTTCACGGCACAACGCGTTTCACTTTCGCTCGTCCAAACCAGTGTAGCAGTAAACTTCCTCGTCAAGTCGGTGGCGAGCCCAAAGCGTGAGTGCGTAGAAGGAAGTAGGGCCCATGAGGGCGGAAAGGCAGGGTCATTCTATAGAGGTCGTCCGGTATATGTGAGGCTAAAGTTAGAAGTCCATCCCGAATTAGTTTGCTTGGCGCATGCAGGAGCTTACGCGAAGAAAATTTACTTGTCTTCTTCATCGTCGCCCAGCCATCCCCGTTTCATAAACCAATGGTCACGGGAGATGTACGGAAGGAGTCTGAATGCGGCAATATTATTCAGGGGATATGGGGTTCCGTCCAATTCGAGTAGCTCGTATGCGCCTCCGCGCATTTTCCGGCTAACTTCGAAGGGTCCGAGGTAGCGTGGCTGAGTCTTCTGATTTAAGGAGGCTTCGACGCGAGTATTCGGCAGTAGGACCAATTCACCTGATTTATAGTGTTCCTTCTGCAATTTCTTGATGAACCTTCGCTCGAACTGCTCCTTTGATTTGAATCGCGCAGCTTTCAGGGTCTCCGCCGCTTTCTTGATGTCCTCCTCATGCCGGCCGAGCTGTCGTGCACGAAGGGCCAACAATTCTGCGGTACTCAATCCGGAGCGAAACCCTTCCACCAGAAAAGTAGCCTCGGTTAGGTCGAAAGGCAAAATTGGGTCGGTGGCGTGTAGAAGCTGATACGGAGAGAACCCGGTGACTTTGCTGACAGTCACACGATCTGCGAATACCACTTCGGCTAATAAGTCAGGCCAGCGAGTAATCCTTCCCCGACATGCTTTAACGAGAGCTTTGTGGAGCGTGAAATGGCCGCGCTCTACTACACCATTCGCATGCTTGTTGTACAGGGAAATTTTAACATGCAGGACGCTCATGCGCTTCATCAGCTCCGCAAACCCAGCT
Organism: Mycena rebaudengoi; assembly: GCA_029282285.1. NCBI lineage: Eukaryota > Fungi > Basidiomycota > Agaricomycetes > Agaricales > Mycenaceae > Mycena > Mycena rebaudengoi. The sequence continues at coordinate 98,893 of JARJCX010000061.1, forward strand.
TCGACCTCGGAACCGTTATCTGTGGTGACCTGCAGGGGAACTCCATACCTGCAATAAATGTATTTCCAAAAGAACGTAGAGAGGGTGCGGGCGGTACAAGACTTCAGGGCCTGAGCTTCACACACACCAGTTAAGTCGCCTCGAGCGGCCACGATAAATTTGTATCCCTGCGCTTTAGGCATGAACATTACATCAATATAAAGCTTGCTGAAGATCGTCGTCGGAACCGAAACGGTAACGGGAACTTCCTTACATTTAAGACTCTGAATTTGACATTCATGACATGAATTCACATGGTGCTGAATATCTGCACGCAGGTGGGGCCAAAATACTCGGCGACGCAGGGTTTCATACGTGGCTTCGAGCTTTCGGTGTTCTAAGTCTTCATGTGCCTGAGTTAAAATGTCAAGACGTGTGGCGGGGTCAAAAATTACGCGAAGAGGTGGTAACTTCCCGTTTCGTCGGTACATGTGCCCAGTATCTGGGGAGACAAAATATTTCGCGGCCTGCAGCAGGAAACGGCGTTTGGCGGCTAGATCGGTGATATGTGGAGACTTGAGAGTGTTAAGAAAATGCCTGATGTCAAGGAGAAGGTGCTCGGTCGAGGCATGCGTTAGATAACATGAGGGGAGGTTCGTAAGCGGGTACATAGGCGGCTTTCGTGGGCTAGAGTCCATTCGGGGAGGTCTACGATCCGGAAGAAGAGTAAGAAGGGCAATGTCGTTGAGCCAACTGTCATCATCATCCAATCGCAGATCATCAGGGTCTGGAGGCCGACGGGATAGGGCATCGGGGCCGAGAAATCGTTCCGCGGGCACGTGGATCAATTCAAAGTCAAACATCAGAATGCCTTGGACCCACCAGTTAACTGCTGCATTAGGCTGCAAGTCTGGTGAATTCAGCATCCCTCGAATATATTGTGCGTCGACTTCTACTTGCAAATTCTGGACTCCAATGACATATAATCGCCAATGCCAAAGCGCTTGGTATAGACCAAATAATTCCAGCTTGGGCTGAGAATATCGGCTTTCGCGTTCGGACATGGGGATAGATCCGTATCTTGCTGGCCTGCGTTTTCCATTCTCGTCAATTTGGGAAAGAATCATCCCTGTAGCTTTATTGCTGGAGTCCATGGAGAGAATTACGGGATTCGGCGAGGTGTAGTCGATGGGGCGCAATGCTGGTGCGGAGCTCACCAATTCCTTCATTTGCTGAAAGGCATGCTGGCGTCTCTCATCCCATTTGAACTCGACTCCCTTCCGGTATAATTCTGTAAGTGGTTGAACCAGCCCGGAATAACCCTTTATCCAAATTCGTACCGTGCCGCATAAACCTAAAAATCGTCGTACGTCCTGCGGATTTTCCAGGGGTGGCCAACTCAGAATTTTATCCACACGTTCCGTATCGGGGGACCTGCCCTCAGGATGGCATCGTTGCCCAACTATTAAGGCTTCGCGTCGACAAATTTGAGTTTTAGAACCGGAGAAGGTGGCGCCTGCACATTTAATTTGATGCATGATACGATGAACATCATTCACGTGCTCCCAGATGAAACGTCTGATTCCCGAATTTTCTGGTCAGGTTTCGGGATTTCCATCTGCATCTGGGTAGCTGCTTGCGGGACCTTTGATGGGTACATCATCGATAAAGATGTTCGCGATGTGAGGAATTTCATCGTGGAGTATGAAGGTCATGCACCGCTGAAATTCTGCAGGCGAGTTGGTGTATCCAGTGGGCATGGAAGTGATGCGGAGTAATCCGAGAGGGGTCATGAAAGCAGTCATGTCGCGGCTGCGTGGCTCCATCTTGCGTGCATCGAATCCCCAATACAAATCGAAGACCGTGTAACATTGGTGTCCCGCGAAACCTTCAACAAAATCATCCATGATCGGGAGCATCCCTGCATCTCGAATGGAGACCTTATTGAGTGGCTGAAGATCATGGACAATTCGTAGCTTTCCATTTTTCTTCAACACACAGAACCATTTTGATCGGTAGGACGATTGGCAAGGTTCGTATACACCAGCGTTCATCTTTAATTTCAGCACATCAATGACTTTCTGCAACAAACCAGGAGGTATGGGAATATTTTTGTACTCCCATGGACGGTGTGGTACAGTTGCCATTTTATAATCCGAGAAATACGAATCTTTTAAAGTTCCGCGTTCCTCATCAACAAAAGCGAGTGCGTCCTGGTTCAGCGAAATTACGTGCATGATTAAAGCGAGTTCTTCGGGAGACAAAAACCCATCCGAATTTAATTGGAGGCTTTCGAGGCGCTCCTGTGTGAGTCGTTCGGTTGGCGTAAATGGAGGAGGGTGTGCGGATAATTTTGGCAGAGTGAGGAGGGGGTCCTCGGGCACTTGCATAGTTGTAGCAGTGTCTTCGGGAAAAGTAGCCGGTACCGGCTTAATTTTTCGGTCAACACGCTTATACGCGGTAAAGCAATGCCCTGTGGAAACATCTTCCTCCAGGTACGTGGGGTAAAAAATGTACTCGTCATCATCTTCCAACCAAAAATTCTCCAAGTTAGGGTGTGGCGAATATCCCACGCCAATATCTTCAAGATCCTCCCTTAATCCTCGACGTGCACGGACTTCGGGGCGGAACTTTGGTAACCTCCTCTTGCACTTGGGCTTCCTATACTTCTGCTTGGTCCCATGAATTTTTGCGTACTGAATCTGGGTTGGCGCTGGTCGTACGGTTACAAGTCCACAAAATGGCTCTCGAAGGATGGTATACAATTCATGTAGCTGTGGACCTAGTACATGTACCATAAAGACCGCCAGTAAGTAGCCATATACAGACGTAGCAACCAGGTTAGCGCGAGAAGGGACAGGCGTGCAGGAGCAAGTAATACGGGGCGAAGAGAGCGACGAGAAGACCATAAAATCATCAGTAATCCGATGCTACAGACCAAAAATACCGAACTCCAAGCCATCGTGGGTGGAAATCCAGCATCAGGTGGCCGTGCGTAGGTGATGGGCGTTGTTTGGGGGCCGTCCACCGAAGAAGGTGGCATCCGATCGTAAAGGGGGTAAATGAGCGGCAGGAGCGTACTGGGCGCGGGGAACATAGTAATCGAATCCGAGGTGGTGGAATTACCAGGCGCGGGGAACATATCGAATAAAAGCAGGGGAGAGGGAAGCGGGAGGAGTGAGCTGCGCACTGGGGTAAGAAGAAAATTCGTAGCTGGTAAGGACAGATGCGAAAGGCGAGGGGTTGGGAGGGTGCTGAGCTGAGAAAAATCATAAGCGGGGGATGTCCGGGGTGAAGTCGAGTTAGCCGTAATGAGATCAAAGCCTGTGATATATTCCGTGGATGCGCAAGCTGCCGTTGAGCTCATTAGCACCATTAGTTTCATCAGGTAATTAATCCCGTACCGTTTAGGCGCTCTGCGTCGACGCCGAACCCATCGCATCGTCCTCTTCAGGAAGCGGAGGAGACTCAGTGGTCGAATAGTCTTCTTCCATCTCCGCCAGCCAGTCGTTGAGCGTCTCGGGGTCGTGGGTATCGTAGTTCCCGTGATTGAACAGGTGCCCATGTCGCAGTAGCAACTCCACATCGTGGTGGTACTGAAATTCGAGGTGGAGAAATTCCTTGATAGAGTACGCGAGGGGCCAGGCGCCAAGTTCGCGAAAAAAGATGTTGGCTGCGTGTAGGAAGTTGGACTCCGTGTCGTGCAGGATGGCGTTCCGATGGTAAACGTTGCGCCGAAAGGAGCCGTCGTAGTTAGTAAGGAATTCGAGTTCGAAGGCCTCGCGCGCGCTATCGGCCTGGTACGCCGGGTCATCGGGCAAAAATATCTCCAGGAAGCGGTGCTCATAGCCGAGACACTCAAGTACCACGAGAATGCGGCTGATAAGCCGTCCCACCTTGATTCGCATCCAACGCAAGTCCGACAAAAATTCGCGAAGGCGTGAAATTCGCATGTAGTCTTCGCCGAAGGCCTCGCGCACCCAATCCATGCAATCCACCAGGGGTTCCGTGTCTGCCGAATTCGTCGATGCTGTAACCTTGAGGCGCTTAGCTGCGGGCTCTTCGGTCTCGGAGGTGTTGGGGGTAGCACGGCGTCCAGGGGAGAAGCGCTTGAGCGGGCCTAAGACCGGGTCATCGTGCAGGAGGTGTGTGACCGGAGGAAGAGGATGAAGGTGGGCATGCTCGCGGTAGATCGTATCCTGGAAGTGGTACGCCTCGTCGAGAGAAATATTCGATCCGTCTGAAGAGTCTGAAGCCACATCTTCGGCATCCAGGAGCTCAGGCAGCGAGTGAGACAAATTCGATGTGAGGTTGTGCATGGGCTCGGAGGCGTGGGTTGGTTCCGATGAGGATGCAGGTGTGGGTTCGAACGAGGTGGCGAACAGCGTAGGCGCAGAAACCTTGTAGTAGAGGTCCTCGTTCGCACTGGTGGTCGGCATAGATGCTATCTCAAGGGAGAGGGCCGAGAGTACACGGTATGAAAGGCGATCGCGGGTGTGGTCGAAGTTGGCTACATGTGCGTTAGGTTCGATCTGTTTGCGTAGGCGAGTAGAGGTGCGGGTGTTCAGTCGTTCCGATGCATCCATAACATAGCCATGGCACTCAGCGATCCGGCGATGCAACCTCGGCCAGGTTCCCGACGCGTCTGCGGACGTACCCTTGTCGTGGCCCCACATGATGCGGGACATCTCGGTGCAGTACGGGCGGAAGGAAGCGATTCGGGGGTTTAGGTTTGAGAACCATTCGTAGTCTACGGGGCGCTGAGTAAAATAAGCAGTAGGGCTAATATATAAAAGCCTACCCTCCAGGCTGAAGCGGCCACGGTGTATAGAAGGCGAGGTTGAAGTCGAGGCCCATGACACCGAGTCCGAGGAAGTGCTGCTTTCGCTGGCACAATCTTCCAGGTCGGGGCTTCGCGTCTCTCCTTCCGAGAGTCGTGATGAAGTCGGCGCGGGTAGCCAAAGCGCGGGGGTGGAGCGTGGGGAGCTGTAAGACTGCTCTACCTGCTTCCCTTTACCCTTAAAATCTGGCGCGGGGTAGCCGGTAGAGCTAGATCCGGGGGCATCGTCGTTAGGGACATGGCTAAAGGGGTTGAGCGGCGCATCTGAGACGAACGCGGTGTAAACGGCGAGCGGGCGGTTCAATAAAGACATAGGACGCGCGGGAAGCATCCGTTCCACCTCCTCCGCATCTCGGCGAAGCGCAGTGGGAGAGGCGAAGACGGGGACGGGCTTCTCTGAGGTGCACAGCGTCGGGGTTAGTTCTCGCGCCACTGCGCTGATGCGCTCCAGGAAGGCCGGGAGTAAGAGCTTCATGGCTGGGGTGTGCATAGGTAAAGCGGCGGGGGTGGAATTAAAGGCCGGGGGTGGAAGCTAAATCGGTGGGGGTGTAGGCGGATACTCCAGCTCCTCATCGTACAGGGAAACATCGTTGCAGGAGGAGCGAGAGGACGCACTGGAGCTCGACGAATTGGATATCACCGTTGAGGGAGGCCCACGAGGCGCAAACGTAAATGAAACTTGCAAGCCGGAGTCGATTAATCCAGGGGAGGCAATGTTGGCGCGATCGTGCGAGAGGGGGTCGTCGTTTAGGCAGTACCCATAAAAATACTCGCCGTGGCGCGCGCTCTCGGGCAACGGTGGGCACAAGGGGGCGAGAAAGGGGTTCTCCAGGGGCTGAACGGAAGCATGCGGCTGCGGAATTTTAGCCATGGGGCGGGCACTAGCACACAACAAAACTTACTGTATCCTCGCTCTCCTCCCCGTCTTCATGTTCCAGCGCACGCAGGCGATCCGTAGCATGCGCGGCCAGTGCGCGCATGCGAAATGAGCGTTAGTGGAGTCACGCCAAGTAGGCGTGTCGGTGTGGGTTACGTGCGTGAGCTTGGCTAGAGACGGGGGCGGGGCAGGAACGTAACTGCAGATGCCATTCGACTCTTCGGAGGTCTCGGAGGCGCCATCGGTCTCCAATTCCGCGGGGCGAGAGCGTAAGGCGAGAAAGTCGACATTAAGGGTGTTTATCTGACTCAGTGCACGGAGAAAATGTAAAGGGGGGGCATCCAGGAGAAGGCGGGGGTGCGTATGTAATGAATGTGTGGTAACTATCCGGGTGAAGCTGCTGGTTTTCGCATTGGGTACACCCTGAGTTCGCCGAGGTCGCGGAACTCGCCGAGTTCGCTGACTCGGACGACTCAGCAGAAGGTGGAATGGGCGCGCTCGGTGCGAGGTAAGAAACTGCAGGCGGGGGCGGAGGCAGAGGCGAGCGTGGCTGCTGAAAATTGGCGAGGGCGTCAACACTGCTGCGATCATCGCTATCAGTATCCTCTGCTGTGCCATAGCCCTCGGATGACGGGCCGCAGCAAGTCAGGCAAAAGCCCAACTCGTCCGCATGCTGGTGATTGCGGTGAACGCTCGGGTCGGGTAAATTATGTTCCAGGCAGAAAGATTCAATGAGGGTTAACGGAGTCGTGTACCTGCGAAAGGTTAGCGAGTGCGCGTCGCGAAAACCGTGACTGGTGTACCCAGGGGCAGGAGTTGGACGAGCACGGAGATCATGGCGAGACGGGACCTGCGCAATTTCTGGGTGATCACGCGGCATGCTGGACATTGCGACGCTCTGCCGGCCATAGGGTGCGCGCGAAGGGGAAGTAATCGGCGTGCCCGTCCAGCGGTTGTCTGGAAACGTAAGAAATTCGGTGGAGTGCGGTGGAAAGGATGCGTCAGGAGGCTGGTCCGATTCCGGGGCAGGTTCAAGATAGTGGGTGGCGCCGTTCACAACCTCAAACCACATCCAAGTGTCCGGGACAGGTTCGTGAGCGCGATGCCGTTCGACAACATGGCGTTTAAAACGGGCTTTGGGGAGCGTAGCATCGTGGGTGAAGAAACCATTCAAAATTCGAACACTGGAGTCGTGGGGATGCATAAAAGCAGGAAGAAAAACATAGTCGGAGTCTGGGAGATTAGAAGGGATACGCGGGAGGGGGTGCGGATCGATCAAATCGTCTGCGTGAGGAACGCGGTTGGGCGGAAAAGGGTTGAGTTCGATCGGGTGGATATAGTTGTTCGAGTTGACAGGGAAAGTGGACGCGGGGAAGTCTGGCGTGTGGAGCTGAGCCATACTGTGCACGAGGTTTTCGGTAGAGCACGCGGGGTGATCGAGAAACCATTGCAGGTGCTGATGGTGCGGGTCTTTGAACCAGAGGACGATTGCTGTGCCTGTTTCGGTGTACGGGCGGCCGGTTTCGGGGTTCAGGCGCCATAACTTGCCTGAGACCGCGTACCTGTCCTCCTCCCGCCCCTCGCGGTTGTGGTGCGGGCCGAGGTACTTGGACATGGCGCCCACTAACGAAAATGGAACCGCCTCGATGTCCCCCGTCTCCTCGAACTCGTCCCTCCACTCCTGCGACGCGCGTACTGCCGCGGAGTAAGGTTCGGCGAGAGGCTGAGGGCAATCCGGAGCTGGCTTGTTGCCCATGCGCTGACAGAAAGGGAACTGGGGCTGCACATCATGAGTTAGAGAATTTATAAAAGTGCATGGCACGCTTACGGCTCCGTTCCGGTCGTCCTCGCCGTAAAGTTCTTGGACGGCCGGGGGTTCAGTTGGTACCATCGCGCATATACCCTCTGGGGCGCTGGGGTTCTGCGGCTGGTTGCCGTTGGACGAAGGGCTCGGGTCTGAGGGAGTAGGGTGGAGGCTTGGCAGATTCGGGTCTGGGAGCGTGCAATCGGAACGGTTGTACGAGGAGACGGGTGTATCAGCGTATGCAGAACAAGGTGCCATAGAAGAAGGATACCAGAGACAGATTGAAACAAAGAGCAAGAATAATCGGGGAAAAATTGAAGAGCAAAGTGCCAGGGTAACAAGAATCACCCAGGGGCCTTTAAAGGGCGGACGCGTCATCCTGGACGCTGGCGTAGGTGGCTCCAAAGGCGGCGACGTTGCAAGATTGAGTTCAGATCAAACGGCGGCATGGCCTGCGACGGTGGGAGGCAAGGAAGGAAAAGCGCTCACCATTTGATGCGCATTCTCACATGGTGTCATGGTAAGTCCCGTCCGGCGTAGTGGTCCAGGCTGACTAACCCGCCTCATGGCGTCTTCTGGGCTTCCTCCGTCGCTCTCGCTGCCGTCGTCCTCCTTCACTTTCCCACTGCTGGGCCTATCTTGACTCCTCAGGTTCCATTCTTCAAAATCTCCGTGGATTCCTTCATCTAACCCTTTGTGGACATACATAAACGACCTCAAGCTCCGTGCCTCCGCCTCAGTTAAGTGCTCGGTCTGGACCAGAAGCTCATATTTGGGCTCGAGGGTATGGGGGTCCTTGAAAATTAGGTACGTGCCGTCTTTGCGCTCGTCAATTCCCACGAAATTCTGACGCTGCCATTTTCTACCCAGCAGTAAGTCAAATGGAACGTGATTATTGCTGATATACAGGTTAGCCAGCGTACGCACGTTGCCACAGTAAAGGCGCACGCGATCGACGCGTCCGCGGAGTGTGCTTTCACCCCCATTCGTGTCATTCATCTGAATAATGCGTGTGACATCCGTGGGTTGTTTCAGAACATGTTCGGCGACCCCTTGGTGAATAACGTCGAGCTGCGACCCCGTATCCATTATGGCAACTACTGGGTGGCCCCCAATTTCCATACATATCTTGATTAAAACGCCTTCCTCTTCTGGGCTCGGGAACTTGGGGACTTGGGCCACAATGGCACGGCGATCGCGCATTAACATAATCGCTCTCTGAACCTTAGGCTTAATTCGGTCAGAGATCGCTGCGCGAAATTCCTTGGAGGCTTCGCAGAGTTGACCAAACGTGGTAGCTAACGGCAGATCCCAGCAGCGCTCCACCAGATTCTTCAGATCTGGAGGCTTCCTGCTGGAGATTTCCTGCGTAATGACCTCTTTTGGCGATTCAACGGCGGTTCTCGCGTTTCTCTCCAGTTTCCATCACAGCACGGGAGGCTCTAAGTTGCGTGGAGCAGGAGCCCCTTGGCGTTCGTCCTTGGTTGTGCCTCGCGCCGCTGCATCGAGCATTTCTACGTCTTTGGGCGCGACTACTCGAACACGGCGCGTGTCTACCGGTCTTTGCTGCGGAATAGCAGCCATAGGTTCCTTCTGCGTCGCGGCGTGTTCGATTCTAACGGCTGGGGCTGCTGTGGGCTTGGAGGTAGACTCAGGTGCGTTATTCCGGGATGAACGTCGCAGCGTAGACGTTGGGGGCTCTTCTGGTGTACTGGCCTTGGGTGGGGAACTTGTATCCAGCCTGGGTAAAATCGGTGAAGTCTTCTTCACAGGATTCGGCCTGCGTGGAGGGTATACCCCATCAAAGACTTGCCTGCGCGCAATTTTATTGCCCGGTACAGTACGTTCGGCCTCGTATACCATCCTGGGCTCAGTTTCCACTGTACGCCCATTCTGCGTGAATGTACGTGTGTAGAAAATATTTAGCCCTGTGGAATCTTCATCCTCGAGTTCTTCATCCGTGAGCGCGGCGGTTTCCCAAGCTTCCTCCTCGTCCCCTTTATCGGAAGGCTCCAGCGCATCCTCGTACTCAGAGTCTTCATGCGCAGAATTATTCTCCTCGGGTTCGAGGTCGAATAAATTTCCTAAGCCTCCGCTGCTTGAGTCACTCTCGGCTTCTGAGGAATAATCGGGTCTGCTTCCTCCTCCTCGCGGCCAGCTTTCCAGTAATACCCCATCACTTGCTTCTCTAACGGGGTGCCGGCGTTCTCGAGAATCAGGCCGCGAGACCAAAGTAAGCTCATAGGCTGCCCCTGACGCTCCGCTGCTTGCACGAGTGTCTCACCTCCACGCCTACAAATAATAGTACCGTCGCGCATAACCAGACAGTGCGTGATTGGGTCGCGTATAACAATTCCGCGTTCTTCGAGGGAGTGTATTAATTCACATTCTCCGATTCGATGCCCCTCCTGCCCGCACCCAAAGCATCCTTGGGGCGGGGGATTATTCATAGGGGTCTGCGGAACTCCCACGGCCATGGGTCCATTCGAAGGTGAATTATTGGGGGTAGAAGCCTCCACGTTCCAAGCTTGTCGAGCAGGGTATTCCATATGCGGTGGTAGTTGGCGTGAGAACGGTGCTACGGGAGGTTGTTGACGCGGTACTGGGGCTGCTGCAGGGGGTAGACGTGAGTTGTAGGTTCTGGGAGGTCGGCAAGTAATACACTCGGCTACTAAGGGGTCCAGCTTAATAGCCTTGTAATATACTGTGCCGTAGTGCAGGTCCGAAATCGACATGGCATTCAGCTTTTGAATAAGCTCTGTGACTTCCTCGGTGCCTTTGTCCACTTTGGTAGTACAAGCGCGCTCGCGTGCCGAAATATTGTGGTCCTTACCGGGAACGCACCTTCTTGAATCTCCTTTGGTCCCTCCTTGTGCGCATACTTCTTCCGCAGCTTCTCCTTAAACTTCTTCTTCCATTTCCGATCATCCTCGCTGTCGCTGCCGGAATCGGAGGAGTCTGCGGATGAATCAGAATCAGAGTCGCTGCTAGAATCGCTGTCGTAGGATTTAAAACCCTTGAGACCGAATCCCTTGGCATCAAGGAGATTCACGGGAAACTGATCGCGCTGGAAATATTCCTCGGCCGCGGAACACACCTGATCGATAGTGGGTGCGTCACACTTATTTCGAGTAGGGTCCTGAATATTAATTTGAGGAAGAAGCTCGTCGCGCAAAGATTTGTGGATTCCTAACCAAAAATACCCGTTCTTCTTGTTCTCGGTGAGAGAAGACGTACCCATGTTTCCGTGGATGGCGTTGTACTTCCGGTAGTACTTCTTCCACTCTTCCATGGACTGTATAGCCTTCCCCGCGCACTTACGAGCATATGCGATGAGGTTGGACGGGTGATATCTTTGGCTAACCTTTTCCGCGTCGTAATATTTCCAGATTGTGTCGCGTAAAAGGGTCCAATTGTGGTCCTTGTAGTGCTTTAAGGACTAAATAAATTCGGTCACTTCCGTAGAGCAATATTCGAGGATTAACTCGCATTTCTCCTGCGAGTCGATAACATTGTACTTCTTCAGAAGCTTGTCATAAGTTCTGAGAAATATATCGACCTCTGACTATTTCCCACGGAACGTCTTTGGAGCTTCCCGAGCGTGGCGTGCGGGCATGTCCAAAGCGGAGCGGGTGGAATGTGTCGGTAAGTTGTAGGACATAATGGGTGCGGTAGGTAAAAGTCGTGGAGAGGGATGTAATGAAGATCGCAGTGAGGATAAAGGAGGTAGTTCGGAATCCGAATTAGGGTAGTCAAGAACGCTAAAAGGGATGGCTGTGCTGATGGTTCGGGAGAAGCGCTGAGTGATCGGGATCGATGGGATAAAAATAACTGGTCATCGGAATCGAGGGATTCGAAGGTGGATGGGAAGTGATAGCTAGGAGAGTCGTGGGATACGGTGGAAATTTCGGTTTCTGGGGTGGCTTCGAGAGATTCGCGGGGCTCGGTAGGGGAAGAGTTCGGCTGGTACGGGTGATGGGACTGGCGAACTGCGGCTCGGATAGTGTGAATACTGGTTCTCGTGTTAAACCGGTGGGGGCTCGTGGGCATAAACGAGAGGGTTGATCCGTAATGATCCGATTGTCTTCAGACTTTTAATCTGAAGGCAAAACTACAAACAAAGGGGGTTCCCAAGGTGGGCTCCAGTGATGTCAGAGGCAGGAGGATCTGACAAAAATTTGCACTCGAAAAATTAAATCCAAGCACAAATTTTATTAAGTAAGGTTCGACGGGGAAGCACCAACAAAGTTGTAGTTTAAAAATAGATCAAAAAGGTAGGATCAAGGATTGGAATAGGGGTACGGGAATGAAGGTGTAGGGGTAAACGGGTAGGAATAACGTGGCTCGATTTACGTGATCGAGAGTCGGGGTCGTGCGTGCGGGTCGGGGAACGTGGCTCGATTTACGTGATCAAGAGTCGGGGTCATGCGTGCAGGTCGGGGAACGTGGCTCGATTTACGTGATCGAGAGTCAGAGCGTGCGGAGTATCAGTAGCGTGGGGTGGAACAGTAACTGTACTGCTTCTGTGGGCGAAAATGTACGTGGGAAGTCAACTGGAAGGTACTTGGATTGCCAAAAGGGTACAAAACTAGCTAAATTTATACTACAAGGAACTGAGTCCAAATGACTCTTCACGAGTCGAAATGACTTGTTGTGAGTCCAGTCCAAAATATCTAAGTGGCTGTGCTACAAATGAATGGAAGCGACTTCTAATGAGTCAGTCAAAAGGAAAATCGATCCCATCAAGAACTTCAGCGAATGAGTGGAAGTGACTCCAAATGAGTTGGAGTGAGTAATGAAGTCGATCCCATCAAATCTCCCTTGCGTCTGCCGATAGCGCAAATCACCTCGAATTGTCATGTTCTGACTACCACTTTAGTGGGAGTCTGACACCACATTTGTCATGATGACGACTGTGGGTCTTAGCCAGTTACTATATATGATATGTAGCCAATTCGCTGGTTGTGCATTGCACTTTTCCCCCCCAAGTCTCAATAGTGAATGATCTTCAATATTTCCTGAACATTTTCATTGGAATGAATCTGAAAATTCCCATACAACATGCAATGTGAATTCCCTCTAATGTATGGTGGGAAAATATATTTGATCTTCCCATCAATGGGGGATGCATAACTAACCAGAAATGACACAAATCCCATGGGCAGCAGGATAAGACCGGCTGTTGTCAAGATTACACAAATTGACATCGCAGTGGAATTAAGCACAGGAAAAATCAAGAAAATTTCTGTCAGTTCTCGCTTTGTATAATTAATATGTTACTGCTGCAGCTGTTTACCGTCGGCAGGATGGCCACAATTGAATTTTGACAGTTTGACAGCACCATTGTCTTCGATTGGCCACCTAGCTCCGCCTGTTCCAGGCCTTCTGGCCCTATCAAACCACTTTTCACCTGTGTCATGAAACATGTCACAACTAGCCCCAACATGGCACAGGTTCTTCACTTTTCTGGATATATTTTGGTAACCGAGGCAGTCTAGAAGATGGTTCATGCACGGAGCACAATGGCAGGATACAGTCTGGCTAATGTGCAGATATCCCAGGGAGACGGTTCACACTTGGCAGGATATATTCTGGCCATCCCAGAATATAAGCAGATGATGATAGTCACAACAGCGACTAATGAGAACACATAGGAGGACAGGAATTGGTCCTGAAGCATGTTACAGACAATAGGTTTCCAAAGGACAGTGGAAACCAATTGCAAGGAATTTACTGTATAAGTGGTAGATAGAATCATGTACAGTAGATTCTATCTCGTCTATTCTCAGGCCTTACTTTGGCCAAGCTTGGGTAGACACCTTGATTCTCACCAACCGTGGGTTAGGCACGATGACCTACCTGGATACAAACCCTGCACTCAACCTGACTTGAGCTCTCTGAGGATAGTGGAGGAGCACAGGAGCTACGGCTAGCCTGTGGTTAGCAGGGATACAAGATCCGGCAAAGACAGAGAGGTTTACACAGTCCTGGCAGGTTTGCTGTGGTGGAGATCAGGCTCTCCTCCACACCTGCCTCATGACTAATATTGACCAACAGTGCCATGTATATGCGTGGTGCAGTACACATCATTTTCATTTGATGGCCTTGCAAATGGCTTTCTGACCATCTAATAATAAAGGCAAATCAGTCTTGGACACTTATAGTCCATTTATGCTATTGGAATAAGTGCTTTATTATGTTTTGGAGAATTTATGACCCTCCTAGATGCCATGCTATTTTAAAAAGAGCTTTGATGAATATTGTCACATATAGGTACTCCTAGGGGTTCAAAATACAGTGTTGTGACTCACAGCACCTGTAACTGATATTCCACAAATTTAGACTTGCCTCTGGACTAATTTGATCTCAATCCAGAACGAAACCGGAACTTGTACTTATAATAATTTGGTTTGTCCATAGCACTGATCTGAAAATTGCAATAGGGAGAGCCGACAGCGCACAGTGCAGCACCTACCGGAGCTTGAATTTGGGATCGGTGGCTGCAAGCCACTAGCACAGTAGCCACTCTGCTCGCACTCCTCCTTATGAGTCCCTCCCCACGCAACCTCTGGTTGACTCCTCTCAGCCCCGGTGGAAGTTGCGGAGCAGCCTGAGCTCCCTAGTCGGTAAACACCGAAGGATTGATCCGAAATCGCAAAAGAAAAACTTTTTCTTTTTCTCCTAGCTCCTAGCTCCTCTTTTCCTGAGTATGTAAATAGGTGCAATTGTACAACCCCAAAGTTCATTGGTTTCTCTCTAATGGTCGTGCTTAATTTCATTTCACACAGCCACTAAGAAGTCCCTCCACATTTTTCATTGTTAATGATTTCAGGTGTGCTTGGAGAATGTACATAAGTACTCATAAATACTTCAATTGTTTCTTCATAACTGGAGATAGAATTGCTATTTTCCCTCCAGGGAATGTATGTGTGGAAGAATTTTACATGCAATATTTGAGCCTCCAGAAGTCTTGGGAGGCTGAGGAATAAACGAAATCTAAATCGGCCACTGATGGCTTGTTTGATAGCACCCCACCCAAGCCCTGCCCTCTTGATTTTTTTTTTTCCAAAGTGACATTATTTTTGAAAATTGCAATAAAATGGGTGTTAGGATGTGAATTAAATGGCTCAGCATTGTTGAGATGCACATTATATATATGAACTTAAACATGAAAAAACAAATATGCACTACCCCAAACCAATGGTGCTTATGTGACCAGTGCTTTGGACAAAATTGAGGGGCTGCCATCCAAGCCCCCTACAGCGCCAGAATTGATGTGGGCAGGAGCAGGGAGACCAAATGTTAAGCAAAAAAATCAGATCAGTGTTGCCGTGATGAGAGCATGAGAAAGCTGTTATGGGAAGTCCGAAAATGGAATAAATAAATAAATAAATAAAGTCGGGTGCCACTATGCAGCACGCCTGCATAGGAAGATGATGGGGTGTAGAGCACAAAATGGCAGGGAGACAGTAAGAACTCCCAACACAACCACAAAAACTTGAATAAAACATGGAATAAACCGCTGCTTGCCACCTATGGGTCTGTGTGGATGTGATTGATGCCTGATCCCGACACCTGATGTCCGGACAGTAAGGAGGTGGTGGGCTGTGCTTGATGGTATGGGAATGACCGTGGCCAGGTGGCCGATGGGACAATGGCCTGTCAAATGTCAAAAATCAACTGTGGCCATCCTGCCAATGGTAGGCTGTTGGCTCACCCACAGGTGCGAAATACCAAAATTTCCAGGAGCCAGATCACTTCCCCATTAAAACTGCCTCAATGTTTCAGCCAGTAACACACAATCTGGTTTTTGTTCCACCTGCATGGATAAATACTTTGAGATTTGATGCCATCACACAGATCACTGGAGACCGCCAGTGATGGTGATCACATGATCTTGTCAACCTCCTCAACTCTTACAAAGCCGCTGTGCAAAGGAATAGTTCTCACTTTTCTCTAGCAAGTTCTTGTTGCTTACACATTTGAAATTGAATCAATAATACACAAGTCTATATATTCTCTCCAAATTTACTCTGAGCTCAAAAGTAAAATCTGCCCGATGGTTTTATCCAGAACCTATTTGAAAAATGCTATCCCATACCAGGAACGACGCAACTCTGCAGGAGGAGGGCTGTGGAGACAGGTGTTGTGAATATTGGAAAAATCAACCTGATAAACCATATACCATTCTGGCTTAAAAGTGGTAACCTCCAAGCTACCCAGTAAGTCTCTGTGGGCCCCAATATTGCTGAATTTGTATTCCACTCCCAACTCTGGGACAGTTTGTGAATTGTGATTATGGGGGCATGTGTCATTCTCATCCTGACATATGCCCTCTGTGCACTGAATTTGATCGCCCAGAACATATATAGTCACAGAGGCTAGCCGAGGCAGTTGCAGATGAAGCTCCCTGATCTGACATGTATACTCCCCAACAGGAAATAACTCTGTGACAGCCTTGGGTTCCATGGAGAAATGGAGACGGTACTCTTGAACCCTAAGACATTCAAGTTTTGTCATAGACACAATGAATTCCAAGTAATGTGCCTGGATTCAGTCTGGTTAAACTATTTTATAGAGATATTTGACAGTGCTTACTAAGCATCCACCCAGCTCAATATTGAGATTCACAACATTGGTAAAGGCTGAAGCCAAACTGGGAAACAGGTTGGCAGAAGCAGGATAGTGTAGTTTGGGGATTTCCACAGCCCACATATCTGCATCTAGGCCATGCAGATCCTGGGTGGTTAAGAATAGATAGCTCCCCGAGGTTAACTTGTTTAGAGTTGGACTCTCTTCTGTCTTGCTGAGGTTGCCTTCATAAAGGAGGCCACTGAGCTGGGGGGAGTGTAAAATTCGAATAAAAGAACACACAGCAGCACTGTGTGCCGCAGAGCAGAGGATGACAACCATTAGTAGGTGGCAAGCTCGCTCCAGTGGGTGGTTTCAGGGGATTGGAGATTGCTGAGCAAGATTACATAAATCATTTCTGGGACAAAGCTGAGCATCGTAAGACACTACAAGTTTTGGTCTGGGCAGTGCAATGCCATCAATTTTCATCAACAGATCAATCTGAGCGGTCCACTGCCCAAAAAAATCTTCGGCGGCGCGCGTCACGGGTAGGGCATCAACCTGTCCCGTAAATTTATGCGTAAATATGGTTACGCCCCCGTCCCGTCGGGCCAATCGATGTGACTTCCAATGGGACGGGTACGGTACTTTTGGAGGCATAAATGGGACCCGTAACCAGCCATTTACATGTAAAATACGGGTTGGCCAAATAAGTGCAGCAGTATGGCCAGTGATATCAGTAGCTAGAATTAATTCTGTCTTTGTTTTTCAAACAACTTTAAATTAATTTTCTTTCTAACTCACATACATGTACTACAGTGTAAACTGACAGGGTAATATTGATTCCACAGAGAATGAAATAGAAGACAGTCAGCCAGAATGAATGCGAGGAAAAAGAATGAAACTTACAGAAAGTAAAATTAAATTTGTTTTGGCAGAATGAATCTGGATTGAGAGCGAGTAGAATAGAACTTTGAAATGAATCTGGATTGGAGTGGAACTTACAGAAAGTAAAATTAATTTTGCTTTCATGCGGAATGAATCAGGATTGAAGAAGAAACATGGGCAGAGTGGAATTAATTTCATGTTAGAAGACAGAATGAATCTGGACCCAAGGATGAGTTGATCTTGATGCAGAATGAAACTTGCGCAAAGCCGTACAAAATGCATGAAGGCATTTATGGAAAGTGTAGATTTGTCTTGCATGGTGGGAGAGATCAAGGGGCAATAATGATTTTATTCAAGTGATGATCCTCACTTTTGATGAGGAGATCAGCTGGTGCTGAATGATCTGTATTTATTTCCCTATATAGCAGGTGCTGAGTCAGATATTTATTCCCTTTTTGGGATTGTTTGGTTGTGAGTGGTTTGCAAAGTCCGGAGTCTGGACTTTTGAAAATTCTGGCATCAGGATTTTGTGAGTATATCCCAGGAACATTAGCTAATATCCTGATGATGTCCGGGATCCGGATATTTCAGGTACATTCTGGGGAATTTTCAAAAATCCGGGCAAAATCCTGAACAGGTAAATTGCAGGTTCTTTGGCCGCACATTTGAAAAATAACTACAATATACGGGCAAAATAACACCTAGTTATTTCAGCCTTTGCCCCCAGTGTATGTGAGGGCGGTATCATGCAGGATCACTAGAAACCATATCAAGGAGGTTGTATGAATATCCATATTTATTAAAACACTGCTGCACAAAGATAATAGACCTCTAGCAGGGATTTTGGGCAAATATAGTCTTGTCATGACTAAAGATAATAGTCATGACTCCAAGTCGTATGAGAAACAGTAATTCTCAGGCACAGATAAACAGTCGTGAATAATGGAAGAGTCACGACTACCAAAATAGACCTTCAGGTGATCTCCGAAAGTGTGATCACATGTCAGATGGTTAACCAGTTGACTAGGCGAGTCAATCCGAGGATTCACAATGAAGTCCAAGAAGATCCAAAGATCTGATCAAATATCCACACGAAAGATGCGGCCGCCACGACCAGGCCGAAAGCACGCAATATGGTGTCAAGTGTAAGGAATGCTTTATACTCATACACACTACAATTCTTTTCGCGATTACTTACTACAATTACTCTCCATTCAAGCAATAAGATTAGATTAGATTAGATTGCATAGCATAACGTGCCAGCGCATGATGACTAATATTATCTTTTACTCTCATAAACTCTCGCCTTGCTGGAAGCTAGCCCTCGTCGAGTACACTCCGAGACTCTCACCTCAAGCAATAGGCGCTCATAGATAGACTGCATTGAGTATTCTTCTCCCCCTCTGAAGCTGACTATACCTTCAGGAGAGCTTAAAGAATATGACAACCTTGTCCATTTCTACCGTTGAACCTCGGGCTTCTCACGAATGTCGGAGAGCCTAGAGCCAGAGTACGGGAACAGAGAGTTCTGTTCCTATCAACTCTCTGTTCTTATCTGTGCTCGTAGAGTTAGACTGTAGATAATTGAATACAAGGTCATTACCACATTGCGCGGCACAGGAATCTCGCTAGGACAGTCTGCATGACTGCCATCGACTGAGCCTTACATCAAGGCAGTCTAGATCACTCTGGATCTTGCTTTGACTAAAGATAGATGACGCTGAAGGCTCTCCGGAACTTTCGGAACTACTCTATACAGTCGGGATTGAATCCTATAGGCTACAGGCCGCAGATCTCCGATCAAACGTGGTTGATAGACAGATAAAAGGACCATATACCTCATTTCTATTACTCATTTTCCTTATCTGGCATGTACTAAAATAGATTGTAAACTATTATAAAAGAACAGTAGAGTAACGCGATTCTGGACTGTATTTTGCCTCCCAGCTACTATAGCCGTGACTATTGTTGTCATTGGTTGTGGGTCACGGGGTTAGTGCACGTCTGGGTTTTACACGGAGATTTGTTTAAGAACATTTTGAAGTTGTACTACTTTTAGCAGAAATATATAGAATCAGAACATAGTTGATTGATAACCAAAGTCCCAGCAAAGTAAGCTGAATAAGAAAGTCATAAGAAACAGTCAAGTCTGTACCTAAGTGGTCCTTTAAGAGTCATGACTAAGTGTCAAGACAGAGGATAGCTGTTGATATCGTTCCTTTGAGTTCGGTTGCAGTCTAAGTACCAAAGAAGTAAAGTCTAAGACAGTCTCAAGTGACCTAAAGTTCAGTCCAAGTGTGGCTTAAGTTGTCGGAGTTGTTCAAGTACACTCGCGACTGTGTTTTGTTTTCATCCAAACACCCCAAAGATAGTGTTTCTCTTGTGAGAGACTTCAGTCAAGGTTCTCAAGTAATACTCGCGTCGCGAATATTCCCAAGGGCACAGTTAGATTTATAGTCATTCATTGCAACTGTCTACGGTTCATCTTACTCAATTCTGATTGAGAGGACCCTAGTTATAGAAGCATCAATATAGTCAAGTAGTAGTAGTGTGTGTGTGTGTTGGGTGTAGTTCATTTTGTGTGCATCTTGCACATATCTTGAGATTATACTTTTCACAACTATACTTGGGTGCACCATTTCATTGACACGCAGTAGAATGAAATAAAAACACCCAAAGTCACTTCGTGTGACACGAAACTCGCCCTCTTTGTTCCTGCCACCAAGGTGCCACTCAGTGGCACTGCTTCTCTTGCTCTGGCCTTTTTCTTGTTACCTCCACCTATAGTGGCCCTCAAAACATACTCAGAGTCTGCTTCATCCAGAAAATGGATAGTGAGTTTTCTATCCTTTTTTCTTTCACTTCCACCCTCCTTGATATGATGCTTCTTTATTACTTTTAATGCCACACATTCCTTCATATCCCTGGATATTCTTCCTTTTAAAAGGGTTAGCTGTTTGAGCCCCTGAGATTCGACCATGGAACTCGGACATCTCTCCACTGCCACTTCTTTTGTTTATACACACGCATATATAGATACAATCTTTCATTCACATTTGTTTCAAACATATATTAATGTACTCCTCAGCTACAGGAAAATGAACTGTGCGCTCTGGCAAGGAATATTCAATCTTCAATTTTGCTGTTGGAGCCCCCATTCAACCAGCTGTATACTTCACTGTAGCCAATTGTCTGGTGCAGTGCCTTGCAGAGTAGGATGCGACCAGCATATACAATGAACCACAGATCACAGCTATCACACCATCATCATCCTCTGCACTGACACCACCACCGCCACCTGCGCCACCCACTGCAGATCCTTCACTTCCATCCACTGTGGATCCCTCACCTGACATCCCAATGCTCCCACATCACTGCCTGACCAGCATACAAAGGAAGGTGGGGAGCAAGTGCACCTGCCAACGGGGCAGACAACATGCAGCAGGAGCTTGGGCGATGTCGGTGGGGGACGTGGTTTTACAGCCATGAACGGGGCAGCTGGGGGAATGGATGACCAAGGAGGGTTGGGGGGGACTCTGGGCACCCAGTCCGACGATGGGGGGATCGGGGGAGATGTTTAGAGGCGTGGGTGGAGGAGAAATCACACCCCCCATTTCTTGTATTACATCACATGCGCATATCTAGTGGCTTTGGAGCCAAACAAAACAATGTACTATTTTCATGACCATCAACGGCATCATTCAAGCAGATTTCAAGCTCTGACATGCCTGCTGAGAGCTCATCAACCGCTATTGGGTGAGGCTTCGGCAGGCTCTGAGCCTCCCACAACTGCCATCTCATAACACATTACACCCTACCACAACAGCTGCCATTTAACTCGTTATGGTAGGTATATGGGCTGCCAACACAGGGGAGGTGGAAGCACCTGTGCCTGAGGCCACACCTGCAGCCCAGGAGGAAGACACAGGTATCTTCAAGCCCCCAGGGGCCATCACAATGCTAGCCCAAGGTCTACGGGTGATGACCCTTAGAGACAACGAGCTGAAGGGACATGCTGCCCCACCAGTAAGGAGGAGGAGGGCCACTGCAGTTCCTGTTCCCATAGCAGTGGAAATCTATATTGCAGGAGTAGTGCACGCACTGTCGAGAAAGAGGGCCAGAGCTGCAGCAGGCATCTTCATCAAGGATGGGAACAGTAGAAACACCGGGAAATGCACCCCCATGGCAGAAGATCAATCCCAGTATGTGGCCGAAATCTTTGCGGTGTTATTAGCGATCCGGGCCACAAATAGTGACACAATACTCACAATAACAAGCACTCAGAACTACGTGAGACACAATGAACAAGAAGCTCCCCAGCTGGGAGCATGAAGGTTGGGTTGGAGTACCACACTGCAAAATACTACGTTGCCTGTCAGCGGAGCTCAAGGCAAGGAAGGCCCAAACCATATTCAAATTGGCTGTGCTGGGCTCCACCAATAGGGCTTTGTGTAAGATCACCACCTCTGAGCTGGCAAAGAGATCGGCAAGAACCCAGATGGAAGAACAATGGGAACTGACATTACCCCCACATATGGCCCTCCCTGGCATGAGCCTACAGGGAAATCATCAATGGGTATTCTATCAGAGAATACAAGAGATCAAGATGAAAAACAGGCCCTGAAGCCGAGGCCCTCAATGAGGAAGATGCTTGAAGGAATAAAAGGAGCAGTGGAAACCGCCTTTGGTAGATACATGGCAGAAGCCGACATTTGGAAGTCACTAACCTCAAAGGACTTCTTGCCAAGAACAGCTGAATTCCTATGGAAAGGGATTCATAGTGTGCACAGAATAGGGAAATACTGGATCCACATACCTGAATGCGAAGAACGCGCGACGTGTCAGGAGTGCAGTGTATTGGAAGACCTCAACCACATTCTGCTGGGGTGTGCGAGCCCTGGCCAGGATATTGTCTGGCGAGCAGTAGAGGCACTCTGGCAGGAGAAAGAAGGGTGTTGGCCCAGGTTAACACTAGGAGCAATACTAGGCTGTGGCCTCGCTGAGTTCTGCGATGAGAAGGGCAGACGCAAGCCCGGAACAGAGTGGCTATACTGGATTTTAATATCTGAATCCACATATCTTATCTGGAAGCTGAGGAATGATTGTATTATCTCAAGGAATAGAACCTCGTTAGAGGGAGGAGAAATAATGAATAAATGGAAATTCAATGTGAACCAACGGCTGCAATAGGCTGCTAAAAGGCAAACACCCCGCTCTCACACCCCAACTGGTCATGATGACCTGGTCTGACACACTGGAAAACGAGTGGAGCTTAGTGGCTAACTGGCTCCAGGAACCCAGAGTTTTAGTGGGTAGTCACACTTTTTCATCACGAACCCAAACCTGGCAAAGTAACCGAGCATTTTGCGAAATCCTACATCTAGCACAATCATCCATGACTAGATAAGGGCTACGAGGTGATACTCTGCTAGCAATGCTTCATATGAGGTTGCTAGCTCAGTTTTGACCGGTTAAAGCTAAATCTATGGGAGAAGCCTAGCCTAGGCGACTTTACACTATGATACATAACAAGATCTGGGAGGAAACCAATGCAGTAGCCAACAAGTACAAAGCTAGCGACTTTGTTAGGTGTTGATATGAACTAGCCGAATGACACAACAAGACATGTGATGTTTCAGTAGCAAATCAGGACCCACCAGAGTAGGCAGGACCATCGGGTACTATGGGCTGGGAGTTATGACTTGGCAATTGCAGCCATGATCGGCAATTGCAGCCGCAGATCTAGTACCAGTGATATCCAGACTTTGACAGTAGGAATACGAATCGGACCTAGTAAACACTGGTGGGTGTGCAGCATTGCTAGTGCACTATATCTCAAAGCTCATAGCTAGGGGACGAGTACTCCTTGAGCTAGCTAAGAGATATAGGTCTCGGAAATGGTGGAAGCACTTTCTTATCGTGGAAGAACAGATTTCTCGATGGCTGCTGATGGAGCAACCATATGGATCGGGCTGAGGGTTTCGTGGATTGGACCAATTATATTCCTTTTATTTATATTCTATTTTGCTTGGCATGTATACCCAAGGCCTAGGCCATTGTACTTTCATGTGATTATGTATTTAATTAGTAGTATAAAAGCAAGGGGAGAAGTGGGAGGAGGGCAGCGGATCGTACCCCGGTTAGTGGAGGCAGTAGCTATTCATATAGTGACCCCCTATGTTCTAAAGGCACGCATCTAGCCCACCGTCCATTTGTCCTTCAATAGAAGTTCATTTGCACAACAATACACCCAGAGTGCACTGAGGGATTGAGGGATTGAGGGTTTCAAGGTTTCATACTCATTGAGAGTGGCTGATACTTGTTGAGAGTTGGTTTCTACCCATTGAGGGGCGTGTTGAGTGTTTGGATTCATACTCATTGAGAGTTTGCGTGCAGTGTCACAGAACACATATGCAACATAGAGCAGAGCGGTTAAAAGGACAAGGAGTTGAGGTTGGACTTGGTTGGAAGGATTCAAGTGTGAGCTAGCACAATAAAACACGCTGGTTAACAGCCGTAAAACGCACGTACACATTTGAGAACACAGTCAAGAACCTTGTGAAGGTCCATCTGTTCACGGATAAGAATTCTATAGGAGGTTACATCACAGAGAGCTATTATACATGACTAGCTAGGCTAGCATGTTTCTAGTGTACCACAATCCAAAGTCAAGAGAGGATTGAAGCAGAGAGGAGATTGCATTTACAAAAGGACTATCATAAAAGCAGCCTAATACTTGGTCCCTACCCTGAACTTTCGATCTTACAGCGTTGATAGGGCTGCCGAACAAACACACTATAATGTATCTATAGGAAAGTGTATAAGAAACCGCTATAACCAGCAGAATCTATATCACAACCCAACTAACACACCAACAATGCTTCCCGATAGCTGTTTTTATTTGTAGGAGTCAGATGGCCAAGTATTAGGCACAAAGATATTTTATAGGATGTAAATGTATGTATAGGAAAGCGAACTGAAAGTCCAACCAAGTCACCCAAGGGTTTCCAAGTCTTTATAGGGTTTTCTCTTTTAATGGGAGGACCGTGGTTTTGTCTTATAGGACTTCTGTTACTGTCTGACTGTCTTATAGGCTTTCTGTGACTTGTCTGTGTTCGCTTTCAACTGATATTCTTATACCAAAACCCTTATATGCTTATATTGGTCTGAGAGTGCACTATAGGGATACAAAAGCTTATAGATTTAATCTAGAACCTCTACTGAGTGTCCCTTGAGTATCCAACCTAACAACAGTGACCCAAAATTGAAAGCAAGTCCTATCTTGGACTGCCTCAACTGATCTATATGGGCTTCCCAACCAAACTCCACACCCGGTCAAATCCCTATAAAGTTGACTAGCTGTCACCAATGCAGGAAAAAGACGAAATGCAAGCCTGGGGGGTACTGATGCACTCCAATGAGCTGTTGAATCCCAAGAAAGCTGCTACTTAAATACCTATTCAGCCAATCTATAAATATCCTACTGCAATGCCAAGTACATAAAATATTGATAATAATCTCGGAATACTCTCGGAATACCACTAAGCAACCTATATAGGTGTTATATACCGTGCAAGTAGAAGGGCTAGAGCCGGAGAAACCAGGGACCGGTCAAGACCGGTGGTTCAGAAGGTTGGAGCTGACCAGCAAAGACCGGGAGGTATAGCAAACACAACACCACAGAGGATAAGGGTGAGTGTACTAGCCGGGCTGATTCAGGACAAGTCCAAGGGAGAACCGACAAGACTGAGAGAACCAGTCGAGCGTCTTAGACAGGATAATGCGTAGGAAACATTTATAATCAAACTGAAGTAAGAGTCGTACAGGGCGAGTATTTAAGATGTAGATCTAATAATATCCTAAAGGGAATGTGGCATAGAGTGAGACAATAAAGACAATAAGAATTAATTTCCCAAAAGGGAAGGAGGATCGGAAACATCGGGGAAAGACGAGTCTGACATTGAAGACAATAGAGGCCAGCGGATAAACGGGAAATGCTCAGTAATCCCTCATTGCATAAAACCCGATGGTCCCGGGGTGCGGATGTCCAGCCAGCCGGTACCGGGTTGACTGGTCGAGCCAGTCACCGGAAGTACCGGTCGGTCTGGCTGTCACACTAAGTGCATGGATATAACAATAGGGAACATCAGCTGACTATATCCAGGAACAAAGTCAACTTTTAGTGTTTCGAGGGTCCACAGGTGACCCTTTTATTTATAGATGCTCCCATCAGGTCTGTAACTCCGTGGTTGCACACACTGGTTACTAAGAACTCTGTTCCGACACAAATCATCCATATTTAGTCCCACAACCCTTGACCCTGGTTGTTATTTATAGATATGATGTAGAGTCAACCGGAATATCTCGGAGTCATCCAGAATATCTCGGAATCAACTGTTATAGGGATGTGACCTTGCAACGCTCTATAGAAACGATCTGTATAGGAATGAACTTTATAGGAACAAATGTAGGAAGCAATGCGGCCTATAGGAAGGCATGAACACTCTTTTGCATAGCTCCTTGATTATAGGCACAGCCAATGACTTTTATAAATGCTACTCTGTCTTGTGTAGTCCATCCCAAGTAACTGTAGCTACAAGAGCTCAATGATTATAGAGGCCCTCAGTATAAAGGTACCATCCATAGGATAAGGTCTCAAGCTTTTACACATATAGCTGATATTCTATGACTAACACTTTGGAGTAGTGTCAGTTGCTAGGGATCAGTCCGCCTATAATACTGTTATAGGAATTGCAAAATAGCGTGTTTCAAGGCTGCGATTATAGGTGGCTTATCAGTGTACAGCTGTTTGGGAGATAGCCAGGATTAGCTTGGATGCTTCTCCTAGCTGAGCTAGCTATATTTGGTTTTGTAGAGTAGTTGTGGTTTGACGGTCATACCCGACAGTTGCCCATTATGCTCTGGTTGCAGACAGTGTTCCACTAGGGCACCAGCAGAGCACACCTTCCTCATATACATTACACTCAGCCTTGTTATATCCATGCACTCTGTGCGACCAGCCGGACTGACCGGTACTTCCGGTGACCAGTCAACCGGTCAACCTGGTACTGACTGGCTGGACTTCCACACCTCGGGACCATCAGGTTTTTACGCAATGAAGGATTACTGAGCGTTTCCCATTTATCCGCTGGCCTCTATTGTCTTCAACGTCGGACTCGTTCTTCCCCGACGTTTCTGATCCTCCTTCCCTTTTGGGAAATTAATTATTATTGTCTTTATTGTTTCGCTTTATGCCACATTCCCTTTAGGATATTAATTAAACCTACATCTTAAATACTCGTCCTGTACGACTTGTATTTCAGTTTGATTATAAATGTTTCCTACGCATTATCCTGTCTAAGACGCTCGACCGGTTCTCTCGGTCTTGCCGGTTCTCCCTTGGACTTGTCTTGAATCAGCCCGGCTAGTACACTCACCCTTATCCTCTGTGGTGTTGTGTTCGCTATACCTTCCGGTCTCTGCTGGTCAGCTCCGACCTTCCGAACTACCGGTTTCTCCGGCTCTAGCCCTTCCACTTGCATGGTATATAACAGTATAATCAAACTCACCTATCCTGGCTGGTTATTATGTCTCACACTGAACAAACTGTTCCTGCCGCAGTTATTTTCGAAGCTGCCCAGGATTGTTCTCGTCGGGAATCTTGGCTCTTCGGCCAAATGGTCCCTCTATCCCCTCCTGTCACTTTGATGAGTGGCATTCCCACCTCAATTCGTCCTGGTCCCATCCCAGGCCCGATTGCCATGCGCCGGTCTGCACCGGCTGGTCCCAGTCTGAATCTCGCTGCCGTCCCGGGGCTTGTAACTAACCCCCAGACTCCACCCAACCCCACGGTCTACCCTGTCTCTCCACACCCACGTCGTACCGCTACTAGTGCAATCAATCCTATCCTGATTCCCTTCGGAAACCCGGGCACCCTCCCTGTCAATGATAATGACGACGGCGAGGATGATGATGACAATGGCCCTCCTGAAGATGACCCCTTCAATGAGTCTTCCGGTCCTCCTGCTCCCAGTCCACCTGGCCCTGGAGGTCCTGGCGGCCCCGGAGGTCCCGGGGGTCCCAGAGGACCAGGCAGGCCAGGTGGTGGTGGTGGTGACAGTTCCAATGATAATCCAGACCCAACAAATCCAGGCGAAGCTCTCCTCATCCAGACTCTCTCTTCCGTCAATGCCGCTCTCAATGCATTCTCCCTCCGAGAGTGTGCGCCCCCCCGGTCGAACTGATCCAACCTTCGTAACCCGGACACTTTCGATGGCTCTGATCCCTCTAAGCTCCGCACTTTCCTCATGCAGTGCTATCTCCACTTTGCCGAGCGCACCCACAATTTCCCCACCGACGATGACAAGATCTTTTATGTCATCTCTTACCTCTGGGGTGTCGCTCAGGCCTGGTTTGAGCCTAACCTTTATGTTGGCTCAGACTCTGCCGTTCCGGCCTGGGACAGTGACTTTGAACTGTAGGAAAATTTTGGCCCCCATGATCCCATCGGGGATGCCGAAGATCAGATCCGGTCGTGCTGGATGAAGACCGGAGACTGCCTCGCTATCTACACTGTCGATTTCGACCGGCTTGCCGTCCTTACCCAATGGGGCAATGCCGCGCTGTGCCATCAATTCTACGAGGGTCTTCCTCGTCGTATCAAGGATGATATGGTTCATCATACCCATCCCAACACCCTCCTTGGAAATAAATCTGTGGCCCGGCTCATCAATGCGAGGTACTGGAAGTGGGAGGCTGGTGAGGGAACAAGAGCACGATAAGTCCTCCGGTGGTCCTTCCGGACCGACCAGCGGTGGTTCTGGAGCCAATCCTGGCTCTGGGAATCAGTCCGGCGCTCAGAAAAAGGGGAAGTCCTTCCCTCCCAAGTCAAAATCACCTTCCAATGCTCCCTCCGGCTCTGGCGCCAACTCCGGCAGCCAGGCCACTCCTTCTGGTAAGGCAAAGACTGCCAAGCCCTACGTGGACAAGCTCGACAAGTCCGGGAAGATTAAGGAGGACGAGCGGGAACAACGACGGAAGAACAATCTCTGCATGTACTGTGGAGGTGCAGGACACATCGCCGCTGAATGCCGAAAACGTCCCAAGAACATCCAGGCCAAGGCTGCCCAGGCTGCTAATGCCGAGTCAAAAAAATAGGCAGCAGCCTGGAAATCTCCGTACCAGATCCGGGTTGCGTTGACCTTTCGGTACTTTTCGAGGTCATTCATAATGCTTCCACTCTTTCCCCTAATGCCCTTTATGTCGACATCTTTCCTTCTACTCTCTCTGGTTGCTCCGGAATCCCTCACCTCCGGGCTCGAGCTGTGCACAACCACGGACTTGCCTAATGTATCACAATTAGCCGCGGGATTCCTCTCCCATTTGCGGGCCCCTATCGACTCCGGTTCCTCACATTGTTTTATATCATCTTCTGTATGTGAATCTATGGGTTTAACTCCATATACCGTGTCTCCGGTCTGCCTCCGGTACCTCGACGGCTCTTCGACAATAATAAACTGGAAGCTTCGGCTCCTCATCCGGTTTCCTTCTGGCCATGTCCAATTCTTGGAATTCTTCGTCACCCGTCTTGATTCGCCCTGTGACTTGGTTTTGGGTCATGACTGGCTCAGCCGCCTTAATCCATTGATTAACTGGTCTGCGGCCAGCATCTCTTTCCATCCGAGCACACCCAGCGTTTCTGTGTCGACACCCGAGACTCAGACATCTCTTCCTGCTACGGTCATTCTGATTACGGACGAGGTCCCCCTGGCACCGGTCGAACCGGCCAGGACACCTACACCAATCCCGACGCTTGGTCCAGAATCCGGTCCTTCTATGGATGTCCTGGAGGCATCTATGCCTCGTCCATTCTCTTCTCCCCCGCTTGTGTCACTTGTTTCCGCCGCGGCCTACCACACCATCATCTGAGATAAATCCACGGCTCAGTATACCCTTCGGGCATGCCTCACCGAGGAGGCCTTTGCTCACGCTGCCGCCACTGACGCTCCGGACCTGAACCGGCTCCCTCCAGAGTATTCCGAGTTCACCGATGTTTTCTCTGAGAAGGAGGCTTACAACCTCGCTCCTCATCGAGAGTTTGATCTCAAGATCGAGACTATCAATGGTGAACTCCCTCCGATAGGTCATGTATACTCCCTCTCTCCGGCCGAGCTCACCGCGCTTAGGGAGTTCCTTGACAGCAATATGAAGGCCGGCTTCATCTATCCGTCCACTTCCAGCCACGGCGCTCCTATCCTCTTTGCTAAGAAGAAGGACGGCAGTCTCCGGCTCTGCGTCAACTACCGGGGACTTAACCGGATCACGAAGAAGGACTGGTATACTCTCCCTCTGATTGCGGATCTCCTGGACGCACCCAGTAAGGCCTGAATCTATACCAAGCTCGATCTTAAGCACGCCTACCATCTCCTTCGGATCGCTGAGGGGGATGAGCACAAGACCGCATTCCGCACTCGCTATGGCTCGTACAACTTCTGGGTCCATCCCGGACGCCTCGGAGGCAAGCCAGATGCTTTAACTAGACGGTGGGATGTCTACCCAAAAGAGGGGGATAAGGACTATGCACAAGTCAATCCTCACAATTTCCGTCCTATCTTCACTCAAGAACAGCTTACCGCTTCGCTCCGGGCAACATACCTCGAGGACATATGTCTTCGGGCTACCATCGTAATGGATATTGAGAAGCTCCACTCCGATATTCGATCCTCCTATGACTCCGATCCTGCCACACTCACCGGTCTCATGACCGCGGGTTCCGGCACCTCTTCCCGCTGGACTCTCGATCCAACCAGTCTACTCCGGCTTGACAAGCGCATTTATGTGCCTTTAGCATCCAGTGACCCTCCGGAGCTAAGAGTACGTGTTCTTCAGTATGCTCATGATCACGTTCTCTCTGGCCACTTCGGACAGAATCACACTCTAGCACTTGTTTGCTGCGACTATACTTGGCCGGAGATCCGGACTTTTGTCCAGGACTACTGTCGATCGTGTATTCTATGCAAAAGGAACAAGAGACCTCGGCATCGACCTTACGGACTGCTTAAACCTCTTCCGGTTCCACTCCGATCCTGGGATTCTATTTCCATCGACTTCATTGAGCAGTTACCGGAGTCCGGCAAATACAATACCATCCTCATTATCATCAACTGGGCATCGAAGCAGGTCATTCTGATCGCTACCGATACCCATATCGACTCTCCGGAGCTCGCTCGCCTCTTCCTTATTCACGTCTTCTCTAAACATGGTGTCCCCTCTCACGTCACTTGCGACTGAGGCTCCAAGTTTATCTCTTCTTTCTTCCGGTCCTTGGGCACACTCCTCAATATGGAGTTGCATTATACTTCCGGCTACCACCTGGAAGCCGACGGACAAACGGAACGCATGAACCAGACCGTTGAACAATACATCCGGATGTACTGCTCCTACCTGCAGGACAACTGGGACAGTTTGCTTCCACTGGCTGAGTTCGCCCTCAACAACTCACCCAATGCCTCAACCAGTATCTCGCCTTTCTTCGTGAACAAGGGCTACAACCCGGCTATTACCATCCATCCAGAACGTGACCTCACTAATGTCTACGCCAAGGACTATGCGGTCAACCTTCAGGATCTCCACGAATTCCTCTGGGAGCAGATCGTCTTTGCCCAGGAGCGATACAAGGAGACCGTGGACCGCTGGCGCATTCCAGACCTCATGATGGCTGTTGGTGATCAGGCCTTTATTACCACCAAGTTCATCCGGACCTGCTGGCCCACTCCGAAGTTCTCGGAGATGTTCCTGGGTCCTTTCAAGGTTATCACTAAGCCCAGTGCGGCTTCCTATACAATCCGGCTTCCAAAGTCCCTCCGCCAAGTTCATCCGGTTTTCCACATTTCTCAGCTCGAACCCCACATTCCTAATCCATTCCCCGGTCGTGAGGAACCGCCTCTGGCCACTGTCGAAATCATCGACGGTGACGCCCACTTCGAGGTCAAAGCTATTGTTGACTCAAAGATCGACCGGTGTTGCCGGGTGCAGCTCTGGTACCTTGTGGAGTGGGTCGGCTATGAGAATACCGATGAGCAATTTACTTGGCTTGGAGTGGATGATGTTAACGCTGATGAGCTCCTTGAGAGCTTTCACCGGCAGCATCCGGAAAAGCCCGGACCTCTTCCTCCTGCTTGAACGTCGCATGCGGTCGCTTTCCGGCTTTTATTTCCCATTTTGATTACTGCATACTAAATTGTTTTATAATACATTAGGCGGCCCAAGAAAATTCTATCTACATTGGCAATTTACTATCTACTGGCCATTCTGGCCTTCTACCTCGCCCTCCGGCACTCCCATACCAACCGGCTCTGCCAGGTCCACTTCCATCTCGTCATCTGAGTCCTGGATGTCCAGGACCTCGCGACCGCCCTCCTCCACGATCACCCGGTAACGACCGGTCACTGTCCCCCCCACGGTCACCTTGACCGGCTCCTGCTTCCCCCTGGCCTCGACCTCTGGGGTCTTCTCCCTCTCGGGCGACTTGGCCTTCTCACCGCCCACCTCAACCGGCCGCTCCGGCATCCCTTCCTCCCTCATATCCATGACCTCCCCCGCAAGCTGGATCGACCTGCACGACCAGCTATGGAGGCGCCATCTCCTCATCCTCTTCATCATCCTCCGGGTGCCAGCCATTGTCGACAATGACGCCGGTCGGCGCCGGACCCTCCTCCTCGTTGTCCGTGTACTCCACCCAATCCTCCCGTTCGTACTCCTCGCACGCAAGATGTTCCTCCTCGGCTGTCATCTCCGGCATGAGGTAGGGGTTTGCGTTGAGGGATGTGTCGTCCAACAGCCGCGGGCTCGCTGGTATGCGGCTGGCGGCAACCCATCCTCCGTGAACCAGTCGATAACCTCCATCACTCCCCACAGCACCTCCAACATCTCCCCCATCCGGAAATACACCTGGCGCTGGTGTTCGATGAGCGACCATAGGGCCCTCTCGTGCTGTTCCACCCAGGTCCAGAGCTCTCCAACGTGGCGCAGCAGCGTGTCGTCGCGCGTCTGCGGGGCCTGCTGGGTAGATGGGCCAGGCCGGTCTGACTGGGCGCGTTGAGTAGCGCTCTGGGTCACCCGGCATGGGGGCTTGTCGTGGCCGGCGTTGTCACTGTTGTTGTCATTGTTGCCGCAGTCATCCTTGTCGTCGCCCTTGCTCCCCGGCTTTCCGCTCGTCTTCCGGTTGCGCGCTTCGACCCGCCGGTTGACCCGGGTGACGGGGAGCAGCGAGCATTTGGTCTTCTTGAGCTTGCAAGTCGTGCAAGCTCTTGCACCGGACACCACAACGCACTGCTGTGCGTGCTTGCGGCAGTAATCGCATTCTGTGATCGACCGGTTAGAAAAATCATAGCACAGTGCACTGCGACGCACCATTTCCATCGTCCAGTACGACCCCAACCTCCTCCTCCTTGTCCGACTCGCCCTCCATGTTTTCCTCCTCGTCTGACTCACCCAACTCCTTCTGGAGCTCCCGCATTCGCACCGCCGTCTCCGCCGCTACCTGCTCGAGCTCCTTAAACTCTCGCCGCTGCCGCTCCGTCTTCTTGCGGCATGCGGCCTCCTCCTGCTCGCGCTCTGCCTCCTCCGCTTCCTGCTGCTGGCGTTGTTCCTCCTTCCTCACTTTCTTAGCGCGCTTGCGCTCACTCTGTTCGTCCTTGGTCTCCCCCTCGCGCCGCTTACGTTTGTGGCTGTCGCGGTCGTTGTTGGGGTGGTCGCAGTCGCCAGTGGGGGTGGTGGCAGAGGGAGCGGACATGGTGGTGGTAGCAAAGACAGAGGAGTTACGCGTGAGTCACAGACTGCGCAATTTTTATCAACATGTACGTGACCTGCGCATGGACCATTTCCTATGACGGTTTTTATTTTCATTATTCCAACTTCCCGGGGCCTTGGTTGCTGTGTTCATCCGTTGCGCTCTGGCGCTGGACATGCTCTCGGAGTTGGTTGATTCGAATGCACAACCTCCGGCCACCATTCCCATACATCCGGTCGGATTTCTTATTTCTCTTTTGTGCTACTGATTGATACTATCCTGTGCATTGGATCCTTGAGGGCAAGGATCTTAATGGGGGGATACTGTTATATCCATGCACTCTGTGCGACCAGCCGGACTGACCGGTACTTCCGGTGACCAGTCAACCGGTCAACCTGGTACCGACCGGCTGGACTTCCGCACCTTGGGACCATCGGGTTTTTACGCAATGAAGGATTACTGAGCGTTTCCCGTTTATCCGCTGGCCTCTATTGTCTTCAACGTCGGACTTGTTCTTCCCCGACATTTCCGATCCTCCTTCCCTTTTGGGAAATTAATTCTTATTGTCTTTATTGTTTCACTTTATGCCACATTCCCTTTAGGATATTAATTAAACCTACATCTTAAATACTCGTCCTGTATGACTTGTACTTCTGTTTGATTATAAACGTTTCCTACACATTATCCTGTCTAAGACACTCGACCAGTTCTCTCGGTCTTGCCGGTTCTCTCTTGGACTTGTCTTGAATCAGCCCGGCTAGTACGCTCACCCTTATCCTCTGTGGTGTTGTGTTCGCTATACCTTCTGGTCTCCGCCAGTCAGCTCCGACCTTCCAAACTACCAGTCTCGGCCGGTAACCGGTTTCTCCGGCTCTAGCCCTTCCACTTGCACGGTATATAACAGGCCCCTGCAGCACGTGTATCAGTGGCAGTCCCACACTACCCATAGGGTGTGCGCAATGCATTTCTCTGGGTGGTAGAAACCACTCCCCTGGAACTAATGTCCCACACTTTACAAACCAGTCGGGTTAACCTATTGTTAATTGCTACTGGCCAATGTACCACCAAAAATTTAATAAAATAAAATAAAAATAAAAATAAAAATAAAAATAAAAATACCTCGGAAAATACCTCGCGATGCGGACCCTATTCGAAAGATCTGTGATCAGTGGTTGTTGGCATTCCAAGAATTTTTCTACCCCATGGGCAATCCTGTGTGTGCTCTATCTTTCCTTGATAATCTCTCTTTCTAAATGCTGCAGGTCATAAGGTATAAGTCAGCCACATACAACTAATGTTCCAAATCGGGACAATAATTAAAATATATTCATTGTGGCACATCTAGGTACTTTTAACTGAATCAGCTCCTAAAATCTGTAGATATCCTTTATGTATCCTTTGTCCACCACCCAATGCACCCAATATGAGAATTGAGTGAGAAGAAAGGCTCATAAATCTCCCATCATTTTTTGATGATTTTGAGTGATTGGACAGTAAATAATTATCTACATTTTTTCCTCTTACATAGTGGCACATTGGGATGGTAGAACTCATACTTAACATGCTTGCCTAGAGATTTTAGGAGGCAATTAGCATAAAAGTGCCTAGATGTGCTGTAATGAATATATTTTCGCTTTGTGTCCTGATTTGGACATGTTAGTTGCATGTGACTGACTTATACCTTACCTCGGGATAAATCAGCTGTTGTCCAATGTTTATGCAACCTGCGAAAAATTGTTCGGTCTAGGACCAAGCTGGTGCGCCTGGCTGCCTCATTTTCATGCCTCAGGCATATGATGCATTGTGTATGTGTCTGAGGGAACCTGCTCGAGACATCCCATCCAGACATCAAGCAAAGCTTCAGGTTCCATGACTGGCAGGCCACCCTTGGTGCTGTCCTTGACCCCTTCATCACACCGGATATGGAGCGAAGTGCACAGGAGGCACTTGATCAGGCTGAAGCAGAGCCATCATGGGCTGCCTATCGGCCTTTTGACCCCATTGATTTTCTGTGATTCTTCAGCACCCATCCACGCATGCATCTTGGACGTCCAATCTGGCTGCAGTTTACATGTTTTACTCTGCCAAGTGCTTTGAGGAGCAATGGAAAGAATGGGTTCTCCCTTGCTTGAAGACGCTCAACTACCAGGTGCGTAAAGTCTCAGTTATGTACTTGTTCAGCATCTCACAACTTCCAGTGGGACAATTGGGACCCTAGGGTCATTTATCCCACACTAATGGTGTATCCCATTATGAAGAATCCTGTGCACCCGTGTCCTAGCTGAGCTGGACCATCGCTTGCATGCTGTCATCCGGTTCATTCGTGAAAACTGGGAGGTACTCAAGCTGCATTTCACCCAGGCACAGCTGCTCATGCAGCACATATCCCCCAGAACTCTTCAGCAGCACCAGCGATTTGGGAAAAAGCCTCAGGGAGCCGACCATCTACCATAGGAGAACGGTGTGCACAAAGAAGAAAACTGCTAGTGGTCCCTCACCAAAGGACCAACTTCTAGGTCATCACCACTGGGATATGCAAAAGTTGTGAATCTTTTGACAGCGAAGATGAGAAGTGTTGCCGAACACTCTGGGTGGACCAACAAAACATGGATCACATTCAAGGCTGTGTCTTGATGTACGCATCAGAAGATGATTGTTTGATTCCAATGAAATCCAAAGTATGTTTCAGGTGTGTGTCAATCTGCGTTAACATGAACATTCCCAGGCCAAGGTCTGCTATCTTCACCTGAAACACAATCTCAATATGATTGTTGTCACACCACGTCCTCACATCCACATACAGTGCATGTGAGATATGATGTCATGAAACGACTTCCCATGACCTATTTTAGACTTTTACATTGCACTCATTTCTGTCGACAGATGTTGCATTGTTGCCACCATCTGTCGACCCCTTTCTGTCTTGGTTTCCTATTCCCCATGGTATCTGTTGCAGGGTCATCTCCTATGTGTCGAGCCCACTCTGCAACAACCCCTTTGTGTCAGCAACCAGGTACAACCACCCCTTGTAGGACTCGTACATTGTCGTAGTCGAATACACAAATATTTATAGGGGGATGCCGACGAAGGTAATCCTAGCGAGCCGTGCGAGCTGAGTCCGAATGGTGTATAGCTTCAGAGGTTTAGTATAAGGCTTGGGATGTCCCAATGCCACTATTCCTCGGAACCCGGAGAGATGTCTCTCGTAGGCGAAGCTCCTGTAATTCAGAGTAGGTTAGTAGGATGTGAATACTAGTACTTACCTTCACTCCGGAGCCTTCAAGCTTTCTTCAAGCTCTAAGGCGATGGTAGTGTAAGGAGTAAAAGATGATATTCCCATGCCTGTCAAACTACGTAAAGTACATGATGGAGTATAATTTATAGTATACATCGGTAATACGATTATAACCCAGTATGCTCATGCGAGAGCATACTGCAAAGGAAGTGGATAAATAAGTAATGTAATAGTAGATAGGAAGATGTCGTAGATGCCTTACAGAGCCCCCCACTTTTTTAACCACGACTCCGGCTCAGTGAAAGCGGGGCCGAAAAACCTGCCGAATTTCAATAAGGGGCAACTGCTGCTTGTTCCAAATGCCTCCAAATGCCTCCTGCAGACGATCCCACGTCTCGTTAATGTACTGACGTGTGACCGCTGTGCGTGGGGCGCGTGGGCCGTGGTTGGTGGTTTTGAAAAACTCACGCCATTCCTTGCGAGTCCGTGCTTTGCCACGACCGGCGATGAGCTCGTCTCCCAGATAGCGGAAAATTCTATTGCAGCCCGGCGTCCATTCATAGTGAAAGTGATCGGAAAGTTCTTGAAAAGTGTCGTCCATTGGAAAGATCCACGCGTCCTCGACGGGTTTGTCGCCTGCGACGTAGCCGAAGATGATGTTCAGGTCGCGCTCAGAGAGCTCGTCCCAGCTCACATCCTTCGGGTACAAGTCCCCTAAGTCATTGCCGCCCCCGCGGTGCATCGTTACCTGAACCGAGGGTCCGGACATGAACTCAGACACCAGCCGGTCCGAGTATCCAAAGAACCGAGTGATCCAGCTAGCTCCCCCTCCACGCACAATGGCCTCCCGAGCGTTAGGCTTTCGCAGGGCGGCGTCCAGTAGGTCCGAATACATGTTGAACAACTCGATAGGTCCCAATCCGCGAGGGATGCGAGGAGCTTTGTTAGCAAACTCCACAACCTGCTTCATAATTACGTTGTTGAGCGGATCCCCGCCGTGGGGCCGATAGCGCGCAGCAGCTGCCGACGTGAGACCGATGCGGAAAGGCACACCATGCTCGATAGCCTTCCAAAGTAAGTGACACGGGTATTCCAGAGTGGCATCCGTCAACGCCCAGTATCTCAAGCGGACCTTGGAGCTCTTGCTGAGCATCAAGTAGCCGTCCTTCAAAAACCCAGAGTTCCATATGGCGCCAGGGTGCGTCTTCCACAGACTGCCCGTGAAGGTCAATGCAGCCCCAAACTCCCCGAAGTTGCGCAGCCAGGCTCCTCTCATGTCCCCGATCTCGTCGTCGCTCCAGTTCAGGTGATATTCCATGGTCCTTGGTAATACGATGGTCTGCGAAGGCTCAGGTTCTGCCTGAATCGAAGCTCCCGAACTCTGCAAAGGCGGCAATGATCGTATGGACCGGAATACTGGAGAGCGAGAACGTGACCGATCGCTAGGTCGAGGGCTGACGGTCTGTCGAATAACGGCGCGCTTGGACGGGTCGAACTCAATGTACTTGCGTCCCTCCGTCTGCACGTAGTTCACCGTGGATCCTGCGTTAGCCAACAAATGTGCCCATTCCGATTGGAATCCCATCGGGCAGCTGGAATCTTCTTGCCGCCTCTCAGAGTGCGTGTTGGATCCAGCGCTGGAAGGGGGCCGCTTGTCCAGTCGTACCGCGTGCGTAAGATCGACCGTCCATCGCTCGCTCTCCGGACCCAGTCGGTCCTTCAAGGAGCGTGCTCCGAAGGCAGCTGCACGACCTAGCAGCTGCACTTCTTGTTCGAACCGTTCCAGCTTGTCCCCCCCCTCATACGGGCTGCGGCGCTCGACGCCCGTGATTGGATCGAAGATCTGACCTGCGCGAGGGGCGCAATGGCCTTTATAGCGTTCGTGAACCTCCGAACGGTCTTCCTCCTCGACGTCCTCCTCGTAATCCACGACAATGTTGTCCACGGACTCCGGTTCGACGACGGGCTGTTCGCACGGGCGGAATCGCCAGAATACGACGGTCGTCGTCCTAGACAGAGCGTCTTCGACCACAATATAATGGTAAAGCTTGGGGTACGTGGCCCAATCTGCCGTCTTGGCAATGACCCGCCGCTCCCATCCTTCACGATCGATGATCGCGACCTGTAGCCCTGCAGAGTTGGGGTCCGGGAATGGAAGCTCAGGTAAGTGAGGTTTATAACCCCGAAGTTCCAAGTAAGGGGTATAAGCACGACAGACATCAAAGTCGCCTTGGAGCATCGATGAATCCCTGTCGAAGATCGGCCGTCCGGCTCTCTTCACTTCTTCGTGGTATCTGATGATCAGGCTGGGGGTTAGGCGGCGGAACCGGCGGTCGTTCGACTCGAACAAACCCCACATGTACAACAACGGAACCTCAGACTCCACTAAGAATTTAAAGTCCAATTCGGACCAGTCGCGGTTAAGCTTCACTAGGAATCCGTGTTTGGAAAATCGCGCCAGGTGAAGCTGTGTGATCGCGTCCCGTGTCGCGGAGTTGACGTGACTGACCCAGTCCCGTACGCAGCTCATGAACCAGGAAATCCACCCCACCACGTGCAGAGCCGTCCTTCGCGCCGAGGCCGCTGTGTCCTGTGCGTCGTCCTCCAAGGCGAAGAAGGAGTCAAGGCGGCTCACGTCAAACTTGACCGGACGCTTGGTATACTTGTTGTCGAACTGCGGATGATCACTCAGAGCGAATATGATATCCCACAGATCCTCTAGGGAGCGTCTCACCTGCTCCTTCGAGGCCGCTACGAACTCAAATTGGCCTTCGTCCCCTTCAGCGGTGGGAACCTTGCGGTCGAGGTGTCTATACCACGGCAGTTTGACGCCGACGGCTGTACCAACGGGTATGAACCCGTCTGAATGGAGCTCCGACTGGTACCAGCAAGGGTGCCAGCCAGGTTCCATAGTGATGAAGTTGCCATACATGTCGGTGTCGCGAGGTTCGTCCAATAGAGCAGGGTTGTCCGCGTAGTCTAATGCATCGTCACAAGCTGAGGCCACAGTTGAACCCAATATATTCCATTCGCATTCGCCGTCCTCGTACCCTCCCCGCACAGTAAGCGCAGCGACGATGCCACTCGAGTTGGCATAGAGAAGATTGTTATCCATTTTATACGTCGCCCGGAAGGATGTCCCTCTAGGCAGAGCGCACCGCTGGAGCTCTGAGCAAGAAAGGGATGCCCCTCTCCGTCGCGACTCATAGGCGGAATGAATGTAGTGTAAGGGAAGCAGGCAAGGATGTGGAAGAGAAAGATAAAAACGAAAAGGCGATAACGCCGGGTATACCGGTTCTGAGAGCCCATGGCTGTGGGAATTATGCGGAAGTAGAAAGAAGGTCCGCTTGAAGTCTGTGTGAATTATTAGTGCATGGTACAGTCTAGACCACCTCGGAGGGCTGTTAAGCCCGGCGTTGTCAGGTGTGCCCAGAGATTTTGTTGTAGCCAAGACCGCTATCTGTGATGTCGGCAGTCATTAGCAGTGATGGAGGTGTCCGTTGTTGATGTTTCCGAGAGTGATGATGATACGTGCCGCCCGTTATCCCAAAGGGGACCTTCTTGTCTTCAGAGGTCCTCTCGCTGCTTGTATTCCGCCAGAATAGTTGGTGAATTAGTCAAATTCGCGCGGGGTTCCCAGGAATCGAACTGAGGACCGTAGTCCTTCCACCTTACCAAGAATTCCAGTCGCCGACCTTTCTTCGAATAGCGATGACCGACTATGCTTTCAATTTCGTACTCGACCTTCTCTGGTTTGTCCAACCGGGTTTTGGGCAGTTCTTGGCGTTGTCCGTATTCGGCGGGAGATTCCACGTAATTTTTGAAGTAGTCGATATTGAACAAAGGAAGTCCCGGGTAGCGATTGCTAAGCTTAAGACGGTAGACTTTTGGATTGATGCGTTGCAGAACTTCAAATGGACCGATCCACCTTTGTGTGAACTTCGCTCCTTTTCCTTTAGCTTCGGTCCATTCCAAAGAATGTGGGTTGATGAGCACTCGTGAGCCTTGCTTAAGCACCGGCACCGCGCGACATCCTATGTTGTAGTACTTGGACTGCTCGTGCTGCGCTTTCGCTATCGCAAGTCTCACGCTTTCCCGATGCA
This sequence comes from Mycena rebaudengoi, assembly GCA_029282285.1. Lineage (NCBI taxonomy): Eukaryota > Fungi > Basidiomycota > Agaricomycetes > Agaricales > Mycenaceae > Mycena > Mycena rebaudengoi. Next base: position 138,980 of record JARJCX010000061.1, read on the forward strand.
TCTGTAACTCAGATAGGAAAGCCGCCAAGTCTTCATTCTTCACAGAGTAGGCCCTCGGAGTGCGTCGGTTGCCGACCAGAAAATCCACCGGAGTAGTGGGTTGGAACCCCAGCAGCAGCCAAAACGGGGTGGTGTTCGTTGAAGCATGCTTGCTGGAGTTGTAAGCGAACTCCAGGAGGGCGAGCCATTTCGCCCAAGACATCTTGTTGCCCGCCGTGTAGGCTCGGATCATGGTTTCCAGGTGTTTGTTGAGCACCTCCGTCTGCCCATCGTGTTGCGGGTGGTGAGAAGAAGAAAGAGCCATCTTCGTGTGTAAAAACTTAGCGACGCTCTTCCAGAAATCGGAAGTCCAGCGCGGATCCCAGTCGGATATGATGCTAGTTGGGAGGCCAAACCTGCAAGCTACATGTTGCACGAATAGAAAAGCAAAGCCTTCCGCGTCCAGCCCCGTAGTGGTAGGAATAAAGGTAGCGTGCTTTGAAAGCCGGTCGACGATAACCAGTATGGTGTTCCATCCGTCCGACCATGGCAAGTCGACTATGAGGTCGAGACTAATACTCTCGTACGGTCTGGACGGAATGGGGTTGGGAATCAAAAACCCATAGCGATTAAAGTTGCTGGGCTTGATTTTTTGGCAGACGTTGCAAGAGTTACTGTATCGCAGCACGTCCGCCTTCATTCTGGGCCAATAGAATCTCTGCGATAGCTTAGCCCATAGCTTTTCTGGTCCGGCATGAGCGGATTCGAAAGGGCTCTCGTGCACCTCGTTCAAGATCGCGGCCCTTTCCCTAGTTGGCACGCATAGACGAGGCTGGTAATCGGCGTCCCGAAAGAACAATAGTCTGTCTTCGTTCTTGAAATATCTGTGCCCTGGAACCCAGTTGCCCGGTTGTGAGCTGTCATGGGTCCACAGCTTTCCCAAGACAGAGTTGGCCAAGTAGTTCACCACAAAGCGTCACCGCACTGAGTCGTCCATCATAACATGTACGTTCGCCGGTGGATTCCGTGCACCCCAATATTCCTGCGTGGCGTCCAGAGTCTCCAGGTCGTCTTCTTCGAGGTTTGCTGATTCTGTAGTCGATAGCCCAGTTATGTCGGGAGTGGCGATTGGAGGTTCTGCTGTTGTGCTTTGTTGATGTCGGAGGTCGTCGTCCTCTCCCCCAGCATCGATCGTGACTGATGCCTGAGTCTGGATTCGATCTTTCTCAAGCCTGCTTCGCTGCCTCGTCACAAACTTTGCCCTTTGCTCGCCTTCGATGCACTCCTCGATACTGGAGACCATGAACGTGGCCCTTTTCGCTGGTTCAGCCTCCAACTGGCGTTCTTGAGCCTCTGTCAAAGACAAATCCGTCCTTATACTGGGGCCATCGGACCTATCTGGCGACAAATGTTCCGGTGGCGCTCTGGGAAGCCGCGACAGGGGATCGACGTTCAAATGGATGCGCCCCGCCCGATGTATAATCTGGAGCCCCGGCACGTAGGCGGAGAACACGGAACCCCAGGCAGCAAGACGTCGGTTCGAGCTCTCATACGTCCTTGCCCACTGTAGCGCGGAGTTATCGGTGACCAAAAGGATACGCTCGCCCTCTATGAAGGGTTGAAAGCGCACCAGCCCTTCCTTTGCTGCGAGCGCTTCGCGCTCCGTCGTCGAATAGCGAGTCTCTGGTCCCTTAAAGCGCCGTGAATAATATCCAATGACCCTCTCTACGTGCACCTCAGTGTCGTCAAACGTCAACCCCCAACTCCCAGGAGGAGGACAGTCATCCACTCCTCGACTCAGCGTTGTCGTCAGTTTCGGCGGGGGTAAGCCACGGTCATAAGCCTTCCTTAGCCTTTTGTACGCGCGCGTCCCCACGAGGTCCTTCACCTTGATGGGCTGGATCTGCTGCAGCGCACAACCGGCGGCCTCATCGGAGGCATCCATGTACAGGCGATATGGCAGGCCTTCCATGGCATGTCCCAGGACAGGCGAGTCGCGGAGGGCCTCCTTGACGCAACAAAATGCGTGTTCCTCCTCGGGTCCCCACCTCCATCGGCAGTCCTTACGCAGGAGCTGAAAGAGCGGTCCACAGATGTCTGAATAGTAGGGAATAAAAGCTGAGAAATAGACCGCCATCCCTAAGAAAGTCTGCAGCTGCGAAAGTTTAGACGGCCGTTCCAATTCCAGAATAGCCTTGACTTTCTCCTCATGCATCGACAATCCCAGGCGCGACACCTTATGCCCCAGCAACAGGATTGAATCGTAGAACAAGTGACACTTGTTAGGGGACAGCGTGATGCCCGCTTCCTCGATGGCGCCCAGTACGCGATCGAGGTGCTCGATGTGCTCCTCGTAGGAAGCTGAGTACACAACGATGTCGTCGATGTAGACTAATGTGAAAAGCCACAGGTATGGTGCCAAAACGCCCTGCATCACTCGCTGAAAAATCGAGGGACCATTGCGTAACCCAAATGGCATTCGCAAAAATTGGAAGAGCCCTCGGTGCGTCCTGAATGCGGTCTTCTCGACGTCCCCTGGCTCCATCTCCATCTGCGTAAAACCTGAGAGAGCATCCAGGCAAGACAAGACTTGCGCTCCCGATAGCGCTGCAAGTATATCTGACTGCCGCGGAATGGGGAATTCATCTGGTGTTGTGACAGCGTTTAGCTTTCGATAATCAACGCAGAACCTTGGTTTTCCGTTGCGATATGCGATTACGACCGGGGCACTCCACGGACTGGCAGACGGCTCTATAACACCGAGCTCAAACCACTTGTCCATTTGGTCATCCATGACCAAACGCTTCGCTGGCGAACTTGCGTACATCGGGACTGCTATCGGTGCTTGACCAGGCTGAGTCCGAATCCATGCTTTAGTTTCGTGGTGACCCAGTCGACCGTCGAATCCAAAGGCCTTCACGCGACGTTTCAACATCTCCCAGGCGCGCTGCTTCAGATGCTCTGGAAGATGTCCCACGTCTATGAGTTCCTCCATCCGAGCTGAGTCAAATGTCTGCGAGTCAGGCATGGCTGCAGTCTTGGGGCCGTAATCTTCTTCCTCATCCGCCACAGGGACTGGCTCTGGAATGCCGGTCCCAGTCGCTGTGCGGATGTGTGGCCCTGACTCCGACACTGTCATCGGGTCGGCGTAGCCATCCCAACACTTCTCCCCATGCGCTGCGCGTGCCTTGTGCAGAGGTACGCCGTCGCCGTCGTTTGTGCGGACAAATACTTGTTCTGAGGTCTGCGACCGGCGCGCTTGACGTTCGCGCGGAGGGACCCCAGAACCCAGAACCGTCGTTGGTGCGTGTAAACACCCGTTCTGCATCCGCTGACGGCGTTGGCCTGCCCTCTTCCGTCGGAAGGTCTTCCTCCGCTTTCCGGGTCACGTTAATCAAGCTGGCTACCATTCGGGCGGCTTTCTCATACCGCTCCCGACTGATGGGTCCCGTGGGCGTGTCGAAAAATTCTTTGGGCTTAACCACCGTAGCGAGGATTTCGCCCTTCCTCAACATTCGTGGCTGTGCCGACGTGTTCGCCATGGGAACACAGGGATTTGCCGAACTCATCAACACGTTCGGGATTGCGAAGTAAGCGTCGCTGGCTGTCGAGAGCAGACTCTTCTCGACGAGCCACTCTTCGCTGCCCTCGAAATCCCCGAGTACCTTTACTGGTTTGCACTCGTTCGCGCGGATGCGATAGTCCTCCGCTACCTGAATAACGCCAGGGTTTAGCTCCCTCGCACGTTTCCGCCGTTTGGCCTTGTTCCGTTTCTGCTTGTGTAGTTTCCCCCTGACGGCGGCGTTCAATTTCTTGGAGCCTAGAACCACCAGTCGATCAAACTCTCCAGTCGACGTGACATTCTGTGCAGGAACTGTGTACGCCCAATCTTGAAAGTGTAGCTTGCTGCCCTTCTCGACGTTGCGCGTCACGTTTATCTCGTAGGTAAGCTGGAAGTCCTCTCCAAGCAAAATCGGAACACTCATCCCTGGTACGACGTACGCTTCAGCTTCCATTTCGATAAGAGTTCCTTCCTCGCTCATTGTCCATATTGGGATTAGAGCATAGCCTTTAATCTTAGCGTCTTCCGTAGTTAGCTGTGATAATCTCATGTCCAAACCGTTGTGTAGCGCAGGTCGAGGAGTCATAGCCTCATAGCAATCCTTGGAAATCAGAGTTATGTCCACGCAAGAATCCAATCTTAGATCCTGCATCGGTCTGTCCGGAGAGCCGATCCAACCTTTCATGGACAGCACCGAAGTTCCCAACGCCGATCGGCCTGCGGCCCGGTTTCTCTTCTTGTATAGTCGAGCTACTTCCTCTCCGGCTGGTGCTGTAGGTGACAACGCTTGCGCCTCGGTGTCCTCGAGCTGCGTCTTCCAATCGTTGACTGCGCAATGCATTGCTGTTCTCCTGATGTCCGCAGTCTTGTCCTCCTCGACGTCTGTATCAAGCTCATCGCCGCCCGATTCCTTCCTCCAAGGGATCTTCCCATCGGTCTTCCAGAATTCCTCGGCGCTCTCTCGAGCTCTCCTCTCTGACGGTCCGATGGCCTCCTCTGGTTCTATGTCCCGTAAATCCTCCAGGATCCGGTCGCCATCGCGCGCTTTGGGCCACCTCTTGTACTCTTCCTCCTCCTCGTCAACCACTTCTTCCATGGTGACGCCTCGTCTACTAGCGTTTCTTGTGTCCAGTACGAGTGGATCCGTGACGGTGCTCATCTTTATGTCCACGCAGCTTTTGGCGTCCGAGTCTTCTTCCGCTGTGAGTGAAGGGATCGCGCCTGAGGTCTTACTCTCCTCCCGATTACTCGGGAGAGATGCCTGCCTAAAAGGCGATTGTGCGGCAAAGAATGCTGAAGTCAGGTTTACAGAAGCAGCCTTCTGATTGACAAGGAGCCCGAAGGCGTTCTGATACATGTTGTCCTCCTCCGATGGCTCCGTTCTACTGACGGCTTTCGCAGTCTTCTTCGAGCCCTGGTCGTAAACCACGTAATCGGGACATTCCCTGTTCCAGTGGTTTTTGCTACCACACAGGCGGCAAGGACTTGGAGGCAGCTTTCCGAGTTTCGTGTGAACGTGATCATTTTTCGCGAAGGGATATCCCCCTGGCGGAGGGGGCCTCGGATTTGCTTTAATGACCTGATAGCATTCCCGAAGGACCTCCTCGTCCTGCTCGCTCAGTCCAGCATGCCCCCCAAGGTATGCTTCTTCGCCTGCTTCAGAGACCCTCGGGGGCGATGGCTGCCTGCCCCGACTTCTTTCAGCTTCGGTTTCAGCAACATGTACTTGCCGGTACAGGAGTCTTGGCTTCTCGCTTGTATATCCTAACTCTTTTAGCTTTGAGCCCAGGTTCTCGACCGTGAGTAGGTTGCCGGATTCTGAACGTGCGGCTTGAATTAATGCGTCCTCAAATTCAGTAGCTTTCGCGAACAAGGCTGTGGAGCTAAGTATGGTTCCATGCGCCAAGATGGTGCCCCAGGAGACAGGTGCCTTCTGCATAACATGAAAAACCTCCAATGGCCCCCCCCCATCGCTCTGCACTAGCATACGGGTGTATAAGATTCTACGGTTATGAAAGATTTCGGTAATTCCCGTTCGAATCCACGTTGCCTGAAGGCTTGGTTTTCATACAGCTGGTTCATCCTCAACTGCCACTGGTGCCCAAGGTACTCGTCCTTGATTGCCTGCATAAACAGCATGTAATGGGACCGCATTGTTGCTTGTTGTCCTGCTGATAAAGTCGCATACCAGGTCTGTACTGTTGAGCCCGTCTCCAGACGCATACCCAGCCAGTATCCGAGCGCCGTAGGCATATGGCCGCCCAACGCCGCAAGCTGAGAGACGTCCCAGAAATACTGGACAGCTGTCTCATGGTTTCCATCCCAGGTCGGTAGATCCGTCAGCTTCATCTTCACGTCTATGGTAGGAACTACTGAGCCGTAGGGAGCAGGGGCGCGTTAGGATCGTACCCCCCTCCTCCTCCTCCTCCTGGAGGTCCTGGAGGGCCAGGAGGTCCAGGAGGTCCAGGGGGACCCGACAACGGAAAGAATCCTTGCGGAACGAATGGCGCCAGGGCTGCGGCTGGTCCGCCGCCTCCACCCCCGGGTCCAGGTGCGCCACCTCCTCCTGGCGGTCCGCCTCCCTGTCCATGTCCGCCACCGCCTCCTCCCACTCGTGGTGGGGGGCCGCCTTGGCTGGATGACGAAGAGCTGCCCCCCCCAGATGCTGAGGAAGTAGCGTTCGGCTGGGCGATAGGTTGGACACCCATGGCTGGAGCCGGTTGTTGCTGCTCGTTCTGACGCACCCCTCCACCCGCGGGTGCCACCCTGCTGTGCTGAGGAGTGGACGAAGCGTCCAGGAATCTGCTTTCCAATGGGTTCAATAGCCTGGGCCGTGCTCTCCGTTCCAGTTCTTCTCTGCGGCTGGTACTTTGCCCATCTGCTCCAAACATAGCTTGATAATATTCGCCAGTAGATCCAATGGTCGCCGCTGCGACGCCCTGCAGAATGCTGGGCTCAATTCTCGCTCCCGGGTGGTGCCCATACGGAACTGGGTGAACTTTCTTCTGTATGTCGAAGAAAGAACCTGACTCTTTGAAAGCTGTTTGCGTACCCATGAATCCTCCGCCTATGCTCCAATCTGCTCTTGATTTCTCCATCGCTCTACTTTGTACTGGTGCTACTGGAACGTCCCACAAGCTCGATAGTCCTGAAGCTTGCTCTTGAACTCCCAGTTGCCGCAGATTTGGAGCGGACGTAACCGTACTCTGTGAAGTTAGCGCGCGACTTATTGAATGAAGACTGCGTCTAGTAACATTCACATCAGCCTCAGGTAACTCAACTGCAGCGAGTTGAGTAGGAGTTCCTCTCACTGACGCGTACTCCGGGTCCTCTTCCACACAAGGAATGATATCCTCCCACTTTGCGCTGTACACGCGGTATCTCTCCCCTTCTGGAATGTGTGTGTTATGATGAGGGAAATTGGCATACATATAGCGCATGCATGTATTCGGGGACGCCGTGACTTCAAGCCCAGATTTTATAGCAAGGCTCGTTGAAGCGGGGGAATCCAGATCGCTTCCCGGGGCTCTATATTGCAGTGCGTATTTCTCAATAAAATTGTCTGATAACTCGATCCTTTTTCTTAGAAGAGCCCAAGCGGCCCTTATCTGTGGGATGTCGCTGCTTCCTCTCAAGACTCCGGTGAGGGCATCCTCAGGATCGATTCTGAAATAACGCCTCCTCTCAGCAATGAGATTCGCCGCAGTGCGAAGGAACGTCTGCAATTCGGTGACTACACGCTCTACTTGCCCCAGTAGCCTGGGCTCCAGGCGATATCTGGGGGCGTCCTCGGTCGCATACCCGACGTCAATCAAGTCTCGGTTTTCGATGGTCGTCTTGCATGATAGTATGACGGAATTGTCATAAGTGGACACCCTTTCGTTCTCGTCGTGGTCCCCTGATCCCGTGTATTCCCTGAGTAACTGAGCCATCGGTGAGTCTTCGTACCCATTCTCCATGCCCAGCCTAGCTGATGTGTTCGCTGTTTCCATCGATAGTTCTGGAACGGTTTCTAGTTCAGGAGCAGCTGATGACAAGCGACGTGAGGTTTCCTGATCAAACCCAGATACGACCGGTGGGGCTAAGGCAACGCTTGTACGTGTGAGAAGAGTAGTTGTCGGTGATCGGGCTCCGTGAGACCGTACAGCTGAAGAGCGAGGTGCTGTCCTCAAAGAGCGAGCTGGGGTATTTGCCTTGGAGAAGGGAGACTGGCGTAGCGTTGTCAAAGATGCGGGACGCGTTGAGGGCGTTCGAGCAACTCGAGAAGTAGGAGCGGTTGGAGTAGCACGAAGTAATGGAACCGACTTTTTGACGGGTGAATGTGAGTGTGATCTCGACGGGTCCCTTGATTCGTTTGGAGTCGTTGTTTTCCTGCCAAAAGCTATAGTAGGTTTGGGTGCAGATCCCGATGGCCTAGAGACCAGAGTTCGAATGTTAAGGGTTTCCCCCTGAGCTTCCACATCGTTATTTCGGAACAAAGAAACGGATGAGGTTTCGCGTGAGCCGGCCAGGGCGACGTCGTTTCCCAATGTGTCCACCTTTGTAGGACTCGTACGTTGTCGTAGTTGAATACACAAATATTTATAGGGGGATGCTGACGAAGGTAGTCCTAGCGAGCCGTGCGAGCTGAGTCCGAATGGTGTATAGCTTCAGAGGTTTAGTATAAGGCTTGGGATGTCCCAATGCCACTATTCCTCGGAACCCAGAGAGATGTCTCTCGTAGGCAAAGCTCCTGTAATTCAGAGTAGGTTAGTAGGATGTGAATACTAGTACTTACCTTCACTCCGGAGCCTTCAAGCTTTCTTCAAGCTCTAAGGTGATGGTAGTGTAAGGAGTAAAAGATGATATTCCCATGCCTGTCAAACTACGTAAAGTACATGATGGAGTATAATTTTATAGTATACATCGGTAATACGATTATAACCCAGTATGCTCATGCGAGAGCATACTGCAAAGGAAGTGGATAAATAAGTAATGTAATAGTAGATAGGAAGATGTCGTAGATGCCTTACACCCCTTTATGTTGCAGGCATATTATGGTTAAGATCAGACCCCTATATTGCACAGTATATAATGTAGAGTAGAATCTCCTGTACAGTAGATTCTACCTTGTCTAATCCCTGGATTAGCTGGGCCTGTTTGGACTTGTGTGGAGCTTGAGTCTGTCTTCCTCTCGCTCTCTCGTTGCCTTGGGATTTGCCTCTTTGTCTTGGTTTCAACGCAAACCCCTTGGCTCCTATCTGTCGACTTCTATTCCATGTCTCTGCCTGGTTGCGCAGTGGACATAGGAGTCCTGTGGCGGGGTTGTAGGGATGGACTATGGTTAGGGCTGAATACCCCCCAGATCACCATGAGAGGAGTTCTTTGGCAGTTAGGGAGGAGAAGGCTGCATATTCCCAGATTGCCAAGAGAGGAGTTCATTGGCGGTTAAGGAGTCCAGCTAGGGATGACATTGTTCAAGGAGACAACCCCCACCACTCACTTCCTATGCTCTCTTGAAGGAGAGCATAGAGTCCGAAGACACATCTATTGGACATCCCTGGACACTCGCCCTTATCCACTGGTCCATAATCCAAAGGGCATCACATCTTGGAGTAACCCCATTGTGCTCTGTGCAAGTTCTTGAACCCCACACACCCATCTGTTGTGTGGCAGGATAGGTTGCACATCACTTGGGTCCTTTTGTGACTCGTCATGCTCATGATCATATCCCGCACTTGATATCCCACACTCTGACTTCATCAACATCCTTTACTCTGGAGTAGTAAAGCTCTATCTACTGGAGTGTGACATTGCGGTTCATATCCCATGGCACACAAGGCTCTGAACCCGATTATCCCTTGCTGAGGAGGGATACTACCTTGTCTGCTCTATGATTACATAATCCCACATGCTGCGGATTATGCTTCACCATATCAGGATTACTTCAAGACAATTCTTTGACTGAAGTCTATGGGCCAACAAGTGAATGTATAGATCTAACCTAACCTATGCTAATCTTTCTCCAGGTTGGTGGAATATTATACAAGGTGTTCACACTGGAAATAGGGGCCAAGCTGAAGCACAACCTTAGGCTAATAACTATCTGGAACATGAAAAGGCGGGAATCAATGAGGATTATGAACCCTGGGACCATGACTGGTGGCGGATGGTGACAACCTTCAGGTGGCTACAAAGGGGACACCTTTGGGCCCTTTTCCATCCACTGTGGCAACACGGTCGATGACATTGAGGCTTTGCATCGCCATGCCTTGGTATTTTTATCTGTCCTCCTTTTTGTTGTAGCTCATGCTCTGTTTCCAGGACGCTGATGCACTTGTCACAGTAGGGTCTATCATCTATCCTCCCCTTTGTTCCAAGATTGTACAGTCGACCCGCAATTGTGGCCTGACATGCATGGGTAAATTGGGGGGCACAATGTGGTATTGCTTTAACTTTGGCAGCACTGTTCATGGCGATGATGACATTGTGCCCGATGAGGAGCATCAGGATGAGGGAATGCTGCAACCCTGCACTCAAATTGAGAAGACCGGCTGCAGCTTGATGGAGTACAATTTTGGGAACCTGGAGTTTGGGTTGTCTATCAAATTGAATCACTAGCTGTCTGGTAAGACACTCTTACTATTCTGTATCTCATATCTTTTGCTGATCATGCATTGCAGGCTTTTTAACGGTCATCACAAGCATGCAACTTGCATGCCGAATGCCAGCACTGTGAGCAGTGGAACCTCTACTTCAACTGGCTCACATTGTACAAACCAGAAGAAGGACAGAGTAGCTGCAAGAAAGCGCAAGGCGGTTGCTGGGTGTTACAACTTGAGAAGCCAGGTCTTTAGATAGATGAAATTTGTATATTGAATGAAATAATGACTACATGGATGCACCATGCAGAAGCTCTTCGGGCTGCAAATGGGGCTGTTGACCTTTCTTCAACAGCTGTGCACAAGTTTGCTCGTTGTGGATAGAAATCATTTCATCCAGAAAGAAGTTGTACCTGTATTGAATGTTCAAGTTTCAATCTCGATAGAGTGAATTGAGCCTACCAAAGCACCCCCATTTCCTGTACCATCTTTGGAATTTTCCAAACCACACATTTGCCTGCTCAGCAGCTGAGGAATTGAAAATCCATTTGTTGTTGTTGCCAATCAATTCCCGAAACCGTGCAGGATTGCAGTGGGTCTGACAGAATAGATCTGTGTCTTTATGCTTGCATTTGAAATGGAAGACATCAACAGGGAGGCACACAGACTCAAAGTAGTGATCGCCTGAGCTGAGAAGATGCTTCTGCAGCTGGCAATTGTTGTCATAGAAAATATAAGATGGCATAGAGCCAGGGTATGTCAGAGGAAATGTCACCTTCAGGAATGACTGCAGGAAACCATGAATAGGGATGGCACCTGCAAGTGGAAGGCATACTTTGACAGCATAAATGCCCTCAGAACCAAAAATAGTTGCACAAGACATGATAATACCCACCTGTCAATCCTGGTATAGCCCAACTGTTATTGGTGGGTAAAGGGCCCTATCCCACCATTAATTATTGGCAAAAACAGTGATTTAGGGCTTACACGCATAATTACAGCAATAAAACAGCAATGGAAACTCACTGTATATAATACAGAGATAAAACACTGAAGGAAAGAACCAGAGATAATCTAGACTGAACCATATATTCGAGATCTTGTAGGTCGAAGTAAGAATACAGAAGCAAGAGCAGGTAAGGTCATGTGATCATCTGATCGTAAGTAAAGCTGTCCGGGTTTACAAGCAATAGCTTTCAATAAATATGGGTACTGGGTACTGCAGGGACTGTGACGGAGTAACTGGGTGTTACTCCAGTGATGTCCGGCATCAGGGACATGTGTTCACCCTCCTGCCCACTGTCCTGCCCTCCTGCCCACTGCCCAGCCATCAACACAGCCTCCTGGGCTCCCCTGACCCCTACAAAACACCAAAAAAAAAACCCTGGCACCCTTACATCAGTGCACACATGTTGTGAGGGGGACTGCAGTGTTGCTTTGGAAAACGAGGTTCCAAAAGTGACTTGTTCTTCCTCTGGGGGCTTTTTCGTTTAAGTTGGATTCATATAGATTTGGTGAGAGAAAATAGTTGAGCAGCGTTGAGATGGTGCACCTGAGTATAGTCGTGAAAATCACAATCCAATAGATGTGTACGAGACACACAAATCGAACCACAACCAACACACAACCAACAAACAAACTACACAAAGTGCTCTTCTATATTTAATGTACTTGGGTCCTGTCAATCAGAATTGACTGCAGATACACCATTGACAATTGTGCAATGAGGGAAGATAAATCAAACTGTATCTCAAGACTATTGCGAGTAGAACTCGGGAGTAACAACTAAAGCTTCTCGTGAGAGAAACACTAATCGTGGGGGTTTTGAAATGAAACGAAACTCAGTCATGAACGCACGTAAGCTAATTCCGACAACTTGAAGCCACACTGGACTTGAACTTAGAGGTCTCACAGGACTCTCTTGTAACGTGGGACTGCGACTGAACTCACGGGAACAATTCCAACAGTGACTATGATCAGCCTCACTGGACTGATTCCAATAGTACCTTTAGACGTGGGACTGCGACTGAACTCACTGGAATGATTCCAACAGTGACTACAATCTTAGTAGTACCTTTGGTTTAAAGCTTTGACACGTTGTCGCGACTTCAAACTGGATTACAAAACATATCATGAGAGCTTCTTGCGAGAGGCTTTCTGGTTCAGCACTTAAGCTTATAACTTTGGGTTATCAATCACAATGTGTATTGACTATCTAACTGAGTTGGGGCTAAGTACAAACTTTGAAATGTATAAAACAAATCTCCACGTATAAATAGAACTCCAGACGTGCACTAAATTCGTGAGAAATCACTACTGTGACCAAAATAGTCATGGCAATAATAACTATGAGGGAAATGCAGTCCAGAACATGTTAAAACTACTCTGCTTTTATACTACTTTACAGTCCATTTTAGTACATGCTATATAAGGAAATTGAATAATAGGAATTATGTACAAGGCCACAAAAACGGCCGGCATTCTATTTTAAGGACTTTAAACCCATTTGCAACATGCCGTAGCAGTTGTGTCTCTTCGGTGTGAGCCTTATTACTGTTTTAGCCTTAGTCACGAGAGGTCTAGAGCGTTTGGACCTATCACTACACAATGACGCCTTATGGCGACATCACATGTGACTGACTATTCCGATCAATCGGAGTTTCGGGTGACATTGGAGTCAGCGGACATTTCCGGGATTGACTTTCGAGTCACTTGTCTGTGCACGTGGCTGTGATCGGTCTCGGAGATCAATGGGATGTAATCGCGAGTCGTTCCGACTATTGTGACTTGTCTCGGTATATCCCTGAGAAGTTCTTGTCACGACTAGATATCGTTGTCACGACTGTAACTATTGTTGCGACAAGGACCTTCTGGGCACAAATCCCCGCCATTGAGGTTTGTCTTCATGTAGCAGTGTTTAAATAAATATGGATATTCGTACACTCTCCTTGGTATGGACTCTAGCAATCCTGCATGATACCGCCCTCACATATGAGTTATGGCCACTATCAGACGAGTTCTCGCAACAAGCTCTTTGGACACTATATTGACCTCACATTGTTTAAAGTATCATAGTCACCATATGGCTCATCGTTTGTACTCCATCGCATCTCTGAGACTCAGCCAGTAGCTCGGAGCTCACTCTGGTCCTAATTGTATACCACCGAGCAGTGAGATGATCGGTTTAGACTGATTTAGCATAATTGTAAGCTTGTTTTTATTTCAGCCGTCTCAGTGTTTGCCTATGGGGATCTGTTGGGGGTCAAAAAATGGAGGATAACGTGAAAAATACCTTGTTCAGATGTGCATACCGCATGCACTACTCCGAGACAATATCCAAGTCTCTGCTTTGTCTCTCTTCTACCGCCTTTCCCCTTTGAACCGGGTGATAGTTGATTCGACTGGCTTTCCCGAAGGTGGGTTAACCGCAATGGTTTGATGAGGGCCTAATGGCTCAACGTGGGTACGGCTCGTGAAGGATGTGAGTGTGCCAGTCGTTGTCCAAGGTATCCGCGATTTGGTGTGAGACGCCTTGATTCGTTCCTCTCTGCATGAGCAGCGGTTTGTGAGGTCAAGGGGACGGGTTAGTGGGATTAGACGTTCAGTATGAACTGTCTGGAGGATGTATGGTCAAGTGTCTTGTGACAAGTTAGTGGGTTACTGGTGTGTGTGTGTGTGGGTCAACAGTACATCAGGAAAATCCGAAGTTGCTGTGGAGACCACGATAGACCCACAGAGACATTATAGACGTCATAGCAATACCTTGTCTATGATAGCTGGGGGGGAGGGGGTGGGTCCATTCTCATAGACCACCATAGACCCTGATACTGTGGGGCACGACTCCATAGCCCTCATACTCATAGCCCTTAAAGTGTTCATAGACCGTCAGAGTCATCAATGCCATAGGGCTCAGAGAGCTGATAGAAGCCATATTGAATCAATTACGATGGATTAAATTGCACGCTATTACTGAACAATCGTCACGTCGGTACACACGAAATTATGGGGATTAAAATAGGCAATTTATAATAGATGATGATAGACGATTAAAGAAAAATAGGGACGCTTCGAATCTTGAGAGATTATAATGAAATCTACATTGCACAGTAGTCAGGGACAAGTGGCGGCAGACCATCAAGATAGACTTACGTTTCTACGGGGCCACGGTGGCGGCGGCGACAACGGGGACGGTCACTGCAGCGGGGGTTGGGGTAGTGCTGACACTGGCTTCTAAAGCGGCGAAATCGATACCGTCAAGCTCATCGTCGGCCGCCGTGGCTTGAGACAACAGTAACTTGAGATGAGCAAAGTTCGACGTTGTGCTGTTTATTTAAATCAAATTGCGAATGCTATTTTAGGACCACCACTTACATGATTTTCTTATACAGTTTCTGCTGGAAGTCAGCGAACCAACTCGGTGACTTGCTTTGAATGTTGAGGACGGCCGCCAAATGACAATCATATCTAAATTGAGGAATCAACGGCATGGACGAGGGAATATTTTGTTCCTCTTACTTTGGGCCGTACTCTTCCTGCGTGAATTTAATCCCCACACGCACCCCAGTGGCCCATTCTTTTAGGGAATTGTCCATCTGGCACCAAGTTAATGTAGTACAGCAATGGCCCAAGGTAGCACTTACTGCGTCGGTGACAAGAGCGAGAAGAGGAGCCGGAATGTTGATAAAATTGTTCATTGAGCTTACACGGACGCCTTCCGATTTCATTGTCTCAAACCACTGCTTCATGATAACGTTCATATAAAATGCTGCGCCGTAAGGCTGCTGGATATTGTAGGTGCGGTTCTACAGTGCACCCATCATTAAAACATAAAAGCAAAGGTTGAACGGGACAGACATACTTTTAAATCAATACCCCCATACTTGAAGATACCTTTCTTACACGTCAGCCACGCAATAAGATCTACAATTTCAGTCTGGGAGAAATCGCCAGGAATGCCGAAGAGCGCAACAGCACTCTTGGCGTGAGTCTTGACTTCTGACCGTATTTGAGATGCTCCACCCCACACCTATGTGCCTCTATTAATATAGCTTTGAACGATTTCGGAGACTTACATAATGGACCAGGTCTGCGTGACGTTCGGGTGAGGTTTCTGTCTCGGCAAGACGCTCAGCAAGAGGTCTCGACTCCGAAGCGGCAACCGCTTTTTTGGTGGACTTCCATGCAAAGTCACCATGATCTGCAGGAAATGCCGCAGTGGTGGCAATTCCGACACGCAGTTCATGCCTACCCATGTTAGCGATACGTTGCGTAACAGGACTGAAGGTGGACTGTGTGACTCGTGTCGACGAAGAGCTCTTAGAGCCTGTATGGCGGACCGCCCGAGGAGTCTTCTTGGTGTTCGCAGCGGGACTACTGATCACCATCTAACTACACATAAGTAATTGGTAGACCATGACGAAGACGTGAACATGCACGTACATCGGGGTCGACGCCAGAAACGGGAGACTTGTTCTCATCCTCGATATCGTCGTCAGCAACGTCGGGCTCATCGTCGGACGGGCCATCAGGAGGGGCGGGCTCATCGTCTGAAGTGGGGTCGTCCACCTCAACACGGGGGGCACCTGGGACCGAATTAGTGGGGAAGTAGAATAGATGCAGCTGACAATCACGTACCGAGGAGACCGACCATGCTGGAAGCATCAGCTTTCCCGAAGACATCCACAGCACCGGATTCAGAGGAGGTAGTGCTGTTTTTTTTCGACTCAGATAAATTAGACAAGAGAAAAGTGCGGCTGAAGGATAAAAAAAATTACTTTCTTTTTAGGGCGCTCCTCTTCTTCCTCCTCTTCTTCGTCAAGCAACTCATTGTTGCGCTTGACGAGAACTGGCCAGAAGTAAGAGATTCAGTATATCGGAAGTAATTTGAGAACAACGAACGGTCAGCCTGAGCCTTTGCCAGAAGCTTCTCAGTTTCCTTGTGCTTTGCTATGAGAATCTCAAGTTCCGAGGGCTTCTTTTTTCCTTTGGGTGGAGCATTTTTTCGTGCAGTCGACGTCCCCGGAGCCATGAGATATTAAAAGAGTGTGAGGAGAGAAGACAAGAGTGAATAGCCGAAAGGTGGGAACATACCTATACAGTGTGACTGTCAAGCCTTGTGCTCGGAGCGAGCTCAGGCCAGAGCGAGCTTGCGAGCTCAGGAGAAGCATCACATATCGCATCACCGGCTCGCATTCCGACTTTGCCAGCAGAAGCAAACTCGCTTAACTTGAAGGTCGATCTTCGTCCTGCCCTCGCAAAACCTGGAGATATACTGGCTGTCCTTCAATATTATTGGCTGCTGTGATCAATTCACTTTCCTTTCTGACTCGGACGTCTTCTGGCTCGGACATCTTCTGACTTTGTTTGGCCACTTTGTTTGGCCGCGTAACCGGCCATTTCTACTCAAAACTTCGGTCTAGCAGCACCCTCCGGAGCAGAATGCGATCCGTAGCACCAATTGCCAATATATCAATTAGCTCTTCACTGTCCACTCCGTCCACGTGCCCATATTATCCTAATAATCTGATTTGATTTCGCCTTTTGTTGATCGTGGACTCGGAAGATCTGAATGATTACCTTGCCCCCTTTCTTCCTTCCACATCTACCCTAATCTTCCTCCGACAATGCCTCGCATCGACGACGATCCCCTCTACTGTGGTGCCTGTGGAAAATACTTCCAAACTCCCCAAGGGACTATTTCACATTTAAATCAGGCACGCAATTGTGCGTGGTATCGGAAGGGAAAGAATCCCGAGGGTAGACGACGCACTATGCGCACACCGTCGCCTGAACTCGAAGATCCCGACGACGTAGATGTTATCGAGTCACCGGATCTGCCTGTGGACGAGGTCATTGAGGAATGGGAAGAAGAAATTTACCACTTTATTCCTCTTCCTGATGCCAATCAAGCGGGGCCATCATCTGCTCCGCAGCCACCTATACGCCCTGGCCGCTCAATTGATGATGACTCTGGACGGATTATCGACTCGCACCCGACGGCAGGCCGAGTCATTCGCATGAATGAGAATCTGCACACTAAATGGCAGCGTTCATTTGGATTGGTACTCGACGCTGATGGAGACGTGAACATGGAACAGGGCAGCGGTGGCTTTGCACCGTTCGCCTCCGAACTCGATTGGAAGATCGCTGAGTGGGTAATAAAGGATGGACCAGGACACGCCGCTTTCGATAGACTGCTCAATATTCCAGGAGTAAGTTGATTCCCGTTCAGTTCCACATTAGTATTTGATCAGTGTCCAGGTTCGACAAAAATTGGGCCTCTCATACTCAAATATTCGTGGACTACACGAAATTGTTGACAGCATACCGGAGCATGCTGAGTGGACTTCTAAATTCCTCTCTTTTCCCGACCGCCCGGACGAGAAGTACACAATCCGCTATCGCAATCCTCTCAGCGCAATCCAAACATTGCTCGGTAATCCAGCCCATGCGAGCCAGATTGTTTACGTTCCTAAGAGAATCTTTACGAGCCGTGCACGAGATAATCGTGTTTACAACGAGATGTGGACGGGTAAGTGGTGGGCAGCGGTTCAGGTACGTGGACTCATTGAAGATTCAATGAATCATAATTGACAGAACAATCCTTCTCGCAGAGTGCACTTCCTGAGGGAGCGGCCCTGGTCCCTGTAATTATTGCGACCGACAAAACTCAGCTTACCCAGTTTTCGGGGAGCAAGTCCGCATATCCAGTCTATCTAACACTGGGCAACATTCCAAAGGCTTTACGGCGTAAACCCTCCCAGAATGCCTGCATCCTCCTTGGATATTTATCGGTCGATAAAATCCCACGCAAGGAACTCTCCAAGCAGAGCGTCAAAACTCAGAATCAGAAGCTCTTCCATGCTTCCATGCGTATGATTTTGCAGCCACTGATCAGCGCTGGAAACAGTGGCATGGATATTACCGGCGGCGACGGAAATGTGCGCCGAGTATTCCCAATCCTCGCCTTGTATGTCGCCGACTATCCGGAGCAGTGCCTGGTTGGGTACGCAAAGTATGGCACCTGTCCGAAGTGCCAACGCGGTGCAGCTGATCTCCAGAACCGAACTCCGGGAGCTCCACGAACCCCGGATTGGACTTTGAACATTATTTGAGAAGGGGAGAAGGAACCGACAGAAAATAAATTCCACGACTTCTGCATGGCCCACGAAGTTGCCGGCGTGCATCGCCCCTTCTGGGAAGGCTTCCCACTCACAAATCTGGCGACATCACTTACTCCAGACATCCTCCACCAGCTGTATCAGGGTGTATTTAAGCACCTCGTTGGCTGGTGCCAGACTCTCATGACTGAAGCTGAGCTTGATGCTCGCATTCAGACACTACCTCCTGCTTTCGGGGTTCGACACTTCCCCAAGGGTATTTCAGCTCTGTCCCAGGTCTCGGGGATGGAGAGGAAAGCCATGGCCCGAATTCTTCTCGGCTGTTTAGTCGGGCGACTTCCCGCACAAGGCATAAAAGCCTGCCATGCCCTTCTTGATTTTATTTATCTATCTCAGTACAGCACCCATGACAACGGAACTCTCATAGCCATGCGCGAAGCCCTTGATGAATATCACGACAACCGTGATTATTTTATCCTTGCCGGCGTCCGCACCGACTTTAATATCCCCAAATTTCACTCTCTCCTCCATTACGTCGATTCTATCGAGCATTTCGGCACCACCGATAATTACAACACAGAGATGTTTGAACGCCTTCACATCGACTTCGCCAAGAATGGCTGGCATGCATCTAATCGACGTGATGAATTCCCGCAGATGATCAAATGGCTCGGACGTCAGGAGAAGATCTCTTCGTTTTCTACCTATCAGGCATGGCTCCATTCAAAAGCGAAGCCCCCTGCACCACCAGTCGTGTCCACATTCACCGGACAGGCCATCAAGCTCGCAAAAACCGCCCAGTCTCCTCGGCAACTCCTATCCTCCGTTGTAATAAACCACAATGTCCCGGCGTTCATTCACGCTATAAAAGAGCACCTTAATATTCAGGGAACCGGCCATTTAACTCCCAACCAATTAATCTCCGCCACTCTCCCCATCACACGCGTGGATGTATATCACAACTTCAAATTTGAACCGACGGCGTTGGATCCAACTGCAGATTTGGATGCCCCCGCCGAAGATTTCCAAACAGTTATTGCCCGTCCTGCGGCCTCGGATTCTCCTGCTCGCTTCGACACCATCATAGCGTGGAAGATTTCCTCGGATGGAGAGGCAACTGGGCTAACTGGTGCGCTCACAGCGATTTTATTTGGGACATTCAGCTAATTTAACACCAGGCATGCGCATCGGCCGCGTTAAAGTTTTATTCAGCCTTCCTACAACCCTTTCTGACAACAACCCCGTTCCAGCTGGCTGGCCAACAGGCTGCTTGGCGTATGTGGAGTGGTACTCGGCACTCAAGGCCTCCCACGAAAATAACCACAACATGTATTCAATTTCGAAACCCCCACTTCGCGCGAATGGCTTTGTCCAAGCATCAATTATTCCACTCACCGACATACGCCAGACATGTCAACTGTTTCCTAATTTCGGCCGTGCTGATGTTGACCCGTCGTGGGCCTCTGATACTGTGCTTGATCAGTGCAACACTTTTTTCGTAAATAATTGGACCAGTCTTTACTCATACCAGTCCATTTGGTGATCTCACGGCTCGTAGAATATTTTGTATTTCTTCATAGATATTGATAGACAAATAAAATATCCAGCGTAAATGATAGACATTCATAGGCATTGA
This sequence comes from Mycena rebaudengoi, assembly GCA_029282285.1. Taxonomy (NCBI): domain Eukaryota; kingdom Fungi; phylum Basidiomycota; class Agaricomycetes; order Agaricales; family Mycenaceae; genus Mycena; species Mycena rebaudengoi. The sequence goes on from JARJCX010000061.1 coordinate 158,858, forward strand.
GAATCACGGCCGAGTTTCATAGACATAGATAGACAATTATAGTCATCCATAGATTCAAGAGAACTTTCATAGACAGTGAGACACCACCAAAGTCACCACTTCTACTCTAGAGTATTTGGCTTTTTCCTGATGTATATTGGGGGAATTGGTTTACACTAGAAAACTAGTGGGGGAAAAACCGCTCTGGAGTGAACTGTCTACTGCTTAGAGACCCAGATCCTTTTATACTCTGCCAATAACCCCTTTGGACCTTCTCTACATGTCCACAGTCCGCTCCCTCAGCATTCCATAATGTTCTAGCCCCATGGCGGTGTGCTTGCACCATGTTTCATCCAACCAAGTTATGGTGCTCGTCGGCGGAAGTTGCCTTTTCGGGCCCAAAAGTTGTTGGGACACAATGCCCGACAAACTGCTACCTTCCTAATCCGTCCAAAGTCCGTGCAGATACAACGTCCTGAGGCTGAAAAGGGATGAAATGTGTGCATTATGTCGGCGTGAGCATGTTGGAAGTGCTGTGCACTCCGGCGGCCAATCCTGTTATGGACGAAGGTGCTCCCATCTGCCAGATGTCATTGGAGGTGCGCCGTCCACGAGGCGAGATGCGAGAACGGTGTCCAGAATGTGTAGATGTGGGGAATGCGGGGTGTAGTGAGCGTGGGTGGTGAATCTGGGTGTTGTGTCTGTGTCATTGTATACGCTGGGGCAGACACAGTGCATGTGGCAGCCTTACAATGTGTTCCCCACCACCCGCCATCATCATGCCCCTCATCCTGCCCCTACCACTCATTGCCCGACATGGTCCTGCCCTCCCATCAAATAAATAAATAAAGTCAAATAAAATAAAATAAAATACTCATGCTTCAGAAAATGATGACCCACACATAATCACACTGTGTTATATCCATGCACTCCAGCTATGGGTGTCCTCCATTTTCTGGGCAAATGGTTATTTAATCATTTCGGACTAGGACATCCTTCACACCATTCTTCAGCGCAGGTAGCTGGTCATCATCCTTTCCCCATTTCAACCCTTTTCATTTTGTACCAATCTTTCATCCACCCATACATTCTTGCACTTCACATTTACTTCTGGTCACTTCACCACCTTCTGTTCTTCCACTCTCCCGCTCTTCCGCTCTTCTGCTCATGCACCTTCCACTCATTGCAGGACTTCTGTCCTATTACCTATCATTGGGGTTTTTCACACAATGAAGGCTTACTGAGCGTTTCCTGTTTATCCGTCTTCTTCTTATTGTTCTTATTGTCTTAAGATACTTATCACTTCCCCTCCTCCATTTAGAAGTACCACCTTATTGTCCTTATTGTCTTTCATCAGAGCACTCGATACTTAACCGCATTAGTGATGACAATTAACTACTTAGTATATATGCACTCTAGATACTTCCTGTACTTCATCTGGAAAATTAATGTTATTCCATGTTTCTGCTCATGGACTGAGACCATCTTTTAATCTTTTCACTCCTTGTCTTGACTCCAGGTTTATATCCTAGAAACTCTGGATGTCTTCCTTTAAACAATACTCTTCCTAATAATTCCTGCCGGCCTAGGCAGAGCGCTCGCCCATAATCCTCTTGTGGTGTTGCATTCTGCTTACCAACAAACCCTGTCTTCTGCCTTCCGCTCTATGTCGGAAGCGGAATGGTAGGCTTTGCTGGATCACCCAGATTCACCTTGTCTTTCTACCATCTTTCTCTTCGTCCTTATGTTTCAACTTCACATCCAGTGTTCCTCCGGGTGTCTTATTCTGAATTCCGACTTTACTTACTTCATTCTGCATTCCTACTATACTTCATATTCTTACTTCATACTACATTCTGACTTCATTCCACATTCCGACTTCATTCCACATTCCGACTTCATTCCACATTCCAACTTCATTCCACTTTACCTTCATCCTGCCTTGGGGTCTGTTGCCATCCTTGGAACAGGTCTCATCTTGTCCTGGCTCGATAGCCAGACAGTCGCACACCCTGCTGAGAGTGGTGCTTGCGAAAACAGCCAACTTACCTTGTCATGAAACAAGTTCACAATGACCCCTATTTTCATTTTCAATTGCGGGATATATTTTGGTAAGCCAAAATATATCAAACAGACGATCATAACGACGACGACGGGCGAAGAGGACATAAAGGAGGAGGGGAGGGTATTGGTCTTGAAACAGACAGGAACGATCGGTTTCCAGATGAACCAATCGTAAGACAGCTGTATAAAAACCAGTAGATAGAATCATGTATGGTAGATTCTATCTCATCTAAACTCCGGTTCTGCTTTGGCTATAAGCACTGCCTGAAGACTTGACATTTGATTCTCATCCATTGCAGGGTTCGCGTCACCTATACCCCGCATTCACTATCCCGCACTTTCGACCGCTTCCTGTCACGTAGTGGCGATCCTCTACTGGTCTACGTCTACATTGCGGGATAGGCAGGTTCATTGGTGGTTCACTCAATCCTGGCAGGCGATATTCACGACCGACTTAAGCCGACCCAAGGGCCATCGCTGACAAATGTACATGGGTGATCATGGGATGTGATTTTTTTTTTTCACCCTTGAAGCACTCTGTTGAGATGAAGCTTCATGCGAGTGTGAGGCTCACCCTGCATGGTGCGATGCGGACACATGGTGCGATGTGGACAGAGGGGGTAGATAAATCCAGGGATGCTTGGAAAAGAGGATGCAGCAGCCAGAATTGCCTTCCTGTTCGCTTGAACTTTTAGAGGACTGCATGAGATGTCAGGATCACAATATCAAAAACGAGCAACTGTAATTTAATACTCACTGCAGTAGGTCAGCCCACGCATCAATAATATGGTCATAAGTGGACAAGAGATTTTGTGAGTTGCATATATTGAGTGCATTGTTAGGCTTATGCAGCCAGGCTTGATTCTGTGTCGATACAGATGGTCCACGGGTGCTGCCAGTTGGATATGGCGAATAATGGTGTTGGAATGGCATTATGACCAGACTTGGAGAATGTGGGGGGATTTCTGAGGCAGGCACACAGTTCTGGGTCGCCCACAGTATAAATAACTCCTTTCTGGTGCAGCGAGACTGAGCAAAAAAAAGTTCAAGTGCAAAGAGTCAGGGGCATGGGCTTCAAAGCAGTGAACATTTGTATCACAGAACACTCAGGCTGCATTTTTGCCCTGCCAAGTGCCGAAATAAAAACCAAACCAGGAAAATCGCGAGTGAGACGACCAGTACATGAGGAGGGTGCGTGGATCCGACATAGCAGTGAAGAAGTCCAAGGTCAGCCTTGTGTCAGAAAGTGAGGCACAATGGAAGAAGACCCAGAAATGAGGCTCTGGGAACGGAGTCCAAGGGACAGCATAGAAATACAAAATAAATATTATTAAAACTAAATATTTACATCATAAACTGAGGGCGCAGGGGTGTGGGAAGGCATGGGATGTGGGAATTGGGGCGGATTTGGCCGATCCACGTGCATAGGCCTCTTTTGATTGGATCAAGTATGAAGCATCGAGTCTCCCCTTGTAGTGTGTGTGTGTTGGTGTAGTTCATTTTGTGTGTGTCTTGCACATATCTTGAGATTGCACTTTTCACGACTATACTTGGGTGCACTGTTTCAATGTGACACTGGATTCTGAAACATTTGACGATCTTGAACAAAGCCTGACCTAAGCAACCACCGTTATGGGCATTGTTGAGACAAGTAAACCTGAGGATAGCCTCTTGAAAACCCAGACTGCAGGCAATGTCTCCTCGATCCAGTAACCAGTGACAATGAAGTATCCTTCAGTGTTGGCAGCCTGCCACACATCGCATGTCACATTTATTTTTCCAGTGACCGCATCGCTCTGAAGGTAATGGTTTAATTAATATTGCGAAAACGACCGAAATTGGTCATACCTGTAAGCACATTCATAACTTATCCATTTGATCATGGGAGAGCTTCATGATTTTGGTACAGGTCAAATTTCTACCTGGGATCTTGACCCCATTTGTTACATGGGCTGCAATGTTGATCATGGTCTTGAATTTTGGATGCTCAAGGGCGACAACCAGCTTAAAAACAGAGGAGAACATTAGCTATATCGTCGGGCAGGGGATAATGTACTTGATCAGTAATGATCAGCCACTCCAACACGGTGTCAAGGAAAAGGCAGTCAGTGTAAGGTACAACATGTTCGGGCTTTTCTCAGAGGTGCAGATCAAGAGTCCTCTGGTGAAGCTGTTCCCTGCCTCTTCAGCTCAGCTGGCAGTAAGCTTTTGTTCCTTTATGTCTGCTGCGAGCCAAGATTCAAATCCGGTCTTCTCACACCATTTGTAATAGTTCAGCTGAAGAAAAAAAAAGAGTGAGACTTCTGTGAGTTGAGTCAATGTATATTTATGAATCTACCTACCTTGTGTGTACTTGCCATATGTCAATGCACAGTTGATGCATCGGAAACAAATTTACCCCTATCAGAATCATGAAAAGTGAACTGAGATTGCGGTTGAGACACATACTTGCAAAGCTTGCAGTTGCGCCGTTTACTCGTTTTCCCAGGCACCTCCTCAGCTGGTGTAAAAAAGTAATTAACATCTGCAGTCGGCTCATGATCAGGAACGACAATGTCTGTGAGCATGCCATCGGAACCAAGTGTGGTGGGATTCAATCCAGATGCCTGTGTATTTTACTGTTACTCAAACCCTTTTTGCCACACCGATAGTCTGCTTGAGTAAAACCAACATAAAAAAAATATGTACTGGAATTTCAAATGATTCACCTTTCTTTACAACTCATTGAGAGGGACTGGCACCTGGAATCAGCAATGAAAAGTATATTCATCCCATGAATTGATGGATACATACCTGGTGGCTTTGGTACCAAAGGCTCATCATCTTCGGTCAAATCACCCCGAAGGTGAAGACCTGGTGCTTTTTGCTAAACCTAGGCATCAAGTATTGCTTCAACACCATACTAGTAAAGAACAAACATGGTATATATTCCTGTAGTCAGAATCATCGTTGTCATTGACGTCTTCAATGGTGACAGTGCCATTTCAAGCTAGGATGATATGACCAGGAGTTTAAGAAAGTAAAGATACACATGCACTTCTTATTTTCCTAGCAGGGGGGGGGGGGGTCTTCCGTGTCAGAGAGGCTTCCATCAGCAAGCTGTTTTGATCCAGTCAATGTGGATCCTTCACCAAGTGCTGAAGAAGGATCGGCATCCTTTGATCCCTCACTGAATAGTCAAGGTTAGAACAAACATCTTCTTGATAATGTCATACCAAAGTGTTTCCATCTCTTTCATCAGCTCCAACAATTTGAGAGAGCCCATTGTAAAAGGTATACCATCAGTAGCCCAGTTAATTTCACAGAGATATTGAACAAAGAGAAGCATCCTGTTAGCACCGTGGCGGATATGGTGAAGGCGGCCATGCTTGTCCCAACAGTCTCTGCTGAACAAAACATCCATTCAGTATGTAAATGTTGGCACAGGAGCATCAAAGTCGATGCCACAGACATGATTGACAACATGGCAATTCTTATCTCTGTCGACAGCTTCAGGGACTGTACAGGGCAGTCGAGGACAGAGCACTGCGATGTGATCAATGTAGTCTGTCATGGCAGCAACTGAGAGACATCACATCACATCACAAGTCAAGAAAGAAAGAAAAATTAGTGAATGTACAGTGTCCCCCATTGTCTTTGGAACACGAGTGGGAGGCTTCCAAACCCACATGGAGATGTTGGGAGGACACTGTGAAGCCATGGCTGCACTTCACAAAAACACGAGGTATGAAAATATAAAGTAACACTCGGTCACTGTGGACATAACTCTTATATAATTATTCTGTTGACCTGCTGAGATTCCGAGCTGTACAGGGGGTGACATATTCAGACAGCAAGAGATTCAAAATGAAACAGTGATCTCTGACACAAATTAGATGACACAGGCCCAGCCTGTGGGCCAGGCCTGGGCTTCAAAATTTCAAGCCCAAGCCCTGGGCCCACTCAGGCCCTAGGTAGGGCCTGGCTGGAGGGCCTGAGGGCCTGAGGCCAGGCCCTATGCATCACTAATTTTTTCTTGTCCAGACACCATGTGTTAGGAGTTGTGTTGAGACTTTAGATGATCACCCAATTGAACAATCCCAAGATTTATATTGATAGAAATGGGTGCACAACAATGGGTAAAGGTAAGTCTACCTTTCCCATGGTGGCACCCAGCAACATTAACTACAACAAATAATGTTATGTAATGATAATGTAATGATAATAGCATAAGGGCAAGAGGCCAATGGCCTATTGCCTGTTGGGGTCTTTACACCATGTGAGGGCACTGGCTTTCATTTTGTTGTAGTTGACACTGCCGGTATCACCTGCAATATAGCTGACAGTTTCCATGACCATCTCATCTTGGGGAACAGACAGGAGATCGAAGACTTGCAGAGGAGCTGGTTCAGCAATGGGTGTTTGAATATCAGTTGGCACAACATCCAACATGAGCCGATCTGCACCGTCAGTATAGGAGGAAGTGGCAGCGGCCACAGTGGATGATTCAGCCAAACACACAAGTTCAACACCTCGTGGATCCGCAGAATCCAAATGGGCATTGCCATGGGAGAACAAAGGATCCATATTGTCTGGACTTGGTTTGTGGGCCATTGCTTTGCATGGAGTCCTGCAATTATAGCAGGGGGGGAGTTCGGATTCTTTGTGATTTGAATATATTGCAGCATTTAAACTGTACATGGAGATGATCTGAGAACTCACATGTCTACTAGTTTCATATGTCAGCTGCATATACCGCCATAACTGCAGAAGTAAGCTGAATGTAGAAATATCATTTAAATCTTTCATGTAGCCTTCGTATTTTATTGTAGATCCCGTCGTGAAACCATATATCGCCATTGTTAGCAAATAGTTGAACCATAAAATGCTTGCTGCCATGGTACACAATTCCCCTCAATCAGTGATCAATACTTTGACCTGCTCGTTTAAAATGCAATAGAGGCAATGTTTGAATTTGTGCACTAGTTATGGATAAGTGGAGGAGGACAGGAATTGTAATAACTGGGTTTTGAGATTCAGTGCCATTTTCCAAGCATCTGGGACAGAGTCTGATCTTTCTGGCAAAGTAATCCCGAAACCACTCCTGTAAGGTAACCACCGCATCTGGATTCCCGTGCAACTCATTAGAAGGAATAACTATGGTATGTGAAAGTATCAGAGAAGCTACTCAAACAGAAATGGTATTTGGGGTAGCTACTATATGTCCGTCCACATGCAATTATAGACAGCATCCATTCTGCAATTTTGTCTACACTTGCATTTTTACGTCCATAAGTAAAGTCAGCCGCTGTTCTTCCATGAAATGCAAACCATATCTCGAGCTTGTTTTAAAGTTCCAGTTTCATCGTGGACATTTCAAACCCAGAAATTAGGGCTTGCATTTCTGGTGAAAACCTCTGCAATTAGAGCTTATTAGTTGACTTTGTGCAAGGTCGCTGTAAATTATTTGATTAGCTACTCCACACTTTTTAGCCAATGGGAGAATTTACAGCAACTTGGTAAAAGTCAACTAATAAGCTTTATTGAGCACTCCTTTTGTTAACATCAACTCACCAAATATTATATAATAATAATCATATATGCAACTAAAGTTGTAGCTGTCTCATTTGATTCCAGAAAGCTCAGCTGGCACATTAGAGGATACACCATGTTATTCAGAAGCCCGTCACTTTTTGGCAGAGTCACGCTTGGAACAGATTTCATTGCATTGTCTTTTTTAGGCTGTTGCACAAATGATGGATCATGTGGTTCGGTTTTTTTTTTAATGGGTATGTCAATTGAAGAATCCAAAAATCAGTTTAAATCACTGACTTTAACAAAGTCACTAGATATCTACCACCATGCACTCCGAATAAGTTGATAACCAGTCCTCTGTTATTAGTATTTATACTACATGCCCGTTTGTACAGCTTTGTAACTTCTTAGGTTTGATTTGATATTTATTGACAAACACCGCAAACCTCCAGGATGTCGAATCTACATGTAAAAAATGGAGGGGAAAAAAATAACAATGGGAATATGAATGAGGTAAAATAAGAATAGAAAAGGGGATCTTCCATGTGGTGGGACCTGAACCTTCTATTAAAAGTAGCAAATACACGCATCATCTAGCTGATAACCAGGAACCCGTGATATTCCGCACCGTGAGACTTGAACACTCTATTACAGTAACAGGTATGTGCAGCACCACATGTACATGTCTAAAGAAAGAAAGAAAAACACAACTCAACACACCTTATAAAGTGGAGCCAGAAAGGAAGAATTATCACCTCATTTACCAGGGATTTTTACTATATAACAAAAGGGGGGGTGGAAAAAATAAGTACCGTGAGTGATCCACCAACCTAATTCATGCCCCAGCTGCGGTTACAAGGTTCACAATATACAGAATGTGGTTTTTTATCGAATACAGAGAGCCCGGAGAAATCCGGGAATATGTGACAAACGTGACAGAGTGACAGAAAGTTGGTCCCCACGGCCAAACTACGCCACACTGCTCTCAAATCGGATTGCGAAACAAAGGACAGAAATAGATTGAATGATCGGCCTGATCAGCATTGTGTCTCATTGATAGCAGCATAGGGAGAGCAGGCAGTGCAAAAGCTTTTACAAGCTGGAGGAGGAGGAGAATGAGGAGGTTGTATAGCTGGCAGTAAAAAATTACTACTCTATTCAATGGCTCCAGAGAGAACAGGAATCAGCCTGTTCCCTCAACATAATTTAATTCAACAAACAGAATAAGGTACACATCTTTTGGCTCTCTCAAAGGTCTTCAGCCGCATTCAATCCAGCACCAAGTATAATGATGTAAAACTTAACATTAGAAAGAAGACAAGCCAAAGGAACATGGCCCGACTGCCAAAAGGACCGAATTTGTCACAGTCAAGACTCTGGCGTCCACTCTCGGTAAGATGAGAGGGATGGGGTAGTGCCTTATGAGTTCTCGAAAAATGATGGAATAAAAGGTTAACTACTACAGATGAACTACTACTCTATATATACTGTTCCAAAGGCTGTGCACACTGCTGAGTCTGAAAGCTGTGTACACTGCTAAGTAAATATACCTGAAACTAATCAGTCCTGAAACCGATACTGTCCGATCATATGTGTATCTTGTCATAAGTCAATCTGTGTTTCCAATCCATGAACCTGATCAATGACCCGATAAATTAAACGTAGCCCATAGCCATGTGTCCTTCAACCGGCGTTGTCCCAGTCGTCCCCACAGAAGTCATCAGCACATCCTTCGTATCAGATGTTGGCACTTGTTTGGGTGCTAAGATAGGCGTTGTCGCGATAAGATTGCGATCAAATCGTGACAGAATTCCAACCCAGTAAAGTGGTAATTTCCACGCAAAGTCAAAATTAAGGGTCTGAAAAACAACCAAAATCTGAGGGTATGAGGATGGATATAGAACAATTACCTAAACAAGTTTAGGACTCGTAACACATAGTTATGCCTGCCTCTACATACATGTCATTCTCACTAACCAGAAAATCTATGAGTGTGGCCACTCTATTCTTTGACACCAAAACAGGGCTAAGTCTCTTGATGTGTCCATATTAGGGACTGACACCTCACTGATGATGAGCGCACACATGGCCTGCTGTATCTCCAATATGTCAGGAGGCAACAGAGTCCTTATGGTCAGTACATCTTGAGCGAATATAGCCACATTACCCTGCAAGTACCGCTAAGAGAACAGGTCACTGGAGCTGTACAAAGTACAGTGTATACCCGGCAGTTGAGCCAAAACTTTGATTTCAGTCTCCTGTTCTCATATTTCAATGTTTTTGGCTGATCCAAGTTAGCAGTAGGATAGAATAGCATCTGGAAAGTGTACTGACAAAGTTATACAATATTCTAAATACATTAGAGCTATAATTTATGCAAATCATGACATTGCCCCAAATGTCACAAGACCCGGCACTTGAGCCAAGCGTGTGACATCCCACCAACCCCAATCTCGTCCTCGACTACTTATCATCTGTGTCCGTATTGTTGTCCTCTGGCTCAGAGATGGGTTTCAGATTGTGCATGGACCGTGATGAGGTGTTCTACATGGATGCAGTAGGGAGTAGTCGCGTAGAAGGATTTTGTCAATGTCACGCCATTATGCCAGGCGTCAAAGACTGGTGATTTTCTCATCCAGTTTAGCTCCAAATCACTCATTGTGGCTGGCCGAAATGTCCGTAAGATGCCTATAAGTAGTGTAAAGCCCAAAAAGTGGCCGAAAATGGACAGGTTTTGGGTCAGTTCGGCCGATTAGAAATTTGAGCCATCAAAAACTATTGATCTCCACTGTAAACATGTCTGGTGTTCACACATTTCTATCTCCACTTGCTAAATACATCAGAGTAATGTACTCTATATACCAACTGACCTTTCTGTCAGAGGGATAAGGATTTGGTATGGAATTGCGGGCAGGGTGAATATATTTCTTAATTTGGCTCAACCAGTGGGTGTGGCTCAACCGCCGGGTATACACTGTAGAGCCTTTCTTGCGACTGAATAAATGAGTAATCTGGGTGGCATGAGAATGTGAAACCATCATCAAGTCAAACAAGGTTGCATTCTTGAAAGCAGCCTTGAAAGTCCCTGGTGTTTTGTCTTGCTCTGTTTGTCTGATTTTGCAAAATTCCCTTACGGGGAAGGAAGTTTGATCAAAATATGATCACAATATGATCAGTGGTTCTATTCTAAATATGGCCACTGATCATATGCCAATCAAACTTCATAATATGTTCAGTCACTTGATCACAGGGTCTATACTGATCATATTTAAAATAAGATCAACATATGTTCAACATAAATGTGATTGATGTTTGCTGTGTCTCTCCAGTTCTGGCGATGGTATTGTCCATGATTTTGGATCAAAGAAGAAACACTTTGGCCTTCAAGCTGTTATAACAAGAAAGAAATAAAATGAACCTTTCCTTACCTTGAGATAAAGAAGGAACAGTGCTCATAGTATTACTGGATGTTGCTGGGTTTTCAAGACATCTCTCTGAGAAAAATCCAGTGTTTAAACTCAGGAAGAGAAAATTACACTCACTGTTCTTGTTATCACAGAGTCCACAGTGATCACTCTCAAGTTGGCTAAACACATTCCCACAACCCATGCATTGCAGAATTGCTTGGGTGTCAAAATTTTCACTAGAATCAAAAGTCATTTGGGCTTAAGTAGAAGGAAACATACCAAGATCCTGGCATGCTTAGTCTCTGCAGTATTAGCAAGAATAACACACTTGTGGCAACGTCCGGGGCTGGTTTTGTATTTGAAGTGGCGTAGACAAGTATTGTCACTAATGCAGAGTTGAACAGGATTAGTGTTGTTGGCCATAAGTAGAAGAGAGGTAAATGGTGACTATTAGCAGGACAGCTGAGTTTAGTTTAAATATTTGGGCTAGAGTTCAGATATTATTGCCATTCTATGGCAAGTGACTCAGCTCATCCTGACTCAGTGGATGTGTGAATGTTAGGATAAGAGATACCAGGATGACTCAATAACTTCACAGGCTCATATGAATAATATTTACTGCAACTTAAGTTGACTAAATGCTGATCTGTTGTCGTACAGTAAACTTGTTGGGGGTAAAGAGAAAATTCCACACTCCCATCAGGAACTATCAAAATAAACACAAACACATCACGGCTACCCAAACATGTACCAATCGGGGTTTAACGAATTTCCAAATAAGGCAACTAGGCTCCACCATGCACAGTCGCGCAGCTGCACTGCCGCAATGAGTCGAAATGACTCCCAGCACAGCCAAACACAGCAGTATGACTCTATGAACAGCCGCAATGAGTCAGGATGACTCCCACACACAGCGAAATGACTCAATGCACAGCTATGCACAGTTGAAACTGCCACAATGAGTCAGAATAATTTCCCGAACAGCCGAAACACAGCAATATGGCTCTGCAGACAGCCTTGCACAGTCAGAATGAGTCATTTTTACCCTAGATCAAATTCCCACGCCAGTAGTATATAAAGAGGAGCCTCAGGCCTCCCAAAGTAGACAACCACCCACTTGTATTAGCTACGCATCTCAATCTCAAGTGAATTTTCATACGCATCCTCGAATTTCTCAGTTTAGTTCAAATCATCTACCAACCACCAGCACCGAACTTTGAATTTGAGTTAGCTCCAGCAACAGCCATCTTGAGCAAGTTCACTGGAATTGTCTGAACCCAGCACGCCGGACGTGTTGCATTTTCTGGAATTTGTCCTACTACGTCACACAAATAATTCCCTTGCGATCTAGGGAACCGTCAGTCAGTCATACGAATATTACCCTTGCGATCTAGGGTAGTCATACGAATAATTCCCTTGCGATCTAGGGAACAGTCAGTCAGTCATACAAATATTACCCTTGCGATCTAGGGTAGTCATACGAATAATTCCCTTGCGATCTAGGGAACAGTCAGTCAGTCATACAAATATTACCCTTGCGATCTAGGGTAGTCATACGAATAATTCCCTTGCGATCTAGGGAACAGTCAGTCAGTCATACAAATATTACCCTTGCGATCTAGGGTAGTCATACGAATAATTCCCTTGCGATCTAGGGAACAGTCAGTCAGTCATACAAATATTACCCTTGCGATCTAGGGTAGTTATACGAATAATTCCCTTGCGATCTAGGGAACAGTCAGTCAGTCATATGAATATTACCCTTGCGATTTAGGGACAGTCATACGGAATTTCCTTGCGATCTAGGAACAGCCATCCGAACAAACCAGCCTCACGAATTTACACGAATTAGTCTTCGAAAGCACAACTTACCCCTAACACTTTTTACACTCGACACCATGTCAGCAAGTTTTGACTCATCTTCTCCATCCCACTGTATGTGACTCAAATCCAGTCAGTCAAACCTGTCTCACAGTTACAGATGATCGACAATCACTTTGTGATTCCTCCCACGGTAATTGAGTTTTGATCCAAGTCTGGAGCCATACACCGTCTGATCTGTTTCTGCAATTGTAATTTGTTTGCTTGGCACAAGTTGTGGAGCAGCTTTGCATCAATGATTTTGTCTTGTTGAAGATGACTCAAAGGAAGTCAGTCGGTCAATATCCTTGAACAGAGATAGATGATCAATGATCACAAAGTAGGTTCTCTCAGGGTAATTTTGTTCCACTTTTTGGATCAATGGCCAGGCAACATTTAAGAAGGGTGCAAGCTTCTGCAAAGCTTATGGTCAATCCCACAGGAAGCAATGGCACTAGCAATGGAGTTTTTCAGCGGTGCTACTTTATTGATGAATCAACTCTTGCTGATTTTCTTCTGCAGTTCCTCCGGACGACGAGCTCAAAGCAATCTTGTTTGATTATGCACAATGGTCTCTCTCCCTCTCCCTTCATCTTCGCTATCTTGAGGAAGAGCATCAAATATCTATTGAGTATGCTCTCAGATGTCTTGTTTCAAGTCACTATTAACAATGAGAACACAACCATACAGATTGACGAAGCTCAAAAAACTCAACAGAAAGTTTGATGTACCAAGCTTGAGAAAGTTTAAAGAAGTCGAAGAAGCTACTGCTGTGATTGCTGATATAATTTCACGTGACGTTCATCAAGGGCAAGGACCAGATACTGTTAAGAAGATTGCTTCCTTGAGATTGAATCTCACAATCCCTTGATATGTCTTTTTTCATTTTCCATATATTGTATTCAGAAATTTAAATTTTAACCTAGGAATTTTGTCTGAGCAACAATGAAGGGGCTTGTGGATCAAGGTCCCTCTGATATGTGTCGGCCAGGCCGCAGAAAAGGACCCAAGCAATGCTCTGCCCTTAATGCCATTGGCATTTTTCAGGAAATCCATGCCGATGGCCATGAAAAGCTTGGTTAAAAGGCTCTTTGTATGGGTCCAGGCATCAGGATAGATATATACAGAATGTGAGACCATGTTGGAAAGGTCCTCTGGATTGTTGTTCTCCCAAACTCTCACTTGAGTGACATGGTTGGACATGTGTTCCTTGACATGGTTCCGGCATATGGAGGTGTGCATTTCTTTCCCAGTATGTTGTCCTTCAAAAAATTTAAGCAATCTCAGTTCAAGTCACCTTTGATGGCGGAAGCGAGCTGGGCTGGTTAGTGGCATTTCAGACAACCCTGAGGTGCGTCTGTTTAAGTAGTTACTGCTTCATGTAGCTAATTCCAATCTCAGAGAAATATTTGCACCAGACCTCTCCGCTGACAACTGGAAGCCTGTCATCGCTGTCCAAAGTTCCACCAATATCCCAATTGAATCTGCCTGGTCCTACAATCGTCAGTTCAGCGGCAGATCAATGCGTGACATTTTGGAAGAGGGCCGTATCCATCTCATTCCAGGAGATCTTGTTCACAGGTGTGTAAATTCTTGCAGCCATGATGATGATTCAAAATCTGTACTATTCAACAGAGACCTCTTTCGATGGCTTTGGCCCAAGATTGTTCAAATAGGACTCGATGAATTTGTTGATTATTTCAACAACAAGAAGACCCGGAAGCAGCGCAACTGAATCCTGCCCTCCGGTGTTACTCCAAATGTCGTTTTGACATGCCTGGTGACTATGGCCTTCAAAACCTCGCCATCCCTGTCACTGAAGATGACATTGATGAGCTTCGTGGATTGATTGAAACTCTGCGTCAAGAAGCCTTCCATTGGGTTTCGGATGAATTTGATGTACTTGCAACTGGGGTGTATCAACACATGGGATCTCCTAAATTGGAGGCTCTATCTGGGTGGACTATCTTCAATGCAATGGCCCCATTGATTCTCAAGCAAATTAGATAGCTCTGTCCGCTGTATTTGATGGATTTATTGCTACTGAACACCGTGAGAATGCCACTGATCTCGTTTGTGTGCACTGAATCCTATGCATGGGGGGGTCCTGGCAAAAAAATAGGAAATATTCAAGCAGAATGTATGCATACATAACCATCCAGAACACCACTCAGAGACTCTCAATATGTGGGATTTTTCAATACATAGTTTTGCCTCACTTGCTGCTTAAGTGGCAGATGTTGGTATCAAACTCCTTGCAAAGCTACTAAGAGTCTCTTCACCCCCTCACTAATACACTATGACCCCAAATGACACAGGAAGTTGGGTGTACGCGCAGCATTAAACCGCGCGCTCCGATCACATGTTCGCGGTCCGAAATCAAAAATCAAAGCTCAAAATCAACCGCGACCATACCGCCGACCTTATACGAGGGCGATTGTGTAAAGGAGTGCTAGAACACTGTACTTTTGTCCACCCAACAAAAGCCCCAAGATTTTGACACTTGGAATACATATCAGGCTTTCCTACTTCAACGTAGAATAGCTCGCCAACATAAATAATACACTGCAGTGTCATCTATAAATTACAAGAGTACCAGCAATCCGCACAAAATGGATCATCGCCTGTTCACCCGCCCTTGCTCGTTCCGCCGCCGCCCAGCGGCGCGCTCCCGATGACGTTGTACGTCTTGGCGTGGCGGGCCATGGGTGGCGGGGGCTTGTCCCTGTCGGTGTGCGTGTGAGTCCACCAAAAAAATAACACATTCCATTCCAAGCCTAGTAAATATGTGTACACTCACCCCTCCGAGTCAAAGTGCGTCCCGCGCTTCGGGTCCGCGCGGCGCTTCTCCATGGCCTTCTTGACCTTGCGCTCTGGGCGCACGACGATGATGGGGACGGGGGAGTGCGTAAGGCAGTACTTGCTCACGCTGCCGATGCCGCCGACCTTGCCCATCATGGTCATGCCCTGCCACGCGCGCTTGCCGCGCGTGCCGACGACGACGCTGTCAGGGCGGTAGAGCGCGATGAGGCGGTCGATCGTGTCCGTGACCTTGCCCGGGATGAACTCGAGGATGAGGGAGAGCTGGGTGGGTAAGGGGGGTGAGTATTTATGCATAAATTTAGGGGCAAAACACACCTTCCTGTCGGGCTCGTACTCGATGCTCTTCTCCTGCATCACGCGCATCAGCTCCCGCGCCTCCTCCCTGACCGAGTTGTGGTCTTTCTCTGCATGCAATCAGCCATTATTATCGCACGCAAATAGATATAGATAAACCGCACCAAAGTCATCCTCATCCACGCCCCTTACGACAATAAGCTCGTCCCCGTCCTGCACGAGTGCTTCGAGCGACCAGTCGAGCGCCTCACGGCCGCTCTCGTCCGCGCTCGCGGCGCACAGAAAGACGCGGGTACTGCGCGTGCGCGCGTAGCCCGCGGCCTTTACCTGGAGCGTAAACGAGAACATGGACGCGACGGGGTTCTCGAAGGTGTCGAACGAGACTTTGGGCGTGTATGCCGTCTTGGGCGTGTGCGGGAGCGAAACGTGGTTGGACGGCGCGGGCGAGGCGAGCAGGGGCGAGATGGGCGACGTCGGTCTGCTACTATTATTGCTGACAGGCGGGGGGCTGCTGGTGTGCTTCATCGCCGACCTTAGCCCGCCCGACGAGGACGACTCGCGGTGGGCTATCGGCGGTGGTGGTGAGTGCATAATTGGAATTTAGAAATGAATCACGTGATTTACTGAAAGTTACACGATGAACCTCTCGCTGTACAGCGTCAACGGCTTCCTGATACTCGACACGGAGGGCAACCGGGTGCTGGCAAAGTACTATCGGCCAAAGGGCCATCCCGCGGGCGAGAGCAAGGCGTTCCTGACGCTCAAGGAGCAGAAGGCGTTCGAGAAGGGGCTGTGGGCCAAGACGAAGAAGGCGGGGGGTGCGTGCCAGTGTCCCCTCCCATAGCTAGGCTGAATTCACCCGTTTTCAGGCGACATAATCCTGTACGACTCGCACCTGGCGGTGTACAAGCACTCGCTCGACCTCATCGTGTACTTGATCGCGGGCCCCATGGAGAACGAGCTGATGCTCTCGACGGCGCTGAACAACTTTTTCGACGCGCTGACGCTGCTGCTGCGCAACCAGATCGAGAAGCGCGGCGTGCTGGAGAGCCTGGACCTCGTGCTGCTGTGTCTGGACGAGACGATAGACGATGGGTGCGTCTACGTGTACGTTGTATATATACCAGAACTAATTCGGTTCAGAATCATCGTCGACACGGACCCTGCCGCTATCGCGTCGCGAGTGAGCAGGCCGCGGCCAGACACGACCGAGATCATCATCAACGAGCAGACGATCATGAGCGCGTACCAGACGGTCAAGGACAGGATGGTGCAGCGAATAGGCCAGCTGTAGTATAGAATTATATAAAAAAGTAGACATGCATACAGTACAAGCCAGTCCAGTCAATCGACCTTTTTCTCTGCGGCGCGCTTCTCGATGACCTCGACCCACCGTCGCGGGAACCACCCCTCGCGCCCCTCGCGCGTCCGGCCCTTCCACCACTGCACGGCGTCCTCGCCCGCGCCGTCGAGCACAACGCGGGCATCGACCTCTGCGCCTGTGCGAGGGTCGAGCTTGCCGAGCACCGCGACGACTTCGTTCACCTTGAGCGCGAGCTCCGTGGGGTTGGTTGGCGTAAACGGGAACAGTGCGCGTGCGAATGTCAGAGAGGCGGGGTCCAATGGAGGGAGCTGTCCTGGTAGTTGATTATTGCGGGCACGCTCCCTGAGCAGCTGCACGAGCTTGGTCATCGCGTAGGGCACACCGAATATCGCAAGGAGGAAGATGATGAGGGGCTTCTTGCTGGGCTTTGGCGGGGGCGGGCCTGCGCTCTGGACGGGGCGCCCGTTGACGAAACTGTGGAATTCGCCCTGCATTGCCCCACTCGTTGGCGGCCGACCAGTAATAAGCTCGCGCATCCAGCGCATCAGTCCAAACAGCCCCAGAACACTCCCCAGTGCGTTGCGCAGGTGGCCAAACTGGTCGACGACGCCGACCATGGCAAAAAAGCTGGAGTGGGTCGCCATGAATGTGCTCTCGAGCATCTGTGCGACGCCGCCAAAGGTCTGCACGATGGAGTGCAGCAGCGCAAAGGTGTGCTGGGTGGTGCTCTCCAGTGTCTGGGTCAGTGATGGCTCGCCGTTCATCCCGACTGGCATGCCCATCCCGTTCATTCCGTTCATGCCCATCCCGCCCATCCCGCCGTATGGCGACATTCCGTACGGCGACATCCCCATCCCCATCCCCATCCCCCCGTACCCGCCGCTGTACCCACCATATCCCCCATACGAGCTGCCGTACCCGCCGTACCCACCGCCATACGCCCCACCCACGCCCACCCCG
Organism: Mycena rebaudengoi; assembly: GCA_029282285.1. Classification (NCBI taxonomy): domain Eukaryota; kingdom Fungi; phylum Basidiomycota; class Agaricomycetes; order Agaricales; family Mycenaceae; genus Mycena; species Mycena rebaudengoi. The sequence continues at coordinate 177,083 of JARJCX010000061.1, forward strand.
CCGTACCCTGCCCCCAGCCGCGAATACGGGGACATCGCCGCCGCCCCATACGGTGAGGCGCCATACGGGCTCGATACTGCACCGAACGATGCCGGGCGCTCAGGCATCGTCGGTGGTTGTGGTTGTGTCGTTGTCGTTGTTGTTGTAGGTGGAGACGCCGACGATGGCATACTCGGCGCGGACGACGCCGCCGCCGCTGCTACTGCTGCTCCGCCGTTGCGTTCCCAGGGCTTTGGAGGCGACACCATCGTCCGGGTCCAAGTTATCCGGTGTTTGGTTCATCCAAACAAAGAATTTTTGTGGTCCCGCACCATGGACGCGACTGTGCGCCATTACATTTCTGTCTCTTTTCTATTGACCATCGACCAGCCAGGGCTCCACGGGACTCAACAAGCAAATGCAGGGCCTCTGGGCGACCCACCGCCGCGCCCGCGTAAACCTCAACGCCCCTGTGCCCGCTGTTGAAGAACCCGCACCAGAAACCCCAGAAGTCGACCCTATTCAAAACGGCGGCACGAAACGTAAGGTGCGTGCCGCGGAAGGCAGCACGACCCCAGCGAGCAAGCGCGCGAAGACCGCCATAGCAAAAGACCACACGCCGCCGACGGCGCGCCTGGCGGACCTGGGCGGCATCGAGGGCTGCATCGAGAAGATGCTCGAGCTCGTGGCGATGCCGCTGTGTCACCCCGAGATCTACCTGCATACGGGCGTACAGGCCCCGCGCGGCGTGCTGCTGCACGGCCCGCCCGGCTGCGGCAAGACGCTGCTCGCGAATGCTATGGCTGGGGTGCGCGTTTTTTACTTACAAAAAACTAGTGTGTAATTTTATCTGCAGGAACTCGGCGTCCCGTTCATCAGCATCTCTGCGCCGTCCATCGTGTCCGGCATGTCCGGCGAGTCCGAAAAGACACTGCGTGATACATTCGACGAGGCAAAGGTGCGCTTCCTATCCTCAAAAAAAACATGATGTTTACTCTTTTCAGCGCGTCGCCCCGTGCCTCCTCTTCATCGACGAGATCGATGCCATCACGCCCAAGCGCGAGAGCGCCCAGCGCGAGATGGAGCGCCGCATCGTCGCGCAGTTCCTCACATGCATGGATGGTTGGTTTGTCTTTTCCTATACTCGCACTTGACTGAACTCCCCTAGAAATGTCCTGGGACAAGACGGACAACAAGCCCGTCATCGTGATGGGCGCGACGAACCGCCCCGACGCGCTCGACGCCGCTCTGCGCCGCGCAGGCCGCTTCGACCACGAGATCAGCATGGGCGTCCCCGACGAGGAGGCGCGCGCCAAGATCCTCCGCGTCCTCTCCGCAAAGCTGCGGCTGGACGGCGACTTTGACTTTGGCGCGCTGGCAAAGGCGACGCCGGGGTACGTTGGCGCGGACCTGGCTGCGCTCACTGGCGCGGCGGGGATCATCGCCGTGAAGCGTATCTTCCAGCAGCTGTCGGACGGCACGCTCGTCCTGCCGCCCGATCCAGAGCAGCCGCCAACGGACGTGCTCATGTCCGACGCCCCTCCGCCCACCGCCTCCGATGCACCCCCATCCACCACCGCCCCCGCCCCCTCTGCCTTCTCCTTCGCCCTCCCCCCCACCGCCAGCTCCATCGCACACTTCCTCAACGCACACCCCCTCCCGCTCACGCCCGCCCAACTCGCCCCCCTCCTCATCACGCCCGCCGATTTCACCCTCGCGCTCGCGCACGTCCAGCCCTCCGCGCAGCGCGAGGGCTTCACGACCGTGCCCGACGTCTCCTGGGCGGACGTCGGTGCCCTGCACGGCACGCGCGACGCGCTGCAGATGGCCATCGTGCTCCCGCTCAAAAAGCCCAAATTGTTCGCGAGCGTGGGCATCCGCGCGCCGTGCGGCGTGCTGCTGTGGGGCCCGCCCGGGTGTGGCAAGACGCTGCTCGCAAAGGCGGTTGCGAACGAAAGCCGCGCGAATTTTATCAGCGTCAAGGGGCCGGAGCTGTTGAACAAGGTGCCTACCCCCTCCTTTATTGTATATACACGCTAACAAAGGCACACAGTACGTCGGCGAATCCGAGCGCGCCGTGCGCCAAGTCTTTGCGCGCGCGCGCGCCTCCTCCCCCTGCGTCATCTTCTTCGACGAACTCGACGCGCTCGTCCCACGGCGCGACGACGCCTTATCCGAGTCCTCCGCGCGCGTGGTGAACACCCTGCTCGCGGAGCTCGACGGCCTCGACGCACGGCGCGCCGTATACGTGCTCGCGGCGACGAACCGGCCGGACATGATCGACCCGGCGATGGTGCGCCCCGGGCGGCTCGATCGGCTGCTGTACGTCGACCTGCCGGGGGCGCGTGAGCGCGCGGAGATTGTGAGGACGCTGGTGAGGGGCGTGCCGTTGGGGGCTGGTGAGGAGGTGCGGGACGGGGTGGAGGAGCTGGTGATGCGGGAGAGGTGCGAGGGGTACAGCGGCGCGGACCTGGCGGCACTCGTGCGCGAGGCGGGCGTGAGCGCGCTGAGACGCACGCTGGGAAAGCTGGAGGGTGATGACAATGCGCACAACGACGCCGACGTCGTCACGGTGCAGCTCTGCGACTTTGAGGACGCACTGGACAAGGTCGGCCCCAGTGTGAGCGCCGCGCAAAGGCGGAAGTACGAGGCGCTACGGGCGAAGTTTGCGGGGCTACCAGTGAGGACGGGGAGGAAGGGAGAAGAGAGGGAGAAGAGACTGGGCGGGGAAGGGGATGTAGAGCCAGCGCTAGAGGGATAGAAAAATCGTAAAAGTAGATTTACACCTAGAAATTACTGATCACGTGCAAAGTCTCCGGTTATAAGCGCCCACATCTCACAGGCCATCCCATCGAGTCCACGCGCAAAAGGCTCCTTCCCATTACATATGGCGTGCACAATCCACTAGTCTACAGCAAACCCTCTCTTTCCCCGCTTCACTCGCACACTAGAATCCAAAATTGAAAATCAACTCCATCTACATACGACCTGTGGCTGTGTCTTGTGAAGATCCGGGTGGGTTTGTTGCGACGTCGGAAGTTTCAAAACTGCCAACGAAGAGTCTCCCATCGTCGTCGTCGTCGTAACCTCGCTGAATATCTCCGTTTTTTTTGCTTGTTTGCTTGCTTGCCTGCACTGGAATGTCGACGTCTGATGTGGAGATGGTGGGTACGGAGCAGGCTGCTGGTGCTGCTGCAGGCGAGGGCGGCGAGTCGCACGTGAGCCCAGGACACTCGAGCGCACGGTCTCGGTCGCACAGCGTGCTCGACGACCTGGAGGACTATGGCAGCCCGCACAACGTGGGCGAGGGCGAGGGAGACGAGGGAGAAGGGGAAGGGGAGGTCGACTCCCACTCTGATTCAGAATCATCCGAAGACGCGTCGGAGGACGACGTAGACAAGAACTTGCTGGCCCCCGACTCGCCGACGCCCGGCAAGGTCCTGGCCCCCGCCAGCTGGGACGACCAGCCGCCCGCCGACCCCGCCGCCGACGCCGACGCCGATGTCAAGCCGCCCGCCGACGCCGGCGCCATGGACGTCGACCCCGCCGCCCCGCCCGTCCCGCCGACGTCCCCGCTCTCCGCGCCGCCGTCAGCAGCCGCCAAGCCCGCGCCGAAGCCGAAGCCCAAGTCCGCCCGCGCGCCGAGCCCGCCGCCGCCCCCGCCGCCGCCCCCGCCGCAGACCATCCGCCTCGAGATCCGCCTGGGCGGGCCAGACAACTACGAGGTCGACGTAAAGACAACCGCCCGCGACGCCGGCTTCGTCTGGGGCGACCTCCTCGCAAAGAAGCACTTTGACGACGCCAGCAGTGGCAGCGAGAGCGAGGGCGACGACGACGCAGCGAAGGAGGCACCCCCCGAGGACGGCGTACGCGTTTTCAAACTAGCTAGCATTCACTAAACACTAACGTGCACACCAGAAACCCAAATCCACTGCGGCCGCCAAGAAAAAAACAAAATCAAAGACAAAGGCCGCCGCAGAGTACTACGACGTGTCTGACCCCTTCATCGACGACTCGGAGCTCGCCATCGACGAGCGCACCTACTTTGCGCAGACAAAGCAAAAGGGCTTCTACGTCAGCAGCGGCGAGGTCGCGTTGGTCCGGGATAAGTCCGTTTCTTCTCCTTCCTCTCGCCTACAGTTATTTATTGCTGCACAGAAGCCCTAAAAAGCCCAAATCCAAAAAGAAGAACCCCGCCCTGTCGCTGAGCCTCTCCATCCCCCTCGCCTCCACCTCCGCCCTCCCGGGCAAGGCCGCCGCCAAGCCCGCGTCCACCGCCGGCCCCAAATCCAAAGCCGCACCGCGCAAATCCTCCTCTGTTGCAAAGGAGACCGCCCTCGGCACGAAAGACTCGCCCATCCCGCTTTCGGACGAGGAGGACGCCCCCACGGACGTGGCGCACGCAGTCGCGCTTGGGTACGGACTTAATGGGCACGAATTCCACGGGGACAAGGGCAAGGGCCGGGAGCGCGTGTACCCCGTCGTTCTCGCGGACCCGTCCAACATCTACACCGCGTACACGAACGGCGACCTGCCGACACTCGACCTCGAGTACGCGCTCAAGACCGGGATGGCGGTCATGGCGGACAACCCCAAGAAGCGCAAGCGCGAGAACACGACGGTGAGCCTGAACGGGAGCGCGGGCGTCACGACCAAGAGCGTGAGCGGGGGGAGTGAGGGCGCGGGGGAGGGCGCGGGCGGGAAGAAGCGCAAGACGGTCGATGTGTCGAGCTTCCACCCCGACCTGCAGGTGAGCATCGAAAAGCTCAAGGAGCTGATTGCCAAGGGTGAGTTGTGTTCTCTTTTGTCATCGTTCCCTTTATTGCACCTCACACTAACGCCCCACCCCGCAGAATCCTGGGCAACCAAGTCCAAGTTCCCCCCCTCGCTCAAGCCGCCGCTCGCCGCGCTCGCACTGCAGGCCGTCGCGCTCGACGAGTACGACGACGCGTTCTTCGGCCTCATGCCCACCATCTTTCCCTACAACAAGTTTACAATGACTGTGAGTTTTTTGATCTTTTTTCGTTTGGATGTCTTCGTACCCATGCACGGCGCAATGCCGCCTGCACCACCCACCCACTCAACACTAATCCCTCCCACCCCCAGAAACTCATCAAGCGCACCATCTTCCACGACCACACCGCGCTCCTCAACCAGCGCCAGGACGCACTCATGGAGCAGCTCGCCGCGCTCGCCAAAGAGGGCTTCCCGCGCGCGCAGGAGGAGTGGGAGCGCAGCCTGCTTAATTACGGTGCGTGCCGTCGTTTGTCTCTTATCACCTACTCACGCCAACACCACCCACAGAGGAAAAACGCAAAGAAAAAGACCCCTCCGTCGAGGGCTCCACGCGCGCCACAACCGAGGACCCCGACGGCGACGCCTCCAAGGACACCTCCGCCGCGCCCCCCGGCACCCAGGACGCCAAAGGTCGGTGTCTCCCTCCCGCTCGAGAGAGCCAATCGATAACATTCGCAGACGGGCCAGGCAAGGGCGGCGCGCACCCGGGGCCACCGCTAAAAAAGTACCGCATGACGGAGCAGATGAAGGCGCTCGTGTGGCAGCTCGTGCTGCTGAGCAACGAGTGCTGCCGGCTGGAGAACGAAAAGAAGTGCGTTTTCGCTTACTTCCTTCCTCCTACCTTTTTTGTGGACTCATTTGTTTTTCGCTTATAGCGGCCTGGAAGGCAGCGTGCTGCAGGTGAGCGAGCAGGGGCTGCGCAAGGTGCTTTATCAGCGGGTGCGTGCTTGTCTTTCCTTCCTCGTACCTTCCATTCCATTCCGGCGCTGATGCATTGTCCCACAGATCGTCGCCGCGTTCCCCGAGGGCTGGATGTCGTCCGGGCAGATATCGCGAGACGGTGCGTCCTTCCCCTCGCCTTCCCCTTTCCGTACCCAGCATTGACCCCACCCACTAGTGAGCGCCATGAAGAAAAAGTACGAGAAGGAGGTGGTCGAAGCGGACGACTTTTAGCTGGCTTTGCGAGCTTGGCGGTTCTCTTATTCATTCATTCATTACCCCTCTGTCGCTCGCTTCGTCGACCCCTCCCATCGCTTGCGGTTCTCGACTCCCCCACGTCGTTCGCGGCTCTCGACTCCTCTGCCCGTTTATCCTACCTGCCTCGCAGCTATCATCCACTGTGCGCATGGCACAGTTGTTCACTTATTGTTACATACATATCCTAAATACGTACTACTTTCCTTCCTACATACTCTTGGTCTTGTTGTTGTTGTTACTTTGCCTGACACAATCGATTGGCGCCGTGCGCAGGTACTGTATGATCATCTCATTTTTGCGCATGCTTTTCGGTGCATTTTTGCGTGTGCTTTTCGGTGAGAGTTGATTACGACTAAGTTTTCTGTAGGTCCGCGGCTGCCCTCATTCATGGACAAAGCGTCAGGATCCACCGGACTGGGTACGATTTGAGGAAGAAATAAATAAAAATTGGCCTATAGTCAGGGGTGGATATGTGGAGTGAGTGTTGTGCGAGCAGATACGTGAAGGAGACAGCGACAGTGGTTGCGACCGACACAGGAGACTCGGAGGTCCTGGTGACGTCTCCAAAATAGACGAGCTCAATTTTGTGGTCGGGCGTTCAGACAGTATTTCATCCAGGTGCACGACCCGCGCCAGCTCAATAGAGTTAGTGTTCTGGGTAATTTCAGCCCGCCGTCTAATTGGGGACAAACAATTTGCCAAAACGCTTATAAGTCCCGCGGCCACTATCTATCACACTTCAAGTGTCTCCCGACTATAAGTACAAAGTGTGCTCACTCATATATCGGCCATGACCTCAGACACTTCCTCCATAATCGTGCCCTCAGCGTCCTCCCCACCATCAGCCGCCTCAGCATCAGCATCCAAATCCTCAGCGGCGTCAGCGTCAGCAACTACGAGCGGCTTCTCAATCACCGGCGTCGAAATGTCCTTCCCAAACACCCGCATGCTCAGTGCACTAACGGTCATGGTGTGAGCATAGACAAAAACGGTAACGGACATGAAACGCACCTCTTCGCCTTTTTGTCAATCATGAGCGTCAGAGACACATTTGACTTCCAGATTGGAATGAATACGTCATGGGAGAGACTTTGAAATGGTTAGGAGCCAGCCAGTGCGCAGGAAAAACAACGTACGCGGCGCCCTCGAGATCGCTCTGCGGGAATCGCACAATGTGGCTGCCAGTCGCTGTACAAGACGTCAGTAAATCTCAAAACATTGCGCGCTAGCTGTGCACACACATCGTCCGTGCATCGTCATTTTGAACGGATCAGGAAACACCGAACACAGCGGGTAGTGGCCCTCCACTAGCAGGCGCAACACCGCCAGGTCCGCCGTGATGATCGTGGCAGGGTCCGTGTACGGGAGCACGAGCGGCAGCGCCTCGCCGAGCACGCGGAACTGCGCCTCCGCCCCGCGCCCTGCCTCCTGCTTCGCCATGACCTTGGTGCCGGCGAACGTCAGGCGGATGCGGTTGTAGTCGTTGTGCTCGATGATGGTTTTGACGATGGCGTTGGTGATGTACAGGGAACGCACGGCGTCGCCCGCGGGGTTGCGCACGAGCACGTTCGCGGAGGGGAAGTCGCGCGTGAGGTTTAAGCGTTCGCTGGGCGATAAGTCAGACGATGTGGACACGTAGGAGGTGACGAGGTGTACATGCAGCCGACGAGCGTCGGATCGTCCGCTGGGAGGAACGTATAAGGGTGTTCCTTGAAGGAACTCCCGCCTTCGCCCTTCTTGCCTTTACCTTTAGCTGTTGCTTTCGAGGAAGGTGCGGGGGCGGCGGCAGGCGCGGGCGTCTCGGACGTCACAGCAGCATCCACCGCCGCCAGAGCTGCGTCAGCGGGCACCTCAGCATCAGTGTCGTTCTCAAGCCGAGGCTTCTTGCCATCAGGCATCTCTGCGTCCTCCTCCGCGCCTCTCTTTTTTTCCGTCGCAGCAACATCCCTATTGAGAATGAGCAAGCTGCATGAACGACATCTCGTCCACAAACCTTACTGGGTTCGCTTCAACACTCGGCGCTCTCCGTTCCAACACAGCGACGAAGAAGCCCCCAGTGTCCTGCAGGTGTGGGTACACCCGTATACTGCAGCGCTCTGTCAATAACACTGCGCCGTCGATAGTACTCGCCCCACGCACCACTTCGGCAGCCCAAGCGCTGTACCATCATCCGGGGGCCAATGCCCGGGCGTCATCTTAGCCTTGGCGACATCGCCCTCCTCGCACGTCTGCATGAACGTCTCGTACGTATCATATGAAGTCTTCAGCGACCGGTCCGTCGCCCGCCACGACGTCAAGCCCGGCCGCCGCTTGAGCTCCGGAAGCTTCCCAGAAACGTCGACGAGGTGGAACTCTATATACATGCAGCATAAACCTGAAGCCCAAGGGAAAGAAAAGTGGGTTCAAGTACCTGGATTAGCCTTCAGCGCGCTGGCAACGACGGCCTCGTTCTCCACAGGATTCAGCGAACATGTGGAGTACACGATACGGCCCCCGCGCGCGAGCATCTTCATCGCGCGCTGGAGGATGCGGAGCTGGAGACTAGGTGCAAAATTATTATTTGCCTATAGTAAATGAGGAGAAGAACACACCCGTGCAACCCATTCCCGTCGCCGGGCTGCCACGACTTCCAGATGCCCAGGTTCTTGCGCATGGTGCCGTCGCCGCTGCACGGCACGTCGCAGAGGATCCGGTCAAACAGTAGCGTCTCATTCTTTTTGGGGTTGGTCGGGGACGGGATTTTTATGACGGGGTAGATGGACGCGTCCAGGTTGGTGACCATGAGTGCTGGGCTAGGGAGGCGCGCGGACTGGTGGATGAGGAGGTGCGTGCGCTTGTGGTCGCTGTCGTTGGCAAGGAGCAGACCCGAGGGGATGGAGGTGGAAGTGAGGGTGTCTTGCGCGTGGAGGGCTTCGAGGAGTTGGGCGGTCTGAGATCGGATTGGTGCTATTGCGCGGAAAGCATGGACAGAAACTGACCTTGGAGCCAGGCGCCGCGCACATATCCATGACCTCGAATGACAGTCAGACAAAGGCGAGACATATACAGATATAGCGGATTACCCGGTGGTGAGGCTCGACGTCCATGAAAAGCGGGGGCAACATGCTAACCGCTTCCTGCCTCGAAATATTTCCCTGCGACAAATCATTGAGGAAAATAACAAGTAAATAAAACACGACCACTCACGACTTCCGTCTCGAACACGAGAAACGAGTGGAATTCCTTGAATTCCGGCGATTTTCGAAGGACCTTCTTGGGAACATTAAATTGCCAAGCTAGTCCGTCAGGGTACCTAGAAGTGAGAGTCAGAGGAAATAAACACACGCTCAGATGCGGTATACCAAGGAATCTGAACGGGCGGAGGGATGGGCTGCTCTTCAAACACGACATTACTCAAGTTTGGGACATGTTTGTCCCGAAGAGTTGCATTGAGCGACTGGGCGGTCCTACGGGCGACATGAGCCCAATGGCACGGTTCAGAACACACAAAAGACGTGCTGTCGGCTGCCCGCTACGCGGAATACGGTGGGCAGAGGCGTCCGAAGAGATTCGAGGAACAGATCCCACTCATCCGCCGCGACGATGTTTTGGGCCTGGTAGTATGTCGTGAAGCGTTCGTTGAACATGCTAGATTTTTCGACGAGGTCTGTACGATAGGTATCGTCCCTTTTTTTGCCCTTGGGGTTATTGCCCCTCCGACCACCGCGATTATTCTGGAGATGTGTAAAGACGATGCCATGTTGACGGAGAGGAAGAATTATCCAACGTTTCGGCCCATCGCAAAGCGCGATTTAGATAACAAGAAGACGGGCTTGACTAATTTGTTTTACAACTGCGAGGGGGTCCCAGAGAACCCAGAATATTAAGCAGCTCGTGAGCGCGTTTTTTGAAGGAATGTCACGGAACGTGACGTGTGACAACGACGCGTACACCCTCATCCACGATGCCAGTTGCAATCCCCAGGATACCAACAGCCCCGGGAGGCATTAAATCCTACTACCAGGCAAAGATTGAGGCGGCAGAGCTCACCATAAATGAGAAAACTCAGAATCTGCGACGTCTCGAGGCGCAGCGGAATGCTCTCAATGCTCGAGGTACCCGCACACGCTTTCGCCAAATTTCAAGGCTCATTATTCGTTTGTCTAGTCCGTCTTCTGAGAGAGGAGCTGCAGCTGCTGCACGAGCCCGGGAGCTATGTCGGCGAAGTCGTAAAAGTAATGGGAAAGACCAAGGTGTTGGTCAAGGTGCAGCCAGAAGGCAAATACAGTGCGCCCTTTGCTTCACCATATGTTTTCAATGAAAACTCACCGTTCTGCTCGCAGTTGTCGACATTGATTCCGAAATCGACGTCGCGTCATTAACACCCACCCTCCGCATTGCCCTGCGTTCCGACTCGTACACAATACACAAAATTTTACCCAGCAAAGTCGACCCCCTCGTCTCGCTCATGATGGTCGAGAAGGTGCCCGACAGCACGTACGAGGTCGTCGGTGGGCTCGACAAGCAGATAAAGGAAATCAAGGAGGTCATCGAGCTCCCCGTCAAGCACCCCGAACTCTTCGAAGCCCTCGGCATCGCCCAGCCCAAGGGCGTGCTACTCTACGGCCCGCCTGGGACAGGCAAGACGCTCCTCGCGCGCGCAGTCGCGCACCACACCGACTGCAAGTTCATCCGTGTCAGCGGAAGCGAGCTTGTGCAGAAGTACATTGGCGAGGGTAGCCGCATGGTGCGCGAGCTGTTCGTCATGGCGCGCGAGCACGCGCCGAGTATCATCTTCATGGACGAGATCGACTCCATTGGCAGCTCGCGCGGGGACGGCGGGGGCAGCGGTGGGGACTCGGAGGTGCAGCGCACAATGCTAGAGCTTTTGAACCAGCTCGACGGATTTGAGCCGTCGAAGAACATCAAAGTCATCATGGCCACTAATCGAATTGGTGCGCCCGTCTCTATTGTCCACCCTTTGCGCGCTAACAGACGGCAGACATCCTCGACGCGGCACTCCTGCGACCCGGGCGAATAGATCGCAAGATCGAATTCCCGCCGCCAGGGCCTGAGGCGCGTGTATCTATCCTCCGTATTCATTCTCGCAAGGTTCGTCGCATGATTCCTTCGCTGCATGTTCCTGACTTTCTTAGATGTCGTTACAACGCGGCATAAATCTGCGCGCTCTGGCGGAGAAGATGGGACAGTGCTCTGGTGCAGAGGTCCGCGGTATTTGCACAGAGGCTGGTGAGTCTTCATCCATAGTTATCCTATCGCTTTTGCTAACCCTGCTCCAGGCATGTATGCTCTGCGGGAGCGCAGACAGCACGTCACGCAGGAAGACTTTGAGTTTGCGGTCGCGAAGGTGCTGAAGAAAAACTCGGAGGGCAATACGTCGGTCAACAAGCTGTTCTCGTAGATTATAATCCAGTTTTTGTCCGTCTATGCCGGGTACATTTATTTTTTCGACCACATGCCGCCCATAAGAGATCGACTCCGCTACAGCGAGATACGGTGGTGGATACTCCCCTCCATCTTCCTCCGCTCCTGAACCACCAGCTGCCTTCTCATCTCGTCCTCAACCTCCCCTTGTATAATCTGCATGCCCACATGAAAAGCCTCGTCCCACGCATGCGTTTTAAGCCGCGGCTCAATTTTCGCGCGCAGCACGCTCGGGATGCCCTTCATGTACTCCCAATCCGCCTCTCTCGCCGTCAGCTTCTCATACTGCATCAAATTAAACGCAATCGTCAAGAACCGCCGGTGGTACTGCGCAAAATCCTCCTGGCACTGGACGTTGGCGCTGCTGTACCGCGCGGTGAGCTGGTGGAGGTGCGTCAGGCAATACCGGTTCTTAGGGTCCGCGCCGGGGTAGAGCTTCATGATCTCTGCCTTGAACCCGCCCCACTTGATGCCGTCGGTCGCATAGTGCTGCCACAGCTCCTCTATCTCTGGAGCGACGTAGTAGAGCGCCAACTTGATCTTGGCTGCTGCGGATTGGTCCTCGGAGGACACCAGCAGCTCGTCGATGTCCTCGAAGTAGCGGCTGAGTGATAGTGGCTGCCCTTCGTCGAACCGAGGGGCGTCTTCCGAGCGACGGGAGGGGAGTCGGTGGGGCATATGCATATGCGGAGAATTGGTTGGGATCAATGGACACTAGTCAGGACGAGAAGCAGGAGACCTTCATGGCCAGGAACGACCGCAAAAAAGTAAGGAGCTGTCCCGATGACGGATCAGCTTCCCGATTGGGATACTAACGTTTTGCATCCGCTTTTGGCCCGATGATCCGGGAAGGGACAGTCCGTCCAAGTGAAAGTTGAGAGTGAAAGATTTTCAATGGTTCCTTGCAAGCAAGGAGATGGCGGGTGACTTCCCATAGCCATAGATTATTTTGCCAGATTATCCGAGCTTCGTTGAAGGTGCCAATGATGAGATCAATCTGGACAGGCCAAATTTTCTTGTGAAATCTAATCTGAGCATTAACATATAATCGCACTTCAGGCCCCCATCATTGCCCCGTATTTAAAAGAATGGGAAGATCGCATGGGAATGAAAAATTCCCGTGGACTGACCTCGACCATTGGAAGTGAATCTGGCCCAAGTAACACTCCGTAAAGCAAATTCATTGGGGGGTAGCTACCCCCGTACAGATTCTGGTACGTTTGCGGGTAATGGAACTGATCGGGTCCTGACATCTGTCTCGGCAAAATACTCAGATATTTTCGAGAATATATCTATCGCTATGGGAAGTCACCCAATAATTGGGACTCGCGGGAATATTCAGGCGTCAGCACAACAGCAAGTTCTGCTTCGTTCTTAATACTATCCCAGCACATTTAGTCCTTCACTCCAGATTTAATTTTTGGCTCTATATTTCCCATTTGTAGGTTCTTTGGCAATGTCCGTAAGATAAAAAAAAATGAAAAGTAAATAATGGGAATATGAACACCAATAAGTAGAACAATGAACTCATAGGTAGGTACGAAATACTATTTGCTGAAGGGATTCGAAAATTTCTAAAATCTTGATTTTTTTTGACAACTTCAACGAGAAAGTACGTCTCCTGCCTGCAGCGCAAAATACGGTAGTTTTATCCGATTGATCCCGTCCACGCGCAAAAGAAGAAGGTTGCAGCTTATCGGCTTCGAGGTTAAAGGGTGAGTTGATGCGGATAGAATATCATAATTTAATTTCCTTACCACAATGTGGACCATCTTTACTGAATGTGGTCAGCAGCAAATTCAAAAAAGAAAAAAGGGGAATAGCTTGGACGTACCGCTCCCGTGGCGACATACTCTAGTTCACTGCCAGTGATATATACACCAAGCGAAGCAATGATCGAAAGAGTGTAGAGCAGTCCAGATTCGAAGAATAATCTAGCCACTCTTGATAGAAAGTGAGGTTGGATATCCCCTATCAGTTCAGGGAGAGATTGGATGCTGACGAGCCGGCGAATTATCAGGTCTACCAGTGTTGATGTATTTAGAACCGTGCTGGAAAGAGTGAAGGTTGAATTCAAACACACATGTCGTTACGCTACTCGTCGCCAATGTCAGGAGTATGCTGGCTGTCAAAATAGGTCGCATGCTGGGGTCGTCCAGGCTCGAGCCTTTCGGGAGCATTGCTTCACGGTATGCAGTGAGAGTGCATATGACTACCGGATATCGAGCCTTTGATCTCCAGGCTAAAATAAAATAAATTGAACGCACCACTCATAGCTACCCATATTGAACCTGGCAACGCGATGGCTCGCCATTTCCTGTCGTACAGGACGTAGCAGCGATATATCTGGAAGCATTGAACATTAAAATGAATTAGATATTATGTTATGCGGTCAGAACTCTTACAAGAAGGGTGTCGCCGATGATCACCTGTGCCGCATCCTCAACGGCCACTATCCAATGTTTCCATCCCCTGTTCTGGCTGTGGTAAAATTCCCGAGCGCCCCCAGGCCCGTCATAATTGACGAACGCTTCAAGAACATCCTGCAATGACATCACCGCGCTGAAGGTCGAAATGAAGAACATCAGGGCAGTCGCGACAACAATTGGGTATTTGATTTCATGGCGGGACTTGAGGTGTATTTTGCTTTGGTTTGCAGAGAAGAGAAGGGAGCGCATGGATAGAACAAATGTGGTGAACAGTATGCCTGAAGATGAAAATAGTCAGGAGGGTTTATAGATGGGCAAAGCAATACGCGCCATATAAGACGCAGCTTACGAAGAGGGCAATTAACCGAGCAGTATGGGACTGCACGTCTGCCATGATGTACGAAGATGGGGCCAGAGGAAGACGGAGGAGGTTTGGTGTCCATGATATGGGATACTCATATAGCTCTGTTCGAAGCACATCTGTCGACCCCGGGGAATATCAGTCAGTACCTTGGGTGAGGCACTGCTCTTCAAGTTTAGTTGGTGAGTGGGTGTACTGTATCCGGCAATGAGGCGTTTCAACGGGAGTCCATTGTTGTGTCCGTCCTAACTCCGAAACTCTGCCCAGAATTCTGCTACTGCTGACATGGATGAAGAGGCCATCGCTCCGTGCACTGCGGCGGTGCACAGATTTACCTCTATTGGGAACACAAATCCAACAGCGAATCCCGTCCGCCGAATATCCGTTTCCCACGGAAACTCCACCTAGCTTCGCTTCGCTTCCCATCGGTTTAGAAATGAAGACCCAACGCCAGTGAGCATCGAGCGTAGGTTGTACGATGGAGTGATTATTCTGGAGATGACGGTGGTCAGAAGCGAAGATCCAGCCAGGATTCAGCGGCAATGATCATCAGTCGGCTGTAAACCAGAATTCTATATATGAACCATGGTACAATGCTAGCGCTGCACCGCAAGTGCGAAGAAATTACTAGAAGCGGTCATAATGCGCTGCGCATCCGCGAATGAAAATAAACAAGCAGGCAAAAGAAGAATTTGTTCACAGCTGTCAAATTCTCTTGTCGCGGCTTTGAAGGGCCCGCATTTCAATCAAGACAAAGTTGAGGAATCCGTTGTGCCGGAAAAAATGTGACTCACTTGTAAACATTGGACGGACATGAGTGAATCGCACAAGGCGGACTTATATGAATTAAGCTTCTCAAACCTGCGGAAACATGTAATATAGCTACAAAGCAATTAATAAAAACAGATAGAATAGAAACAGAACAAATCGCGTCACAGCGAACCCAGCACCGAAACCAACCACGGGTTGGCCTCGATTTGAGGTTGGAATTTGGCCACGCATCGCTTCAGTTCCTCCAATTGTGCTTCAGGGGAATCGTCCTCCATGACGACATCCTCGCCGTCCGCTCCACCAGACTGGGAAGACCACTCAAGGAGCAGTTCTTCGACAAGTTTGATCCCCTCGTCGGTGAGCTCAGGTGAAAAACCTGAGTCATGTTTCTTTTCTAATGAAGACGATGAGGGTTCGGGCAGCCAGCGCAAAAAAAGTAGAACGACAAACCTCCTCCAAAGTCTTCCAATTCGTCGGCTTTCCGTCTGGCAAGCTAGCCGCAAAGTTGAACAAAAGACGCATTCGGGGCAAGGCGTGAGATACCTTGACGACATTCTCAGGAAAGTTCGCGAGCTGCGCCACATGAATGCCGAAGCTTTGGTCCGAGATTCCTACACGAAACAGATTTAATTTTGGTGTGTTTCAGCTTCATAAGTTCGAGTACATACCGGGCTCCACTTTGTACAGCAGGGTAATCTGCTGTTCCCCGCCGTCCTGGGCATCGTCGACGTGGGCGACAACGTGCAGATTCGTCACATGCGGCAATTGTTGGTCGAGGGCCGTTAGCTCATGGAAGTGGGTAGCAAAGAGACAGAACGCGTGAATCTCGGATGCGATGTGCCTAAGCGGGATCAGCGCAATATCGACGAAGGAGCAGTAATCCAATTACTCGGAAATGGCCCACGCAAGCCCAAAACCGTCATATGTTGAGGTCCCTTCGGTGACACTCAGCAATCTCCACACTTACAGAGGAAATAAAAACGCTCACCTCGACCCAGCTCGTCGATGATAATCAGTGAGTTGCTTGTGGCGGACTAAACATCAACCAATAAGCATATATCGGTGTATTGAACGAGATGAGAGCACGTTGAGAATAGCGGCAGTCTCAAGCATTTCTGCCATGAATGTTGAAACACCCTTCAGCTGGCTATCCCCAGCTCCAACTCGGCACAGTACGGAATCGAATATAGGCAGGCTCGCCTCCGAGCATGGCACAAAACAGCCCGTCTGAGCCATCAATGCAATTACGCCGGCCTAATGTCATGAGTCGCGCTGAACGAAAATTCAGAAGTTGAACATACTTGGCGAATGTACGTGGATTTTCCGCCCATATTCGGGCCGGCTTGAGCATACCTCAGGACAGGTACAGCAGGATGGGTTAGCACGCACTGATTATTTGGAATTCGCTCTTGTCTTTGGCCGACGTCAATTACGAACGAGGCGAGAGTCGAGGGAAACAATACCTTTCACCATTTCAACGTCGTTGGGGATGAAACTGACATCATCCTGGACCTCCAAGCATGGATGTCTTGCATCTCTAAGGATGAGATTGCCGGTTCCTGCGTCACGGGTATAAGATTTTAGCCTTCAATCCAATTAATAAGACTTGCCCATTGGCGTGACCTTCGGCTTGATATAGGGCTCCGGTGCATTCACGGAGACGTGAGCAAAGCTAGACAACAGAGTGAATACACCTGAGTGGGTTCGAGCCAGAATACTCACCTCAGAATTACATCCAGATGAGCGATGACGTTGTCCAGTGACTCGAGTACGGGTGTATATGTGGCTGTGAAATTGAGTCGTTAAATCGATGAGGCAACACGAAACTTACATGCAATACTAACAACCTCTTTGACGAGACCAGACTGTTTTCTGGCGTAATCGACCGTTAAATTCTTTTGATCCTCTGCAAGTGCCTGAAGAGTTTTTGTCGTAAAAAAGACACCGCCCTTCGTCATTCCTAGCTCTGTGTATTTCTTTTTCGACAGATTGTTCCCGTCCTTAGATTAGACATGAGAACGATCAACACATGAAGAAACAAAAGAACCAGACCAACATTTTTGGTCGCACGGAAGCAATACCCATATGTGGCATTATTCTCCAAATGCAACTTTTTCTCGATATCGAGACCAAGATCACGCCCTGCCACTTGGTGCTCCTTGTCCAATCCATCACGAACCTGACGGAGATGTGGTTCAGCCAAACACAGATGGACACTGGAAGTCTCGTGTCGTACCTCATCGAGCTTCTGGGACAACTCCAACAACAGCGGGTCGTAATCCGGCTTGATGATATAGTTGTGATGGTCAAGCTCCTCCAGGTCTATTGTTTGTTCAACCATCTCCGCGTATTTAGCCAGGCCGTTGTTGAATTCCTACAGTATATCGTAGGTGCATCCAAGGGAAAGAAGAGACGAACTTACGCGCAATTTGACCAGATACTGCTCCTCTATCAAAGCGGAATATTCTTCTTGGTCCGTTTGGACATTCTCCAGGGCTTCGATCATTCCCGAGAGCTAAAGGAAGTGGATTATAGCAAAGGGTTAGACGCAATGAGCGGACCAACCTTGAGAACAACTTGGTACACTCGAATAACGTCTTCAAGAGATGCCACACCCTTCTGGAATCGTTTACTCAGACGATGCATGTCTGGCATGAGTTTCAAATATTCGTCCTAAGGTAGAAGTCAACCAAGAGGGCATTAAACGCATAGCAGTATGCAAACCTGGAGAGTGCGACGAGAATTAGAATCCTCTACAAATGTTTCGACAAGATTTTGGCGTTTGTCTGCTCCCCGATGAGCGAACAATCGCGTTCTTTGGCAGAAACTTACGAATTTCATGAAGAGTTGTTAGAGGTTGTTTGAGCCAAGTACTTAACAACCGCGTTCCTTGCGCAGTTTTGCATTTGTTGAGGAGCCCGAGAAGAGTAGTATTCCGGGTTGTTGTTCCCTGTGCACGCATCAGCGCTTGTTTGCAGTAGAGCTATCGCGTAGAGTTAGACTTACTGCATTACCAGGCGCTTCGATTAAATTCAATGCACGTAAAGCGCTTGCGTCAAGTTTCATATACTGAGCTAGATCATGCGTCTTCAGAGTGTACGCGTTGTGGTTGGACGGATCTCCAAGAAGTCCGAGGTAGGTGATGAGGGCTGAAAGAGCAGAAGGAGCATTCGCGAGCTTGAGTTCCGCTGTTCACCTTCGTGAGACGGTGGTTTAAGGGTAGAAAAAAGGCGCATACGAATGATCATCGAAGGGTCAGCTGAAGTTGAAGCTGAGAGGGACTCTGTGGTAGAGAGGAGTCGGGGAAGATCGTCGGCGATGCTTTTTGCTGAGAATTCGCCTGTTGTACATGCGTCAATATTAGCCTCGAAGCGTGTGGTATAGCCGTACTGGGCTTCCTTTCCGTAATAACGACTCCGCACCGATCTAGAACAGCTTTGAGCTTTTTGAGATCGATGTCGCGGTCGGTGTTCCCAGATACCGTGCCCGTAGGGATGAGGGCCTCTTTAACCGAAAGTTGAATGATGAGTGACTGCGGAAATAAGGAACATCAGAACCAGAGCGCAAGAAAAACAATGCAACAAACCTCGATGTTAGAAAACAGGTCATTATCGACAAAATCAAGAACTCCCAACTCGCGCAAGGTAGTATCTGCAAATGCGACGCCCAGCACTTTAGTTTTGGCGTTGCTGTTTCCCGGCACCGCAGAAGAAGATACAGATTTGATTGCCATTACAATTGGTGCCGCCAGTAAGTCGGAACCAGATCCAAACAAAAGATCTTCTACGGCTTGCAAGTTTCCAGGGGAAGCCTGTCTCCAAAAGTCAGAAACTGGGAAGTCGGACGAATTGACTTCCTCGCACCTCTTTGTCTAGTCGAAACTTGACGGATTTCTTCCCTTGACCCGGCTCCGGAACCCATATTTCAATCCTGAGCTGCTTGGAGGTCAGAGCATCTCGCAGAAGTGTTTGCGCGACCGTGGCCTTCAAATTGACGCATGGCAGCCCCGCCGCTCGCCCGCCCTGGCCTAGATACTTGATGACAGAGTTCGTGCGGAAGACATGCGTGGCGACATAGAGAGCATCAGGTCCATATGATGCGTAGTAGTCGTCGTCCCGAAAGAAAAGCCGTAGCGTGCCAGTCTCTGGGGATTTTGCGGGCAGACGTGCAAAGAAGGCCAGAAAGCCTGGGTCGGTTACTTGGTCTAAGGGAGCAAATAGGTAACCAGCATGAAAGACTCAAAGAAGTCATTACCAACAACATCTTGCTCACTATCCTTCTCTTTGCTGTATTGCATGGTGTGAGTGTGAAAAACGAGTGGCTCGTGTCACAGACACGACTGGTCACATATCAAATTTCTCACGTGGTCATGTCACTCGCCTTTTTCGTGTGAATCAAGCGCGCGAACTCTTCCTGACCCAAAAAGCTAAAAATACTTTCTTAAGTTATTTGAAGAAAATGCTGGATTCGAAGGAGAAGGGAATCAATTGTTGGGCGCCGGCCCATCGCGGCCTCGGTCATTACGGCCGGAGTGCCAGTCAGAGATAGCTCCATTTTGAGCTTGCTTAACAACCATGGCCATGTTACATGCTGAAGACGAGGAGTTCTCCAGGAGGGACATACTGTCTCACGAATCCATCTCGGCACTCTTCAATGAACGTCTTGGCCTTGTCCCGACTAGCATAACTTCGCCTCAAAGCCAGGGCGCTTTTCACAAGGTTTATTTTGTCTCGCTATCTGTGAACGAGGGGAAGCGCTGGTCTGGCAGGGATGTCGTGCTTCGAGTGGCGAGGTGAAATACCATGTCCCAGTCGCATTTCTCAGGCATTAATTGGTTACAGAAAAACCATTTTGACAAAGAAAACTGAAAACGAGATGGCTCTGCTTGGGATCCTCCGCAAGGCGCAACTTCCGGTCCCGGAAGTTGTATTCTTTTGTTCCGATCCAGATAACCCTCTGAACTACGAGTACAATTGTCTCGAAAGTAAGTTTAAATCGTGTGTACGCGAGGCTCGGTTGATAATCCCGGTCTTTCAGGGATACCATACCCATCGCTTGCGGATATATGGACCACCTTGTCCCCCGAGCAGCTTGATGATGTGCTCGATCAGATTGTCGACTGCTTCTTGAAGATATTTGCGATTCAAGTTCCTTCAAATCATGGAAGTCTCTCGCTCGACGGCGGATCGGGACCGGTATTGGAAGAGACCATGTGGCAATTGTAAGTGTCGGTTGTTAACGCGTCATGCATTTATAACGGCTCTAGACCTGATATTACGCGCTACTTCCACGCTGATCCATATAACTTGACCGCGGAGACATTTTCCACGCTGAATCCCACTGGGTCTTATTCAACCTGGGTTGCGTATATTTCTGCCTTTCTAAAAACCTACCACCACATCATATCGATCCATCCGTCCGTCTCCTTCCTCCTGGACCTTCTGGACCCGCTCCAGAGTCTCATAGCGAAGCTAGATGCGTCTCAAGGATCACAGGACGCATGGGTGAAGAGACTCGTAGACGAACCAGGCTTACGCGGCCGACTATTCCATCGCGACTTTCACTTTGGCAATATGCTGGCTGATGAGGATGGGAACATCAAGGCTATTATCGACTGGGAATTTGCGGGAATCGGGGTTCGTGCTTTTCTTCTACTTACTTGTGGTGTGGCTGAGACCCACCTAGGCATCATTTGCAAAACGATCATCTATAATCCGCAACTGCGTCGGCTACCTCAGATGTTTACCTGAGCCTGCTCCGCCTGGAGCGCAGTTGCTGATAAATACATGGGAAGCAGAGTTTCTCTCTCGCCTCCAACAGCGTTCTCCTCCGATTGCGGCGATTTGGAAACACGAGACGAATGGAAATGAGATACTGGGCGAGGAAGGCTCCGCCCTCAGTGACATCAGAGAATATCTGCGAGCGTGCTTAGAAGTTGGCGTCAGAGGCGGAGAGAGAGTGGTACTGGCGCGCGGTGAATGGAAGGACGTCGTAAAAAATGGTTTGAACCTTCTGAGTTAGTTAGTTCAGTGTTCATCAAAGGTCAATTCAACATCCATGGCAGCTCACCGATGAATTCTAATTGTACATGCTGCGTTTTCTATTCTAAACACTCAATTCAACTTTATCACTTTTCGCAATTGCGTCCTGTATCTCCTTGTCCGCCAACGCCGGTTCAACCCACAATTTGAGGAAGGAATCAACCTGTTCCGGAGCGCGGCCGATAAAGCTTTCAGGCTTGAGCAATTGCTCTAGATCATCCTTTATGGGATCAAAGTAGGAGTCGGAGCGGATACGTTCGATGAGATCGTTCTCGAGACCGAGCTGTTTAACTTGATGCGCCGCTTCATGAGAAAGAACCTGGAGATACCATTGTTAATTAGGATCTCCGAGGCATTGAACGTACATACCCGGATTTTCTCATGCGCGACTTGCCGATCGCCACCCTTCTTGACAAGAGCCATAATGATGTTCTCTGTGGCCATGAAGGGGAGCTCCTGTGCGATGCGACGTGCGATGACCATGGGATACACGACGAGACCTTCGGAAATATTTTGCAGCGTCGAGAGAACGATATCGGCCGTAAGGAAGGCCTCGGGCAACGTTATTCGGCGGTTGGCACTGATATATTATGGTTAGAGGGAAAGAACTGATGCAGCAAGACATGCAATACCTATCATCCAACGTCCTCTCGAACCACTGCACCCCGGCGGTCATCAGCGCATTTTGGTGCAGCACCATCAAATGCCTCGCAAGGCTGCAGACACGTTCGGAGCGCATTGGGTTACGCTTGTAAGCCATCGCAGAAGATCCTATTTGCGTCGACTCAAATGGCTCTTCGATTTCCTTTGGTGTGATCGGTAAAGGCCCCGGAAGTAGAGCGTAGCAAAAACCTTGAGGTTGGCAAGCAATCTAATATCCGTGGCCATTTTGTGTGCTGTAGCCCCAAGAGATGCGAGCGGTGCGAGCACATCGACATCAACCTTTCTCGAATACGTCTGCGATGTAACAGGATAGGCATACTTGAAGCCGCAAAGATCGGTGACGAGACGATCCAGCCATTGCACCTGGTAATTCGAACTGTAAATTTTCATGCAGAACGGATTGCTTTCAGTTCACCTTGGAGTGGTCCCCGTCAAATAAGGCCAGAAAACTAGCCTGGGTCCCGGTGGTGCCTTTGACTCCGCGGAAGCCGAGATCATCGCGCGCGCGCTTGATGTTGCGCAGGTCCCAAAGCAGTTCCTAAACTTCGTCAAGAAATCGCTCTGCACGCACAACTAATTGTGTACTTGGATCCATAGCGTGGTTCGCTTGCCAACAGTCGTCAACTGCGCCGGCTGAAAATGTGTAAATCCCAGAGTCGGAAGGGCCTTATATTGCGCAGCAAATGTGGAAAGCCGAGAAATCAACACCGACAACGAGCGAATAAGATAATCGAGTCCCGTGCGCAAAAATATGAGGTCCGCGTTGCTGCAAAATAGAGAAGATTATTATCAAATGATAAATATCGGGAAGAGACCGCCAACTCGGTAACATAACACGAAGTTGCGCCCAAACTGAGTAGGAAGGTCGGTGAATATTACGATACAACTCTTTATCGATTTCTTACTGAATGATTCCCGCCGCGGCTGGTGCAACGGTCCCGAACGTATGGACGTGCGCCATCACATCGTGGCGCCTCTTCTTCTCCTCTTCCGCTGCAACGGCAAATTGCTCAGGCGTCAAATGCTGGACGGCAATTCAGATTCTGGTCAATTAACTCGCCCGGATATCGCACCAGATTTTCCTGCATCTGTAGGATGGCATCGTCGGGAATAGGGAGCCCCAGTTCCTTTTCAGCTATTGCGAGGTTGAGCCAGAGCTTTCGCCAAGTGTGGAAGCGATTCTACGGGTGGATCAGAGCCAGAAGCCGCAAGACGGCGTGGACACACGGCAGGAGAGAACAGATGAGCCATTTCTTTGCTTGCATAGCGGCTGTAGTTGTTTTAGAGATATATAAGGCCAAAGAAAAGCGTATCGACCTGGAAAGAGGCGTCTGGTATGTTTCAAAGTTCTCCATCGTGATGGCAGAACGCGTCGGCTAAGTGCCAAACAAGCGCAATCGGCGCGTCGGGATTCCACAAGCATCAAACTAAAGCGCGGTCTGCTGTGTGCTATACTCGCTCGATACTCGCATACAAATGCTCATGATTTCATGGTACATACACTGATACAATTACTGGTTTGAATTCCTTATTCCTCTCCTGAGGCATTACTCCTTGAAAGTGATCGTCTTGGTGCGCAAGAACTCTTCAATGCCGAACTGCCCATTGAAACGCCCCCACCCGCTACTCTTCGTACCACCGTGCGGAAGGTTCGCCTCATCGTGCACGCTCATGCTATTAATATGGACCGAGCTGCGAAAAGAATTTGTTAAGATCAGTTGAATTCGAACGGAATGCACTCATGACTGCTTACCCGCACTCAAGCTTCTTCGCCACCCTGAGACCCCGGGCCAAGTCGCGAGTAAACACTGCGTTGTTGAGCCCGTAGTCGCTGTCATTCGCAATCGCCACCGCCTCGTCCTCGCTCTTCACCGCGATGATGCTCACGCTCGGCCCAAAGCTCTCGTCGCGGTAGAGCGACATCTCGGGCGTCACGCCGTCGACAATGAGCGGACGAAGCCGCGTAGCAGAGGGGGCACCCGTGTCTGGATGCGGCTCATCGCCAGTGTGGTCGCCGTGAAGCAGCTTGGCGCCCTTTCCCAGCGCGTCCGCGACTAGGGCCCGGTTGCGTGTGACTGCCGGTGCCTGCACAAGCACAGGTGCAGGCCCGTTCGCAGGCAAGAACCCGCTGACCGCCTTCTGCAGCGCCGGCCGGAACTTGTCGACGATGTCGGCGTGCACTAGAATGCGCTCCGTGCTCATGCATATCTGGCCCGCATGGAGGAAGGCGCCGAGGACGCACTGCATGGCAGCGAGGTCGATGTCCGCGTCCTCGAGCACGATAGCGGCGGCCTTCCCGCCGAGCTCCATGATGCAGGGCTTCAACGCGCGCCCGGCCGTTGCTGCAACGATGGAGCCGACTGCCGTACTGCCCGTGAAATTGACCTTCTTGACTACAGACGCGGTGATGAGCTGGTTCGTGATCGCTGCCGACTCCTCGCGCGGGGTGTAGAGGATATTGAGGGCGCCTGCAGGCAGGCCCGCATCAGTGAATGCACGTCCAATATGATAGAAGCAGCGGGGACTGAGCTCAGAGCCCTTCAGCACGCAGGTGTTACCAGCGGCAAGCGCGTAAAGGACAGCCCTGACTCCGAGAATATACGGCGCGTTCCTGCATGGCGAGTTAATGAGCGCACTATTCCCGCAAGGTGCTCATCGGGCATACCAGGGCGCGATTCCCAGGACGACGCCATACGGCTCTTTCACGAGAAGCGCACTGGTGCCATCTTCCTGACAGATCGGGATGTTGCCCATGATGGCGCTGCACCTGCCAGCGGTGTCCCGGAGGTGCTCTGCGGTGGTTGCTACATTGAAAGCGGCAAAAGGGTCCGGCGAGCCTGTCTCTTCGTTCATATGAGCCTTGAGCTCATCGGCGCGTTGCTCAAGCAGATCTGCGACTTTGAGCAAGATAGTTCGGCGGGCTGCGGGTTTGGTCTTAGACCAGATGGGAAAGGCGGCGCTTGCGGCAGCAAGGGCGGCTTCAGCATCGGCGGATGAGGCGGACGAGCAGGACCAGATAGTCGTATGGGATACGGGCGAAACAACTGGGAACGTCGAGGTCGAGGTCTTCTCCTGGCCGTTGATTAGCAGCGGGATAGTGTACATTGTGACGGTGGGTGCGCTTATAAACGGCCTCAACCTTGTTATTTATGAGCGAATGGACAGGGGATTCATAATCAATTGAATCCAGAGCCAAATGCAGCCATGGCCCCAAAACGTGAGTGTGATATTCCCCGCTGGGCATGAGGCCCCTATCTTCCAATAGGCTGTTTTCGCTACACTTCGCCGCTCTTCGCTACTATGTATCTTGAGTATCAGTTCCTCGTAGACGAAAGATATCCAAGAAAGGAATCTTGCGGTACAGTTTTCGGCATATTTAGCCTGAGTAATTTTGAAATTTGAATCACTCATCAAACACTGAGTTCATAAAATTGTGTTAAAATTAAAGGAGACAGAAAAATAGACGGTGGCTCAGGATTAAACCGAAGGCGTGGGGCTTATAAAGTACATAGAAACGGAGGGGGGAGTCGCTGGGGTCATGGACGAGGTAGAACTTGAGCATTCGGACCGCCACGTCTTCCTGGCCCTTGTGGACGCCGGACGCGCACCTATGTGCTGAGGCGTCCTGGCTGAGGGTGGCGCTGTCGCCGATCGAGAACTCGTTGTCCGCCCTAGATAAAAAGCCTCGCTTTCCCACCACGCATTTGTTGACCCATTCTCCGGAGCTCCATCCGCCGTTTCATGCGGCGCAGCCTCCGCGCCCACCCACCACGAGAATGTCGTGGTAGTAAGTAGCTATTAAAGAGCGTCGAGGCCAAACCTCTGTCCGCAGCGTTCTTCGCCCGAAGCATCGCGAACTCCTCCGGCAGTGGAGAGGTTGTTGGCTAGGAGCCTGAGCACCTTGTCCACCCTGTTCTCAGATGAAAATCCGACACGGAACTGGCCCAGTCCTCATCGTCGAGCGGGAAAACGGAGAGTACTGGTAGCATGTGGGTGACGTTGTCGGGAATAGCAGCTGTAACCGCACCGAGGTCACGGATGTGCGGGGCG
The DNA here is from genome assembly GCA_029282285.1 of Mycena rebaudengoi. Taxonomy (NCBI): domain Eukaryota; kingdom Fungi; phylum Basidiomycota; class Agaricomycetes; order Agaricales; family Mycenaceae; genus Mycena; species Mycena rebaudengoi. The sequence continues at coordinate 202,795 of JARJCX010000061.1, forward strand.
GCGGATCCTGAACGGAGAAGCCCCTTGTCGATGCGGAGATCGGCCGCGTTATTGATGCTAGTGGAAGCCAGCCACTTTAGTCCTGTCGCTGCCGGGAGGCATGACTAGCGGACCCTTCGTAGAGCTCGAAGCAGCGGGTGTAGTAAGCGCGCACCCTCCCGATTGGAATTGAAGTCTGGCTCCCGCGTCAATACCGGGGCGTAGTCATAACTGCAAGTTTACCTCCCGGGTAGGAAGCCGCCAGAACCATGAATCGGCCGCCCTGGACAATTGGGTCGGGGACTTGATGAAATCCAGGGTGGCAGTCCACGTCTCGTCTGGGATCCAAGCCGTTGTGAAGTCGTAGTGAAGCAGGACCGATCCAGGCTGTGCCGCTCACGAAAAAGGTTACCACCTCTGGACCAGTCATATGGAGAATGGGGAGGTTCGCAGCGACATGCAGGCAGAAGATCAGGGAGAGGAACGTCCTCTTGCCTGTGATGAGACCGTTCAGCATGAACTCGATACCTGAGGCGGCAGCCGACCTAGACCGGTGATCACAAGCAAGCCTAGACGTTGAAAGACGCCGAGCTTGTCAACGAAAAGGGTTTGGATACTCGTTTTCGGGCCGAGGGCCTCGATTCGGAGGTTATCGGGGCGAGGAGTGGGGACTGGGAACCTGTTTTTCTCGAGGAGCACCTGGCGCTCTCGCTGAAGCTGAAACAATTTGAGAATGCCCTTGATGAGCCTGTGATATTCGAGGGGGACCATGGTATGACGGGCGGGACGAGAGGGAGCGGGGGAGAACCAGACTTTCCCTTGTTTGACGGGTCCGAGAGCTGGTGAAGAAGAATGCGGATTTGCAATGGCAGGCTCCAGAATCGCGGGTGTCCATGATGGCTGTTGGAGGTTGTGCGCAAAAATGTTCGACTCGGGGAGAAAGTGCTTGAATGGCAAGAGCGCACTTAAAGCATGCACAGCCTTGCCCAAGGGATTCGGATCCATAGCGCTATTAGCAGATAAAAGAGCGGGAAAAACGCGTAAAGTCATAAAGATTTCGACAAAATTCGAGCTACATAGCGAGGGTGCAGTACACGGCATGTGGATGGAAGTTAATAGGCTCGCCTTCGTGCACAAAGTACCGCTTCATTCCTCGTCATCATCCTCATCTTCGTCCTCATCGTCCTCATCGTCCAAATCCCACAGCCCCACGTCCTCGTCGCTCGCAAGGTCACCCTCCCGCTCAAGGAACCACTCTTCGGTGTAGACGTCCTCGGGGAAAATATCATTAGGCACGTCCACCGTAAGCAGACGTGCAATGTCTGGATCATTCTCGTCCACGGCCATCTCGGCGATCCCGTCAGCGATGGCTGCGACATCGCCGTCGGTGGCTGCGCTTTCGATGAATCCCGGATACACTCCGCTACTTTGAGGAAGTCAGTCTGCTGCCGATACGGAACAATAGAGGAATGACACTACCTTACGGAAGAGATGACCCAGTAATCCTTCTCGAACACCTGCCGCACGGCAATATCCAAGTTGTCCTTGGGCTTGAGCAGACTGGTAACGCGTCGGGGTACCTGGATCTTGATAGGCTTATCGGGCGTAGGTGCGCCTTCTACATAGAGCTCAGCACTCGACGAGTAGAATTGAAAGAAAATCCACCATCGTCTTCATTCCTAGCAATTACCCAATTTTCGCCGACAATCAAGACGGTGAACGATCCCGAGACCTCAGGGTCAGTCAAAGCAACAGTCCGCGCTTGGCCGCCCAACGCTGGTTGATAGAAGTTATCCTGCTGGTAGAGCACCCACGAGGCACGCTTGCAGCGATTCTCCCCCAGGAGCGAGGCGCAGATGTCTTTAGAAACACGCTGTGCGCTTTCGAGGCGATCTGCGGGGATGTGATTGTGCTCGATCAGGAAATCGACGAGACTGCGGCAGTTTTTCCCGATAAAAGCCGTTTTAGAGGTGGGCTCGAGGCGTTCCATGATGATGTCCTCGGACACTGCGGTGAAACATTATCAACCTCTGGTTTGGAGTGACAATGTAATGCCTAACTCGCAATCTCGTCCGCAAACATCTCGATTTCGGCGGCGATGTAGCAGAGGCGGTCGATCAGCGGTGTCTCTTTGTTGGCTTCCCCATTTACTGGATGAAGTGAGGCTCATGGCCTACACAGAGTAGGAGGACCTCAGTACCTTTGGCTGTCCATATTAGAAAAGCCCGCGCAAAATTTTTGGCAGATTGATAGTCTTTCTGAGGTAAGGTCCGCTGGCAATTTTGCACCCAGGAGGCGAAAATAGCAGCCATTGAGAATTCCTTCAAAAAGGTATGAGTTGGATCCCGCCTTGCGGATTCCGGCGTACAGGGGAATCCGATAGAGACGCCATTCGGCGGGTCGACGGTCAAGAGAAGGCACGAAATGTCACCTGCACGTGGGCTTTGTCACAAACCCCACTCAAAACCCTGCCAGCTGGGGCCATAAACAAAGACGGTACGCCATGCGCACCCCTTCCCACCTTTGACGGCCTGCTACACTACTTGTTGCCCTCCATGATTGATGCGGACGAGGAGTCTCCACTGGCAGACTACTCGCCCTCACACTCTGGGGCGGCCGCACAGCATGATTATCAACCTATATTTCAACCAGTAGTAGGTTATAATACAATTCACTTTAGGATGAAGATCAGCGAAGCTAGGTTAGAATGCAACCGGTCATAGGTTAACCCATATAGGATGATAACTAACCAAAAACCGTCATTTTTAACCTATCCTCGGGGTCAAAGATTCCGCTGATATTCAACCTACTCCTGAATAAAATCAGTAACCCGCATGGCAGTGCATTTCTCATCCAGCACTACTGTAGGTTGTGGCTAATCCAAAATGAGATTATATTCACATGTATGTATATGGGTACAAATACGGACGCTCCCGCCATGCCACCACACCTCCCAATGTAACAGGCCCCGGTGTCAGCACTACTCAGAGCCCGACGTCTTGGCTGAGTTATGTACACTGCGGCACAGGTCCCACGCACTGCAGGATGGTCAGTACACCGATAACCTGTCATGGAGTCTGCGAAACAGCACCTTTCCGGCAGCTCCGAGGCTACGCTGACTGAGGGAAGCGATGGGCAAAAATAGCGGCTCCTGACTGTGGAACGGCCAGTAGGCAGAATGAAGAGCTGGAGTACACAACTTACAATGGCGGGGTGTCCATCACTGCTAGGGGAGGTATTGCGTTTGGATCGCCACGTACAGGACCAGCAGGCTCGGGGGTGTGGGATTGCGGTGAGGAAATTGAAGATAAGAAAAGTCTGAGTGGGAGCCAGGAAGTGCAGGAGACCTGAAGACAGGTCTTGACACAAAAGCGCGCTGCTTGAGGTACCAGAGGCTTTGAAGCTTGAAGGCGTCGCAAAGAGTTGATCAAGACTTGCAGGGTGCTTGAGGCAGGCTTGAAGCAGGCTTGAAGCTTTCTTGAGGCCTTCTTGAAGGACGTTCTTGAGCACTTTGAGCGAGGCCAAGGACGGGGGGGAGTGGTGGGGAGAAGCAAGAGAATGGCGCTCTGGCACGTCAACCATCTGTCAAAGTCACGCGATCCAAGTATCCGGTGATCGGACAAGCGGAGTTTGAAATACTTAGGAAAATACATGTACATCTTCTACCACCCGCAAGCTACTCAATGGTCACCGTCGGCGGTGGCACCTCAGCCCTCAACTCGGACCATTACAGTCAAGTATTCTACAAAAATCCCATCAGCTGAAAGATATTTATGCGAAATGTTACGGATGAACCTATCACAGGTTGAAATTTGGCATAGGTTGATCAATGCCAGAGCACCAGTCGATTTAATGTCATTCTTGAATAGGATGATTTTGGTAGGATACAAAGCATCCTAAAAAATAGGTTGAAACAAATCAACCTAACACCAGTCGAAAATAGGTTGAATGTTGCTTTTCAACCTAAAACCTACTGAACATCATACTGTGTTAGCTTCATAGTGACAACTTTCCCACATTTGCTTGATATTTGCCGATTCTCCTATCAGGACAAGAGTGTTGCGAGTGACCTGTTGAGAATCTACCAGCACCTTATCAAAGGGAAGCACAATGGCGTATTCAGCCCCCTCAGCCAAGTGTTGTGGGCCTCGAACAACGTGCCTGAGTATGGCAGGAGCGGTACTAACGCCTCCGAACTCCTCATCACCAACATCCTGAAAGACATAGAAACTTCTCCCTTCGACGATGGCTCCTTCCCGCCCTCTATCCCTGGGGAAATCACATACAATATACAACACCGATACCCCTCTGAGTCTGTGCGGTATTGGCAGAGGGACAGGTTCACGCTCTGCCACAGGAATGATCGGCCTTCTGCTGCATGCTTCCTGGGGTCGCAAACTACCCACGTCTTAGATAAACATGGCGAAGAAGTAGGAAACGAATGTGCGTATAGTAATGAACGGCAACAAGGGTTGAAGGCCCTATATTTCAAGGTGAGCTTTCTCTCTCCTCGGCCGTCCTCATAGCAATATAGGCATTCTTACATATACATTGTCTGGAACAGCATGTGAGGAGGACGGCCGCAGCCGCTCCTCGGTCCACAACCGCCGAGCTGAAGGCGGCTTCTGTGGGCCCATGCCCCATTCCCGTTCTCTACGGCTTCATCTATGCGGGAGACAAATGTGTGCTCCTGAAGCGAGGTATGACGCTTCGTCTCTTTCAGCAATGTGAATCATCGTCCTCTTTACAGCTCAAGGCGAAGACTGCGACAGCAGCCTCATTCACGGTCTGGCAGTTTCACCCGTCCACGCTGCTGCTGGGGCCAAACGCGAATAGTCCTTTACTTGCGATGCTTGTGGCTGCTCACAGGCAAGTAAAGGACGATGCTCCACGGCGGCCGAGCCCAGAGCGGTGGGCAGTGTTACTCTCCCTCATCAAAGCTGAGCGCAAGAGGTTCAAACAGGAGCAGATCCAACAATCTGTCGAAAAATAAATACACTGAGCTAGGAATGACGAAGGGCCGCAAGGGCGGCGCCTTTTTCCGACACTAACTCTTCAGGCACTTGCAGAGGATCAAAATAATTTAACGGCCGATTACGCCAGGAAACAGTCTGGTCTCGTCAAAGAGGTTAGTATTGCATGTGAGTTTTGTGTTGCTAGCATCGATTTAACGACTCAACTTCACAACCACATGTACGCCCGTACTCGAGTCGCTGGACAACGTCATCGCTCATCTGGATGTAATTCTGAGGTGAGTATTCTGGCTCGAATCCACTCAGTTGTATTCACTTTGTTGTCTAGCTTCGCTCACGTCTCCGTGAACGCGCCGGAGCCCTATGTCAAGCCGACGGTCGCAAGTCTTGTCAATTGGATCGAAGACTGAGATCTTATACCCGTAACGCAGGAACCGGCAATCTCATCCTTAGAGACGCAAGACGTCCATGCTTAGAGATCCAGGATGATGTCAGTTTCATCTCCAACGACATTGAAATGGTGAAAGGTATTATTTCTCCCGACTCTCGCCTCGTTCGTAATTGACGTCGGCCAAAGACAAGAGTGAATTCCAAATAATCAGTGCGTGCTGACCGATCCTGCTGTACCTCTGTCCTGAGGTCATTCTAAGCCGGTCCGAATATGGGCGGAAAATCCACGTACATTCGCCAAGTAGTATGTTCAACTTCTGAATTTTCGTTATGCGCGACTCACGACGTTAGGCCGGCGTAATTGCATTGATGGCTCAGACGGGCTGTTTTGTGCCATGCTCGGAGGCTAGCCTGCCTATATTCGATTCCGTACTATGCACAGTTGGGGCTGGGGATAGCCGGTGTTTCAACGTTCATGGCAGAAATGCTTGAGACTGCCGCTATTCTCAACGTGCGCTCATCTCGTTCAATATACCGATATATGCTTATTGGTTGATATTTAGTCCGCTACGAGCAATTCACTGATTATCATCGACGAGCTTGGTCGAGGTGAGCGTTTTTATTTCCTCTGTAAGTGTGGAGATTACTGAGTGTCACCGAAAGGACCTCGACATACGACGGCTTTGGGCTTGCATGGGCCATATCCGAGTAATTGAATTACTGCTCCGTCGTCAATGTCGCGTTGATCCCGCTCAGGCACATCGCATCCGAGATTCACGCGTTCTGTCTTTTTGCTACTCACTTCCACGAGCTAACGGCTCTCGACCAACAATTGCCGCATGTGACGAATCTGCATGTCGGCGCCGATGTAGACGATACCCAGGACGGCGGGGAACAGCAGATTACCCTGCTGTCCAAAGTGGAGCCGGGTATGAACTCGGACTTATGTAATTGAAACAAACCAAAACTAAAACTGTTTCGTGTGGGAATCTCGGACCAGAGCTTCGGCATTCATGTGGCGCAGCTCGCGAACTTTCCTGAGAATGTATCTCACTCCTTGCCCCGAATGGGGTTTTTGTTCAACTTTGTGGCTAGCTTGCCAGACGGAAAGCCGACGAGTTGGAAGACTTTGGAGGAAGTTTGTCCTCCTATTTTCTTTGCACTGGCTGCCCGAACCCTCATCGTCTCCGTTAGAAAAGAAACATGACTCGGGCTTCTCACCTGGGCTCACCGATGAGGGGATCAAGCTTGTCGAAGAACTGCTCCTTGAGTGGTCTTCACAGTCTGGTGGAGCGGACGGCGAGGATGTCGTCATGGCGGACGATTCTCCTGACGCACCCTTGGAGGAACTGAAGCAATGCGTGACCAAATTCCAACCTCAAATCGAGGAGAACCCGTGGTTGGTTTCGGTGCTGGGTTCGCTGTGATGTGATTTGTTCTGTTTCTGCTCCATCTGTTTTGATTAATTGCTCTGTAGCTATATTACATGTTTCCGCAGATTTGAGAAGCCTAATTCTTATAAGTCCGCGTTATGCGTTTCACTCATGTCCGTCCAATGTTTATAAGTAAGTCACATTTTTTTCCAGCCCAACGGATTCCTCAACTTTGACTTGATTGAAATGCGGGCCCTTCGAAGCCGCGACAAGAGAATCTGACAGCTGTGAGTAATTTCTTCTTTTGCCTACTTGTTTATTTTCATTCGCGGATGCGCAGTGCATTATGACCCGCTTCTAGTAATTTCTTCGCATTTGCGGTGCAGCATTGTACCATGGTTCATATATAGAATTTTGGTTTAAAGCCGCAGCGTACGGCCGACTGATGATCATTGCCGCTGGATCCTGGCTGGATCTTCGCTTCTGACCACCGTCATCTCCAGAATAATCACCCCCATCGTACAACCTACGCTCGATGCTCACTGGCGTTGGGTCTTCATTTCTAAACCGATGGGAAGCGAAGCGAAGCTAGGCGGAGTTTCCGTGGGAAACGGATATTCGGCGGACGGGATTCGCTGTTGGATTTATGTTCCCAACAGAGTTAAATCTGGGCACCGCAGCAGTGCACGGAGCGATGGCCTCTTCATCCATGTCAGCAGTGGCAGAATTCTGGGTAGAGTTTCGCAGTTGGGATGGACACAACAATGGACTCCCGTTGAAGCGCCTCATTGTCGGATACAGTACACCCACTCACCAGCTAAACTTGAAGAGCAGTGCTTCACAACATCTTGGCCCAAGGTACTGACTGATATTGCCCGGGATCGACAGATGTGATTCGAACAGAGCTATACGAGTATCCCATATCATGGACACCACATCTTCGTACATCATGGCAAATGGCAGTCCCATACTGCTCGGTTAATCGCCCTCTTCGTAAGCTGTGTCTTATATGGCGCGTATTGCCTTGCCCATCTATAAACCTTGCTGACTATCTTTATCTTCAGGCATACTGTTCATCACATTTGTTCTATCCATACGGTCCCTTCTCTTCTCTGCAAACCAGACTCAAATCCTGCCATGAAATCAATACCCAATCGTCGCCGCGACTGCCTTGATGTTCTTCATTTCGACCTTCAGCGCGGTGATGTCTTTGCAGGATGTTCTTGAAGCGTTCATCGACTATGACGGGCCTGGGGGCGCTCGGGAATTTTACCACAGCCAGAACAGGGGATGGAAACATTGGGTAGTGGCTGTTGAGGATGCGGCACAGGTGATCATCAGCGACGGCTTTCTTGTAAGGGTTCTGCCCGTATAACATAATATCCAATTCATTTAAATGTTCAATACTTCCAGATATATCGCTGCTACATCCTGTATGACATGAAATGGCGAGCCATCGTGCTGCCAGGATCAATATGGGTAGCTATGAGTGGTGTGCTCAATTTAATTTAATTGAGCCTGGAGAGTAAAGACTCAATATCTGCTAGTCGTAGCCACTTTCACTGCATGCCGTAAAGCAGTGCTCCTGAAAGGCTCGAGCCTGGACGACCCCAGCATGCGACCTCTTTTGACGGCCACTCTGCTCCTGACATTGGCGACGAGTAGCATGACGACATGTGTGTTGTTTGAATTCAACCTTCACTCTTTCCAGCACGGTTATAATATATGTAAATACATCAACAGACCTGATAATTCGCCGGCTCATCAGCATCCAATCGCGCCCTGAGCTCAGAGGGGATATCCAACCTCACTTTCTATCAAGAGTGGCTAAATTATTTTTTGAATTTGGACTGCTCTACACTCTTTCGATCATCGCTTCGCTTGGTGTATATATCACTGGCAGTGAACTGGAGTATGTCGCGGCGGGAGCGGTGGGTTCAAGCTTTTCTCCTTTTGAATTTTCCGCTGACCATATTCTATCAAGATGATCCACATTGTGGTAAGGGAATTAAATTATGATATTCTATCCTGATCAGCTCACCTTTAACTTCGAAGCCGATAAGCTGCAACCTTCTTCTTGTGTGCATGGACGGGATCAATCGGATAAAACTACCGCATTTTGGTTGCCGGAAGGAGACGTACTTCCTCGTTGAAGTTGTCAAAAAAAATCAAGATTTTAGACATTTTCGAATCCCTTCAGCAAATAGTATTCCGTACCCACCTATGAATTCATTGTTCTACTTATTGATGTTCATATTCCCATTATTTCCTTTTTATTTATTTATATCTCACGGACGTTGCCAAAGAACCCACCAATGGGAAATATAGAGCCAAACTTAAATCTGGAGTGAAGGACTAAATATTCCGGGATATCATTAAGAACGAAGCAGAACTTGCTGTGGTGCCGACGCCTGAATATTACCGCGAGCCCCAATTATTTTCTTGCGCCATCTCCTTGCTTACGAGGAAGCATTGAAAATCTTTCACCCTCAACTTTCGCTCGGGCGGAGATTATCAAGTTGGAGTATCATATATTCTGCGCTCGTGTGCTGTAAATACCTAAAGCGGATGCAGAACGTTAGTGTCCAAATTGGGAAGCTGATCCGTCATCGGGACAACTGCTTCTTACTTTTTTGCGGCCGTTCCTGGCCATGAAGGTCTCCTGCTTCTCGTCCTAAAGGCCGGTATTGTCTGACGCACCTCCACGAGCTCACCGCGCGGTACGCGGGCACTAACGTGTAGTACCAGGAGGATTTGGGGGAGTATCACCGGCGGTTCCTGACGATTGTGTTGAATCTGATGCAGTATAAGAAGCTGACGGCGAGGGAGGCGGATTGGGAGTACATGAAGGGTATCCCGAGTGTGCTGCGCGCGAATATTGAGCTGTGGCTTAAAACGCACGCGTGGGACGAGGCCTTTCATGTGTGAGGTGAGCGTTTTTGTTTTCTCTGGAAGTGTAGATATTTCTGAGTGTCACCGAAGGGACCTCGACATACGACGGCTTTGGGCTTGCATGGGCCATTTCCGAATGATTAATTACCGATCCCGCTTAGACACATCGCATCCGAGATTCACACGTTCTGTCTCTTTACTACTCACTTCCACGAGCTAACGGCCCTCGACCAACAATTGCCGCATGTGACGAATCTGCACGTCGTCGCCGATGGTTCACAAAGTAACTTGTGCAAATTAACTTACCCATACAAAATTTACTTTACTTTACTTTTGGCTGGGTAAGTTAATTTGTCTAGTAAAGCTAAGCGAAAGTAGAAGGAAAGTTAACGGCACGCTCGGATCAACCATCATAAGTAAGTATGGTTGTGTTTGACCCAAACTAACTCTCTGTTAACTTGAGGTGATTATGCGCATGGGAGACCTTAGTCTGGCTGAAGGAAATGCTCATGGAGCTCAAATTAATAATCTTTCTCAGTTATATGCCCCACAAGTTGCATGGAAAGGAATGTTGTCCTTAACTGAGATCCAGGCTGCCAAGCACGCAACTTCTTTACCATGAAATTTCTCAGTTTGGCCCTTCTGTCACTGTATTCCCCAAGTATTCCCGACTCCACTCAGGTAAATGAGCTTGAATAAGTGTATATGGCCCGTCACCACAGCTTGAGGCATCCTGATTGCGGCTTTGTTGACATTTTGCGCTGCCACTTCAATATGACTGAAACTTGCGAGTAAAGGCGTCGATTTCGCGGGTGATGACAAAAATGAGTTCTATCTCAGCTGGGGAACCCTATTTAATTATTGGTCTGCAATATTTGCTTTAATTGGTGGTCTTAATGCACCAGATAACTGAGTGATGTCCGGCTGTATAAACAAACACGACCTTGCACCCAAATCTGATCCAGCGCGCCGACCATCAGAATGCAGCGGGCTGCATGGCGGTTCTTTCCTGCCGCCGTCGTGGCATGAAGGCTACCTATGGAATAATCTGATATGACCGCATGCTATATTTTGAGGCTGCAGTTGGATCCACCAGCCTGAAGAAGTCCCCGGCCGATGCGTCGCAGTCCTATCTACCCGCGGGAGCCTGACATTTGCTGGCACATCTAACCGCCTCCTAGTAAGCATTCCTGAACATACGCGGTAGCATCCCACTGCGCTGTTCCGCAGTCGAATCGAGCCGCCTAGCTAGTGGTGGCAAGGTTCGGTTCAGAAATCGGTTCGAACCTGAACCGAACCGAACCGAACGCGAGGTTCAGGTTCAAGGTTCAGCAAAATGCTGAACCTGAACGCGAGGTCCAGTTCGGGGTTCAAGCAATCTTGAACGCGTTCGAACCCTGAACCGCAAAGGTCCGCAAACCCCCAACTTGTGAGCGATTTTAGTCAGTTATCTGGTGGCTTTCAATGGAGGAAGTTTCCCTTACACATCCCAATCTTGGATACTCACTTGTACATGATTTTGAAAGTGCTTTATGATGTCTCGAACCTACATGATTGGCCGCTGCTTGATCAATGCTATTAATAGCTGACACGATGTTGCTTAAATTGCTGTTCGTTGGAGACCTAGCACTTTCTACGGGCATTTGGTACATGAAGGACCACTAACAGTGACTTACCCGTTAATGTTCAACATTTTTAGCCCCCAAAACTTAAATTTCTGACAGGATTAATTTTTCAGGTTCGAACGCGTTTGAACGCTGAACCGAACCTGAACCTGCGTTCAGGTTCAAAGTTCAGGCGGTCTCTGAACCGAACGCGAGGTTCAGGTTCAGCGTTCGGGAAAAGGGGCCCTGAACCTGAACCGAACCGAACCTTGCCACCACTACGCCTAGCAGTTCACTGCCTTGTCTGCGACTCTGCGGTCACCTCCAACCGCAGCAGCTCACACGGTAGGCTGTTGAATCTTACCGCCGTCTCTACAGTGAGCCGCCACTGTGCGGTTGAATCTTCCTGCCACCGCTCAAAGGCATGTCTGCGGTTGATTTCAACTGCAGGCCTTTTTTTTTGGTTTTGCGGTAGCTTCTGCCCGCTGCGTTCCTTTAGCCTGGCGGTAGATTCTGACCGCCGCCACCCAAACTCGTCTCTGCGGTCGTTTCCACCCGCAGCCCTGATTCATTTGGGCAGTTGAATTCCCCCGCCACCGCTCAAATGCGTGTCTGCAGTTGCATTCAACTGCAGGCCTTTTTTTTTGGTTTTGCGGTAGCTTCTACCCGCTGCGTTCCTTTAGCCTGGTGGTAGATTCTTACTGCCGCTCATCTCTGCGGTCGCTTTCACCCGCAGCCCCGATTCATTTGGGCGGTTGAATTCCCCCGCCACCGCTCAAACGCGTGTCTACAGTTGCATTCAACTGCGGGCCTTTTTCTTTTAGTTTGCGGTAGCTTCTACCCGCCGCGTTCCTTTAGCCTGGCGGTAGATTCTGACTGCCACCGCCCAAACTCGTCTCTGCGGTCGCTTCCACCTGCAGCCCCGATTCATTTGGGCGGTTGAATCTTCCTGCCACCGCTCAAACGCTGTCTACGGTTGCATTCAACTGCCACAGGCCTTTTTTTTTTTGGTTTTGCGGTAGCTTCTGCCCGCTGCGTTCCTTTAGCCTGGCGGTAGATTCTGACCGCCGCCACCCAAACTCGTCTCTGCGGTCGTTTCCACCCGCAGCCCCGATTCATTTGGGCAGTTGAATTCCCCCGCCACCGCTCAAATGCGTGTCTGCAGTTGCATTCAACTGCAGGCCTTTTTTTTGGTTTTGCGGTAGCTTCTACCCGCTGTGTTCCTTTAGCCTGGTGGTAGATTCTTACTGCCGCTCATCTCTGCGGTCGCTTTCACCCGCAGCCCCAATTCATTTGGGCGGTTGAATTCCCCCGCCACCGCTCAAACGCGCGTCTACAGTTGCATTCAACTGCGGGTCTTTTTCTTTTAGTTTTGCGGTAGCTTCTACCCGCCGCGTTCCTTTAGCCTGGCGGTAGATTCTGACTGCCACCGCCCAAACTCGTCTCTGCGGTCGCTTCCACCTGCAGCCCCGATTCATTTGGGCGGTTGAATTCCCCTGCCACCGCTCAAACGCTGTCTACGGTTGCATTTAACTGCCACAGGCCTTTTTTTTTTGGTTTTGCGGTAGCTTCTGTCCGCTGTGTTCCTTTAGCCTGGCGGTAGATTCTGACGGCCGCTACCCAAACTCGTCTCTGCGGTCGCTTTCACCCGCAGCCCTGATTTATTTGGGCGGTTGGATTCCCCCGCCACCGCTCAAACACGAGTCTACGGTTGCATTCAACTGCAGGCCTTTTTTTTTTTAGTTTTGCGGTAGCTTCTGCCCGCCGCGTTCTTTTAGCCTGGCGGTAGATTCTGACCGCCACCGCCCAAACTCGTCTCTGCGGTCGCTTTCACCTGCAGCCCCGATTCATTTGGGCGGTTGGATTCCCCCGCCACCGCTCAAACGCGTGTCTGCGGTTGCATTCTACTGCAGGCCTTTTTTTATAGTTTTGCGGTAGCTTCTGCCCGCTGCGTTCCTTTAGCCTGGTGGTAGATTCTGACCGCCACCGCCCAAACTCGTCTCTGCGGTCGCTTTCACCTGCAGCCCCGATTCATTTGGGCGGTTGGATTCCCCTGCCACCGCTCAAACGCGTGTCTGCGGTTGCATTCTACTGCAGGCCTTTTTTTATAGTTTTGCGGTAGCTTCTGCCCGCTGCGTTCCTTTAGCCTGGTGGTAGATTCTGACCGCCACCGCCCAAACTCGTCTCTGCGGTCGCTTTCACCTGCAGCCCCAATTCATTTGGGCAGTTGGATTCCCCCGCCACCGCTCAAACGCGTGTCTGCGGTTGCATTCTACTGCAGGCCTTTTTTTATAGTTTTGCGGTAGCTTCTGCCCGCTGCGTTCCTTTAGCCTGGCGGTCGATTCTTACCGCCACCGCCCAAACTCGTCTCTGCGGTCGCTTTCACCTGCAGCCCCGATTTATTTGGGCGGTTGGATTCCCCCGCCACCGCTCAAACACGTGTCTGCGGTTGCTTTCAACTGCAGGCCTTTTTTTTGTAGTTTTGCGGTAGCTTCTGCCTGCCGCGTTCCTTTAGCCTGGCTGTAGATTCTGACTGCCGCCGCCCAGACTCGTCTCTGTGGTCGTTTCCACCTGCAGCCCCGATTCGTTTGGGCGGTTGAATTCACCCCCGCCACCGCTCAAACGTGTGTCTGCGGTCGCATTCAACTGCACACACATCCGCCCTTCGCTGGCATGGCTCTTACTCACTCATACGGCGAGCTCGGTAACCAACTCATTGTACAATCCAAACTCTCTCTTACGCTATCGAAACTACTACCATATGATGGTCCTCTAGCTCGACTGGTCGTCCAAGAGCAGCACGAGCTCAACAGCGAGATGACGGAGATGGAGGAAAGCGGTGTAGATGCAGGACACCAAAAATGGCCCGCGCTAGTCATTTTGGCCAGGGTTGTGCACCAGAACAAGCGTTGCCTGCTTCAAGTTGCATACCACTCGCAGCGTTTGGATATGATTCGGATGGAGTACTGGAAGGCGGGCGGCGCCGTCACCCACGTTATCAACGGTCTCCGTGACGTCTTGTCTCAGGATGAGATCCAATACCTCCGCCAGCATCACGAATCCGTCTCAAAATACCGGGATGATATCTCACCAAACGATGTCCTGGATTTGACAAATGGAATTGAGGATCCACCTCGAGCTCTTACGATGTGGCACTGTGGAGGCCCACCTTCCCACCGGACCAATTCACACTTCTTCTGGCATCATTGCCTTCGAGCGCGGCACACGTTATATTGTCCTCAAAAGTGATGTAGAGCACCTTATTATGCAGGGGTATTTAAAGGAGCTCGTTTGAGTTTTGTACTCCATGTTAGAATTTTGAAATCTATTTTGAATTTACTTCTCATTTTATCACCGATGGGGGCTTCCATTTTCAGCAAACGGTGCAGCACTCTTGGAAGCTTCTAAGGCTCAGCTATTCACAACTGTTATTACTAGAGCATACTGGCCGTTGATCGACGACAATGTTGTGACAATTTGAGTAACATTTCCAATTCGCGATCGGTGTTTCTACCATGTCGAGTCCAGGAATCTTGACACCACTGCCTGAAGTGGAGTTGGCGAATGGTAGGTTTCATCTAGCAGCAAGATGACTATGCTTTAACCTAGGTCTAGCTGTCGACAAGGCCAAGTTGGTGTTAACGGAGGCTGAAAAACATCGGGATGTAACAAAGCGTGAGCATCTGAGGTTAGGGCAACTAAAACGCCCAGGGAAAGGTATTGCATTATTCTTATCGTGCGCACACAGTCTTACTAGTACAAAACGAACAGCTAGGCAACAAACGGCTTCTGAGGCGTACGAAATGGCCCAAGAGAAGTATCAGCAGGCTGTGGAATGCGTACATGCTGCAGAGGAAGCACTACAGAAATATACAGCATCTGTGGAACTGTCTGTTGACGGACTCCTTGAGCGGATGGGTGAAGAAGCTCAAAAGGCAACGGATATTGAAAAAGAGAAGAAAGTCGCAGCAGAGAAGGAGGAGCAAAGGATGGCGGCATTGGCGGCAGAGAGGGAGCGTGAGCAGGTGGAGAAAGAGAAGGTTGAACGGGAGGCTGTAGAGATGAAGGAGCGGGAGCGGGAGCAAGCAGAAGAAGAAGAAAAGGAGAGAGTTGCAGCGGCAGAGAAGGAGCACGAGCGGGTAGAGAAGGAGAAGGTTGAACGAGAGGCTGTAGAGATGAAGGAGCGGGAGCGGGAGCAAGCAGAGGAAGAAGAGAAGGAGCGGGTTGCAGCGGCAGAGAAGGAGCACGAGCAGGTGGAGAAGGAGCACGAGCGGGTTGAGAAAGAGAAGGAGCAAGACCGGGCAGAGAAGGAGCGCAAGCGGGCTGAGAAGGACGGCAAAGCTGTGGGCTCAAACAGCACCAAATGTAAGAGGGGAGTAAAGGGCGCAGCCAAAGGTAAGTAGTGTCACAGTGTTCATGGAGTGGACTGACAGATTTTCACAGACGATGGTGAAGATGCCATTGAGAAAGGGCTCATGGACCTTGACAAGGACCCCCCTACTTCGGATGATGATGCTGACCCGAAGCGTGTACGAATCAGAATCAAATCTCCCACTCCAGAAGGCGAGAGCATCGACTCTGTGCAGCACAGGATTGGAGAATTCACTCGGAGTTTGGAACAAATCAACGAAGGACTCGCCAACAATCCAACAGAGGAAGGTCGACTCCATCTATCTGAGTGTAAGGTGAACGCGGAAAACGGTCTCGCTGTGAACCTACATTTATTGAGCAAACTCCGGGCGAAAGTCCTGAGGGATGAGTCGGACAGTAAGCACGATCCAATTATGGCACAAATAAATTATTGACAAACCCAAAGCCAAGAAGCCTGCAAAAAAGAAGGGAACGAACAAGATGACCGAAGGCGAAGGCACTAACAACGAAAAAGACAAAGTTAAAAGAGACGCAGAGGTCAGATGGGAGTGGTCATTTTTGCCCGAGGTCTCCGATAGCTTCGAGGAATATAAACATTTGTATAAGCCTTACGACAGCCCAGTAGCGTGGCGGGAGGCACAAGAAGGTCACCACTCCAAACATCAGTGTAGAAATGAGCTGACACAAATTTGCAGAATTGGCAGAAGAACACATCGCCAAGTTTTTGGCAGATCCAAAGAAGTATACCATCCCAGCTGATCTACGCCGGCTGATGCGTTACGTCCAAGAATTCGCTCCAAGAAGCGGGACTACAACCCGTGCTCTAGCGTTACACGTTCACTTCACAGAAAATAAGTCGAAGAAGGCTTGGAACTGCCGGTGGCACGGTATCAAGCGCAGCAATAACCAGACCCGAGATGGGACACATGGGAAGCACAAGATTACGGGTGTGCCGTACGGACAGGGAACCCAGGATATCAAGCACAACATCTTGACATGCGGATGCGAAATCAAGACAGCCTTGTTGGATTTCTTTTGGTGGAAAACGTGGGTAGCAGACTCGGTGAACCCAGACGTGGATGGCGAAGAGAGCCTCTGCAGCGAGGTGTTGGAACCTCGATGGCGCCATTTCTTTGCAACGGCCTTCACGGAGGGAACATTGCTTCACATCGCCGACCTCTACAGCCGCAAAACCGTGTACGGATCCAAGGAGTACTCTGACAAGCTTACGAGTATCCAGTTGGACCGGTTTTTGGACGCGTATAATGAGGTCTTGCCGAACGGAGAGAAGCTGGTGTTGATGAAGGAGGCGCCTGCTGGTTACGAGTATATTCTGAAGCAGATTGAGTAGGACAAGGACTCGATGGGACAAGGCTACGACGGCGAGAAGGAACGTGGCAAGTACGTTATCATATTTTGATGTGTACACCTTCACTCAGGGCTGAAGCCAGGGCCTCAGCTCTGAAGCCCTGCCAAATATCGATGCCCCGTCTTCTCAGTTTTCACCGTTACCCGAATCTAAGGTCTTGCAGTTGGATTTAACTGCGTACGATTGTTGGGTCACAAACACGTAAGCTAAATCACATCAGCCAAAAATGCAGAGTTACATTTTACGATTATGGGGCAGGCATCACTAAAATGGGTGAAAATTCAGGTGTGGTCTCCTTTACAGGTGGGATTTTATGAAATTTATTTTGCAAACGGCGAGTCAAGGGAGCCAAAGGCTGCACTTTACCCATGTCCGAAAGAAGATGACATCAGCTATCCTATTCTGGCATGCATCAGGAAAACCGTAGCCGAGCCATATCCCCGCCATAGCACCATAGCATTCCATAGCACTCTAGCACTACCCAGTGCTGTCAAGCTCTCGCTCACCTGCTATGCAGTACTATCAAATGTGTATTGCGGCACTGTATACTCAACACTACAGGGTGAGAACATAATTTAAACTCCGCTATGCGGCACGTGGGGTTCGTCTCTTTGTCTCTGACCACGATCTCCCGTCGTCTTCTAAGTTCTCCCCGCTACCTTGCCGCTACCTCATCCCCTCAAGACAATCGGAACTCACCTGTCTATTCGGGCTCATAGGGCTCGCCTCTGGTGCAACTCACCATGGTGCTCTTGACTTAGCGGCAGTGGATACGACGGACACGGATCTGCATGACGGTAAGCCTGTGCCTCTTCTTTCATTCCAGCTTGCTCAATATTATGTCTCCCCATCTTTGCTGCCCCACCGCTACAGTATACTGCTGATAGTTTTGTGTGGCAGTGGCTGCCTTCCATGACCCATGCTTTTGCGACCCATGGGCATGGTGGCTATAACGGGGATCCGAAGGCGAGCGTTCCACTATGTTCTGTGGTGTGTAATTAGCTGATCCCTCTTCTTTGCACATGCACTGAAACCATGAATCTGCCCCGCCTGTCCGCTAATGACACCCTTAAAGTACGTGGCTACCAAACACCTCCGCAATCCCACTAATCAACTCCACTACAACAGCCACCACTGCTAGCCCACCCCGCCCGCATGTGTCATCTCGTTCCGACGTTGCCTGCTCGCCCCCGGCATCCTGACCAGTCCACTTGAGTACATTGTCGAGCCGCCGATATGTTCGTAACTCACACATATTTCTGCCCCTGCACAGGTGCTTCATAGCAGGTCACAGTGCTCCTGCTGCCGCTGTGTATGTTGTCCAAATGGTGCACCATTCTCCGTTTTGATTAACTTACAATCCCAGTATCTAGCTTCAAGAAGCCACGGATATCTGCATCTTCGTACGTGATATTCCTTTCTCGCCACACATGCCCCATTCTAATCATATCCTAAACAGATCTGGCCGAGAGCAAGGAGCAAGCGATGGCAAGCGTAGCAGCGGTTTTCGTGCATTAGGCATCTGCCCACTCTTGTTAGCTACTTGTAATCCATACATACTCATTGAATATATCAATTGCGCAATATTATCCTGGCTGAACGAGAATGAAATGCCAGAAATGCCCCAGATGCCATTGGTATATGGTGGAGCGAAATCTAGGCGAGGTGTCTGCATAGTGCTGCATAGCACTTTGACAGCGCTACATATAGGGGATGAAGGTATGGAGCTATGGGGCTATGCAGCGCTGTGTGGCGCTGTCAAGTATCATCCGGTTTTCCTGATGTGGCTGTGTCAATTGCATTTTGCCAGACGTGTATTTGATTGAACTATGAACTACGAGGGCTGAGACAGTTGCAATCATAATATTGTAGCAGCACTACGTTGGTTGTTCCTGGGCAAACTAGTTCAAGTTTGTAATAAAAATTTAATACCCATAGCAAGTGTCGTAGGGAGAATAGTAAGTGCTCGGGGGGCCTGTGGGAAGCATCGGAGCAGTCCTAGTAGCTGCTGCTTCAGATGGTTCAGAATCACAAAGGAGATCCTTCGGTTCGGGGGAGGCAGACTCGACCCGCAATTTGTTCCTTTTCAAGTTTGGGACCACATTCGAATGAGGACGCTTCGTCAAGGGTCTTTTTTCGTGAAGATGCTGTGTTTTCGACATGATGCGCTGTTGCTCTCTTTCTTCGAAAGCCTCGAGTCCGAAATTATCGATGTAGTCCCTTCACAGGAGACTCAGAATAAAGTATGAGGTACTCAGTGCGCACTCACCATCAGCGCCGCATTTTCTCTTTGGTGTGAATAGATTTATAATTTCTACACAACACCAATTTCATTAAGTCGGTGGATGTACAAAATAATCAAACCTACTTCTTACGGTACTTGGTTGCGGAAGCCAATTTCCGTTCATGTTGGATTTCCGTTTCTTGCGCAGTTTTTGGCGCTGCCCGTAGTCTATTGAGGACAAGCTAGTGAATTTACCAAGCTGAGATATTCATCTGACAATACCGTTGCATGCGTCCACGGGCAGAGTCCGCCAGAGCTTCCTGGTGCCTTCAAAATTGTGTGTTAGTACAATAACTAAGATTACTTTCTGTGCGCCGCCGCAGCGTACCTGGTAGAGTAACGTTGTAAAGCTTCCCTACGGCGGACGGCTTTAGTTTCGGGATCCAGAAGAACACGCGGTGACATAGACTGGTGTTGAAGTTGAAGTTGAGGAAGAAGCCAGATTGAATACACTGACAGATACAAAGTTAGTAACATGATCGAACTTGCCTTGACTGCAATGAGTTCGCGATCTTATCTCAAATCATTTATATCATTTTGGTTCCGGCCACAAAGTAGCTGATAATTGTCAATAACTTGTATCTATACTAGAGAATCCCATTTAAAAATTATCAGCGGCGTCTGTGCCCTATGTGCTCAACAGCTGAGAAAAGCCCGCTTTCAGACGCACGTTCTGAGAAAGTGTACTAAAATTCCTGGATTGATTCTGGAACCACGCAATTAAGCTACAGTCTTTCTAGGAGCTTTAGGCACCATAAACTTCATGCAGTAAAGCAAATTTCGAGGCCAGATGAACCCAAATCCATTTATGAACAGTGGAATGATTTAGCGGAAACATAAAGTTGAACAAGACTCGGCAGTGCATAGAAATCTGCTGAATGCAACGCTGAAGGAATGCCCACAGTGGCTGCTAATTATAAGCTTGACAATGTAATGTGATGAGCAAGAGCGAAAGCACAAAGAACAAATTACAGTAATCAGCGCGGTAACTGAAACACCAGTTTGGAGAGCATACTTAGTCACGGCACCCAAACTTCAAAGAGATTGAATACACGTCATGGATGTGAACATATCATGTTAATTATTAGCTATCACTAGCCTTTGTACTAAGGAAAATGATGCTGTACCATGGCATGCACCACCACGCCCCGGAACAGCGCCAGTGAAAACACGCCTAGCACCACCGCGAGCATGGCATCCAGCCCGTGGTACGCCGCCTCCAAGAGCCTGCACGGGAGTGGTCAGGGTGAGGTCCACGGCCGGGAGGGCACGTGTGTGACTGGTGCATGCGGGCGTGTGGGGCGTGTGCGTACGGCTGTGTCTGCGCAGAGAGAATGTGCAATGACTTGTGCGCATGCGCTGCGCAGCTTTGACTCGAGGTCCGGGCTGCACATGCAAGTCAGTATTGAGTGGATAACACGAGAGGGGGAAAGACGCACACGAGCTCGCACAGTTTGCGCTCGAGGTGGGCGCAGCAGTGCAGGGTCTCATCGCGCTCGGCCTGCATGCGCAGGGCGTGGGTCTTGCCGGTGCGGGCGAGCATCAGCAGGCCCTGATTTTAGGCGGTGTGGACCTCGTCGCGGCGCTGCCAGGTCGCACAGCCAAGGCGCAGGGCGGTGTTCTCGGCTAGTGCACGGCCGGGTTCGGGGTCAGCGTGGATGTGGGTGGGCTCCGATGTGGATGCGGAGGCGGTTTGTGGAAGGGCGTCAAAGAAGGTCAAAGAAGACGGGACAATTTTGTGGGAGAAGATGCCGGCACAGATGAGGAGGAAAACGGGTACGAGAGTAGCTACGGCAAGCGTAGGCGAGGGGCTACGGCAGATGCGCAGGCGCATGCATAGAGCAAGAGACAAAGCATGCAGGCCCCGGGCGTGGTTATGTAAACAGTAAGCAAAGTGAGAGAGAGATGGATTATGATGCAGTGGTGAGTGAGTGAGTGAGTGTGAATTCCGGCAGGTGGAGATGCGTGGGAGTGGATGAGGGGGAGTCGAGCGGGTTCAGAACGCCAAGTTCTTGCGCCGGTGCATTGCCATGCCCACTGCCACCGTCTCACGCCGCACAATGAAGTCCGCACGCCGGGACTTGCGCGTCTTGCATGACAATGGCGTGGACTCGGATGAATTTGTGGGAGTGGCGGCGGCAACGGTATCGCCCTTATCCATGAATGAGAGGACAATTCTATTCTCCTGCATATATAAAATCTATGGAACAAATCCCGCAAATCAGCTACTACCCTCCTGTGCCGCCTTTAGCTTAGCTTTATACATCTCCAGCTCACGCCGCTGAGCCTCCATTTCCTCCGCCTGTATTTCAAGTTGTCGTGCCGATCCCAGGGCCGAGTCGTTCGCTGCTTTCTCGGCATTTCTTGCAGCCTCAAGTTCTTCTCTCGCTGCTTTTTCCCGCTCCTCCACCTGAAGAAGCTTCTTGTGCATCTCTTTTGTCTCTTCATTGCGTGCCGCTATTAAAGTAAGGAAAAGGCGGTTAAAATGGTTTACGATCTGCTCCATATCCTGCTTGGCCTCCTTCAGGATGCGTGGAGAGGCGTAGTGAAGAAAAGGGTCTGTGGCAAACATATGCTGTGCACTGAAGTAGAGCCAGCATCCGGTCTCAATTGAGATCCGTTCACACTGTTGATGGAGGTATAAGGCGAACGGACAAGGATTATGTTTGAAAATTGACATACCCTCTCAATGATTTCTTCCACGCAGTGCACAAACCGTGCACTCGCGTATTGAAACGGTGAGACTGAGAGGGGATTTCGTAGCAGAAGAACTTAATAAATTCAGTGTTGTACTACTGTATAAATACAAAACGGAGTGCAAAGTAATGAGACCATATAGGTAACTGTAAAGATAACAGCGCGCATAAAACTACATAAGACTAGGTCAATAATAAATGAGACGGGCAAGTCGCGCCCAAAGTAAGTCATTGTAAATGTCGCGCATGAGCGTGACATAGGGGTCTAACCTCGGACCGTTTGGGGTTGCACCTCCAACACTCCCCCTCAAGCCGAACGGAGTCCGAGGGCTGATGCGAAGTGTTTCGCCTTGATGCTCGGGAGTGCCTTGGTAAGGGTGTCGGCAACCATGTCGCCAGTGGGGCAATAAATGAGTCGGATCGAGTTATGTTCAATGACATAGCGAATGAAGTGGTACCGAATATCAATGTGCTTCGTGCGAGCGTGGAATTGCCCAATGTCGGAATGGGCGAGGGCGATAGCAGATTGATTGTCGCCACATCAGGAAAAAAGCTAACTATGACATAGTGAAATGTAGGCTATGTATTGCCTGTAGTCCTGTACAAAGGTACCCCTTTATGTAGCTCTCTGTAGTCGACCGTTAAATGTCTGTGACACTCTGTAGTCACCCGTAGCTAACTGCGAGACCCTGTATTCATCTGTAGCGAAGCGCTGGGGCAGCGAGAGTGCTTGTTTTGGGGACAAAATGGCATACAGGGTGATGGGGTGTTCGAGTGGTCGGAACAATTCACCGATGAGTTGACGGAGCCAAATGGCCTCCTTCGCGGCATAAGTCATCGCGACGTATTCAGCCTCCGTGGTTGAAAGCGTAACCAGCTCCTGCTTCTTGGAGCTCCACGAGACCGCGCCGCCGTCAATAAGAAAAGCGTAGCCAGAGATGGCTCGCCTATGTTCCTGGGACATCCCGTCCGCATCAGAATACCCTTCCAACCCGCGTTTCCCCGCGCCGTACGTGAGGCGCAAATCCTTTGTACCTTGAAGGTAACGGAAAACACGTTTGACCGCTTCCCAGTGAGCTGTCCCAGGGTTGTCAAGGAATTTTGACAGAACCCCAACTGGAAAAGCGATATCTGGTCGTGTGCCGACTGCAGCCTACATCAGCGAGCCAACAGCTTCGCGGTATGGGACGTGCTTCATCGCGGCGATGTCCCGGACACTGACCGGAGAGTGCTCAGTCGTGAGCTGGATGTTCGGATCCATGGGCATTGCGACGGGTTTCGCGTCGGCAAAATTAAAGCGCTGCAAGATGGACGTGATGTATGATTGTTGAGATAATGAGATCGTACGCGCTTCGCGGTTGCGCTTAATTTCAATGCCAAGGAGCCAGCTAACGGGCCCGAGGTCCGTCACCTTGAAAAGCGCGCCAATGCGTGTCTTGTATTCCTGCAGCATCTCGGGGGAACTACCTGTGATGGTGCAGTCATCAACGTGAATCGCCAATGCGATCAAATGGCCGTTGTTGCGCGCGTAAAAAATGGCGTGGTCAGATGCGCACTGTGTGAAGCCGATTTCGGCAAGAGAAGTGCTGAGAGTCTTGTACCAGCGACGGCCGCCCTGCTTCAAACCGTACAATGCTTTATTAAGCTTCAAAACATTTTTTATGCGGTCCGCCGTTTCATAGCCAGGAGCTTGCTCCATATAGATGAGTTCCTCTGGGTTGAGTTTGCCGTTGAGAAATGCGCTGTGGAAGTCAAACATATCAATGTTCCAGTTGTTTCGTGCTGCAATAGCGAGTAGAAGTCGGATAGAAGCAATTTTGGCAGTGGGAGCAAAGGTCTCGTAGTAGTCGACGCCATGGACTTGGGTGAAGCCTCGAGCAACGAGGCGAGCCTTGTACTTGTCGATCTCGCCGGCTGCATTCTTCTTGACGCGGAGAACCCATTTCGAGTCGATAACGTTACGGTTCTCGGGCCGTTTGGCGAGTTCCCACGTACCGGCATCCTTCAAAGCTGTAAGTTCCGCCTTGATCGCCGCTTCCCAATGCGGCCAGTCCGGCCTCTTCTTTGCCTCCTCGAACGTAGGATCGAGGGCCTCCGACTCCGACGTTGCAGCAGCCAAGCCGTGCTCGAGGACGTCAACCACCTGCCAATCCTCCACTATAGCTGCGCTGGCGCTTTCCGGTCGGGTTTCTTCGACTGTCTTGGGTACCTGAACTCCCCTAGGCACCCCTGTGTCTGTTGGTCAGCTGCTGGTGAGTCCGTCTCCACGTTGGAGCGCCTGGACATATGCTGAGGGTTTGCGGATACATTTTCCACGCCCCATAGGTTCTTCCTCAGGTTCTTCGAAATCTGTGCCGAGCGGGTCAAGCTGCGCAAGTTTATCGATAGAGGGCGATGCAGGGAGCGTCGTGGATGTAGAGGGTGGCGTGTGCGCAGTGGGTCGAGTTGGCGTCGAAGGCGGGTTTGTAGGCATGTTCTGGGCATGTGGAGTTGATGGAACGGGTTTTTGGTGCGTAATTGGCTTTGAAGTTCCAGACGACGGCTGATTGTTATCGTCCTCCTCCCCCTCAATCTGCAGCTCGTCTGGAATGGGTACCAGCTCGTCGTCGCTGTCAAGCTTCACGCTTCGTTCGACGGCAATAGAATGTTTGCCTTCAAAATAAATGCGGTGCCCGCTGCTCGGTTCATCAAAACCAACCCAGCGGCCGACTTTGCCGCGTCCGCCAATCTTCGTGTCGTTCGCGTCGTGGACCCAGACCTTCGCGCCGAATTCGGGTAGGCGTGAAAGGTTTGGTTTGCGTTTATACACCATCTCAAATGGTGTTTTATTGTCCAATGCACGTGTTGATGTCCGATTCTTCAGGTACACCGCGTGCGCCACGGCTTCACCCCACAAAAATTTTGGGAGCCCACTGGCATGGAGCATAGCCCTAACACGCTCCAGGACAGTGCGGTTAAGTCGTTCCGCGACGCCGTTGTGCTCCGGAGTGTCATGTACGGTGAAACTGCGCTCCGTTCCATTTTTGGCCAGGTGCGCGTCAAATTCATTGCTCCAATATTCCCCCGCCGCGGTCGGAATGCAACTTCTTGATCTTCACCTTGAATTGCACCAGGAGCCAGGCTTCAAAAGCCTGATACGAGTCGAACGTCACATCCTTTGTGCGCTGCAAGTATACCCGTGACCAGCGAGTATGATCGTCCGTGTAACTCGAATAGTACTCACGGCGATTGATAGTCTCAGTCGGCGACGGCCCCCAGACATCTGAATGGATCAAGTCGCCCATCGCCTTGGCGCGTTTCTCCTTGCGAACCCTGTCAACCGGTTTTCGCGTCATTTTGGCGTAGTGACACGAATCACAGGAATCAATGCGCGTCGATTCATCCAGTCGGATTCCGGTGACCAGGCCGTCTTTAACGAGTCGTTTAGCAGCATCCGGCGCGATGTGACCCATGCGGCGGTGCAGCTCGTCAATCGAGACCGTCTCGATGGCGCTAGCGGCCGTATCTCGAGATTCCGTGGTAGAGGTATGTTGAACTCGATAAGTCCCGTTCTTCTTGTTGATAATGCCCAACAGCTTCCTCTTCTTGTCGAAAATTCGGCAGAAATCATCGCGGAAAAGCGTCGCAAATCCTGCATCAGTAATTTTGCTGATGGACACCAATGTGAGTCCAAGTTTCGGCGCATGAAGTACTCCCTTTAGGAGTATGCTGGCAGTGCTGTTGCCATTCGGAATGCTGATCCGCATATCTCCTTGTCCAATAGCCTGGAATGTCCCATTGTCAGCGGCAGTGATCGACTTCGGAGGGATCGACGTATAATTCAAAAATTTATGCCGATTCGGTGACATGTGGCGTGACGCTCCGGAGTCGTAGAGCTCCGTTTCGATGCCCGGAGTGCCTGCCTCATTGGCGAGCATAGCTGAATCAAATGACGAGGTAATTTTCGTCTCCTCGGGAGTTTCCAGATTGCTGAGCCATTCATTGACAGATATTTCGACCCAACCGGCAATTTCTTCCATAAAGCATGTCGGGGGACGATCTGACCCATCATGGTAGGCAGTGTGATTGATGTTCTCATCGCATTTGGTGTCAGAATGGGGTTTGCAATCATAAACGGGTAAGGACTCAGCGTCTCTTTCCCCAAGTTGGCAAAATTCCTCCGTAAGATTTGACACACCCTGCAGGTCCGGCATGTCGCCACAGGCGCTTTCCTCGGATCGCGGGACACTCTGTAGGTCCGGCATCGAGTCGTCGTCAGATTCGCTATCTGACGGGGGTTCCAAATCGGGGAGCGAGCCCGATTCGCTGACGGCGCTATCTTCTTCATCCTCGAAGAAGTCCTCGTCGTCGTAGTCCGAGAGCCAACAGTCCACGCTGCCTTGCGCGATGTTGCCGTTGCCGTTGCCGTTAGTGAGTGATTCCCACTCATCCTTGAATAGCCGCAGATTATTGTCTACCTGCGCCATCCACACGCCGTCGTCGTCTTTGGCAGCGTTCGCATCCTCACAGGCCTTGCCCTTGCCCTTCCAATTTCCCTTCCCTTTGCCTCGCGGTCCCTGCCCCTCCTTGCCTCCGCCCTTGCCCCAACATTCGGCCTTTACGTGACCCTTCTTGTGGCAGTTGTAACACTCCACGTTGGGGTTCGTTTTGCGGCTGCCTTTGCGCTCTCCCGCGGAGAAGGCAATATCGTTGTCATCCCGTTTGGATTTCTTCTTTAGGGTACGGCGGTCGGCCTCCTCGTTGAGGCCGCGGATGAGGTCGTCAGGGGATAGGGTTTTCGCGAGTAGCGTCGAGGTTGCCGTGATGGCGGAGAGGTACGGGTCGTAGGAGGGAGGGAGCGAGCCGAGGATAATTGCCGTGAAGTTGTCGTCTCCCGGGTCAGCACCCATACCGATTAAATCCACGCGAAGGGTCTGCAATTTCGCAAGGTGAGCTCTCACATCCCCAGTCTCGTTGCAACGCTCATCCTGGAGCTTGCGCCGTAAATCCACAGTAACCATCTTTGATTTCCTCTCAAACTCCTCTGATATCTTCTTCCACAGATCCGATGCGCGTTTGGTGTCCTTGAATCGCAAGAACAGCGCGTCGGGGATCGTCGATGCGATGGCCTGTTTAACGACAGCCTGACCAGATTTGTAAGCCTTCTGGTTCTTTTCGTAGGCATCGATCGCGTCAAGCTCGGCTTGGGTCGGCGGGCTGTTAGTCGGTGGAGTGGGTGGAACAGGAGGAAGGTGCGTATCCTCAAGATGCTCCGCCAGTCCGGCTGCGTCGGCTGCGTACGTGAAGCGACCTTTATAGATGCTCCAATTGGTGCCGTCTCCCTCGCACTTGGGAATGCGCAGGAAGTATTCACCGAGTTTCGCGTTGTTAGTAGACATATTGTAGAGGTAGAGGATGAATAGAAGAGTTCGTTGACAAGTAGATGTTGTTGTGAGGATTTAGATTTGGGCGGGGCCCATAACCTATTGAAACGGTGAGACTGAGAGGGGATTTCGTAGCAGAAG
This sequence comes from Mycena rebaudengoi, assembly GCA_029282285.1. Taxonomy (NCBI): domain Eukaryota; kingdom Fungi; phylum Basidiomycota; class Agaricomycetes; order Agaricales; family Mycenaceae; genus Mycena; species Mycena rebaudengoi. Next base: position 230,230 of record JARJCX010000061.1, read on the forward strand.
AACTTAATAAATTCAGTGTTGTACTACTGTATAAATACAAAACGGAGTGCAAAGTAATGAGACCATATAGGTAACTGGTAAAGATAACAGCGCGCATAAAACTACATAAGACTAGGTCAATAATAAATGAGACGGGCAAGTCGCGCCCAAAGTAAGTCATTGTAAATGTCGCGCATGAGCGTGACATAGGGGTCTAACCTCGGACCGTTTGGGGTTGCACCTCCAACATCGCGTGTTTCCGGTCCCCTTGTGGTGACGGAGTGCCTTGGTACGGGCTATTTCTGGGTAATAACTGAGAAAGGATGTAAAGAATGAATGAAACAGTTACGGTATTTGGAACTTCCTCGCATAGCACCTTCCACCATGTCATGGAGGGCATTGCTCTTCGTCACCCGAACCCGACGCACTTTGTTGGCGACAGGCGTGACAGCACCTTCATCGGAGCGTACACTGGAACTGTGGACTGGGCTCGACCTGTCTAGAGGACTCGAGCTATGCAGGGGACTTGAAGGTGAGCCTTGTGCACCTGGGTTTGCTGGATTACTACTCAAACCTCAATTCGTTGTGTCAAAAAAAAAAAATGCACACCAGTTGGTTCATGGAAGTTGGTGCTTGTCAAACCACCGGCTGCACCCAAAAGCAGGGGCTGCATTAAGTACGGGTCAATCTGATAGGTGTCATACCCAGTGCACCCAAACTTCAAAGAAATTGAACTTACTTGAGATTCAGGACCGTTTACGAGCATATGCTGAGGTGGTCCCCAGCCTCCGAAGGGTTGACGGCTTGGGAGAAAGCCAGTGATATGCTAAAGGAAGCGGGTTCCCTTCCTGGATGGTGCAAATTGTCATTAGATACCAGCTCTGAGCAATGAGACTTGGAGACGGGGCACAACGCACAGGATTTTGACGCAGGTGTCCTTGTTCCTTCAGGTAGTGTCGTCCTTCTGAAGTATGCACACATTGTGACCGCAAAGTGCCCCTTGGACAATCGGGGCATGTTAGTTGAACGATAGGTTCCCTGGGCATGCTACCGTTAAAGGCAAGGTGACGACGTCGCTGAAATGTTGGCGGCTGAAATCAACCGCCGTCAGTTTAAACTTTACCAATGAACGACACAGACTACATTCGACTGGAGACCCCTCCTCCATCTCCTCCGGCCCAGATATTCCTGAATACACCACCTCCAATTCGCCAATCCCAATCAATAGTGACTCCAGTTCGGAAGGAGCAAAAGCGCAAGGCGGCGGCAGATACAAGCAAGAGGAGAAAATCACGGCATGCAGTGCCAGATGTGCAGGACACAATGGATATGAATGGTCCAGTATGGAGCGAGGCAGCTCCCGAGTTAATTGTAGGAGGAGAACTGCAATGGAATGGGAACTGTCGTCCCGAAATCGGTAACACCGATAGGGCGACAGATGATCGTGGATACATTGAGTACTCGGAGTCTGTCTTGCAAGATGGCGGGGCATTATATCAGATTGGTCGTGAGTTGTTTGTCGTGAATGGGTGGGATCCTCGCAGAAAGACTTCGAAAGTGAGTACTGATTCAGACGCGGTCACGATACTTACCGTTTCTCGCTTGTAGCCACTCTGGTACCACCTTCAGAGAACATCTGTTGGTACAGAGCTCATCATTGTATGCCGCTGTCCACTGGCGAAGCCGAATGAACCATGTGTTCATGAACAATTCCTCACGGAGTACGGCACCGAGCTGTTCCCACTGGATTCACAATTTCTAGGTGGTAAGAGAACCACTGCTAGTTTCAATTCAGCATGATGATGTATACCTCTCAGTGGATACCGACACCATGTTATTTTCACGCCAAGAGCTAGATGATTCAATTTACATGAACTACTTCTCGACCCCTACACCAAACTCCAGGTCATTGAACGGGCGAGTAATTGTAACATATATTGGAGATGATACAGGGAAAGGCACTTGGGCATGCAGCAAAGATGCAAACAGCCTCAGCTGCACACATGTAAATCAGTGTCGAAATATGCTTCAAAAACTTGTGCAGGTGGATCCTACCGCAACAGACAACCAAATCGGGGACGGATGCAGCATAGACTATTCTGGTGGGTCCTGGTGCAACAATTTCATTGCAGAACCTTAACACCATGATCAGTTCCCCATGCGCGGCGTTCAGCTCAAGAGGATAAGTCTGTATCTCACCTTGCCATTGCTCCACCTTTTTGGGCGGCCTTGGATGGTGACCCATTTCTTTACACACGTTCTGGACCTCTGGAACACGCGCCCAGTTTCATAGAGTTGACGGATACATCATCATGTTGTTGTTCCACTCCCCGCAGTGTCTATGATCCTGGACGGCCCCTCTCACAACAACAGAGTACTTTGTACGGCTTATCTCGGTCCTGGGATGTAACGATTCAGATCCAAAGCTGCACACTTTGCCGTCATCGAGTTATCGGCCCAGACTGCAGAGAACTGGGGATATTCAATTACAACAGCCGAAGGCTCTTTGCCCACGACCTTCTGGATGAGTACACATCAGCCTACACATCATCCGAGACACCCTTCTCGGCATGGGTGTCAGTCGTTTCACGCCGCTATAATCTGCACAGTGACGGCAAGGAAAACTTTGTGACAGAACAAATGTTCCGAGCGGCCTGGTTTGCATATGTGAAGCTCCAGTACCTCGACGAGGACATGAAATGCCCCAAGTGTGGACCGTGCCCCGAAAATACGATTTGGGACGGTGTAACACTGGCGTTCAATAGAAAGCACTTACTTCCGACTCTGGAGCCCCCGACGGTGTCTCAAAACACCTCTGTGGAACGACCAACCACCCGGTAGCTTGCTGGCCAGCAACTGCTTCCGGATGCTCGGACAAGGAAGCTCGTGCGACGTGTCGTGGTGGGGAAGCCCTTGCTTCTCGGTGCCGGGATAAGCCAAGATTCCAGTCTTGAGGGGGATGAGGGGGACGAGGATGAGGACGAGGATGAGGATGAAGAAGAGCAGCAAAGGCCGGCCGATGGTAGAAAGAAGACAAGAGCGGAGAAAGCAGAGGTTCGAGCCCAAGCTGAAATGCTAGCACGACTCGGGGCCGTTCCGATAGCACACCAGGAGCTCTTCAATATCTGTCCTGCTTTAGGTAAATTATTTGACTCGAAATTTGGAGAGGGTGCAGTGGTCAGAAGAGTGCCGGCCCCAGAAGTTTACCGTCGGCTTTTTGTTCAGGTATGCACAGGCCTTTAATATCGGAGAGTCTTCATCTAACAATTATTAGATCAGTGCGGAAGAATCTGTGCTCCAGATGACGACCAAATCTGCCTTGGACTCGGATGCACTCGAGGCATTTGTAACCGACCCCACCATAACTAGCGCGTCCGCTCTCGTCGAAATCCCAGCAATTCACGAGTTATTGAGCTATGAGAATTCTTTCGGAGGATTCTCAGAGCCAACGATAGATGTCTGCCTCTGGATCTTGAACCGTGGCAGAACAATCCTCAATACTTTAATCAAGGGGCCCGTGCCACCACGAATTGCAGCTGGAGTGCCAGAGAAACCGTGGACGGAGGTAAGAACATTACCAGTTTTATACCGGTTTGCTGAGAGCATGAGTTTAGACGGGCTGCTGCTACGGGCTTCCAAAAATTCGAGAAAGGCCACGGTACCCAAAACTGAAACACGATGTGCGAAACGAAGTCGGCGGGAAGCGTGGTGCCAAGTGCTCGAAGTTTTATTCACAATACGGCGAACGACGGTTGACCGGCAGCATCATGGTTGTGTGGTGTACCCATAGTATCTCCTATGGCTTTCACTGCATCCCTAGAGGCGAGGGTCGAAACGATGTCTTCTCGGCATTGATAACTCGATGGGAGTGGCCTCCAAAAAGAGTGATCTATGACTTTGCGTGCGCTCTTGGCCCGTATTGCATGACTCGAGAACCCGAGTTTTTTTCTCAGACTCAATTCCTCATTGATGATTTTCATTCCATCGGCCACACCAAATGCTCCCCAGCAGCATTCCTTAAATCCCATTGCAATGTGGACCCTCGCCTTTCTCACATAAATTCTAGTGCAGGAGAATGCGGCAATAGTGGGATCTCACGTATTCGCAAGTCAGTAAGCTACATGTCGCAGGCGCGGGCAATTATTTACTCCAAAGTCTTCTTATCTATCTGGAACAGACAACGAATACGAGGATTACAATAAAGAGGATGTATGTCAAAAGACGTGATAAATTATAATAGTTGGACTTACAGCAGGAAGGTTGCAAGGCCTCTGTGCAGGGCCGAGAGCTGCGGGCGGATGGTACTGCCGAGCGTGCCAGATTCGATGGCAGGCAGATATAACTGCAGAAGAGACATTGGGCAGAGCAGTTGAATGCTACTGCATAAAATGATTTCGAGAGCAGCAGGCGAATGCTACCGCAGATCCGATGGCAGACAGATATAACCGCAGAAGAGACATTGGGTAGAGCAATTGAATGCTACCGTATAAAATGATTTTTCAAGAGCGGCGGGCGAATGCTACCGCAGATTCGACCGCAGGCAGATATAACCGCAGAAAATATGTTGGGCAGAGCAGTTGAATGCTACCACGTAAAATGATTTCGAGAACGGTTTCGAGAGCGGCAGGCGGACGCTACCGCAGTTTTGACGGCGGGCAGATATATATGCAGAAAAAGAGATTGGGCAGAGGCAGTTGAATTCTACTGCGCGAAATGATTTTGAGAGTGGCGAGCAGATACAACTGCATAGCGTACCAGATTCAAGGGCGGGCGGATACAGCTGCAGAACGAGGTAGGGGGAGGAGGCGGTTAAATGCTACCGCAGGGCGATTCTGGATTCTGCCGCAGTATGTAACTTCCAGTCCGATGCAAGGGCGGGCAGATTGAACCGCAGGTCGTAGAAGTGGCAGAAGGTAGGCTGACTTTGCGGTGAGAATACGCCGCAGCACAGCCATCATCCAGCGGGCTGCACTCAAATACATAGCAAAACCGTACCCGTTTGTACAGCGGGGTACATACGACGTAGGCCTAATGCACCTAACTTGCCCAATTGATGGCATCAGTAAGTTTGTTCCTGTTTGATTGATGAACTTGGGTAGCCAAGTTCGCTCAAGCTACGGCTCAGTCAAAAGTGAACTTTACTCAACTGGGAAATCTAATACCTGTTGGGAATTGTCTATATGAGTCTTGTGTTCAATGCCGCTCAAACACGACGTGGCACTCAGAAGCTCCCAAAGACCAGAAAGATCAATTTCAGAAATTGCACCGGTACAAGGTGAAACGAGATTGAGAAGGTAAACATATTTCTTAAGGAGACGAGCGAACAAACTTCGAAGACGAATCCGTCACTTTTCGACGGACCTACAGTAGGTTAAGCTCCTAGAACGACGGCGGGATCAAAACCCATTTTTGATGTGCTACAAATACACGAACTTATTCCCACTTCTCTCATGGGGTGTAAACTTGGTCAAAGAGTGCCTTTTTAGGGATACAATAAGTGCCCTGGTCTGTTTGGGAATATCTCGGCATTCCCAGAAATTTACTTTTGGTGGTAAGGTATTTCTAGCCCAGGACTCCAAGCATCCCCACAATCGGGCCCACCAAATAAATGGGGGTGCAAATCATGGTTAAGTAACGTTCAATGTGATACATGACCTCATATCTTTGCTTGGACGCCCCAAAAATGGTCACGAACAAACTTACTTTGAACCGTGCAAGTAAAGTTAACTGGGACCACCTGTGAGAAAAGTTAAGCGAAGTAAAGTAAAGTTAGCCGCGCCAAAATTAGGCGGTAAGTAAAGTTCCAAGTTAGGAAATAAGTTACTTTATTCGCCCTCGTCGTCGCCCACATAGACGACGCTCAGGACGGCGAGGAACAGCAGATTACCCGGCTATACAAAGTGGAACCCGGTATGAACTTTGAACTTACCAAGCTGAAAGAAACCAAATTAAGTCTGTTTCGTGTAGGAATCTCGGATCAAAGCTTCGGAATTCATGTGGCCCAGCTCGCCAACTTTCCTGAGAATGTCGTCAAGGTATCATAACCTCACCCTCGCCCCAAGTGCGTCTTTTGTTCAGCTTTGTGGCTAGCTTACCAGACGGAAAGCCGACGAGTTGGAAGACTTTGGAGGAGGTTTGTCCTCCTATTTTCTTTGCGCTGGCTGCCCGAACCCTCATCGTCTCCGTTAGAAAAGAAACATGAATCGGGCTTCTCACCTGAGCTCACCGATGAGGGGATCAAGCTTGTCGAAGAACTGCTCCTTGAGTGGTCTTCACAGTCTGGTGGAGCGGACGGCGAAGATGTCGTCATGGAGGACGATTCTCCTGAAGCACAGTTGGAGGAACTGAAGGGATGCGTGACCAAATTCCAACCTCAAATCGAGGCGAATCCGTGGTTGGTGTCAATGCTGGGTTCGCTGTGATGTGATTTTGTTCTGTTAATGTTTCTGCTTCATCTGTTTTTATTAGTTGCTTTGTAGCTATGGTGCGGTGGATAATCGCTGGTTGCGGGAGCCGTGTATGCCACTGTATGTTGAACCTTGTCTATCGATGCTCACTATTTGTATATTCAGTCTGATTATTTTAATTCGCGGACACAGTGCATTCGATATAATAGTGACGACGCGCTTCTAGTAATTTCTTCGGACTTGCGGTACATACATAATATCATGGTCCATATATGGAGTTCTAGTTCAAGCCGCCTGATCATCACTGCTGTTGGATCTTCGCTTCTGACTACTATCATCTCCAGAATAAACATCCTCATCGCCTACGCTCGATGATCACTACCGTTAGATCTTCGTTTCGGAGCCGATGTGTCAAGACTATGCGTTGCTGATATTCCATAGTGTTGTGCGAAGGCGTTTGCATGGACCGACGTGTACCAAATACCCCCGTGCTTGAATTCTGGAACAAGTTCAACTATCCGGTCCCTGATCCGAAGGACAGGGAGGACCGTATAATTTCTCCTGTGAAGGGCAAGCGTTTGAAATTCGGTAGTTGACCTTTCGCCTCCACAACTACCGCATCAGTGGATCATATTTGTAGCCTTGACCCATCAGGCAGGACCTCCCCATGGTCGAGGCTAACTGTTGCGATGGTCTTAAAAAAAAAGTGAGCGATCTGCGAAGTTTTGCAGTGCTCTGTGAGTGATCTGTGATTAATTGCCATCAAAGCAGTCGTTATGGCTGCGAAACAAGGATGGGCGAGCATTATTCATGTGGATGGTGCTATCGAGTATGGTCGAGTACTAAATTATATTCAAGATCCATCCACTCCTTACATGCATCGGTTTCCGCAGACCTGCGAATATCCGGGCCAAATTTTGTGCTACTCCGGCGATTAAACATAGGGTAAATTACTATATATGGTAATATCCTTGGTTCCAGAATTAGGAACCAAGTCTGTTTGATGCTTTAGTCTGTCTGTTGTCCGTGCCACAAAAATATGTATTTTTGTATGCCGGTGCCCGGCTACAGTTGGGGGAAGCTTGCCTGATCCGAGTTGAGAACATCAGCGTACTTGCAGGATTTTAAATCCATATAGAGTTCTTCCCTTATAACTTGCTTATAAGTTATTCTCTTAGACTGTGAAATTTCCAAAAAGGTGCCTCGGGTTCCGGTTTCCATGGTGTCGGGAAGTTCTTGAGAGACAGAACCTAAAACACTCTCACTAAAGACGCCAATGTCTCAGCATCGAATATCGAACTTCCGGCTAAGGGGCAAATGTTGGCATCGGACAAGTATCCCACGGGGGCACCATCAAACAAATAGAGCCAAAGCCCGTGCATTGCACAGCCACTAGCAATTTCGGTCTCACCTGGATAAATGGGGTCGCAAGCTCCCCCAATCATGGCTTAGTCATGATCCCATCTTTCCTTTGCACGTCTAGCTTGCCCATCTCTGCCACCACGGGCGCCCGTCCTCTCAAGAACGTATGCCGCTTCACGTTACTCCGCGCTGCCGCCGGCTTTCTATCGAAGTCCTACCTGAGCCTCCGCAACGACGCCCTACCCCCCCTCTACCCCTGGATGGCCCCGTTTTGCAGCAAGTCGTGTTCCCTGCGTCTGATACCGACCGCTCCCAGGGCCTCGTTCAAGAGAATATAGCACGTCCCGTCACTCCATGTCACCACTCACCGTCTATCGAAGTCCTACCTGAGCCGCCGCAACGACAATCGAACCCCCTCTGCCTCTGGATGGCCCTCTTTTGGAGCAAGTGGTGTTCCCCGTGTCTGATACGAACCATGCGACTCATAGCTAGTAAGATGAGGGTTATGGATTTGGAACTCTTGCCTAGCCTCAACCTCGCTATTATGTACTCCCGATAGCTACAGAGATCATGTTGTGCTCGTACTTATAATTATTGCCACCGTCCGTCATCAGAAGCAGACAAGAATCCAGCCAAGGTTACAGTCTCGCGAATGCCTAAACCTAGTTCTTATAGAGTCTTATAATATCGAAAGCAGCAATGAAAAGTGACAACAGATCAACGTGAAAAATCCGTCTCTGATGCCCATGGAAGAACCAAGGTTGCCCGGAGGGCTTCTGTATTCCCATGGTCATGTAGTTAGTTAGGGGAAAGGTCCGATTTTTTTTTGGAATGCTGGTGCCCCTTGGTGTGAGTCCCATTTTTAGGTCTTTCTTCCCGAGTCTCATTATTGTTCCAAAAAACCATATCTGAAACACCCTGCTCACTGTTGGATTTGTGTTCCCAACAGCCTGAGTTAAACCTGGGCACCGCCGCAGTGCACGGAGCAATGGGCTCTTCAACCATGACAGCAGGGGCAGAATTCTGGGTAGAGTTTCGCATCCATCGTTGTGCCCACTGGCGTCCCAAGTTGGGATTAGCACTCCTGTTGACCGCACCTCATTTCCAGATACAGTACGCCCACACCAACTAAACTTGAAGAGCAGTGCTTCACAACATCTCCCAGGATTGATATTCCCCGGGATCGACCTCGGATTTGATTCGAATGGAGCTATATAAGTAAAGACATTGGACGCCAAACTGGAGGTTTGCGTCTTCCTCTAGCCCCATCTTCATACATCATGCAAGACCTCGTGCAGACCCATACTGCTCGGTTGATCGCCCTCTTCGTTTGCTGCGTCTTATATGGTGCGTATTGCCTTGCCATCCATGAACCCTACTGACTATCTTCACTTTCAGGCGTACTGCTCACCACATTTTTTCTATCCATACGCTCCCTTCTCTTCTCTGCAAATCAGAACAAAATCCACCTCAAATCCCGCCGTGACATCAAATACCCGATCGTCGCCGCGACTGTCCTAATGTTCTTCATTTCGACCTTCAGCGTGGTGATGTCCTTACAGGATGTTCTTGAAGCATTCATCTACTATGACGGACCTGGGGGCGCTCGGGAATTTTACAACAGCCAGATCGAGGGATGGAAACATTGGATAGTGGCCGTTGAGGATGCGGCACAGGTGATCATTGGCGACGGCTCTCTTGTAAGAGTTCTGCCCGTATAACATAATATCCAATTCATTTAAATGTCCAATGCTTCCAGATATATCGCTGCTACGTCCTGTACGACAAGAAATGGCGAGCCATCGCGCTGCCAGGATCAATATGGGTAGCTTTGAGTGGTGCGTTCAAAGTCCTTTATTTTAGCCTGCAGATTAAACGCTCGATATCTGCTAGTCATATCCATCCTCACTGCATACTGTGAAGCAATTCTCAGCCTGAATGACCCCAGCATCCGACGTCTTTTGACGGCCACTCTGCTCCTGACATTGGCGACGAGTAGCATGACGACATGTGTGTTGTTTGAATTTAACCTTCACTCTTTCCAGCACGGTTCTAATATATATAAATACATCAACAGACCTGATAATTCGCCGGCTCGTCAGCATCCAATCTCGCCTTGAGCTGAGAGGGGATATACAACCTCACTTTCTATCAAGAGTGGCTAAATTATTCTTCGAATCTGGACTGCTTTGCAGTCTTTCGATCATCTTGTCGCTTGGTGTATATCTCATTGGCAGTGAACTCAAGTATGTTGCCACGGGAGCGGTGCGTTCAAACTATTCCTCTTTTTTATTTTTTGAATTTTCTGCTGACCATATTCTGTCAAGATGATCCACATTGTGGTAAGGGATCAAATTATGATATTCTATCCTGATCAACTCATCTTTAACCTCGAAGCCGATAAGCTGCAACCTTCTTCTTGTGCGTGTGAACGGGATTAATCGCGCAAAACTATCGCATTCTGCATTGCAGGCAGGAGACGTACTTCCTCGTTGAAGTTGTCAAAAAATTCCAAGAATTTGTAAATTTTCGAAATCCCTTCAGCAAATTGTATTCCGTACTCACCTATGAGTTCATTGTTCTGCTTATTGGTGTTCATATTCTCATTATTTCCTTTTCATTTATTTTTATCTCACGGACGTTGAGAGGCAAATATAGAACCAGAATTTACATCTGGAGAACTTGCTGCGGTGCCGACACCTGAATATTTCTGCGAGAGCTGCATTAGGGGTGCTCAATTGCTATCTCGTGGGCCCGTCCCGTGGGTTTATTTGTCCCGAACAAATAGAATTCAAACTCCGCCATCCAAAAAGACTTTTTATAACAACGGTGCGGCCGCTAACGGTGCATATATCTTGCCCCAAAATCACATAACACATTCTAGAGTACTTTGGTAACATTTCTGGATAGATTTGATGTGTAGAAGCAGGTCTGGAGGTATGAATAACTGATGACTAGCTTTGCGCGCATAGTTTCGCGGATTCATTTCCAAATACCACTCAGAAAAATGTCCATTAGCTCATTAGAGCCTCTTCATGTTTTATAAGTGGTATTGGAACTCCACTGAGAGCTAGTGTAGCTCTGGAAACGGCATAAATACCGGGCGGAGTTTGAGTTCTATTTGTTCGGGACAAATAAACCCACGGGACGGGCCCACGAGATAGCAATTGAGCACCCCTATTGACACCCACAGTTACTTATCGCGCAGCACCTACTTATGAGGAGACATAGAAAATACTTCATCCTCAACTTTGGGCTCGGCTTATACTGGCGGCACCGATTGAAATGTCAATCAAATCTGTATCTTGAAGAAATGCGTCAAGTTTCGACTAGACAAAGCGGTGCGAGGAAATCAATGATGAAGTTTGGATCTTTTTAGAAGAGATAAAATTCAATGAATTTACTACGACAAAAGGTCAAGTATTTATACTCTGCAGAAATGTATTCTAGTAAGTTCTACACAAAGATGAATAAGAATGTTAGTAACAACTTAGTAAGAAATATAGAGTGAATGTTCAAGCACTTTCGAGCGCGTCAACGCATCAATGTCGGGCTTAGTAATGATCTCGGGGATCTCGGTGTTTGCTCAACTGCAACAATCAATTCATCCGACTTCTCGGCTTCTGACATTTGGAGGAGGAGGAGGAGGATGGATTTTAACCGCCACGGTCCCATTGAGGAACAAGCGGGGCCCGAAACTACATACACAGCGTCACATGTATGCTAACGGACACTCAATTACTTTCCCGCTGTGATGGCTCCCTTCCCGTCCTACCGCCCATGCAACCCAACACTTCGCATGCGCATTTTAAAATTTACGAGGTTGGTGTTCCGAGTCAGTAGCACGATGCCGGGGCCGTCTCACGGGCTCGATAAGTGAGTGCGATGGAGACCGATCTATCACCAGGATTAACAAGCGAGGTACGAGCTTCATTTGTTAAAGTGTCTGTCTACGAGAGACTACATCAGGATAGCGCTTGCAGCTTCAAATTCCTGCGTAGCATCGATGAATTGTGCCAGTCGCAATTCACGAATATTATTCGGAGCTCCCAACATTTTCAGGTTGTCCTGAGTGAAATGCTGCTGGTGTTGACGCTACAGTTGGGGCCTGATTCACCCAAATTATTAAACAATTCCGGTCTGTTCCGATTCGGATCACGATTCGGTTAATGCGGCATCGGCGGGATCCGGATACAGTATTCCACCGGTCAATGAAACACACCGGTCAATGAAACAGTCAGTTGATCTTGCTTCTTGTGCAAGGATCTGTAGCTATTGTGGCCCAAAACAAATTTGACGTAGCCTTTAGGATATGATGTATGTTCTAACAAAGCTCCAGAAGCTTTGTGCCAATATTGTTGGTTGCAGAAAATCATCTCTCTGAGCTTCGGCTCTTAAATGATTATCATGGCCGTAATATTTTGTGTTAGAATAAATGTACCACTGTGCATTGATTTCATGCTATGGAGACATATTTTCATTCACTTTCGAGCTGAGCAAGTACCCTATCTGAGCCAGAATAAATATTTCCGGGCTACCGTCCACTTCGGGAAGATTGATCAGCCACACCCCGCATTTGGACATCATCACATGGAATCTGCGCATTTTCTTTGACGCGTTGCAGATAGTCGTTCACTCATATTGTGCCCGTCTGAGTATTGTATTTACTACTTAGATTACACAGTTTGAGCTCAATGCAACGTTCTGTGGAACAATGCCAGTTAAGCGCTCGTTAAGCGCCGAGCCAAATGGGGACAAGACTTGACAGCGCTTGACTGTTTCATTGAATAGTAGCAGAAGTTCCCCCAGTATGTCGCTCGTTTCCTACCCATAAATTAAGACTTCATATCCAAGTACTTTAACAATGTAAACGAAGACTTCTACCTACTCAGATTCAGTAGGAACTGCTCAAAATTAGCAACATCAGCTGTTCAATGCGAGTGTTTCATTGACCGGTGGAACACTGTATTCATGGGGTCGGTAGGGCAGAGGGTGGCTCATGGATTATGTCCCCGGAGAGAATGGGTTTTTTCAAGTTTTTCAAGTTGTAGAAAGGGGGGAAAGAGGGGGAAAGAGAGAGAGATTTACCAGACTTCAATGAATATTCTTGCCAAAGATCTAAGCCAAATCCCGTCCGTGATATGGAGAGCAAACGGATTTTGTATCTTGGTTTATCTCAGCATCAATACCGCATTTGGTGTTGATACGCGCTTTCAAGATTTATGTCTTTCCGGAGCTCGAGCCTCAAAGGAACATCGTGCAAGCCAATCCGCAATCAAGATAAAATTAGCTCATCACACGACTGCCAAATCACTGCATCAGACGCGTCTCCGAGTCTCATCTCCACTCACTTCTCGTTTGCGCCCCTTCCTCAGCTGTCTCAACACTCGGCTGCAGATGCATACAGAAATAATCTCGCCATGTACATCTGCTAGAGCCACCAGCCATCTGCGCTCAAATAGCGCTGCAATTTACGGGCTCGGCACTGCAGAATTCTAGACCTCGAAAACTTGATGAGCAGCAAGGATGGAGGTACCGGACTAGCCTAAGTTTTGCATTCATACCACACATCGCATCTGCCTCCGCCTTCATGCCGCAACCTCCGCCCGCAATTCGTCATCAGTCCCGCAAGTCCACCAACCACTGCGCACGCAGTATCGTGGAAAACGCGGTTCCACAGCCGCTAGCATTTATGCACGTGAATTCACGCTGCGAACTGTGTACGGCTGTGAAATTGCATTGCGTGCTGGTCCCATTTTTCTTCAAGCCGTAATAAAATACAAAATCTGCAACTATGCTACGCGGTACCGTTCTGGGCTGCCAACCGGGCGATGATAGTCTCCTCCGATATCCGTGGACGCTCGCCCTCTCTGAGAAGCGGGTGCCCGCACCCACAAAATTTTTGACCGCCCTTGCCGCTACACTCAAGCCTCTTGCTGCAAAGGTGCTTCACGCAGCGCGCGCAACGTCTCGGAGCAGATTTCGATGTCCCTATGACAGGTGCAGAGGCTCCAGGCAGTAAGATCTGGTGCTGCGTTCGGCGAATAGGCGGAGCTAGCGGCACAGACAAAGGAGTACTCGTACTCCCTGGCTGCTGGGTGATATTTTGAGAGGCAGCCGTTGTTGAGGTCTGAGGCGGTGGCTCGGGTTCCCATTCTGCAAAAGCAGTGTCTTCGTTTTCAATGTGCGGCACCGTAGTCATTGAATCGAACGATCTGGGATCATTGGAAGCTAGCAATAGAGGTCAGAGACAGGGCCAATTGAAATAGAAAAGGTGCTGACCATCAATTGACAGGTCAAGTTCGCCGTCGGGGCAAGGTTCGGGAAGCGGGATTGCTGGAAGAGCCTCAGCGTAGTTGTCTTCAGAATTTAAAAGATCTAGGAGGGGTTTACGAGCGATAAAATTGCTCCCATCTGCCAGAGTGGAGCGCTCCGAGCTCCACAAGATCGTCTTTTTGTGGTGAGCTTCCAATTGCTGTGGGAGCTTGTAATAAAGCCTTTGATTCGAGTCTGTGATAGTACGGGATTGTCCATCTGCGAGCTCGTTCCAAAACTGGGCCATCTTGAAGAAGTCGATGTTCTTGTGATGCTCGTGCGCGGGATGCGCCGTTCCTCCCTTTCGGAATTTCTGGTGGCTAATGTTAGCCTTGAAAGTAATATATTCTTTGTGCGTGTGAACCGGCACTACGGCACAGAGGACGAGCTGGCGAAGTTGAAGGTATCGGTACAGGTTTGTTGGTTTGGTGGACAGCCTGGTGAGAACATTGACTGGGGTGTCTCGATGGTGAGGAACACCAGTAATGCGGGGTCGGGGGAGGGTTGTCATTTTGAGTTCCTCTGCAAGCGATTTCGAAATTGGGAGAATGCCTATGGTTTCCGAGGTAGCAATGCGAGTGGATAGGACACGGGGGAGAGGAAACGAAGCTTTTGCACCAACGGCAACGGCAAACTCGACAATTTCGTCACGCATCCAGATATCATGGTGCCCACGGTATTTTTTCCCGGTGCGGTTATGAAAGCCAACCTGTCAAGTGTTAAATTGAGGTTGAAAGCAGGAAGCCGTGGATAAATGAATACCTTGTTGTTTCGCCGAAGAATCCAATTGATGAGCAGGCACTCTGCAAGCTCTGGAGAAGCGCGTAGCGAACCGAAAATTCGACGGACTGTCATGTGGAAGCCGCCCTCGATAGAGTTTGTCCCACGAACAGTGCGGTACAGATTTAATCCATCGCGGTCTTTCCCCATGAGATAATAGAGGGATATACCGGCCGGATCTGACAGGTAACCCTTACGCACCGTTTCAAGGAGATTTTTGACCATCTCCTTCGCCTCGTCGGAGAAAAATGAACCACGAGTCGTTTTCGTGGAGCACTCCATATCCGCGTAGGCAGCGAACAACTTCTGCAGCCTCTTTAAGAGAACCTCGCGGCTAGGAATATAGCGGCGGATGCGGCGATTGAGAGCGGCAGATTTGGCGCGCTTGGCATACTCCCAGCTTACGCCGTTTTTTTCGAGGATGGCGCGGACGGCGAGCTCGTCGGATCTGTCCCGGATGAAGATCATTTCACTAAAGTCATGAGCAAAAGCTTTAAATGCAGAGTGCTTCTTTGGCAATAGGAGTCGATCCATGTAGTGGAATGCGTCATCAAGGATGCGGGTCGGAAGCTTCTGCGCCTGATAAGCGTCGTTGAGAAGGGAGAATGTGTGCTGGACACCCTCCATCATAACGTCGACAGGAGTGGTCTAAAACACACGGTTAATTCGATGATCCAGATAAAAATAAAATATTATATGTCCTACCTCGCGGTCGTTAAACCCACGCAGTTCATCGTCGACACCTTACATCGCATCCTAGTCAAGTACCTTGGTTGGTAAAGTAACTTGCAATGGTGAGAATAAAAAATTACCAGTTCAATCTCAAAAGCCAGGCGACCATATCTATCCTCCCCAATCTCCGAGTCCGAAGTATCCGACCCAGAATCATCATCCACACTCGCAGACCATTCTTGGAACTCAATTGAGGGAGGGTCCGATGATGAATATGTCAGTGAAAAGTCCAAATCCTCGTCAAGAGATGCGGTTGGAGGCATAAATCCACGGGAAATTGGTCCGGGTGAGATGGGCGCGATTTCACCACGGCTTAGGAGTTGCGACGTCGTTACAACAATTTTCGTGGAATGGGTAACAATCCATTCCAAGGTTTGCTTGTGTAATGAATGTATCGCTCCGGGAACAAGCACCTTCACATAATTAGCTTGGAATAAATGCTACAGTTGTTGAACTCACATTGGAAATCTCGACAAGGGAGCGTGAAGCAGAGACATTTATCCGCTTCTTGGTGCCTAGATCATCCATAACCACGTCCAAAAATCCTTCGTGGTTTCCGATAATCGAACCTTCCGCAATGGCTTTACACCCCTGGACCAGAGTTACAAGCTGCCCATGCATAGCAGCCTGTATCGGCTGCAAGGGCAGTCCGAGAGAGTCACGACGACTGAGCGAGACATAAATCTGCCACTGACAGTCAATCTCTGCGAAGAGGTGGCTGTTGCGCTCTGCAGCGGTGGAGAGGGAGAGGGGATAAGCAGGAAATTCGGCGGTGGGGAACGACACCCGTAGAACAGCACCTGCAAGAGCGTGGAGCGGAGACGAGGGATCTGTTAAAACACCCTTGAGCTTGGCATATTTTCCAAGTTCAAGCACCGGCGCATTTTTCAGCTTCAAGTTCGCACGTAATTCAGGGAGAAATAGTCCCTCTGAGATTATTTCGAGACTCTTGCGGATGGAATGTCCCATCTTGAGGACAGTCGGGTTAGTGAAAATAGAACGCAACGATGGTGGTACATCGCTTGGTGAAGTCAGTGCGGTAACCTATCCACAAATTCAATAACTTCAAGATAAACAAAATATGGTGCGCACTTTGAGGGCATAAATATTGTCCCGGGTTCGTATCTGGATAATATCAAGACGTGGTGATTCACCGGCTTGTTGTACTGTCTTGACCGAAACTGCGATGAGATAAAGTTGCGACATTGAGGCTGCAGCAAGAACGTCGCCTAGGATATCATTCGTAATTTCGGCGATTGCCATTGAGTCCGAAAATAATGCTGTTGGAATGCCGAGGGCTTGCTCAAACCGAGGGAGATCTGTCCAGTCAGTGACTGGCTCGACATCCTGAGTGAGTGAGCTGTTGAGGGATTCGTGGAAGGAGCGTTCCGCTAATTGGAAAACAATTAATCAAGTTCACGATCTCTGGGAAATAAAATGCTTACATTGAGGTGAATCGGTGTAAAGAGCGCGGGGAAGTGCGTGGTTGCAGGCCCTTAACCCTTCCACAATTCGCTCGAACATCTCTTTGACAAATGCCAATGACTTGGTTTGAGTCAGAGAATGGGCTCGAACCTCCTCATCTTGGTTCAACACAGTATAGGCAGCAGTGAAGATGCGCTCGCCCTTGACGCCACCCGTGTATTTCAGAAACTGGAGGGGAACTTTAGTGCGAGATATAGATGAGCAATGGAAACTCACATCAAATGTGTGATCTGCTTTAGCGAGGTCTAGAGATTTGGTCGCAATATCCCGCTCAATGTAAAGCCGATGTGCGGAAACATAATCAGCGAAAAGTGCCTTTAGGTATGGAACGGAAGGCGGGGAACCAGCATATCCAGCTGGATCATCGAACGAAGAGTACGTCTGAACTGCACTCTGTCCATAAAAATCTGCAGCTGCAAGATACATCAGTTCGCTCTCGGCATGGGACCTATGCTGGACTTCGGAGACCAATTCCGCGAATGGTGCAGCACCAAACCAAGTTGCAAAGGTGTTGGACATTTGCTGCATCATCAACTTCGAAATTGCACCACGTGTTGAGATATATGCTGAGAATAATGAAGGCATAGACACTGGAGCAAAAAATTTGAGCGCACCTGGAAATGCAGCCTGCACAAAACGCGGTAATTGTGCCAGGATGTGGGGATCGGTGCCCTGAAAGCTTGAACCGCATCCGGGAGAGCCCACACGGCGAGGATCGCAAATAAAGCGATTGGTGAGAAGGAAGAAGTCAGTTGGCATAGAACGGACTCGGCGTGCGATTGGGTCCTCGCTGAAGCCTGTATGTATTATTTTTAGTATCAATTCGAGATGAAAGATTGAACAGACCATTACGAGACAGGCGATCTCCACAAGTGCATTTGAATTTTTCTGGACAGCCTGGCAGCAAACGCGGTAGCCAAACAAATATTTCGCGCTGGTATAGCTCTTTCGGGTCGAGCCCCACACCAATTTTGCTCCGGTGGAGTGCGAAGACAGGGTGCACAGGTCTGTCGTAGAAGTCGCCACGCAAGTAGCACAGAGGTTTACCGTGGGCTTTAATCTCGTCGGCAAGTCGGTCTCGGACATCTAATAGTTGCTTGCCGAGCACCGTTTCCTGGCTAGGCTCCGAAGCTCGAGTTTCGGCCTCGGCAGTCTCAACATCAGCCGAAGGTTTTTCCAGCACTTCGTCGATGAGACTCTCGTCGATAACCCTATCGCCAGCAATAACATCGGCATGTTCATCATTCTCCTCGACATAGCTCAGCTGTTCGTTGAGCTGAATGAAGTCATTTACCGTGATATCTGAGTTGCGCGCTGTTTTTGTCTGTCATTTAAAAAATAGGAGAACATGTGGGTGACATACAATAATGAGGAGACGAGCTAGATGTGGTGTTCTCTGAATTTGACGTGTTTGTGGCAGCCTCGGGACGCGAAGGGCCAACGGTAGCCCAAAAAGAGGTCCGAGTCCCAGCCGTGACAAAGTTTCCACGTGGTACAGGACGATTGGTTTTGTAGGGAAGAAAAAAAGCGGTGGGTTGTACAACGGGACGGCGAGGTTGAGAAGTAGATGCCGTAGAAGCCCCAGCTTGTGGTGGTGCAGTCGTCTTTTGCCTTGGATTCCCGAGAGTTTGATCTTTTGGTTTTCTGCCAGATCCAGGCCGACGGCCACCGTGGGTCCCTTTGGGCTTCCCTGATGTACCGGAGACTGGCGCCATGAGAGTGCTATGTTTAGAGGTCGCTCCCACGAGAAGCAAGTAAGAAGTCAAGTCGTAACTAAGGCTGTGCACAGCGGATCATACGGAATGATGCGGATTTATGCGGATCACTACCGGGTGCAGAACGATCTCCCTTTTGGGACATCGTGCTCCGCGGCCATCTTTCATGAACCCAGAGGGTTAAGTATGTGCTGGTTTTTTTTCTGCGACAAAATCCCCCGCCCTCCCCAGTCATGCCATATGTATTAGCGCTACCGCTGAACGATCATTTCTGCACATGCACAATGGCCTATGGCAGTAAGGATGGTAGTCGCTTGCGCAGTGTCAATAGATCCGCTTGTATTTTTGGCGACGGCGACACTGGACATCTTCAGCATCCCCAGCGTCTCGAATAGCGTGCTAGCTGTCAATGCAGTCCAGCCCCGTCTATCGTAGATCGTCTTGGCGAGTACATGAGGCCGAATCAACTCTTTCATCTTTGAGATGATGGTGGTTCGGAACAAGTTTGGAGACAGGCCTCCCCAGGAAACCTGCAAGCCATAGAAGATCTTTTGTTTGGATCTGGTTCTGACTTAGAGTTACTGGTAAGTGCTCATCTGTGGAGCTGATGGAGCCAATCGGTAGACTCGTAACCAGTCTGTAACCAATTGCCGAAAATATGTGGCAAGCACTTCGGTGGTTATACACCGAAAGCGCTTGCTGCATTTTTTCGGAATTTGTTTACACTGGTTACTAACCAATCGGAGCGTGGTAAAAAGAGGGTTCGATCAAGGCAGCGTTCTGAAACCTGGTTACCTACGGAACCAAGAACTGTTGGATTTGTGTTCCCAACAGAGTTATGTAAATCTGGGCAAACCGCAGCAGTACACGGAGCGATGGCCTGGCAGAATTCTGGGTAGAGTTTTGCAGTTGGGATGGACACACCCCGTTGAAGCGCTTCCTTGCCGGATACAGTACACCCACTCACCAGCTAAACTTGAAGAGTAGTGCTTCACAACATCTTGGCCCAAGGTACTGACTGAAATTCCCCGGGATCGACAGATGTGATTCGAACAGAGCTATATAAGTATCCCATATCATGGACACCAAATTTCCTCCGTCTTCCTCTGGCCCCATCTTCGTACATCATGGCAGACGTGCAGTCCCATACTGCTCGGTTAATCGGCCTCTTCATAAACTGCGTCTTATATGGCGCGTATTACCTTGCCCATCTATAAACCCTCCTGACTATCTTCATCATCAGGCATACTGTTCACCACATTTGTTCTATCCATACGCTCCCTTCTCTTCTCTGTAAGCCAGAGCAAAATACATCTCAAGTCCCGCTATGAAATCAAATACCCAATCGTCGCCGCGACTGCCCTGATGTTCTTCATTTCGACCTTCAGCGCGGTGATGTCTTTGCAGGAAGTTCTTGAAGCGTTCATCGACTATGATGGGCCTGGGGGCGCTCGGGAATTTTTCCACAGCCTGAACATGTACAGGGGGTGGAAACATTGGATAGTGGCCGCTGAGGATGCGGCACAGGTGATCATCGGCGACGCCTTTCTTGTAAGAGTTCTGCCCGTATATTGATTGACATAATATCCAATTCATGTAAATGTTCAATGCTTCCAGATATATCGCTGCTACGTCCTGCACAACATGAAATGGCGAGCCATCGTGCTGCCAGGTTCAATATGGATAGCTATGAGTGGTGCGTTCAATTTATTTTATTTTAGCCTGGAGATTAAAGGCTCGATATCTGCTAGTCATATGCACTCTCACTGCATACCGTGAAGCAAACCTCCCGAAAGGCTCGAGCCTGGACGACCCCAGCATGCGACCTCTTTTGACGGCCACTCTGCTCCTGACATTGGCGACGAGTAGCATGACGACATGTGTGTTGTTTGAATTCAACCTTCACTCTTTCCAGCACGGTTCTAATATATGTAAATACATCAACAGACCTGATAATTCGCCGGCTCGTCAGCATCCAATCGCACCCTGAGCTCAGAGGGGATATCCAACCTCACTTTCTATCAAGAGTGGCTAAATTATTCTTTGAATCTGGACTTCTCTACACTCTTTCGATCATCGCTTCGCTTGGTGTATATATCACTGGCAATCAGCTGGAGTATGTCGCCACGGGAGCGGTGGGTTCAAGCATTTCTCCTTTTTGAAATTTCTGCTGACCATATTCTATGAAGATGATCCACATTGTGGTAAGGGAATTAAATTATGATATTCTATCCTGATCAACTCACCTTTAACCTCGAAGCCGATAAGCTGCAACCTTCTTCTTGTGCGGATCAATCGGGTAAAACTATCGCCTTCTGCGTTGCAGGCAGGAGACGTACTTCCTCGTTGAAGTTGTCAAAAAATTTCAAGATTTTGTGAATTTTCGAATCCTTTCAGCAAATTGTATTCCGTACCTACCTATGCGTTCATTGTTCTACTTATTGGTGTTCATATTCTCATTATTTCCTTTTCATTTATTTTTATCTCACGGACGTTGAGAACCTGCAAATGGCAAATATAGATCCAGGATTTAAATCTAGATTGGAGGACTAAATGTTCTGGGAGATTATTAAGAACAGAGAAGAACTTGCTGCGGCGCCGACACCTGAATATTCCTGCGAGAGCTGCATTGACACCCACAATTATTTATCGCGAATCGCGCAGCATTTGCTTATGAGGAGACATTGAAAATGCTTCATCCTCAATTTTCGCTTCGCTTACACGGACATTGTCCCCTCCCGGATCATCTGGCCAAAAACGGATGCAAAACGTTAGTATCCCAATCGGGAAGCTGATCCGTATCGGGACAACTCCTTACTTTTTTGCGGTCGTTCCTGGCCATGAAGATCTCCTGCTTCCCCTTCTCCTTCCTTGTCCAGTGAACCGTATCCGTTGCTTCAGATTTCCTGGGAACTTACTGCCCCCCGCAGGGATAGATCTCGTGTTCGCCGACGTCGAGATACGAGTCGGGGATACGGAAGACTGGACGTCTTTGGAGCTTAGCACAGCCGACAAGTCAGTCTCCATCAAGTTCTCTTTCGCTAATTTTGAGCTAATCGACGTACAGAGTCCAACTGTATGATGCTCTCCAGCAGCTCCACGCCGCAGGAGTCATTCACGGGGATTTTTATCCTCGGAACATTATGCGCCGAGCCGACAGCACTTTCTGTATCATCGACTTTGGCGACGCGGAAATTGACTATAGCTGTCCAGGTAGTACTTGCTGGGAGCTGGACCACCTCAGGCTAGAATCGGATATCTCCACCTAGAGTCTATATATAAAATAGCTGTAGGCGCAAGATGGTCGAGTTCTTGCGCAACAGCTGCTTCTTGAGTTAAAATTGCTTCCGCCCTTGATCAAGTTCCGGACAATCGGCCCGGTTGAGATTTAACGCTTAGACCATGCCATAGGGTTTCTATCTCGCATCAATTGACTCTCCTGAAGCAGTATAAGTTTTGATTCTACATTTTTCTTCACATCTCCATACAAAAACTATAGTTCATACCGCATAGATACATATTCCATATTTCGATATATATATAAAAGAGATACACCACGGCCCTCAAGGCCGCCACATCGGACGCTTCAACTCCCCCACACTCCTCACCCTCTTCACCTCCGCCGCCGCCCCCTTCTTCCGCGCCCCATCCAGCGCCTCGAAATTCTTCACCAGATCCTTCACGCTCCCCCCGCTGCTCGTCCTCGGGCGCACCCCCAGCGGCTTCACAGCGGGCGCCTCCACGGGCAGCTCGACGTGCTGCAGCTCCACCATCCGCCTCGGCGGCACCTTGCGCGGAATCAGCGTCTTGCGCTCCGGCACAGGCGCGTGCTGCAGCTGCACCAGCTCCTTCGGGTGCTTCTCGCGCGGCAGCGGCGCGCGCACGGGCGTGCTGATGGGCCCGCGCGGGCGCTCCAGCACCTCGAGCGGCGGGAGCGGCAGGCGCGGGCGGCCGAAGGGCGCAACAGCGGGCTTGCGCGCGGGCTGCGGGGCGGTCTTGGACATGGCGGGGAGGTACGAGAACAGGAAGCCCTTGACGCGCTTGCCGATGCTCCCGGGAGGCTGTGGCTGCGGCTGCACCGTGCGGGGGCGCACCAGCTCGTGCTCCTCCTTCTCGCGCAGCGGTGTCGACGGCGCCATATCTGCGTCGGGGACGTCGGCGGACGACTCGAAACTCGCGTCCACAGGCGCGTCGGATTCGGATTCGGATTCGGACTCGGGCTCGGGAGCTGGCGCGCCATGGCTGACGGCGACGGCCTCGTCAAGTAGATGCGAGTAGCGCGGCGCGAGCAACGATGCCGGCAGCTTGCGCTTCCCACGTGGCGCCTCGGGCGGGAGATCGCTGAACGGCGCGTCCTTGCCCAGCGGCGCAGGCAGCACAGGCGGCTTGCGCGGCGGCATCGCGCGCTTCCCGAGCGGCGTAAAGTCCGGCACCTCCATCGACGGGCGCCGCTTTCCGCCCGAAAATACGTCTCCCTGCTCAGCACGGAACGCCGAAATAGAAGCACGCAGGGGCGTCGGCGGCGCAACTACGCCCGCGCGCTGCTTGTTCTGCAACGCAGTCGCCCGCTGCACCAAGCTCTCCCTGCAATCAATCAGCGTCTCTCCAAGCTCGTCTCATAAAGCAAAAACACTCACATGTCCCACTTCTCCCCCAATCCCCCCAAATCGCGCTCCCGCAGCCCCTTTACGCCCAAAAAGCGCCGCACCACGTCCCCCACATCCACCTCGTCCGCACCCGCCATCATCCTGCTGGCGCCGCCGTCGTCCACCCGCGCGACCAGCCCCAGCCTCTCCGCAACCGCAATCCTCTCGTCCGTAAAACACGCGTCAAGCGCCTTCCAGTCCTCCTTCGTCCACGCCCGGCCCTCGTCCGCGTCCTGCGTAGCAGTGATAACAACCTCCCTCGCAAGCCCCGAGCTCGGCCGGCGCTCCACCATCCCGCGGAAAGGCGCCGAGATCGACGGCGTCCACGGCGCGGAAATCGACGACGCAGGAGCCCCCACCTTCGAAGGTGTCGCCGCCCCCCCAACCGCCGAACCCACCTCCCTCTCCGCCTCCTCCAACAGCTCCCCCATCGTCACCGCCCCCGGGCTCCCAGGGAAATACACCTTCTCCCCCACAACCCGCGCGCTCTGCCTCCTTGCCTTCCTATCCTTCGCATTCGCATTCCGATCCGGGGTCGTATACAAGCTATCCCTGGCGGGCGAATTCTTGTTGGGTGACGTATACACCGCCTTCCCAACCCCCCCACTCGAATGCCGCCGCCTCTTCTGCCTCTCCAACCTCGTAAAGCAGTCGTAGTCGTGCTGTGTGCGGGGTGTGGTCGTCAATACCGTGAAATGTAATCACTCTTCCCCACCAAAAAAAAAAGCGCAAAAAACCCACCTGCTTCAAAATCGCCGCCGCCCTCGCCGCCGCCCTCGGGTCCGCGCTCGTAATCTTCACCAGCCCCAACACGCCCGCGTCGTCCGAGTCGTCCCCGTCCGAGTCGCCCGAAATGTCGATGTCCTCGTTAAGCGCGGGATCGTTGACCTCGAGGCTGGGGTGGCTGAGCGCAGGCTCATTAAGCGCAGTGTCCTCCTCCCCTCCGCGTCGGTTAACGTTCCACGCCTTCGCCCCACCGCCGTACGCAGACGCAGCAGACGCAGCCCGCCGCTCACCCACGCCCGTAAACACGCCGTCCTCACCCTCCTCTTCTTCTTCCTCCACACGCCCAGCAGGAGCACCAACAACGGAAGACCGCCCAGCAAGAGCACCACCCCCAGACCGCCCACCCGCCGCCGCCACTTCCGAGCGCACGGGCACATACGGCGCGTGGCGCGCCACCGGTGTGCGTGGTGCCATGGCGGGCGCGGGCGTCCGGACACCCACCACCCCATACCGCGCAGGCGTCTCCGGCTCGACCGACATCCGCCGCACCTCTTCCTCCTCCCGCGCGTCCTCGTCTTCTTCCTCTTGCTGTTCCTCTTCGTGTTGCATATCTTCTTCGTGTTGCTGCACATCTCCCCCGTCGTGCTGCTCGTCCTGCTGCTGCATATCTTCTTCATCCCCCACCTCCTCGGTCTGCATCTCCTCTTCCGCCCGCCGCTCACGCTCATCCACATCCATCCCCCCCAAAATATCGCCCGTGCCGCCCTCCTCCTCCTCCTCCTCCTCCTCCTCCTGCCCACCCCCACCTCCACCCAAATCCACGTCCGCACCAGCGTCCTCGCCTCCACCTCCAATTTGGCGTTCACCAACCCCAGCATTCGCCGCCCGCCTCAAACTCGCCCCATCCATCCGGAAGCTCCCCTCCCCCACGCCCGCGCCGGGAAACGGACTCCCCCACACGCCCCACCGCTCCCTCCGCGCCTGCGTCCCCGGCGTGGGCGGGTCCGCCGTCGTCGGCACGCGCAGGTCCGTGTAGCGCTCGTGTGGGGGCGTGCGGGGTCTAGTTGTAGTCGTCGTTGTGTTGGTCGGGTGCAGGTAGTTCACGTCGTTCGTGTTCCCCGTAGTAGTAGTATCCAAAGATGCGCTTGTAGTGGCACCAGGAATGGCGAGAACAGGTAGCTCGCCCGCGCGCTCCCCCTCGTCGTCATCATCCGAGTCCCAGCCCCCGCTATAGTTGTTGTTGTTATTGTCGTTATTGTCGTACTGGTCGTTATTGTCATCCTGCCCCTCCCACGCGGCCAACACGCCCGGCATGGGCCCGTCGAACGACGCGGGCGCATCGAGGTCCATCGAGTCCGTCGACGCCGCATCGTCGTCATCGTGCACCGCGTGCTTAGTCCAGTCGAACAGTGGGGACGACGACCTAGCAGTGGTACCAGTGCGCTTGATAGGCGAAGACGACGGTAAGAGCAGCAGCGGGTCGTCGCTTGGGCTCGGCGGCGTCATGGGGCGCGACAGGTCGATCGGCGGCACCTCCTTCTTCACGCTGTGCACAATCACCACGCGCAGCGGCGTCGCGGGCTGGGGCGTCGCCGATTTCGCCACACTCGACTGGCGCGGCTTGCGGCGGGGCTTCGCAGCGGCGGCGGCGGGGGTGTGCAGGACGACCTCGCGCGGGGGCACGAAGACGTCCGTGGGCGGCTCGTACGGGACCTGCTGGGGCGTGGCGCTACGCCGGGGCCGCAGCATTGCGCGGGGCTCGACAAAGTCCGCATCGGGGTTGCGCGCGTGCGGACTGTCTGTCGTGGTGCTGTTGCTGTTGCTGAATGCCTTGCGGGTGGGCGAGTGGAACTGCGACGAGTCGACGCGCTTCCTGTGGGCCTTGCGTGGCTTGGGGTTCGGCGTCGTCTCGACGGGCTCAGTCGTCGGCGCAGCAGCAGTGATAGCCCCAGGGCGCTTGCGTTTGGGCTGGGTGTTGCTGTTGTTGGTCTGCACACAGAAATGAGATTTAGTAGCGAATACAGGATGCCACCCACTCTAGGGAATCCGAATATGTGGGTGCGTTGGAGCTCTTCTTCCGGCGGCGGGCTGATGAGCATCCGCGCGGGATCCATCTGTAGCTTGGACAAGTCCAGGAAGGGCGACGTGTTTTCAGACATCGATAATCGAGATAGTAAGGGTCTAAAAGCCTAAAGAGAAACAAAGGTCAACTTGCACGTGATCGCTAAACATATGCCGTCATCTAATCAGAGATCAGCGCTTTGACCGCACGTCATGTAATTAATCATCAACGTTCCGCCTGGCCAAGCAAAGTTCTCTACCACACACCATTCGAGCTGTCGGAGCATATCGTCACCAATATCCAGTACGCCATGATAATTACCACCTTATTTTCCATAGAGTGGATCTAAATGGCGCACGCAGAAATCCGCGTTATTTGTACATTGTTATTTGCACCTTGTTTGCACCCTGCTTGGCGCTGCATAGCAATCGCTTTGACAGCTTTGTTTGACCCGCACTTACCTTGCGCCACTAGTCTCTCCTAGACAGGCGCTTCAACAAGGTATCAACTCATGCCTCGTTTTGTTGAATGCGCCACAGACTCGGTATGGGGATAGGTGATGTGTGATCAACTGTAAGATGCATCCACCACCACGGCCCGTTTGGCCCAACCTTAGTTACCTATCGCTACCGTACGTATTTCTCCTTACCTATTTTTCCCGCTTAGCTTACTGTCTCGTTATCTCTATTAGATTATTTTAAAAACCCAGAACGAAAACTCCCCATCCCACGCTACCTATAACCCCACATATGGACTGCTGTCGTAACCCGGACCGTACTTGGTCGTATGCAGTAACTAGAGTAAATATCAAATCAAAATCAAATCAAAACTGGAAGATCCGCCCAACATGTATAGCCCGAGTGTTCATCTCTGTGCTGTCAATGACGGCTGCCTAGATATATCAGCGTCTCTGGTATCCATGGCCCACTCACCCTCTCCCTTCCTTATCCCTTTCACGGGTCCCTTTCCCTTTCGCAACTTCTTCGAGCTGGCTCCTTTTTAATCCATGCTCGACAAAGTCTACAAGATAGACGTCGGCAGTCCGTTAATCCACTATGAAGGGAACTGGGGGCCAGGGCCTGACGCAGATCCCGAGAAGAAGAAGTGTGTATCTACTTATCTCGCGGGACGGACAGAGTATTCAAAACGTTTGCAAGATATGACAAAGATTCCTATGTCTTCTGTGCCATGAATGAGGTTTGCTCCGCGACGCTTGAGTTCACTGGGAAGGAGATACACGTTGTTGGAGCATATCGTCCACCTTTTTCCGGGCCAATCCAGTATGTTGATGTCCAATGTTCCTACTCATTTGTTCAAACGGTATCGTTAGAGTGGAATTGGACGGCAAGCTATCTGGCCCCTTGGATCCCGAACAGACCGAGCAATTCCAAATTGATCTGTTCAATGCAACGGATCTTCAACCAGGAATGCACACCTTGAAGCTCTCGACGGTACCCTCATCGGACAAGAATGTGACCACGACAGTAAGCTTGGATTATGTACGTATACGTTCTTACCACGGCTATTATATTGGTATCTAATTGTGCTCGGTAGTTTACTTGGACATCGGAGGTGGCTTCACTTTCTGACACTCGCATTCAAGACGACGAGGCGGCTTTTGTTTACGAGCCCCAAGATGCTTGGAAAACCGATCTGAGCAAACTCCCCGGGTTCGATGACGGGAATGGACAGCAAGTAGTGGTTAACATTCGAAAAAAATGCCATTAACCTCTTCACAGTTATGCTGTTTCCGAAGGCACGGCCACCTTCACTTTCTCCGTATGGACTCATTCTCTCGCGCAATTTTTGTATTAAGAATGGTACAGGGTGATCGTATCGCATTGGTTGGAGCGATCGGGGGTGGTGGCGGCCCATTCACTGCACAAGTGGACAACGGCCCTGTGTGGAATCTGACGATGCAGAACGAAAAGTACTCTGCAGAACAGGTGGTTTTTTCTGCGGACGGTTTCTCATCCGGAAGTCACACCCTCAAAGTTGTTGCCCAACCTGGGGAGAAACAAATTGTCGCGCTCGATTATGCCATTGTTGACGCAAAGGCCAATGGCAATACTGTAACATCTGCATCTGCTCCTCAGTCCGGTTTTCCAGGGTCTTCAACCGCACCACCATCAAGCTTCCGGTAAGAGAATTGCTTGTCGTTCGATATCCATTCCTTATTCAATTCTTTCAGTGCCGCCAAGAAAGGAAGGTCCGTTGTCAATCCAATGGTTTACTAAATACACTACATTCAACGTGATACAGTCTCAACTCTGCACAAATAGGCGGGGGTAGCGGCAGGCGTCAGCCTCCTTCTCATTGTGCTGTTATGTGCGCTATTTTATCTCCGGCGCCGCCGAAGCTTGCGATCCTCGAGACTGGCACACACCATCCCTTCTCCCACATTTGTAACACAATTCCCTTCCGGCCTGGTTGCGCCACCCACGCTGCTGCCATCGAAGGCAGCAGTAGCTCACCGGTCTTCTGTGGCAAGTGAAGCCTCGGACACGCCCAGTACTCAGCCTCCGAATTATACCTCGTTGTATAGGGACAATTCTGTATAGGGTCCAGACCGTCTCTCATCATGATACCTGTCGCTATTCATATATGCCCCGGCCGCCTAGCACCTGCATAGCGATTTCCTTCACTATAGCGTGGATTTTTTCAAGTCGGAAAGTTGAGCTTCATATATTGAATCGAATAATCCCCCCTATGTCACGGTTCAATCCATTGTATATTATTCTAGACAAATTCGCTCAGACGCTATCGCTACATTTAGGCTGCTTCAGTCGGGGCGGCCAAATCAAGTTGAATTTTTGTTCAACATGTTTGTTCGTGATTGGTTGCCAGGGGCCTCTCCTGCTTCTGGACCACCTCGACTGATATCATTATCCTGCTCAACGCCTACCATAGTATCGATACACCAGAAGCGCGCCTTTACGGGTGCCACTGTGACTTTGCGCAATCCAACTGAACAGACGAGCTTCCGCCGTCGTATCGCACTTGCGCCACAGACTCGGTATGGGGATAGGTGATGTGTGATCAACTGTAAGATCTGCCCAACATGTATAGCCCGAGATTGACGAAAGGCGACAGACACACACATTACGAAAGACGGCACATTGAGATTGAACACGACACGTGTATCAAAAGCGGCACATACCGGAGTCCGGACCGGGCTGTAATAAGTCCAAAAAAAGTATTCTGGTGGGCCATCGCTTGTACGTTCACTGCCCTTGACCCCACGAGGCCTGCCTCACAGAGAGGCCCCATTTCAGAGAGAAAGCGCGAACGAGTCTTTAGCGTGCCCACCTGAGATGCCCCGGTTCGGGGGACCCCCCGAGCGCAGCGAGGGAGGGGAGGGGCATCGAATGGTGGGTACTCGTTCGCGCACACTACGAAATGCCTTGTTGTTCAAACTCAAATCAAACTCAAATTCACTGTTTATTCAGCTCTAACTACTGCTGGGTTTGGCTAACCATACCCGAATTGAGCCCAAAATTATGTGCCGCTTTAGATGCATGTGTCGTCTATGTGCCGCCTTTCATAATGTGTGTGTCTGTCGCCTTTCGTACATCCTCTGTATAGCCCAAGTGCTCATCTCTGTGCTGTCAATGACGGCTGCCTAGATGTATCAGCGTAGTCTCCCCGAGGCAGAGTAGATAATGCACCCGCCTCAGGATATTCCTGTCAGATAGAGATCTTGAGGCACGAAAGTTGAAACTATCTAGTCTGCCTCAGGGAGATTATATCAGCGTGTCTCTGGTATCCATGGCCCACTCACCCTCTCCCTTCCTTATCCCTTTCACGGGTCCCTTTCTCTTTGAGCTGGCTCCTTTTTAATCCATGCCCGACAAAGTCTACAAGATCGACATCGACAGTCCGTTAATCCACTATGAAGGGAAATGGGGGCCAGGGCCTGACAACGATCCCAAGAAGAACAAGTGTGTATCTACTTATCTCGCGGGACGGACAGAGTGTTCAAAACATTCGCAAGATATGACAAAGATTCCCATGTCTTCTGTGCCTTCAATGAGGTCTGCTCCGCGACGCTCGAGTTCACTGGGAGGGAGATACACGTTGTCGGAGCATATCGTCCAGGCTTTTCCGGGCCAATACAGTATGCTGATGTTCAATGTTGCTGCTCATCTATTCAACGGTATCATTAGAGTGGAATTGGACGGCAAGCTATCTGGCCCCTTAGTTCCCGAACAGACCGAGCAATTCCAAATTGATCTGTTCAAAGCAACGGATCTTCAACCAGGAATGCACACCTTGAAGCTCTCGACGGTACCCTCGACGGACAAGAATGTGAAGACGACAGTAAGCTTGGATTATGTATGTATACATTCTTGCCATGGATAATATAATATATCGGTATCTAATTGGGCTGAGTAGTTTACTTGGACATCAGAGGTAGCTTCACTTTCCGACACTCGCATTCAAGACGACGATGCGGCTTTCGTGTACGAGCCCCAAGATACTTGGAAGACAGATCTCAAATTCCTCCCCGGGTTCGATGACGGGAATGGACAGCAAGTGCGGTTAACATTTGAATAAAATGCCATTGACCTCTTCACAGTTATGCTGTTTCCGAAGGCACGGCCACCTTCACTTTCTCCGTATGGACTCATTCTCTCGCGCGATATTTTGTTTTAAGAATGGTACAGGGTGATCGTATCGCATTGGTTGGAGCGATTGGGCCAGGCGGCGGCGCATTCACTGCACAAGTGGACAACGGCCCTGTGTGGAATCTGACGATGCAGAACGAAAAGTACTCTGCAGAACAGGTGATTTTTTCTGCGGACGGTTTCTCATCCGGAAATCATACCGTCAAAGTTGTTGCCCAACCTGGGGCGAAACAAGTTGTCGCGCTCGATTATGCCATTGTTGACGCAAAGGCCAATGGCAATACTGTAACATCTGCATCTGCTCCTCAGTCCGGTTCTCCAGGGTCTTCAACCGCACCACCATCAAGCTTCCGGTAAGAGAATTGCTTGTCGTTTGACATCCATTCCTTATTCAATTCTTTCAGTGCCGCCAAGAAAGGAAGGTCCGTTGTCAATCCGATGGTTTACTAAATACGCTACATTCAACGTGATACAGTCTCAACCCTGCACAAATAGGCGGGGTAGCGGCAGGCGTCAGCCTCCTTCTCATTGTGCTGTTATGTGCGCTATTTTATCTCCGGCGGCGCCGAAGCTTGCGATCCTCGAGACTGGCACACACCATCCCTTCTCCCACATTTGCAACACAATTCCCTCCCGACCTGGTTGCGCCACCCACGCTGCCGCCATCGAAGGCAGCGGTAGCTCACCGGTCTTCTGTGGCAAGTGAAGCCTCGGACACGCCCAGTACTCAGCCTCCGAATTATACCTCGTTGTACAGGGACAATTCTGTATAGGGTCCAGACTGTCTCTCATCATGATACCTGTCGTTATTCATATATACCCCGGCCGCCTAGCACCTGCATAGCGATTTCCTTCACTATAGCGTGGATTTTTTCAAGTCGGAAAGTTGAGCTTCATATATTGAATCGAATAATCCCCCCTATGTCACGGTTCAATCCATTGTATATTATTCTAGACAAATTCGCTCAGACGCTATCGCTACATTTAGGCTGCTTCAGTCGGGGCGGCCAAATCGAGTTGAATTTTTGTTCAACATGTTTGTTCGTGATTGCCAGTTGCCAGGGGCCTCTCCTACTTCTGGACCACCTCGACTGATATCATTATCCTACTCAACGCTTACCATAGTATCGATGCGCTAGAAGCGTGCCTTTACGGGTGCTACTGTAACTCTGCGCAATCCAACTGAACAGACGAGGTTATATCTCGGAGCTCGCAAATTATCGTTCCCCGGTCCGGCTCGTTCGATTGTCAGCGCCTTTATCTACGACGATTGGCGACGAATAACACATTGGGTGGGATTTGTTCAATCTGCGCACTTAACCGATACGCTCTAAGAATAACGTCGAATCTTTTGTCGGAAACGTGGTTACCACAGTAGCTGTTCAGATCTTCTGTGCATCTGGAGACTGGATGCACCCGGGATGCGTCGGGGGGACTGGAAGATTTGCCTGTTTGCCATTGCTAGGAGAGGTGCTTTAAATTTGACTGGTCTGCGTCTCAACCTCAGGGGTGATATCCAGGCGCACCTCTCCCGCCCGCAACTCCAGGTCGACTCCCACTCATCTATGCCAGAAATTGTCCACAAGATCGACATGACTAGCAGCTTAATTCAGTACGACGGAAAATGGATCCTCAACGCCTTGATTCTGCAACGGGGCTTGGTTGGCGATCCCGCAAAAGCAAAGTAAGCGCCTCATCGACGTATATTCGTAACGCCTTGAAACACAGACAAGCCACGATCAAGGCACCTCAGTCTTTTGCTCGCTGAATGAAGACTGTTCTGCGACCCTTAATTTCATCGGCACAGAGATTCGAGTCGTCGGAGCATATCGTCATCAATATTCTGGACCCATCCAGTACGCCATGATAATTACCGCCACATTATGGCTCACAGTTCCCGCTATTTTCTATTAGATGGCGAAGATACCCGCCGGTCTTTTCTTCCCGGAAACGGAAACGATCGATTCCAGATTGATCTCTTCCACCAGGACGCCATACTATGACATTACGGTCCTCTCCCCTGTCGAAGAGTGAAGCTACAACGGTGTACGTTCTTGCCCAGGACATTCCCTTAGTCCTACTGACGTGTCCTCAATCATCGTAGATGCCCAACTCCACATATCGAGCCATCATCACCTCTTTTCCTCCTTCAACCGGCGCCACAAACTTGAGTTCGAGTGTGAAAGAGTTCTGATAAAACTCGGAAACACTGGAGAACCCGTGGCTCAAGAGGCGGAGATAGGTTCCCTCGAGCGACCAGGTGTGAAACATAACGTAGAAATCTTTTTTTCCTGTCGTTGGATCACAAGGCCCGGCAAGAGTGAAGACAAAGAGATTCTCGTCCAATTCCGGTATGCAGGCGACCGGAATAATGCACCCCTCAATCCCGAAGTAGAGGTGCAATAAGAGCCCGGCGATCTCGATGCCCCAGCTCGTGGTCGTTAGGAGGGAGCGTCGTCCATGGAACTTATCCCACTTCACGGAGAGGTATGCCTTTTCCCCTGGGTCAGCCTCGGTGTTCCAGTGGACTCGTTCGATGACATGTTTCCCCATCGCAGGCGCGAGCCAGGCATTTGGAAACTAGGTGAACAACTCAATCAGCTTGAAGTCTAGAGATGAAAGGTGGGCGCACTTTGGTAGCCGCAGGAACTTCGGTTTCCGTGATTTTCTGCTAAGGATAAATAAGACCAACCAGAACTGAGCTCAGGAACATCATGCATCCGCACCAGAGACATCGTGGCACTGAGCGAAGTGTGACTAGACCGGTAACCGATCTCGTATGAAGTGAATCGTTCAGGGCTCAGGGGCCCGATCGGTCACGTTTTGATCACAGAAAAAATCATCGAAAAAACGCAAACCCGATAACAACGATGCAAGAAAAACCCAGTGAAAAAGTTCATATGCGGGGATACGGGCATATCGGGGCCAGATCCAAAAACGGCCACAATCGTAGGTTCTCCTATGAAATCATATGAACGGTGTTAAGGTTTTGAAAAAGAATCTTCCAAAATTGCACGCCTCATATGAAAATGGCCACTATTGTAGGTTGTCATAGGCTGCCATAGGAAAATACATTGGGTCCTACAGGCGCATACCTGAGCGGATGCGTTTCTCACTGGGAGTATTGATCGCCCACCTTTGCAAAACAAAGTTGACGACATAAATACTGTCTCAATCAACTCGAGCTAAATACACGGGGATGCTTCTGGTTCCCAGGAATCTAGCGGTAATTTTTTTAAAGTGAATCTGGAGACGAATTGAGTCCAGCAGAAATTGGAACTTTCTTTAAAGTGAATTTGATGGCTGGCTCGGCAACTTCACTGCCGCCTCAATTCGACCCCAAAGTTTAAATAACTCGGAGTTCAACATCTTTCGGTGGTTAATGGTGCTGGTTGTTGATTCCGAGCCCCATCCGACATGAATTGCGGGTGTAGCATTGCCATCAATATTTTTTTTGCAAAGGTGAGTGATCGATAGTACTTCCCATCAAGACTCAAATAATAACGTCATCGCGGAATGGTCTGGCATGGTGAACCAATAATCTCTTCTACAGATTTCCAGCCTTTTCGTGGGGTTTTCAAATCTCCAAATCACCGCAAGAAACTTGGAAAGGAGCCCAGAGAGATCAGGGGATCACAACTTCTTACGGCGATCACAGCAAGAACCCCCAACCACGAGGTGGAACATTAACTGAGCGTAGTCGCGCCGGCTTCCGGCCTCATTCCTCCTCCTCCATCTCGGGTCGCCGGAAAGAACGGTGAAGAACGCAGAGTAAACGGGCCTGGACGTTCGTGGGATTAACGACCAGGATTAACGGCCTTGCGCTTCCGCTAACCGGGATATGTACCTGGAAATAGCTGGAAATAGCGTGATTGCCTCCGGTCCCGCAGGTCTCACTGCCACCAATCATCCGAAACCTCCCCGAAATGTCGGTGTGGATACTTCGGTCCCTGATCCTCCGACCACTGGACGGACGGCGGTCCACGCGTACACCCTCTCCCTCCGAGTCTTCAACTGGAATGGTAAGCCGTGTTCTATAGCAGCTACGGCTCTTCAGCAACTTGTACGTGTACGTACAGTGTTGGAAACGTTGTGGAAGATACGGACATCCACCATACCCATTTATATTTAGAGATGGTAAATCGAGACGTCGACATTGGGTCGACTCGATGACGGCCATTCATTCCCGGTTACCGGTACCGACACGACCGCCGAATGCTGTTGAGTTTCGATGCATATCATCGGATTTGCCACAACTTCACAAGGTTCGCATCGGCTCCGAGTATCCTTGTAATAATTATTTGGATCCCGATTCATTCTCTTCGTGCCTGGAACAAACTCTATAAAAGCTGGCGCCTCTGTCGACTTTTGTTCAACCCGGTTTTCCTTTCCAACCATGAAGGTTCTAATTTCTCCTTCTTTCGTCTGCCTTTCACTTTGTCTGGCGTACAATTTGCCTCTGCACTTTCGCTTCCCTCCCTCACTGGCGTATTTTCCCGTGGAGTCGCACCGCGTAGGACCAAGTCCCTCCTAATCAGTAATTACTTTCATCTACTTGGTCATTTTCCAAGCCCTGATTATTATATTTCAGATCCCGATGCCTTCCCGGACCTGCCCACTGCGGCAGAAGCGAAAGCCGCCGCAGCGGCTGCGGATCTCGATTTGGATGACATCCAGGGCGATATTTTGTATGCTTTCTTGCTAAAATTTGGAATCCTAATTCTCATCGATCCCGCGCAGAATTGGAATGAGCAAGATAAGGGAACTTTTCTTCTTCTTCGGCATCGCGAACGCCACTTCGTTCAAGTCTCATCTTGCTTCGGATATCCTCCCTCTCGTTACCTCCACCACGGAGCTCCTGAGCGTCTCTACGCAGCCCCTGACGGCTCTCAACATTGCTTTCTCGCAGACCGGCCTCACGGCGTTGGGTGTTACCCAATCCCTCGGTGATTTGGCATTCAGCAATGGCCAGTTTGTTGGTGCATCTGGACTTGGCGACTCGGACGCTGCTATCGCCAACTGGGTCCCAGAATTCAGGGGCAGGAACATTCATGGTGTAATTCTTCTTGCATCCGACACCCAAGCAAACATAGATAGCACCTTGGCCTCTCTGAAGGCCGCACTGGGTAGCAGCATCAATGAAATTTACTCGCTCCAGGGCGCCGCCCGTCCGGGAAACCAGGCCGGCCACGAGCGTGAGTTCCTGTGGCTTCGCTGTCTGTTTAATTCCTGATTTTCAACAGACTTTGGGTACTTGGATGGAATTTCCAACCCCGCCGTGGATAATTTCACGAAAACTGTCAAACCCGGCCAAGGCCCGCCCGTCGCCCCTGGAACACTTCTGCTCAACGAGACCGGAGACTCCATCACAACGCGTCCCACTTGGGCCAAGGACGGTTCCTTCCTTGTATTCCGCCAACTCGCCCAACTGGTCCCTGAATTCGACAAATTTGTGACCGACAACGCCATTGTCAAGCCCGGTCTTACCGTTCAGCAAGGTGCTGACCTCCTCGGCGCCCGCATGGTTGGCAGGTGGAAGAGTGTAAGACTTTCTTTTATGGTTCTTCCTTATTCACTAACGGTTACCGTATTAGGGTGCTCCTGTCGCTCTCGCCCCCCTTGCCGACGATCCTGCCCTCGGAGCGGATCCTAACCGCAACAATAACTTCACTTTCGGCGAAGCAGCCGACCAGTCCAGGTAAATACACGATTTGATTTCAACAGAGCTATTGACAGTTGTTGAACCCAAACTAATTAGATGCCCCTTCTCTGCGCACATTCGCAAGACCCGCCCCCGTTCTGATCTGGGAACTCCCGAGGACAGTGTGCGTCACATCATGAGAGCCGGTATTCCGTACGTGTTATTTGCTATTACCGCCTTTCTGTAGCTCACATAATATTCTAGCTATGGTCCTGAAGGTTCGCAGTTATACCATATTATGAGAACGGTGCCGCTCATCAATTCCATTTAGTCACCGATGAAGAAGCAGCAGCATCCAAGACCTCGACAGAGCGCGGTCTTGCATTTGGTACGTTTTGAACTATTCCAAATGTTCAAAATTGACTGAACCATTTTTCTAGTGTGCTACCAGTCCAACATTGTTCAACAATTCCAGTTCCTGCAAAGCACCTGGGCCGACACCAACTTGTGAGCCCTTTTCTCCATTGATATCCATTTACCTTGAGTTGACCTTGCAATGTAAGCTTTCTTCACGGAACCGGAGCTGACCCGATCATTGTAAGTCGTTCACTGATTCCTTTGAGCTCAAAACTGACGCAGTCATATCCAGGGTGCTCAAAATGGGGCTGCACGATCTGTTACCGGACTTGACCCCACCGATCCTAACAAGAGCATAACTCTTACCAAAGGTGCGTAACATATTTTTGCTGAAAAACTGCGTAGCTTATTAGATTTCAGATTTCGTCGTTTCGCGCGGCGGGGAATACTTCTTCTCTCCCTCATTGTCCGCAATCGCCAACACTCTTTCGGTCTAATTAGAAGACCCGACCCGATTTCGTCTGACTTTGTAATGGGATACCACGGCTTCCACGGAACTTATAGACTTGAAAGCCTCAGGCCTCAGTGCCAGTTGAACTGTTGAGTTCGAGAAGTTTCTGGCTGAACCTAATACAAAAAATTGAGAGGCCCAGCTGATTCAATTTATGATTCATGCTATATCTACGGGAAGTCTGAAGGCACCCAGAATGAAATGTATCAAGATCAGTGATTCATGATCGACTCATAATCTGATGTCCCTGGGATTCATCACTTATGCACAACCATTCAAGTGAGTATTACTCACTCCAAAATTTGTCCACTCCCCACCCCCGCCACACCACAATCTTCGTATTCCATCTCTTTCTCAGGGTATCCAGGAAGCAGGAGGTCGATTCCGACCTTGACCGATTTCTTGCGAGCAGCGTGAGAACAATCGCCGGCATCCTCCGCTTTTTATTCCCACCGTTCAACCAAGCATTTAAAATACGCACGGCGGCTTGCGCACGTCGATGAACATCCAAGCAAAAATATATTGACGTCGACTTGTGTCCCGTCTGAGCTACTATCATTAATCACAAGTCCAACACTCGCGGGGCGAGAATCGATCTCATCCTTTGAACGGATGTTTATCGACGCCCGCACCGGGAATCTATTCAGCAACGGGACGGACGGATGAGAGCCCTACACAATACATGTGATTATTTAAGTCCTTTCAAAAGGCACGAGGTTTTGGCCCAAAAAAAATCAAGGCCTTTACCCTTTGGGCAAACACTGGGGCAGGGCGAGCGGATGCAGGCAAGCAGGTGTGCTAAATAGCAGTATCGGTGTATTTTATGCAGCCCCCTATACTATCCTATGAGGAGTATCTAAGTGGTCCCATTATTCTAACGGCTGGCATCGCTCAGTATCGCCAAGGGCTTCCAGTGTATCGCACGGAAATGTACCAACCCTGAAAGCATCGCTATTCACGAGGCATCCTGCGATGAAGACTATTGGTTCCAGGGTACAGGATCGTTACAGGAGCTTCGGCTATCCTCAATCTTCATGCTTGAAATTATCCATGGGGCGACGAAATACAATTATTCACCAATACCAATCTGATCCAAACAGTATCTGGAGACTTTTCCATGGAAAGTACTGTGGAAAAACTTGAATCAGAGTCTATCACTTGGGAAAGAAACATACATATATCCAGGCCAGAATGTGTGCCACACTTTCTCGATGCCACCCTGTCCATCCAAAAGTGCAGAAACACGTTTTTGTGCCGCAACTGTTTCTTCTACCACCTCCTGTAACACAACTACAGGATCTTTCTTCGTGTATCTGGCTCTCATATGGATGTAATTGTTTGTCTCGCCTTGGAGTTCTTCCTTGTAGAAACTGGAAACGAAGGAATATATTCATCAGTGTTGAAGGACCGTAGGTGGAGCGCACTCATGACAAAATGTCATTCCCCAGATTAATATAGATGGTGATGTCGGGAACAACTTGGAGGAAAGCTGATATGTCCGGACAGTCCCTTTTGGGGAAGCTAAATAATCAATAGGCATCCGCAATCCCCTCCTTATTCCGGAAGAAATATGCCCAGTTACCGCCCGCCTCTCGCTGTGGCGTCTCCTTGTATTCTTTTCTAGTCTCCAGCAAGCAGCATGTTATAGATGATAGTGATGATTGGATGATGAAATTCGCGACCACCGAATCATAGTATTTGTATACTGTCCGCAGTATCTCAGCGTAATGTTGAAGCAATGTAGTGGGCTGCGGTGTGCCTTCAAGAAAGCGCTGCTGGAATAGTTCGACATCTTCACCCATGTCACCAGATTTATCATCAATGATGAACGAAAGCCAGGTGTACATCGTCAGAATTCCGTGCGTGTTATTTACCATTACCCAGATTCTGGAGCTCACAGAATATTTTAGGTATGGGCCTGAAGGTTCGCAGCTATACCATATGTTGAAGACAGGGCAGTTTATCAGGTTCCGTTAGTCAACAATGATGAAGCAGCAGCATCCAAGACCTCGACAGAGCGCGGTCTTGCCTTTGGTTCGTCTTGAAAACTCTTCGCGATCTTCAAAATCGACTGAACCCTTTCTCTAGTGTGCTACCAGTCCAACATCGGGGCGGGATTCAATTTCC
The DNA here is from genome assembly GCA_029282285.1 of Mycena rebaudengoi. NCBI lineage: Eukaryota > Fungi > Basidiomycota > Agaricomycetes > Agaricales > Mycenaceae > Mycena > Mycena rebaudengoi. The sequence goes on from JARJCX010000061.1 coordinate 269,703, forward strand.
TGCAAAGCATCTGGGCCAACAGCAACTTGTGAGCCCTATTCTCCATTGATATTCATTCACCTTGAGTTGACTTTGCACTGTAAACTTTGCCCACAGCACCGGATCATTGTAAGTCGTTCACTGATTCCTTTGAGCTCAAAACTAATGCAGTCATATCCAGGGTGCTAGAAAAGGTGCCGCACGATCCATTACCGGACTTGATTCCACCAATCCCAACAAGACCATAACACTTACCACAGGCGTGTAATTTTTTGCTGGAGCACCGCGTGGCTTATTAGATGGAAGATTTCGTTGTCTCGCGAGGCGGGGAATACTTTTTTCCCCCTCCTTGTCCGCAGTCGCCAACACTCTTTTCGTCTAATTATAAACAGCAACGCATTTACTTAATCACTCAATAATTCCTTTGGACTCTGTAATCGAGCCGATAACCAATGTAATATTGTCTGTATAAATTTAATATAAATGCAAGGCTTCTTGTCTGCATCCACGTATACCCACTCGAGTTGATACCACGGCATCCATGGAACTTCACATTATAGGTGAAGCCTCAGGCCTCGGTAGTTGAACCGTTGAACTCGAGAAGTTTCTGGTTGAAGCTAATGTAAAAAATTGAGAGGGGCTGATTCAATTTATGATTCATGCTAGTAATACTCAATATTTGGCACCGCAATCTCAAGCGAAACAATCAACTGATTCCTCACCTGGAAACTCTTTCCAATGCGTTGCACCGCCCTCAGCCTCATTGAGAGATATGAAAGAACTATAGTTGCTGAGGTTCGTTCTCGAGAGCCCGCACTGTCACTCCGAACTTTGTCCGCGCCGCTACCATATTCCACCTCTTTCTCAGGGTATCCAAAAAGCAGGATTGAAGACGATTCCGATCTTCACCGAATTCTTGCGAACAGCCACACTGCGTGAGAACAATCGCCGGCATCCCCCGCGCTTTTATTCCCACCGTTCAACCAAGCGTTCAAAACACGCACGGCGGCTTGCGCACGTTGATGAACATCCAAGCAAAAATATATTGACGTCGACTTGTGTCCCGTCTGAGCTACTATCATTAACCACAAGTGCAAGACTCGCGTGGCCAAGAATACATCTCATCCTTTGAACGGACGCGCGCAACAGGTCTATTCAGTATACAAAACTATTAATCACACATTTATACTACTAAGGCAGATACATGTATACATGGTACATACTCGGTTCACCTACGTCTGCGGCCATCTCTCTTCTTCGCCGCTTTCCTCTTCTTTTGCTCTGGCTCCTCCTCCTCCTCCTCTGGCTCTGCCCTCTTCCTCTTTTTTGGTCGGTACAAATTGTGAAGGGTCTCTTCGTGACGGATCATAGCATCCTTACGCTGGAACCCTTTTCCGCAGTCTGAACAATAAAATTTCGGCTTTACCGAGCCGTGTGCTGTAGTCTCATCACGGTGCCGCTGCACGTCGTGTTCTCTCAAGCAGCTTTCGGTGCAGCCATCCCAGCCACACAACCATCTTCCATTTGGCAGTTTAACGGCTTTGGGGCCTTTCATCTTGATGGGTTTCCCCGTCTCTTGTTTCTCGCCAGACGTCGCCCCCGGACTAGAGCTTTCGGCAGCCGTTTTTCTGGGGATACCCCCAGTGGCCCCGGAAGTTTGTGTATCTTGAGGCAGGTTCGCCGCCCGCCTGTGAGCAGGCACCGTATCCGAACGTATCACCAGTCCACTTTGTGTTTGACTTAGCTGATTGGCCGCCTCACCCCCAGTCGGCTCTTCCGGCTCCTGGTGCGTAGCTTTTCGTCTATTACGCGGCTCACGTACCACTTCCGGGGGCGGGCTCCGAACCGGGGTCGAAGGCACATACTCCTCCGTGTCTTCGGTGCCCGCTCTTTTCTTCCCTTTGTTGTGCGCTTTAGGCTCCGCGTGCGATTTCCCCAACCTGCGAGCCTGAGCGGAAGCCCGCACCGCCGCGGCTTCCTCACCTCGTAGGCGCTTCGCAACCTGAGGCTTCTCGTCGCTGGAATCCTCGCTGTGCCGCCTCTTCTTGGAGCCAGACGCAGTCGCGTTTGAAAACGTCGTAAGGACATCCAACTCGCCCGGCACGCCAGGAGTCCGCTGTTCCGACGAGTCCGGGGCAGCCGAAAGTGGGGAAGCGCTGCCGGATGCTACAGGGGCCACAGCACGCGCTTCACGCACACTCGATGTCCTACTCCATGCGGCCATAAATTCGAACGGAACAGTAGGAGGAGTACGCGCGCGCAGAACCGGAAGTTCTTCCTCGCCCTCCGCGTCGTCCTCGGAATCGGGAAAAGATCCAAAACGAACAGGTAACGGCCGATTTGGTGGGGGTGTGTTTCTGATGGCGGGTGCAGCGTCCTCGTCAAGCGGGACAGCTACACTCGTCTCCCCCCTTGCTCTCTGTACCGTCTTCTTCTGTCCAGTCTTTCGCTTTGGCTGCGTTGCTCTAGGCTTTTTGGGAGGCGGAGCTGATGCGGTGGCAATATTTCTGGAAGGGGTCTGGATGCGAGGGGGTTCCTCAGTCCAAAGGTAACATGGTTCGAACCCTTCGGGAGGCGCTATTTCGCACTGGCCTCCGCCTCTCGCCCGCTGGGAGCGCGGGCTGCGCGAAGCACCCGGAGTACCCGAGCCTGGATCAACCTCGTTTCGGCTCCGTGGCCCGCGTTTAGCACCAGAAGGCTTGGAGGGTTTACCGCTTGTCTTCTGCCTTTTCGACGGAGAGCCAGATACGTCCTCCTCATCGGCCTGCTCCGTACCGTGTCTCCGCTTGGCGGACTGGGGCTCTGGGGTGAAAATTAATGATGACTTGCTGAACACCAGAGCATGACACGACTTACTTTCATATGACGAACCAGACAAGTGCGACATATATTCCGCGCCTCGGGTGTTGGAAGAAGCGAACTCAAAGCTGGCAAAAGGCGCAGTGGCGAGCTCATCTAGGTCATCATCGGCGACGCTTGAATCGAGGCTTGAGACGAGTTGGGGGCTGACGCAGAAGGTTCCCTTGTTGCCTGGATATGCGTCGAATGCATCTAGAGTCATCCTAAGGTCCGCCGGAGAGCGGGGTATTCCACGCCGCGGCCTGCCCCTAGGAGGCTCGTACACACCGGATGAAAAGGGAGGAAGCGCCGGTATCCTCGACGAACTCGCGACAGGCCCAGATTCAGCATATTTATCACCGTGATGCCCTCCGGAAGTGTACCTTGAATCTTAAGCAAAAATGAGGACGCGGTCGACACCACATGATTAACGAAACTTGCCCTCCTTCTGGCGCTTGCTCGGTGGTGCAAGTGGTGGAGTCGCGCCTGGGCCTTCTTCATCATGGTTATCATTTGCCCCGCGTTTACGCTTGTTGAAAGGTCCTTGAGGGAAAATCAGGATGTGTCCAATATAGTAACAATATTCACGATATTTACCTCTCGGCCCTGCCTCTTCCATTCGTCCACGGTCTAGTAGAAAATCAACCCGGTATGCTTGCAAATGGCATCGAATGGTATATACCTCGAGACGAGCCGCTCTGAACGAGAGCCAGCGTCGGATTATGAACAAACTCCGGTGGCCCTCCTAGACCGAAGTCATATTAGACGTAATATCAAAAAAGGGCCGAACGAAATTCACTCGCCAATCGATTTGTCGGATAGAACACTCTGCAGCGGTGTTATCCTTGATGGATTTCTTAGGTCCCTGCCAAAGTCGACACTGTTTGGATCCAAGGAAGGGGCGCTGCTCGTGCTGTGTTCACCGCCGACGTCCGGTGCCTCAGGAGGCGGTCTGAAGAGTATATATTTCAAAATGGTCGGTTTAGCAAAGGGGACACATATCGAGAACGCACGTTTCATCCAAGGCGCGCATGCTTGTAAACAAGCGCGAAGTGAAGCAAGGTCAACTGATCGCAACTGGCAAATGTGCCCAGGAAGTCCAACGGTGGGGCCGTGCCAATGAATCGATATGGATTGTATCCCTGCGGAGATGCGTAGAATTGGAGCGCAAGGATTAGCACACAGGTAGGCAATAAAAGGGTTATAACAGTAGTCACGGTTACCATATTCATGGCCAAAGACAAGGGCCACAAAATACAAACCGGCATTTTTTCACAGAGGCGATCATTGTAATGTCGTCGTTAGCTGAGCGCGGTATCCACCGGAAACAACAGCCTCGGCTAATGTGGGTTTAACTGTGGCCACACCTTGATTTTCGTGGGCGGTGAGCTTGTCAGTACAATTATGTAGTAGTGGTCTGAAAAGTGCGTTTCATTTTTTTCGACGCAGTATTCAGCCAAGTGCCGTTACGAGTGAAGGCTTTTGGCTCACCGATCGTGTTTTCAAGCTCTTGCTGGCCCATTTGACTCGTGATCTAATCGCGTTGTGCGGATTTTCCGCAGAATTTGCCCAATAGGCTCAGTCCCGCTGATAAAATCGGATATCTGCGTTCTGTTTTGTTCGCCTGAATTTTTTTTTTTGATTACAATCAGGTTACACAGGATCCTGAGAACAAGGAATATACAAGGACCCACAAGGTGCCATAGCTATATGGGGATTCACGTCAGTATTTGCTACCGAACCAACGAAAGGAGTCGATGGAAGCATGCGCTAGCGAGAGACGATGGTCAAAAGCGGCTGAGCTCAGTGAGGGAATAAACCGTGCGCCGTTGCTCGGGCGTGGGAATCTAACAATCATATTCCCACGACATTGATGATGTCCCTGGGATTCATCACTTATGCACAACCATTCAAGTGAGTATTACTCACTCCAAAATTTGTCCACTCCCCACCCCCCCCACACCACAATCTTCATATTCTATCTCTTTCTCCGGGTATCCAAGAAGCAGGAAGTCGATTCCGACCTTCACCGATTTCTTGCGAACAGCGTGAGAACAATCGCCGGCATCCCCCGCCTTTTATTCCCACCGTTCAACCAAGCATTCAAAATACGCACGGCGGCTTGCGCACGTCGATAAACATCCAAGCAAAAATATATTGACGTCGACTTGTGTCCCGTCTGAGCTACTATCATTAATCACAAGTCCAACACTTGCGGGGCGAGAATCGATCTCATCCTTTGAACGGATGTTTATCGACGCCCGCACCGGGAATCTATTCAGAAACGGGACGGATGGATGAGAGCCCTACACAATACATGTGATTATTTAAGTCCTTTCAAAAGACACGAGGTTTGGCCAAAAAAAAATCAAGGCCTTTACCCTTTGGGCAAACACTGGGTGCGGGTGCAGGCAAGCAGGTGTGCTAAATAGCAGTACCGGTGTATTTTATGCAGCCCCCTATACTACCCGATGAGGGGTATCTCAGTGGTCCCATTATTCTAATGGCTGGCATCGCTCAGTATCGCCAAGGGCTTCCAGTGTATCGCACGGGATATCTTGCGCTAGTCCATGGATTTCCGAGCCCACCCAATGCCCAGCCGTTACCCGGCGATGCTAGCCGCGCCGGAATTTTCACTGGGGCTGATGGTCTGTCAAAATTAAGGAAAACATGTGTTTGGCCGTCAAGCCGAGGCCGAATTAGCCACACCCTCCCATCGGTCCGATCAAATTCCCTCAAATTGTATTCGCAGTAGCATCTTGACATGTCCTTCAAAATACAATCGAGAATTTTGGGTCAAACCTTCTCTCTATAATTCTATGGTCCAAGTGGCCAACCAACTAGGGTGACCAACTAACCAGTCTCTGACTGTATATGGCTAAATGTACTAACCCTGAAAGCATCGCTATTCACGAGGCATCCTGCGATGAAGACTATTGGTTCCAGGGTACAGGATCGTTACAGGAGTTTCGGCTATCCTCAATCTTCATTCTTGAAATTGTCCATGGGGCGACGAAATACAATTATTCACCAATACCAATCTGATCCAAACAGTATCTGGAGACTTTTCTATGGAAAGTACTGTGGAAAAACTTGAATCAGAGTCTATCACTTGGGAAAGAAACATACATATATCCAGGCCAGAATGTGTGCCACACTTTCTCGATGCCACCCTGTCCATCCAAAAGTGCAGAAACACGTTTTTGTGCCGCAACTGTTTCTTCTACCACCTCCTGTAACACAACTACAGGATCTTTCTTCGTGTATCTGGCTCTCATATGGATGTAATTGTTTGTCTCGCCTTGGAGTTCTTCCTTGTAGAAACTGGAAACGAAGGAATATATTCATCAGTGTTGAAGGACCGTAGGTGGAGCGCACTCACGACAAAATGTCATTCCCCAGATTAATATAGATGGTGATGTCGGGAACAACTTGGAGGAAAGCTGATATGTCCGGACAGTCCCTTTTGGGGAAGCTAAATAAGCAATAGGCATCCGCAATCCCCTCCTTATTCCGGAAGAAATATGCCCAGTTACCGCCCGCCTCTCGCTGTGGCATCTCCTTGTATTCTTTTCTAGTCTCCAGCAAGCAGCATGTTATAAATGATAGTGATGATTGGATGATGAAATTCGCGACCACCGAATCATAGTATATGTATACTGTCCGCAGTGTCTCAGCGTAACGTTGAAGCAATGTAGTGGGCTGCGGTGTGCCTTCAAGAAAGCGCTGCTGGAATAGTTCGACGTCTTCACCCATGTCACCAGATTTATCATCAATGATGAACGAAAGCCAGGTGTACATCGTCAGATGAACCTGGAGGTCAAGTTCGTGTTCAGGATACGACAACTGACGAATTAATGAGCATATGGAAAGAAATGAGCGGAAAAAACAGGCAAATACATCGACAACCGTAAAGGCGACTTGAAAAGTCAACGATTCATAGGAATTAGCATCATGGTCGAACTTGACCCCAGAATTTATGGCCTTCGCCCAGGCTACTTCGCGCAGTTTGTGGTTGGGTATCCAAGGCTTTGGCTCGTATCCAGTGTCATTCACAAAGGCCTGGATAGCAGACGCGACCGCTCCCGACTTGTCCGAGCTGTATAGGGGTGAAGTCATGAAAGGTGAATGATGAGTTCCAGCACCAGATTGCGTTATAAGGGAATTTGCACAATTTCGTCAGACCCATACGAACAATGACACATAATAGACGGATCGTTTTGAAGAACAGAAGTACGGATTTCCGATGGTGCTGTTCATCATGCCCTTGAAACACGGGTTGAGATATCGCGCATAGTTGCCTATATGTAAAATCCATCATTAAAATTGTCGCAAAAATCCGATTTGCCATATAGCCCAAGATAGCCCCATTCTGAACCTTACAGGCCAAGCCGGCAAGATTACAGGGGTTATAAGTACCTATGCGGGGTTATAAGTACTTTATAAGCACCTATTTTTATTTATAAGCCCTGTAATCTTACCGGCTTGGCCTATAAGGTTCAGAATGGGGCTATCTTGGGCTATATGGCAAATCGGATTTTTGCGACATAAGTCTCCCGCATCACGTTAAGAACGGAAGTATGGCACCGCCTTGCTTGTCTGTTTCTGAAGATATTTCGTAGAAAGCCGAGATATTTCTGCATTCATGCTTGGCCTCCGTGGGAGTCCCTGAAAGAAATGGGGAAGATCTGAAAAAGTCAGATTCCGATCTCCCTGCCATTTTTAAAGAGGTGATGTACAATTTGTTGGTAAAAAAAAGCGTTGCAACTCGAGTTGACACCGAGTTGGTGATCCCAACACTGAGATTACAAACACCCGCATCAATGTCTTCACTGTGTACCGCGACGCGTATAATTAATACTTTCTCTTGCTCAACGCGTTCGCAAAATCCCAATTATAAGTTCGGCAAGTTTTGGGATAGCGCGATGACGATTTGATACGCGCCCGCGTGATCAGTGAAAATTTCAGGCGCCGTCGCACCGACTCTTGCTCTCTCGTCGACGTCGGTGGCCCCGAAGCACGATGGAATCGCTCTGCGGCTGCCTGAATCCGGAGCTCTGCCGCTGCGCCAACTCTCGATACCGACCCAGGGGTCCAATTCCCCTCTTATCAGTTTCCTGCTGGCCCCCGCCCTACCTATAATTATGCGCACCATGGGACTCCTCCCTCGTATTATCCACCGGGGATGATGTACCCGTTTAACTATGGCTCTCCCCAGTCATCCACCTCATCAGCTCCCCATAACAGCCAAGGGTTTCAATTCCCGCAGCAGAACTTCCCCCTCGGCAATGTAACTAATAGTCCCACTCCAGTGCCATCGACCGCAGCCAAACGGAAACGCGCTACGGCTACCTCTGGGAACCCTGCTCCTAGAACTAAACAGACACCACGGTCTTCGAGAATGACCAACTCGCGTGTCTCTGTCGCAGCTGCGACAACCTGTGGAGTTGGCCCGAGTCCCCAGCACTCCCATTAGGTCGAATGATACCCATGCCCATTAACTCAGCGTCGGCGACCGGTTGATAAGCGATTGTATGGTCATCCTCCGGACAATATCTGATTTCTGAGCGGTAGCTCTTGCGTGTGCGGAGGAAACAGCCGCATGAACTTAAATTAGAATTGCAGCTTATAGCACAACTGCGTGAAAGCACAAATGGTTCTGAAATGTCGGCACCGCGGGCATTTCGTTTGGTTCGGGTCCGTCGGCTTGTGGATAGATACGTATTTTTCTATTAATATTATCGGTGACTTGACAATGTCCAAGCTCATCTCTTTCCAGATGCATCTGGACGCTTCTGGACAATTATGCGGGATCCACTAAACTATAAATATCTTTACTCGAGACGTATGCAGTCAGGCACAATTCTGCACCAACTCCTTCCGCATGCAAGCTGGTCTCCGTCCCGCTGTTGTTGGCTAACCAGCGCCTCCCTAGGGCACTTCTTTCAGTATTTTTCCTGGAACTTTTCATTTTTTTAATAGCGGGCGTTATAGAGCGCCTGAAAATAATCAGGACCTGTCTGTTCCACCGCTATCGCCGTCGTCGGCTGTCCGTCTATTACACCTTCCCACATTCCTTCAACGATCGTCTAACGAAAGATCTTGCTCGAGATCGTAGATGAAACTATTATTATTGTACTCAAGAATATACTGCAGTGCCCAAGAATAATCGTTACGTGTATCTCTCTGGTACGTCAGTTGAACCTATTAAGAGTGCCCCGTCGCGCCCGGAGATTCGGCAGTTGCGGTCTGACGAGAAGTGCCCCACAATCAAGGCCAAACATTGGTTGCTCTTGACAGGATTGATCATTGACCCTCGTATACTTCATATGAGATTCTTCATACTTTATTATTATTAGTGGATCCTGGGCTGCTTCGCGGCCCAGCAGGCGTATGTGGGGATATGATCTATCACAGCACTGCTGATCAGAGGAAGATCGTGATGTATTATTGCCTTTACTTACAAGTCACTTTGGCAGCGTGTCATGCTAGGGGCATTCATACATCACGAATCTTTTCTAGCTAGGAGCCCGTGATATATCATAGCGCCACGCTCAGGTGTGTTGCCAGCTCTCCCTAGTCTCACGTAGCAGACTCTATAAAAAAAAGTTCAAAGATAGTCGATGAACTTAATATAGAAGCTCTCCCAAATTTTGAGGTTGTTTGGGCTTTTTTGGGATTTGATTTGATTTGATTTGATATTCAGTCTAATTACTGTATACGACCAAGTACGGTTACGACAGCAGTCCAAATGGGTATACATACGGTAGCTATAGGTAAAGATTATTGGAGTGGAGGGATCATTGTATGTGAATTTATCGGGGTGGGGTACACCGCCAAAGTGCCGGCACGCTGCCTCCAGCTGGACCGCCCAGCTGATGTCTACATTTTATAAAAACTGGCCCCACAATTTCTCCAGCTGGTAGCCAGCTTTTCTTTACAGCCTGGATCCCAGCCTTCCACCAGCTGGCATCCATACGAATCCATATGGCACCCACCTTATCGGACATGTTGAAATCATATGTGTGAAAATATCCAGCAGTGTGCCAAACTTTATTTTCATTGTACTTTGGAAGTTTGGGAGTTCAACATCAACTTGAGAGTGAAGGTGTCCGCCCACCCCGTAGTGCTGTGATCGCGGATGTTAAAAATCAAAAAAAGGTGCGCACACTGGAAGGGAAGTCTAATCAATATACATGTGTGATTACTCATTCATATTCTCGAGACTGGACCTCCATTTTCTTGATATTACGCTCACATAGGAACCTGTTCTGTCTTGTGATTACTGAGTTTAGAAATTGGATATTCACAAGCACTGATCGGAGTTTGAACCCACGCACGAATTTGCTTACCGACGTCGGCCACAAGAATAGGTAATAAGTCGAACGGGCTGAAAAAAGGGTAATAGATACGTCCATGCACAAAGTTTGCCCATGTATATCCATCACGTGCCTGTTGGTCGGGCTCTTGCTTTCCTCTGCACGTCGACGACTTCACCCTCGATGCTGCCTCCTTCCTCTTCGGAGTCCTCAATATCAACATATTCTTCGGCCTCATCTTCTGAGAAGGTGCCAAGACCAAGCGCTCCATGTGCACCAAACTTGCAGCAGACAAGGGCAGCATCGCCCACACCAGTGACGTGGTCTCGTCGTTGATGCATGTCTCGCTGTCTCCAACACCTTCACGCGCAGCTCCTCCTTTGCTTCCTCCTCCCGCAGCTTCGCCTCGCCAATGATACCGCCAGACAATCGAGATCCCCGACTCGCCCAAGCCACCCCCGACACCTCATCTCCCTCCCACTACAGACACAATCTGTCCGCGTTCTGAGCCCCCACGCTGATGCATCTCACCAACGATAACAAAACTACAGTGATCTGTGCGTGAGCACCCATTTTACCGACATTTACGCAACACCTCGGACCTTTTTACGCTTATAATCGCCGGCTTACCACCTACGCACTAATATTTGGACTCGCCTCGCCTGCGCCGTTTCTTCCCTCCTCTGTTTTGTTGCTATCTTCCACCTCGACTCAAGCCCCTAGAACTCAAGAGCATGCAGCGCTACAAAATCAAGACTCGAGACGAAATCAAAACTCAAGATGCACAAGCAGCGATTCGTCAAGGCATGACCTCCTACCGGGAACCACCTCTTTCTCTGTGCCTACTCTCAAGATTCTAGCTACACAAGCAAGACTCAAGATGAAATCAAAACTCAAGATGCATAAGCCGCCAAGCCAAGACCTCCTACTGGGAACCGTCTCTTTCACTGTGCCTTCTCTCAAGATTCTAGCGCTCTAGCTCCGCTGGTGCTCCACCGCGACCAATCTCCCGTGATGTCGACTTCCAGCTCGATGAAACTGTTGATGGGAAATTGACGAGACGGTCGACGCTGCAGCTTCGGGTGCAGGCGAGGGTTCGGGTGTCGACGAGGGTGACGGCGGCGACGATGACTAGATCAGCTGTCACACCGCCAAATCCAAGTTTTCGGGCAGCCCGAAAATGTTACTTAAATAGCTAGTTTAAGAAACCAGTTTCGGGAACCCGTATTTTGTGCCTTAAATGCTTGTTTTCGGGACACCCTAATCTGTAGCTGAGTTTCTGGCCTTAAGTTACATTTTCAGGAAGCCTGAAACTTTAAGTTTCAGGCACAATTTTTGCACGACTTAAGTAGCGCTTTAAATTATGAGTTTCTGACGCAGCTTTGGCAGCTCTGAAAGAAATAAATTAAGGGTGCCCTAATTCAAGACTGAAATTAGTAGTTTCAGTGACAGGATAGTAGCAGCTTAAACCAATAATTTAATGCGCGCTGAAAATAGCACCGAAAACAATAAATTCGGCCAGTGTTTCGGTCCGTCCGAAACAATAAGTTTCGGGCACGGTTTCGGCCGTTCCCGAATGTGCGCCTGAAACTGGCAAATTCAGCATGCCTGAAATTCATCTGCAGATGAGCGGCAGATTATCTACAGCTCATCTGCAGATCATCCATAGGCATCGTCATTTAGCTGAGAATATTCAAAGACTACTCTGCAGTATAAAAAATAATTTGATATTTACAACAACACGGTAGATGTGAATATTATTACCTAATATTCCCACTGTGAAGCAATTTTGTATGATACCACTGTATGCCTAGGGATGATCTGCAGATGAGCGGCAGATGATCTACTGCTCATCTGCAGATGAATTTCAGGTATGTTGAAATTTACAGTTTCAGGCGCAGCTTCGGGATCGGCCGAAACTGCCCCCGAATCTTATTGTTTCAGGCGGACCGAAACACTGGCCGAATTTATTGTTTTCAGTGCTGTTTTCAGTGCTGTTTTCAGCGTGCCCTAAATTATTGGTTTAAGCTGCTGCTATCCTGTTGCTGAAACCAGTAATTTCAGTCTTGAATCAGGGCACCCTTAATTTATTTATTTCAGAGCTGCCAAAACCGTGTCAGAAACTCATAATTTAAGGCACTAGTTAAGTTGTGCAAAATTGTGCCTGAAACTTGAAGTTTCAGGCTTCCTGAAAATGTAACTTAAGGTCAGAAATTCAGCTACAGATTAGGGTGTCCCGAAAACAAGCATTTAAGGCACAAAATAAGGGTCCCCGAAACTGGTTTCTGAAACTAGCTATTTAAGTAATATTTTCGGGCTGCCCGAAAACTTGCATTTGGCGGTGTGTGTGTATATATATGCATCGGCAGAATTCATTTTTTCTTTCTTTCTGTCAAATGCCATTTTTATACCAGTCCGACAGTGCGAGATAATATACAATACAGGTGTGTACTCCGATAGAGGCCAGTCTGAAGCTCAGCTGGCCACCACTCTGAACTGGCTCCAGCCTGGACCCATTGCGTAATCGGCTGGAATCCAGCATTCAGGATGCTGTGTCCAGCTTTTCACAACATGTGTCCAGAAAATCGGCTCCAGCTGGGGGTCACGTGTTGGACCGTTGGCGGTGTACTCGCGCTGGAAAAGCCGTAGGTCGACCTTCCGGATTAGGCGTTTCCCAAAAAGGCGATTGATGCTTCCCACGCCCATCCCATTCCTTCGAGTCAACTCGTATAGGCCACACTCACGCTCTCAATTCTCGGTGTGGCGGGAGAAGCATTATATAGAGTTACTTGAATTCTTTGTCAAATTTCCGCACTTCTCGTGCTCCCTTATGTGCTACCGGTTGCCCCGGCGGAGTGGCAGTGCTTACAATTCACACGGTTACGGGGAGTGAATTTGGGCCAACCGCGAACTGCAATGATATTTTAATTACTGGTGAGGACAGTGAAGTTCAGATGTTCATCTGGGATTGGCCACTTTTGCTTGGTACCCCACCGACACGTCGAATTTCTTAGATCAACGGAGTCACGTGTTTCTGAAGCGCAACCTACGGCTAACATATGTCAATGTCATGTAAAAATAGACTAGGGAACAGCAGGGGTTTCACGAACACTCGGCGTCCTACTCCAGGGTGTCGCAAAATCGAACAGAACCGGCAGAATGGAGAAATAGGCTCGTGGAGAACTGGAGCATCTTCCGCGCCATGTTCTGAATCTGGTCCAAAAGATCCAACACAAGAAGGAAAACCCAGACACCGATTTGGTGTGTGTGTCTTTCTGACAGCGGGTGCAGCGTTGTCGTCGTCGTCGCCTTGCGGCGAACAGACAGGCAGCTCGGGGAGGCAAGGAGCGCTAGAGAGGTCCGGCGGCCTGGTGTTACTTTTGCGCTGCCTTCCGCCTCTCGTTGTCCGAGAACGAGGGTTGTGCGAGGAACCGGCAATATCCGTGGTAGGATTAACCTTCTTCATGTGGATTGTGTTCGCGTACCACACGTTTAACACCAAGAAGAATCGAAGATGTACCTCTACGCGTGCCGCCGTGACGGTCAAGTATCTAGAAATTTACCCTCAGTTGGGTGATCCCGTTCATGAGAGCCACCAGCTTCGTCTCGCCAACAGTATGGGGAACATTGCACAGATGACCCAGTAAGCGGTAACCGGCGATAACCACCAACAACTGTTGCATGCCGTTGTCAAACTACATATCTGGGACCCAGAAAATGACAGCAATCAATGGCTCAACCATCCAGTCGCGCGCGAAACACTAAAATATTGTTTTGCAGAATGTGCCAGAACGCTCAGAGCACTTGATACTCCGGAACCGGACCTCATCAAGAGGTTGAACGACGTTGTAAAAAGGCTGGAGTGTGCAACACCGAGTGACTTCGGTAATTATGCTATCTATCTACATATTTACCTACATACCAGTATGTACGAAGAATTGAAATCAAACCGACGAGAGGCATGAACAACACAAAATGGATGTGGAGCGCAGAGAGCACTTTGGTAATTATGCTATCTATCTACATATTTACCTACATACCAGTATGGAGCAGCTCTTACCTATCGACTCCATTCTATTCCCTCAACTCTGGAAGCCGTAGTCAAGCCGTAATTTTGTTCTATCTGCATTGCACTTTTAAAAATATATTCAGAAATAAAGAGGCACGTATTGAAGGAAAATAAAAGGATGAGAAGAAGTAGGGAGCCTGCATCGCCGTGAGATCCCAGATATACGTATGACCTTGATTTAACTTACGTCGCTGCAAAAGCAGTTGAATTTTGGCGTCAAAGAATACGGTACTGGATAGGAAGGCGAATGATGTCAATGAAATTAAATAATTGTCCTCCTTCTCCTCCCACCGAGTTCTAGAATTTGAACCCATGGCGAGCATCATTGTCCGATTAGCCCGCGTTCCGGATGGCGCTTCTTCGTTGAGTAGTTTGTATTCAACAATCCTAAAAATAGGAGATGAGAGCGCCTCCGAATTCTGGTATTTTTGGTGCAGGGACGACTGAGCAACCATTCCAAATAATAATAATAATCGGGAATCCGCCGCAAAAATGTTCTGCAATCAGTGATCATTCAACGTCAACGGTAGCGCGGACGCCACTTGAAAAAATATGGAATATGCATTCGGCTGGGTTCAAGGCCCCATCGTCGCAGCGGGGGAGTTTTATGGAGCGCAATTGCAATTTTATTGGTGTGGGATCAATTGGCAGTGCATTATTCCACGTATTCTTGATTCCATAGAATAATAATAATTTTTGGAGTAAGTCAATTCTGAAATCCGTGTGGTATCCGTCATGCGCCAGAAAAAAACCGAGACATGGCGCATGGTGCAAGTGGGGGGGAAGTGAACTAACTAACTCCCGCCTCATTTCGTATTTACTCAACCGAGTCATTCGATCTACGTTCGATGGATGGGTGATAGATGTAAGGAATAAGTGCCATTCCATAAATATTAGGAGGTTCACTCCCCGCACTTCCAGGTGAAAAGATAATGGCACGGATAAATAATCGGCGAAATATTGCACGCACCGATCCAGTTATTCACTTGTGTCCTGAGTACACGAGGCTGAACCAGCCACATCTTGTGGTGTTTATCTACGAGGCCTAGCGAATATACTTAGCAGCGGCGGGGAAGAATAATAACCGCGACCGTTTGGAGTGAATTTCCGCAATGCATAGACTTCAAAGACAAAGTTTAAGAGGTGCCGGTTCATGTGTAGTAACCCGATCTCACAATAAAATGTTTCGAAAAATCGGAAACATTGATTGGGTGAATTGTTTCCATGGCAGAAACACTGATACCGGTTGTGTAACCTCCAAACGTTTGCAAAAAATAGTGAGTTTTGGAGGAACACCCTCGATATTCGCATTGACATTCGTTGATCTATGCTGGTGATTTCATGCAAGAGCGGTGACTAGGTGAATTTAGGAGTTGAATATCTCCCTGAGTAATAAGGTTGAACCACATTCGTTGCGGTTTCCATTGGTTGTGTTCACTAGGGGTGCTCAATCTTAGGTCGTTCGGGTCAGGTCGTTTTTTAAATAAATAAAATTCAAACTCCGCTCAAACCCGCAGCAGAATTGCTTGAAGACTGGTGCTTGACTGGTGCCTTATAAAATGCAACAAACTCAGGGAAGCACTACATTGGAGGAAGGCCCATTGTCCGTGGTCATGGGCCTTAATCTCTTAGAGAAATGACATTTTACAGGCCCAATTTGAGGTTGGAACTTGGTTTGAACAGAAGTAGGGGTATTATTTGTGAGGAGATTTAGGATATGTAAAAGAGTCCAAGGGTCTTGGACTCTTCCTCTACGATGAGGGGAACGAGGCAGTCCGGGCAGCGGAGTAGCTTGAAATTTTATTTTATTTATTTAAAAAGTGAAACGACCTAATTGAGCACCTGCATATAACAACACAAAACTGCATTAACAACCACCAATGTATGTGAGCCGTGGTTCAACTTCCGGAATTGTCCGAATCGGATATAGTCGGACATCTGCGCATCACATCAATGCCGAAGCACTGCCACTGAGCTACTTTCAAGTGGTTGCAGCGCTTGTCTCAGGCTTCTGCAGCTGGCCATGGCTCGACGACAACGTGGAATGTAACTTGGTTTGGGTCAACTGAACCCCACCGACTTCATATGGAATGACTACCTGTTATGTTCCAACTCAAAGAACGCCGCATATTCCTTGCCACTCGCATCCTGCTCGCAATCCACGACACTAAGCAAGCTCTGAAGCCCGTCTTCTCTCGCCCCCTCCGCGCGACTGCTCACCGCACCGCACCCCACAGGTTTTTTGCTCCAGCTCGGAGAACGCGCACGCGCCGCCCATCCTGTCGTGCCGCACTCAATACTACTCCTACTGCTACTACTCATACGCGCCGGGACGAGGGGACGTGTGTGCGAGTGCGCCAGGAATATCAATGCGGGATGCTAGGCTTGATCCCCATGCGCTACGTTTATGATCACCCCCATGCGCATTACGCAGACAGTCCTCCTGGTGCTCTCCCCCCAGTCGACTTCTGCGGGTGCGGCGAAGAAGATCGCACGCACGCCCGTCCTCTCCACATCCTCCCCACACCATGTGCCCTTCTCCGCGTGCGTTGCATGCGACCCCCCCGCGCGCGTTGACGGCGCAGGTCCGGCCATACCACGCCATCGTATCGCCCTCGCAAGTACTCATCGCCCCCACCGCCCACCGCGCGCGCCACGCCGGCGAATGACGATCATGGGCGCCCGAGGACGGATAGGAGCGCAGGACTGGCTCACCACCGCGGCGTTGTCGCATAGTCGTAGTATAGGCGTGCCGTCGCCGTCCGTGGGCCGCGCTGCTATGCACGGTC
Organism: Mycena rebaudengoi; assembly: GCA_029282285.1. NCBI lineage: Eukaryota > Fungi > Basidiomycota > Agaricomycetes > Agaricales > Mycenaceae > Mycena > Mycena rebaudengoi. Next base: position 286,697 of record JARJCX010000061.1, read on the forward strand.
GTCGCGGCACAGCGTCGAGACCGCGTGTCACAGTATACTCCCACTACGTCTTCGTTCCCCTTCCCAGCCTCGATCGCCTTGCGCACACCCCGCTTTCCCCACCACCACGCGCCCTACCGCTCTCCCCCGGCCTAGCACTCAGCCAAGCACACGCGCCGTGCGGGGTGCTACGAGCTGCACGAGTGGGATGCGCGGTGTACGATATACATGCACGACACGGCGCACAATTTGAATATACGTGCAAAGCGCGCGCGGGGAATTGCGGGTGTGCGTGCGGGGGGCGGGATGCACATCTGCGCTGCTCGTCCTGTGCTACTCATCCTGCGCGGCTCCTCGTCCCGCGCGGCTCCTGCGCTACACGTCATACGCACCTCGCCCCGCTGCGCTGCCACCGACTGCGGGACCGTGGACACACACTATATCACATATCACGCGCGGCCGTGATCGCAAAACCTAGCGGTACGCGCTGTACTTATAGTGTTGTTAAAAGTAGGGAGGGAGCTGCCACGGAACGACGAAGCGGGCTGGATTTTCCGCGACGTGGGTCGCCCTCGCCTCGGGCTACTCGTCGGTCCTCGCCTCTCGCTACTCAACGCGCCGCTCACCCTCCTCGCGCGCGCGCCCCCTCATCCGCAACAGTCGCGCGCCCCGCGTCCGCACCCCTCCCCCGCCATCGGCCACCTCGCTACTCGCCTCAGCTCGCCCACGACACCTTGCGAGGCGAGCGCGCTCGGCAGTGACGGCGCCGCGGAACGTGCTGCGCACTTGCTCCGAAACGACATGTAGATCCTAGACGTGCCCCGGCGAGCCTCTTCCCATTCTCCCTTCCTCTACCCACATGTGTACCCTCTGGTTACATATCTATTCGTTCTCTCGCGTACATGCCGTCCACTTGCTCTTCTCAAACTCTTTCTCGGCTGCTTACTTGCTTACTCATCACCGCGCTTCGCAGGCTTTACTCCTCACCGCACCTCGCCGCGCGTTGCACACCGAGCATCGACGCGACTCTGCGAAAAAGCGCCAGACTCAGTTCCGCAGCCCATTTTCCAAACTTACTGGGCTGGTGTCCCCGATATGCCGAGTGGTTCCACAACTATGGGGCCGATGTCACGACGTGGGCTGTTACTTCCCAAAGATCGGCGGCTCGAGCAGTGCACACTCCCGAGTCGTGCGCCTTCGAGCGTGGGATGGATATCCGCCCTGGTCGCCAGAAGCGCGCACAGGGTTGGCGTAGCGGCCGACACCTCGACACCGGTTTGCGGGTCAAGGTCCCGCTCGCAGCACCTGCTTGTGTTCGTACGCTTCGTCTTCTTTGTCTCGAGTGGGAGGAGGGCGGTGGTGTCTCGAACGAGTGGGAATGCTGCCCTTCTGACCAATCCATTCGGCTTTCCCTTTTTTATTTTTATTTTTTATTTGGGGGGGGGGGTACGTACTTGTCGGGCCTTCGTTTCGTGGGCCGAGGTCTGGGCGGGTGGTGGTGAGGGGGTCGTACGATGGAAGTGGGGATGTGGGCGAAGTTACCATCCCGCCCCTCGTCTCTGGTACTTGCCGCCGTCGTGTACCTGTCGCGATCTTTCTGCAAGCAATTGATGGTTTACCATATTCCTCGTGCCCTTCGCTCGACGTGTCTTCCTGGTTTCATGCTCGGCCACTGTTCTCTTGAGTGAATAATGTACTTATTTGCATGCATATCTATGTAGAAAGTACGCATCTCCCTGCTCTATCATACGCAGTGAGAAGAACTTCCTATTTCAGGAAAGGCGGCGTCTGTTTTGCTTTGTCACGGCGCTTGAGCTCTTTTGTATCGCGACGACATGGCTGACCCGGAGAAGGGAGCCGCTGTAGTAGTGAGGACGGTCGTGGTCTAGGCGTAGTTGACGCTGTTTGTACATTGCTTACATCATCATCTTGCTTGCTTTCTGCCATCAGCGTGTCTTAGCGAGAGCGCAGCCAGCCACGTCCCGGATCTGCTAGGGGTTGGTCGAGTACGACCACTCCACCGCGTTCGACGGAAAAGGTGCGCCAGTGTCACTGATCTTTTCCACAACGTAGTTGAACTGTTGAATAGACCATGATCCCAGCATGAAACAGCCACGGCCAAATTGTGGACAGTTTACATCTCTGAAGCTGAAAAATACGACAAGGGTCTCGTTGCGAGTTGGCGGAGTGACATGGACGGCATGCTGATATTCGTGCGCTTTCATTTGCCGTTACCCCTTCATCCCATCGCTGACAATCCGGTCAGGCCGGTCTTTTTTCTGCGAGTTTGACCGCGTTCATCATCGAGAGCTACAAGAAACTCTCACCGGACACTGGAGAGGCTGCAGTAACGCTTCTTGCCCAAATCTCCGATCAGCTTGCAGGGAAAGCTGCCAACAGCACGCTCGCGGCTGTCCTGCCAACGACTCCATTTGTCCCCGACACAACCGCGCTCGTCTGCAACGCCCTCTGGTTCATCAGTCTGGGACTCAGTCTGAGCTCCGCTCTCATTGCCACTCTACTAGAGCAATGGGCACGCGATTTTCTCCACAAAACCGATTTGCGCTCTGCGCCAATTATTCGAGCACGCATATTTTCGTATTTATACTACGGGTTAAAACACTTCAACATGCACACCGTGGTCGAGGTCATTCCTCTGCTCCTGCATGCATCGCTCCTCTTCTTTTTTGCCGGGCTCATCCTATTCCTGCTTCCCGTCAACAAGATTATCATGGGAATAGCAGCAGCCTTATTTGGGCTCGTTATTGTGGTGTATAGTGTGCTCACGCTCCTCCCACTCGTCTACTTGGACTGCCCATATCGCACTCCCCTGTCCGGTTCATGCTGGCGAATTCTTCAGATGTTGCATCCCTTTCTGACAAGGCGCCGCTTCCCCTCTGCCACATCCACAAACCCGGCCTCATCTTACCATTCCGACACCGTGGTTGAAGCAATGGTTCGCTGCGCCACCGAGGTCTCCGACGAGCGTGTCATTCGAGACCAACGCGCCCTCATCTGGACTGTCAAGTCATTAACGGATGAAATTGAGTTGGAGCCCTTCGTGGAGAGCATCCCGGATGCGCTGTGGGGTCCCAATGGCCGTCGTCGGGCATATGACAATTATATCTTGACCCTCACCAACGATCCGGATGTGCATCTGGTCACCCGTATAGAAAATTTACTTCGCAGCTGCGATAGTGGACTGTTGACAGCCGAGATCAAGGAACGTCGGCAAATAACTTGCCTCAAGGCCCTGTGGGCCATTGCAAGTCTTGCGGACCCCATGGGGAGGACCCAATTTTTGTTTGATGTGTCTGTTGTGGACAGATTAACCACTTTGCAAGTCCCTGACACCATTCGCCATCATGCACTGTCTGTCTATTTCCTTATACAATGGCATTCATCCATTGCCCTTAATTATGTGCTCCGCAAGGAAGGTTTTCAGCTCAACCACATCCCTGATGGCATTTTCCGAATGCTGGCATTTCAGAATAAACAACAAGGAAACCTTGGCTTGCCCTGGGATTGGGAAATATATTCCCCACCTCTGACTGGCCTCTGGGGCACAATAGAACAATCATTGATGGCACCAGTACACACTTAGGCTGAAGATAATCTACAGGAACTGCAACTGGCTGCCTCAGAGCTTCCATGCTGCATATTGATGGATTACCTTCATCGGCTTTTCTTACTGAAACAGTTGCCTTACCGTTCCCTTGACACACACACTGTGATCCTAGGAAACTTGAAACCACCTAACTCAGAGCATGTCCTTGACTCTCTAGAGGAGGTACTTGCTACTTATCGTTATTTCCACGCTCTCTTGGAGATGAGCATGGCTGGTGTCCAATAGATGAAGTCTTCCGAGTGGCCGGCTCGATATGGGAGCCGGATGCCACTAACCTTTGTCCAGCTCCTGCGGGAATGATAGATTACCTCATTTGGCGGCAAGGGAATAACGAAATCCTTCATTGCACGCTTGCAGCTTGGGATCTTTTGCTGTTATTCCAGGGGCTGGTCATTCGCCTTAAGCGTAAGAATCATCTTGTGGACCCCCTCGATGCCCTGTGGATTTTGTGCAGCTCTGACTGTCATATTGGCTGGCTAAACTTGCTGCAACCACAAGTCTATGAGGGCATCATCTCAGCCATTAATGAATATATTCCGGCCACCATGACTCCCAGTCCATCCACCACAGAGCCCCTTCTCGTGCTCATGAAGTACCGCTGGCTGACTTCCGCTCCCACTCACAGTCAGGCTATTGCCATGTTGAAACATCCCATCATGCCCACAGAGACCGCCATCGAGCCTTGTGTCGAGCTTCCAGCCGTGATTTTGTCTGCTCTACTGCAGGTTGACCCTGACATGTTTTGGGATATATTCCGGATCCGCAGTATTGAGGCCAAACTTTGCATCCTCGCTGATCTGCTGGATGTCTGCTGCGTGGATACTCCCCCTGCACGTGCCGCCAAGACGGTCAAGTATCTAGAAATTCACCTTCAGTTGGGTGATCCCATTCATGAGAGCCACCAGCTTCATCTTGCCAACAGCATAAGGAACATTGCAAAGATGGTTGAAGAACCGGTAACTGGCGATAACCACCAACAACTGCTGCATACCGTCATCAAACTACAGATCTGGGACCCCCATGATGATAGCAATCAATGGCTCAACCATCCAGTTGCACGTGAAACACTAAAAGATTGTTTTTCAGAATGCACCAGAACACTCGAAGTACTTGATACTCCGGAGCCGGACCTCATCAAGAGGTTGAACGATGTTGTGAAAGGGCTGGAGTGTGCAACACCGAGTGACAAATGGTGCATGGAAGTTGAATCCCATCGTCAAAAATGGGCTGAACTGTTGGGGGATGCCACAGTATGGCAGAACGATCTATCAAGACCACGAGCTGGTGATCTGTTCATATTGGACTAACAGTGAGATGAGGATAACGGGTAAAAGCTCTTTATTGAGGTGAGCAAAGCTCGCTCTTATATACCTTTACATGAAGAGTGTCTAGAACATTCTACAACTATCTAAAAGCACTCTTTTGAGTAGTCTCGTAAACCAGACTCTCCTTCTTTTTCGATGAGAAGACAATTGTTCTCAAGGAAGGAAGGAGAGTCTGGGATTTGATGGGGGGTTGCTCTGAGGGTCGTCCGTGGGATGATGCTGAGTTTGAAAATTTACCGAGCCGTCGTCTCGGGTCCTTCCCTTTTCAGCCAACGCTGGCGCACAACCGTTCTGTGTCCTCTCCTGAGCTTAATACAGCTTCATTTCTTAAAGTAATCTATACTATAATTATTCAACACTACAATGGACGAACGGGACAAAGCTGGGCCAGGAGCAGGATCCAACGGGGGAGGATAGGTTGGGACAAGGTATGGGTATGGCAGAGGACTGAATATGAATGGCCCCGGGCCCGGAGTTGCTCGTTCGAATGGCGAGTGATAAAAAGGCAAATTGTGGGTGTAGAATATGGATTAGGAGGCGGGGGTACCAGCTGGGGAGTACTGGGTGGGTTCCTATATCCATCGCGATCATCGTCTCTTAAGGGATCCGAGTCTTCAGTCATGGAGGATGTGACTCGGACTTAGGAGGAGGAGGAGAGGACCCTATTCTGATATTACTAATAACGATTCGCGACGGCTTCAGCTCGGGTCACGGTTTTGAAGCTCAGCATCATCCCACGGTCGACCCTCAGAGCAACCCCCCATCAAATCCTAGACTAGCTTTTGAGTCGCTATGAGTCATTCCTAGTCATATGTAGTCATACATAGTCATAATGAGCCACTAGAGTCTGTGAGTCAGTGTGAGTCATTCTGAGTCACTTCCCTAAAAGCATAGAACATTCCAGTAAGTTCTCAACACTCCCCAAGCAGAGTGCAACATTATTTGATTCCGAATATTCTCGAATAGAGGTCGCGGAAGAGCCTTGGTGAAAATATCAGCAAGGTTATCCTCGGAGGCACAGTGGGTGAGCTTGACTTCATTAGAAGAAACTCGTTCTCGAACAAAATGGTAACAGATATCAATGTGCTTTGAACGTGCATGGAATACAACGCTCTCAGCAAACATCATAGCTGAGCGGTTATCAACCTTGATGGGAATGGGGTCGGTTGACTGTACAACCAAATTTGGAACTGAGCTCACGGAGCCAAATGGTTTCGCAAGTAGCACGAGTGAGTGCCATGAATTCAGCTTCTGTAGTTGAAAGTGCAACTGCGGGCTGTTTACATGTTGGAGATCAGTCGCGTAAAACCCAATTCCTTGAATGCGGAATCAAGTGTTTATAAGGGGTGTAGGGGATTTAACTATGACTTAGAGACCCGTTACTAAACCGACCCAAGTTCTATTGCAAGAATGGGCAGCGTAGTGTTTGGGGTAAGTTAAGTTACCCTAAACGGACGCTGCCTACAACTGTATAGAAGACAAATAATAGCACGTGATCAAATGATGTGTAGTAAGTAAGTAATAGTCCGAGTAGATGAGGACGGATGGTAATTAGGTAGCGGTAAATGAGAGTAGGCGTATGGAGGGGGCTCTGCCACCTTACAGTGTTCGATTCCAGTTGTGGCCAGACTGACACAAGCCATATAGTGAAAGCTTGAGGCGGCAGACACAGCCAGTTCCATCGTCTAAACGGTTTCTTCAAGTGGACTGTTGAGATACACTGCAACATCCATACTGTGAGATTTCAGCTTGTACCGTGCAGCAAGAGCAATTAAGAAACGAAAGGTTTCAAGACAAATAGTAGGGGCAAAGGTTTCATTGAAATATATGCCAGGGATCATGATCTGGGAAAAACCTTTAACAACAAGATGACCTTTATACTTCACAACCTTGCCAGCAGCGTCACGTTTAAGGCGGTAGACCCAATGACAGGGAATGGCCTTGTGACCTGCAGGGAGATCTGTGAGTTCCCAGGTGCCGAGTTTCATAAGCTGACTCATTTCAGCATCCATGGCGAGCTGCCATTGGAGCCAATCAGATCTTGTGCATGCTTCTTTGACAGACTTTGGATCATCGTCAAGTGAAGCAGCTTCAGCAAAAGCAAAAGCAAAGTCGAGATTGGTCCGACTAGAACGTGTGCACTTTCCTTCAATAATATTCTGTGAGGAAATTGCACTGCTGATGTTACGGGGTGCCTTACGCGGCGGTGATGAAGGCTCGGGAGAAGGCAGTGGTGGTGTGACTGTGGATGGAGTCAAAACTGGTGTGGGAATAGGTGGCCGTGCAGGTGAGTGGCACAAATCCTGACAAATGACCCGAACATCGAGCCTGAAGTAAGTAGCCAATGAGCAGCAGCTAAAGGGTGCATATAGAGTTGCTTAAATTCCGCCTTTGATGTGACACCCAAATAAGGAAATTTGATGGCGGCAGTGTGCGGCACTGAGAGGCTGTCAGCCAACAAGAGCGATGAAGTCGATACTTTCACACCAGTTCCCGTTGCACTGGCAGTAAAACAGAATAGTGTAGATTCAGAGCAGAGGTGTACATAGATAAGTAGACTACAGGAGCTGAACACATCCTCGCTCTTCATTTGCGTGAAGAGTTCCCGCTTCTTGCTGATCTTCACCTAACCCTAACCAGCCTCGGCGGGACGACACGGCTGATACCCGGAGTTTCGTTTGCCCTAACTCCTCGATAGTGTGGCATATGCGTCGCCAACAACGGCCTCGGGTGTTAACGGTAGAATTACATGCTCGGCGTCGACGCACGGGGGTGCATGGTGTGGTGGCGGGAGGAAGAAAGAAACATGGCTGCTTGTGGCTGACAGTGGCGGATGCCGTTTCCTGCCGCCATCAAATTGCCTTATTATGTAGGTGTCACATCAAAGGCGGAAAGTGAAAAGTGGAGCGTATAGAAATTAGAATGCCAAAAAGGGGCAGAATGATTGCTAATATTCATAAACACTGATGCCGCCGTGCCGATTGTCGTGATCCCAAACAGGTGCAACACAGCGATGCCTAACAAGCACAAGCCAAGGCGCCCTGCCAAATGACGACGACGGCGAGGGGAATTACGGAGGAAGGACAGAGTAACAGGCCCCAGGGCCCTGGAAGTGGGTGGTTAGAAGGTAAAGTCAACTACTCACCTAAAATGCGAGGTCAAACTAACCCCGCAGCACGGTGCCCGCAAGCTTTTTTTTGGGGGGGGGCCGGCCGCCCTTGCACCGCCACGCGCGCCGCGCGCCATCAGGTGCTCGAACAGCGAACGCGCAACGCCGACAGCAGCTACGGTCCAGATCAGCAGGGGGGCAGTGTGGAACGTACGTGTCTCTAGTCTTCTATAGAACAGCCGCCTCACAGTAGAGCCTTTTATTAATAAATGCCACGCCTCTCTGCACAACCTTTTTTGTAGAATATCGCCAGCTACGCCTGGCTTTGCACAAGTTGGGATTAGACGGATCCAATGAAGGGTCTCCATGAGAGGTTGAGCCACATTTCCAGAAATTGTCGCTGTGGAATAGTTATTCGAAAATTTGGATTGCACGGGGGAGAACATATATAGAACACACAATTCATCCCAGGGCTCCATTCTTCGAATTCGGGTAAGGCGGCGATTAATTCTCTAGTGGGACTTCAAGGAGATGGCAGTAAAGTCCAATGGTGTGTCCGTAGTAATAGATCCAGATGGATTGGTGGAGATGCCGAGAATTGGAGAGATACAGAAATTAGGAAACGCACAGCAGTCGCGGTTCGGGCTAAAGACAAGAGCCCTAAAATACAAGCCGTCATTTTTTGGCAGAATCTGGAGGCCGATTATTGTAGTATGGTTGTTGGCCGATTCGGACTTTGGTATCCACTGAAAACAACAACTCGCCGAATATTTTCACTGTGGCCACAGCTTGATTTTTGTGACCAATCCGCTTTTCAATACAATTAGGTAGTGGTGGCTTGAGAAGGTTTCATTTTCTTGTGACGTAGTCCTAGTAGTACTGGCGCGAGCAAAGGCTTTTCGACCGTCCGTTGATATTCAGAGTAAGTATCTATGCGAAGAAAGCGGGCGTGGGAATCATGCCCACACACATCGATCGCAAGTCACGGCTGTTGCCGCGCGCGCTTCAGGATTGGCGGGCCATTGTGCGGTGGAACCACTTTCCACCATCAGCTTCGTCTTCCGCGAGTTTTTCCTAAAATTTTCCGCCCGTCACACGTCATCCACGGTCCGGCGATGGCGAAAACTCGAAGCCAAGCGCTGCAGCTTTCCTTGCTCGTGCGCATCGACATCCGCAAATCCTTCCTGTGGTCCTATGACGCTATCACGAGCTCTACGGCCCGCCCCCAACGTTTTCTATATTAATCACACTTAGCGGTAGTTTTCTTTCTTTCTTACCTGTGATTCCTCGCCGCCAATGAAATTTTTCATTGCGAGTTTCCTCGCATCGGTGCCAGCCTGTATTTATGCGGCCACAACAGTCAGCGTAAGCGCATCGGCCAGTCATGCAATCCCAACCTCTCTGTGTCTGTAAAGTCTTGATCACCTATTCTTGCCTCTAATTTTTTGGGAATAGACGGCCAAATGTTTGAAGATATCAGTGTGAGTTTTATTCCCGAGTTCAAGGGTTACATGAAGCTAAATAAATATCGCGCAGCATGTCGATCCTTTCACTTTTTTTAAAGAATTCCCATTGACTAATTAATGGTACAGAGCGGCGACGGTGGATTATATGCGGAGCGTAGGATAGCGGCGATGCATACATTGCCTCATGAACTGATTTGTTTTCAGTGCTTCAAAACCGTGCCTTCCAGAAGGTGGCCCCAAGTAAGTCATTAACAAGAAGGATACAAGACAATATTCAACGAGGTTTCAGACACCCCTGCGGCACTCACAGCCTGGCATCCAATAGGCTCCAATACTAGCATCTCAGTAGTTGCAGATCCTTCCCCACTGTCGTCCGCTCTCCCAAACTCGCTCGTGCTGACGATTCCTGCCGGTGCAACTGGAGAAGTCGGATTCGGAAACGAGGGCTATTGGGGTGTGTATTTTTATTCGCAGTTCTTAGCAATGTTCAACAAACATTGCTCGCATAGGAATAAATGTCGTCGCTCATCAGACATACACCGCTTCCCTCTATTACCGCCTCCCCGCTGCACAGCGCGCGCCGCTCACACTGACACTTGCGCTGCAGACCTCCTCCGGCGCTTGCCTGACCACGCACTCCCAACCGCTTCGCGCCTCCCCGGCCGGATGGACCCATGTTAGCGTCAAACTTACTCCAACCCAAACTGCTCCGTCCACCACGAACAATTTTACTGTCACCGTTTCAGGCCACGGGATTACATCCGGACTCGAGGTGCACTTTGCCCTCCTCTCATTGTTCCCCCCGACATTCAAGGGCCGCGCGAACGGTTTGCGGGCAGATATTGCCGAGGTACGGAAGTAAAACTTCTCTTGTTTCTGTCTCAAAAGCTGTATTTGGATTAAGACGCTCGCTGAGATGCGCCCTACGTTCTTCCGCTTCCCGGGCGGAAACAATCTTGAGGTCAGTTCTCTCCTGCGTCGAATAAGCTCCTCTGACCGTGCACAGGGACAAACAACTGATACGCGCTGGAGATGGCGAGATACCGTCGGCCCGTTGACTAGCCGCCCAGGTGAATATTATTAACGTCTGCTTCCGCTCAATGTTAACGTAGACTGAGCCAGGTAGGCAAGGAGATTGGGGCTACATCAACACCGAGTACGCAAGGCTCCTAACAACTTATATATACTGCATCATTTGGACTGACGTCTCATTCTAGTGGAATAGGCTTGCTGGAGTATCTGCTCTGGTGTGAGGACCTCGGGATGGAGGCGTTTATGGGCGTCTGGGATGGTGCGTAATGTATGCCCGCCCTCAGAGCTTACTGACATTCCGACAAGGATATTCACTTGGCGGAACAAGCGTTACGGGTGAAGCGTTAGAACCATTCATTGCTGAGGCCATCGACCAGGTTCCGTAACAATTTCTTATTTTGTTCTTCCCTAACGTGAGCTCCAGATCAACTTTGTTATTGGTGACCCCGCCACGAGTGAACCTGGTCTGTATATCTTTGTGCCGTGAATAATCTCTGATTTTTTTCTTATTCAGCTGCCCTTCGTGCTTCCCTCGGTCATCCGGAGCCGTTCCCCTTGAAATACGTGGAAATTGGAAACGAGGTCTGTATCTGACTACTTTTTTTCTAGTGCCTACCTAAAAACTCAATGCAGGACTTCATCGGACAAGCTCCCTCGACGTGAGTGCTTGTACAACGTCGGTTGCATCTATTTAGATGTCCCCCAAAGATACCAGAGCCGCTGGAAATCTTTCGCCACAAACCTGACTGCAACGTTCCCCCAATTGCGTACTTATAAACTCCGTTCCTTTTTTTGCCCTTCCTACCTCATTGTAGATCTCATGGCCACATCTCGCACAACAGGACCCGTCCTGACTCCCACGCCCGAACATTATGACAATCACGTCTATCAGACGCCGAGTACGCTTTGTAAACATGGAGTCCCCTTTATTCACGGTGTATTTTAGAGTGGTTCGCAACGAACTCGTTCTTATATGACACATTTGCGGTATGTTCTGCTTTGTCTCTTGCGGTTCTTTCTTCACGTTACTGCAGCGTAACGGAATGACCTACTTCGAGGTATTTGCAAAAGCGTCAGTAGTTATATGTCACCTCATTGCGTAAAAAGGGGGAGTACGCGGCCGTCTCGACAAACTCCAGCAACCTGTTCGGCACACCCGACGTTGGCCGGCTTTTGTGGCCAACTGTGGCAGGATCCGTGGGAGAAGCCAGTTTTATGACAGGGCTAGAGCGTACGTCGCATACCGGTACATCCACTGTTGTTCTAATTTATTTCTTCTGTAGGGAATGCTGACATCGTATTCGCCGCATCGTATGCACCGCTACTCGGCCACGTCAATGGGTCTCAGTGGACACCGAATCTCGTTGGCTTCGAGTATGTTTCTCTTATGCGAGAAAATATTAGTGGTAATAATTTTCATCAGCGCTGCGAATGTAATCCGTTCGACTAGCTTCTACGTTCAAAAGGTTATTCTTATGTGCCAGGTTTAGACTCCCCGCACTAACATCGAGTTTAGATGTTCAGTGTCAATAAGGGCGACGAATACCTGCCCAGCACCCTCCCAGACTCGTCCGCAAACGGGAGTCTTTTCTGGAGCGTGACGCGTTGGAGTGAAAAGGGTGAACTGATTATAAAGGTATATGATCCTGGACCTTTATTATTTTCCATTCAATTGATTCTTGGTAGGTTGCGAATAACGCGCTGACCTCCGCCGACATGACGTTTGTCTTGCCGTTTGAGACTGTCTCCAACATGGGCACTGCCGAAATTCTTTCTGGTGTTGGGAACACGAGCAACACGCCGGCGACTCCGAACCTTATTGCTCCAGTGACGACACACATTCCGACTGGCAAAACATTCGATTATACCGCGCCTGCTGTGAGCGTGAGCGTTATCACGCTGAGCACCGCATAAAGGGCGTAGGTGTATTTCTACAGGGCAAACTTTTGTTTCGAATAGCAGCAAATTAGGAGTCTTTGGTTGATTTTCTTTTCGAACATGTTGAGCACGTGTTCAGAGATGCCACACCGTCATGTGTCAAAGCTGAAATATTAATAGCACCCCCACCACAGCTCTTTCTCCATGGACACGCCATCTGCGGCATCTCAGGCGGTTCCCACTCGAATTTACCTGAATATTTGATCGCTCAGCGAATTAAACCCGTAGCGGCGGTTCGGTCTCAAGTTGGCACTCCTCCGGATCCATTTCGAGCCCTGCGACGTTTTCTCACAGAAATTGAATCACGAGGCCCGTGTGTGGGCTAAAAGTCTCTTCTCAGCTACGGCTTGTCTTCTTAGAATTCGAAGTCACCACGGGCCGCAGCGCTATATAAGATTGGAGTTTCGCCGCATGCGAACGGTTCTTGACGCTCAAGATGTTTCTGAATCTCTTGCGTCTATTGGTGCTCTGCGTACCATCGTTTGCGGTCACGGTGACCGTAAGTTCGACTGCGAGTCATCCAATTCCCACCACCCTCTGTGAGCTATTTATCGATGTCTTTGTACGGTCCTGCTTATAACGGCACCTTATGCAGGGGGGCAAATGTTTGAAGACATTAGTGTGAGCTCTCCGGCGCTGAAACAGGGCAATACTCACCATAATTTTTCTTGTGTAGCATGTGAGATGATTTCCCCGCAATTAGATCATAAAATTGATCATTCAGAGCGGAGATGGAGGTCTCTATGCAGAACGTGCGTCAAGAGTTTTTATGGAATCCCCCTCCTCTCTGAGCGCGTGTCAATTCCAGTGCTTCAAAATCGTGCATTCCAAAAGGTTACACCAAGCAAGTTCATTATAATTACCCTTTTGACCTCCGAGCCGGAAATTGAACCGCGGGCAACATTACAGACACGCCTGCCGCTTTGAATGCATGGCACTCGATCAACGGCGCGTCTCTCAGTGTCGTTGCAGACCCAGCCCCACTGTCTTCCGCTCTTCCAAACGCCTTGGCCCTGACAATTCCTGCGGGTAGCACTGGTGCGGTTGGTGTCGGGAATGAGGGATACTGGGGTATGTCTAGAACAATATTCTCATTGAGGTACTACTTAATAAGTCACTATTCACAGGCATTAAAGTCGCTGCTCACTCGACATACAAAGCCTCATTCTTTTACAAATTTCCAACCGCTTCGTCATTCAAGGGAAAAATCACCGTGGGCCTTCAAACAGCCGCTGGAAGATCTTTGGTGTCGTCTTCCGTTTCTGTTAGCGCCGCTACCACGTCATGGAAACAGGTCAATATCAAATTGAGGCCTAGTACCTCTGCAGCATCCACTGCGAACAACTTCACTGTCACTCTGGATGGTGCCACGGCATCGGGACAAACTTTACACTTTGGGCTGTTCTCACTCTTCCCACCGACCTTCAAGAACAGGCCCAACGGCATGCGGGTCGATATCGCAACAGTATGGATATACCAGAAAATTCGGGCTTTCCATTGACTAAGGAAAATTCAGGCTCTAGCTGAGATGGGTCCCTCATTTTTCCGTAAGTCAAGTAGATTGTTGAAAATTTATTCGCCTCACGCATATGTACCAGGCTTACCCGGTACGTACTAGTAGAATGGTCAATATAATATACCTTTTGATTGGGCTCTTGTGTCGGTTAGGAGGAAACAATCTCGTGAGTTTTTACACCAAAGGATGAACCGAGCTAAATCGCACCTTTTAGGAGGTAGACTTCCTCCAAGTGACCTCATGATACAAGCCTATTGAGCTGGAATTTTTCGAATAGGGTCAAACCGTTGCTCAGCGATGGCAGTGGAATGAAACAGCGAGTTAATTATTTCTTGAGAGAACAAGCTTTTTACCGCTCTACTTTCAAGGTTGGACCTTTGCTGAGTCGCCCAGGCAATTAATTGCCTATTTCTGAAGTTCCGAGCTAACATCCACGACTTATAGGTCGTGTTGGAGATTGGGGATATATAAATACAGAGCGAGTGATGTTGGCGAGTGTATTTAACAAAGGTATACTGATCTAGCTATTATTTTAGCGGCCTGGGTCTACTGGATTACCTCAACTGGTGCGAGGACCTTTCTATGCAGCCGATTATGGCGGTGTGGTCCGGATTTGCGCTGGGCGGAACAAGTATAGCGGACGGACAACTTGGCCCATATATCCAACAGGCCATTGGTCAAGTACGCCTGATCTTTATTCATTCCGGAAACCAACGAAGTCTGCCATTCTAGATCAATTTTGTGATTGGTGATCCAGCCAAGAGCACCGCAGGTATGTTATCAGCGCCTTATACGACCCGAACTAATTGAGCTGTCCATAAAATAGCGGCGCTCAGGGCGTCCTTGGGACATCCGGCGCCTTTCAATCTGAAATATGTCGAGATCGGGAATGAGGTGGGTAAATCGACCAGCACGAGCCGCCTTGTCTTATCATCACACTCTTGGCAGGATTTCTTCGCGCCGTCGACATATACCTACCGATGGCGCGATTTTGCAACGGAGCTGAAGTCAGTGTTTCCCAATTTGAGTACGTATCACCGTAACGGAAGCTGCCATGTTCATTTCGAATAACACAGATTTTATTGCAACCTCGAACACGTTCAACCCAATTTTGTCTCCCAGTGCCTACATTCACTTAAGATATACTCCGTTTGTACTCACGATTTTACACGTAGATCCACTTCAATACGACGTCCATGTGTACCAAACACCCAGTGCGTTTACCCTACTCGTATATTTTTCCATGTTGAAACTTGTCAGCCTGGTTTGCGGAAAATTCATTTTTCTACGATGGATTTGAACGGAATGAGACAACATATTTTGAGGCATGTGGGTGAAAACCTCTCGAGAAATTAAACTAACCTGGCTGTAGGGAGAGTACGCGGCCATAAGTATAAACTCGAGTGACATTTTCGGTTCTCCTGCTAATGGGCGTCTCGTTTTCCCGACGATGCAAAGTAAAAGAGACCAATAAGCGTGACCGTTCCCGTATTTAAACTTTTGCAGGTTCCGCTGGAGAGGCAGCGTTCATGATGGGCCTTGAAAGAAACGCGGATATCGGTAAAGCGCCGCTGAACATTGAACAGGTCAACCATTATGCTGACGCGAAGGACCCCAGTATTCAGTGCATCATACGCTCCTTTGCTGAACGTAAATTTCAGGCATCCCCTCCTTGTAGCGCTTGCTAACCTGCTGAACGCAGCATGTTGCCAACTCGCAGTGGACCCCGAATCTTGTCAGTTTCGAGTGCGTCACATATTCGACCTGACTTCCATCATTTTTTATTGTTGACGCGAACCAGTGCCGGAGCAGTGTATCGATCCACAAGCTTTTATGTGCAAAAGGTGAGTTCACTTCAAACCATGTGGCTGTCACTGAAGCTCAAACGATTTTCGCAGCTCTTCAGTCTTAACAGGGGCGATGAGTACCTACCGAGCACGTTGCCGGCTCAAAACGGTACCATCTTCTGGAGTGTCGTCCGGAAAACCTCGACGAATCAGATAATCATCAAGGTACGCGCAGTAAATACTTGTTGGAAATGCCCCCTTATAGCGAATCGTAGATCTCGAACACCGTCGGAACTGCAGCGCCCGTGACGATCGCCCTCCCATTTTCAACGGTTTCTCGGACCGGTACTGCACAGGTTAGTTTACAATGTATGAGCTCTCGCCCATTTCTCGATCTTTGCATCCAGGTTCTGACTGGCGCGGTCACCGCCAGCAATACGCCGACCACTCCTAACCTAGTTGTCCCAAAGAACAGCACCATCACGACCGCGAAAACATTCTCGTATACGGCACCTGGATTTAGTGTCAGCGTGCTAACTTTTGTCGCACACTGAAAGAAGAAAACCAGCCAAGAAGTATTTCCCAAAATATCGCAACTCTCCTGTATTCATTCACTTGGCATACGAAGCCATTTTCTGTTGTATCGCGGCGATTGCACCATCAAAAGATACATCGACGCTGCGCATATATTCCTCAGAGTTTAGGTCCTGCATGTTCCCGGCCGGCACATCAAGCACAAACGACGGCGCGTATTGTGGAAAGTGCGCATGATCGGGGATCTCGGTGTCCACAGAAAGCGGATGCCCGAGCTAGTTGAACCTGTATAAGATGGAGCAGGAGGTTGGAGAGGCACGTACTGCGATCGAGGTAAGATACGCCCACGCACGCGCTGCGTTTGGTGAATCGTACCCGCCTGAGAACCGAAGTAAATCAAGACCATATAAATCAAAAACGGTATACAACGAACCGCCCCCAAGTAAAATCTTCTTGCCACGCCATTCGTTTATGACACGTCCAATGCACCAGCCCAGTGAGCCCTCCCCCGGCCCGATTGACCAATTAAACGTCGCACAAGGGTCACCCGCTAAGCCGTCAACACCACACTGTAGTACGACATAGTCTGGGTCGAACGCGTCACGAACGCGTTCCACGATTTGCCATGCCCGTGTGAACGTACGGTCAGAGGCACCCGGTTGGAGCGGCATAGACAGTGTGAAAGGGTCGCTGCTAGAATTGGGTAAGCTCGCGAGGGGAGACGGAGGGAAAAATCCCGGAGCAGCGTGGTGGATGCTGAATGTCTGGGTAAAATGAATAATACGATTCAACAGTTGATTTTTAAGGCTGAGCTGACCAGAAGCTGCGGCGCCCCGGTAGAAGGATGGAAAGCTTCAGACACGCCGTCGGAAAAGTGCAGGTCGAGGTCGAGATACATTGTACGCAGCTTCCTGGTTGTGCCGGGGTTGGGTTGCGCCAGGCGGCGAAGAGCCATTAGTGCGAGAGTACAGTCCGCGACATAGCAGAATCCTGCTGCATGCGATTTTTTAGCATGGTGACGTCCCCCATCCCAGCAAATTGCCAGATCGCAGCTTGGTTGGCCCAGCATCTTTACGGCAGTAAGGGATGCGCCGCCCACAAGGCGAACGTACTGTGCCATGCCTTCAAATGGCGGGCAGTCCTATGAATGTACATAAATCTATGCACCTTGGAAGATACAATGACGCACATCTTCCAGCCCCAGCTCTGTTTTGGTCCCATCATCACCATTCTCCACGTTAAGCGGATCCAACACAAAGTCGAGATATTCCTTCGTGTGGTAGATGTTGAGCTCAGAAAACCCTGCACTCAGGGGTGGAACAAGGACGATCGCTCTGGAAGGAGAGAATTCACGGTCAAATAGACCTAGGGCGCGAGCGAGAGTGTGCACGAGAGTAGAGCGATTCCTGTTTGAAGGAAGTAGGGACGATACCTAAGTGGCATAAACTGTGAGGAAAGGATAAACGCGTCGAAAGATTACCTTCATCAGCTCGAGGGACGCGACATACGCGACAACAGGCCTTTCTCGCGCGGTGGAGGCCATGACAGATGAGGGGAAGGAATCAGAATACCGTGGGAGTTTGCAACATTAACAAGTCACGTGTAGGTTTACTCTGAAAGAGAACGATTCGGATTGGTTCAATTTTTTTGCATTTGGTTCGGAACAATAAAGTCGATGCTGAAATTCTTCCCACTCAAGAAAAAATAGTTAGTTTCATAGGGACGATACATAAAATCTCGGATGATCGTCAGGCTGGTACTAGGTAGATAAGGTACTTTAATAGTCGTCCGACGGATGGAGCTCGCGCTGGTCATATTGAAATTACCAATCCATCGAGTCGGTACTGCGAGCCGACGCATTGGCCTTTATTTTCCTCTCCGCGCTTCCTATCCCATCTAGCCATGGCCAAACATCACTTCGACTCTGCTCAAAGGCGGAAATGAGAGAAACATTGTGAAGTGTCGTTGCTATGTCGTCGAAGCCTTTAAGAAGACAGTTGCGCCGGAATGCATCTACATTGAAAGGAATTGGAGAACAACCATCCCGAGTTATCTGCTCGCTCTCGAGGTCAACCGTGATATTTTTCCCTGCTTCAGCATCAGTGGCAAGCATGCGACATTCTTCAACAGACAGTTCAATGGGGAGCATGCAGTTTTGCAATAGGTTATTGCGGAATATTTCACCGAAGCTGGGGGCAATGACACAACGGATTCCGAAGTCATTTCTGAGAACGAAGAGTGAGAAAGAACCGGCATTGAGGAAATATGCTTACAAGCTCCAAGCGGCATGTTCCCGAGAGCTTCCGCATCCAAAATTCTTCCCTGTTGAGATAAGGATTTTGGCATCGTTAAACGGCGGCCGATCGAGTACAAAATCAAGCGCAGCCTTGGTATTCGCGTCTACCCTCAAGTTGTAGAAAAGCCCCTTCGCTAAACCGGTACGCGTAAGTGTTTTGAGAAACTGTTTCGGTATAATCATGTCGGTGTCGACGTTTTCCATGTACATGGGGGCGGCGATTCCCTTCAAGGTACGAAATACCTTGTCAGAGGCGCCAGATGAAGTGGTCGTTTTCGGTGCGGCTTTGTTAAGAGCGACTTGGGGAGCGGGTGGGGGGAAGAGAGTGTCTTCTACCACCGGAGGAAGGCTTTTATTATCGAGATTCAGATCCACCGTTGACTGGGTGGCCTTGTGGTTGAATTGCCGGATGTCTGTCAACTTTCCGCGCAGAGCTGCAGCTGCTGCCATAGCGGGGCTGAGCAAATGGGTTCTTCCGCCGGCGCCCTGGCGGCCTTCGAAATTCCGATTGCTCGTGCTCGCGCAGCGGCGGCCTGGAGCCAACTGATCTTCGTTTATTCCTATACACATCGAGCATCCTGCTTCACGCCAATCGAATCCAGCACGCTTGAACACTGTCGAGGCCTTCTGCCTCTGCCTGGTGTTTAACCAGACTCGACCCAGGAACAACCATGGCGTAGACACCTGGAGCCACTCTCGCATCGGATCCGGCTGCGATAATGATATTGGCAGCAGAGCGCAGGTCTTCGATTCGACCGTTGGTGCAGGAGCCAATGAAGACGTTGTCGAGTGAGATACTCTCCATTGGGGTACCGGGGGTAAGCGCCATATATTCTAGGGATCTCTCTGCTGCTCTCCGTCTGTCGGGGTCGCTCATCATAGCAGGATCGGGTACGCGTCCCGTAATCGGAACAACGTCCTGGGGAGAGGTCCCCCATGTTACACATGGAGCAATATCGGCGGCCTGTATAAAGACTTCGACGTCGAACTTCGCGCCGTCGTCGGATTTCAGAGTGCGCCAGTGTGCCTCCGCGAGGTCCCAGATGTCTCCCTGCGGCGCGAGAGGACGATTTCGTAGATAGGCAAAGGTGACCTCGTCCGGGGCAATCATTCCGGCGCGTGCGCCCGCCTCGATGCTCATGTTGCAAACACTCATGCGGGCTTCCATGCTGAGGTTGCGGAAGACGGACCCGCTGAATTCAATGACACAGCCGGAACCACCCGCAGCACCAATCACCCCGATGATGTGCAGTATCACGTCCTTGGAGTTGACCCCTTCAGGAAGGTCTCCATCCACTGTGATGCGCATGTTTTTGCTTTTCTTTTGTAAGAGGGTCTGTGTTGCGAGCGCATGTTCGACCTCGGAGGTGCCGATTCCAAACGCTAATGCCCCAAAAGCACCATGGGCTAAATAATAAAATCAGACTAAGTATATGAAGACCTGAATTATGGGGCTTACTAGAAGTGTGCGAATCGCCACAAACACATGTAATACCAGGTAACTATTTTGCCAGAATAAGACAGCGGTCAAGACGATCGAAGACACGCACCGTAAAGCCTTGTTCTGGGCCAATGACATGCACAATCCCTGGCCGGAATTATTTCTTGCGACTGAACCAAGCGAAATATACTCGCACCTTGGCGCGCGTCCTGCAGTCCAAAATACGAAATTCTAAATTCTTTAACATTTTTGTCGAGCGCTGCACACTGTGCGCGAGACTCTGGTTCGGTGATCAAGGATTCGAGGGATTGAGTGCCAGCTCTGGGACCGGTTCTGTGGCGGGATCAATCCTCAACCAGGCATTTAAATAAGAACATACGGGACAATGTGGTCAACCGTAGCCAGAGTGCAATCCGGACGACGAACTACGCGACCAGCAGCGCGTCTAGCTAGTATGTAACTAACCTAGGAACGCAGAGCATAGAATGTGCTTACAGCCCGTCGAAGGCTTGGGGACTCGAAAGTTCATGGACAAGATGACTGTATCTGAATTGAGCTGGATGCAGGATCTTGGCGAAACAAGTTCACCGGTCAATGTACAGAAGTGTGAGTCCATTGACATCATCATTCCTGCGGGAAATTTAGAACGGTTCAAGGATTAAGTGGTCAGCACTCACACGATGTAGTTGTCCCAAATCTTGTCATAAAGAGTTCGAGGAGTAGCAGATTGGTCCATTCGAGGATTTGGGGATCGTGAAGAGCCTTCGACGCTTGTTACATCTGTCACTTATAAGTACTGTTGACGAGAAGGCAAATCAAGTGACCAACGCTGCTCCGCGGGTCCCGATGTTCAACGGATTGTCTTCAAATTGTCTCACACTCCAGCGCACATGAACGTGTCCCATCCGCACCATTACTAATGAGGATCTGCTTATTCTTGACCGCAGTGGCGCCGTCCAAAATTTGGTGAATATATAAAAGTGGACATTGGTCCAAGCGAGATGTCCGAGTGATCGTACTAGAGCATTAGAGCGGAGCTTTAATTTGAAAGGGTCTAGGATACTGTGGATGACATGAAATCCCTCACCAACCCGCGCGTTTCCCCCTCCTTCTCCCCAAAGATCGCCAGAGCATCCGCAAGCTTTCGTTGTACCTCCGGATCGCCCGCCAACGCCTCCCTCAAAAGCGCTCCCCCATTCCCGAGATAGTTGATTGCTGATTATTATCAAACAATGGTAGACGCGTGGTTAGGGATACTCACCCAGTGCAGAAGGTTCCGTCGGCATGGTCGGTGTTACAAATGCTTCGGGCGCAATTCGGGGCGCCGACGCAAGGGCGGCAAGCACGCTCGGTGAAAGGGTGAGGTGGGTCGGGCCCAGCGAGACGAGGGCGATCACCTGAGATGATGAGAGTCAGTCTTGATAAATATACCCGTCTAGCGAGAATGAAGTGCCTCATCCAAAGTGACGATACTAAAATGTAAATGTGAGTAATCGAAACAATCTGAGCTGAGAGTACACGAACCTCGCAGGCATCACCTGCGTCTTCGACACCAACTGCCGGAACTCCTGCACGATGCTGAGAATAACCGGGCTCATGGGATGCTCCAACTTCGTGTCAGCGTATTCCTTCCAAAGGCTAGGCTGAAAGTGCACGCGGAGCTCTGCGAATCTCTGCGTCAGTACTCGAAGCGAAGACGACATATATGATGTCACCATTGAAATATGGGGCGACGTATGTGCAGTTGGCCTGGCTCGCAGCCACAGCCTGTGGGACAGAGAACAGGCATGTTGCAAGGGTCTGAACGCCTCCAACCGCAAGCTGGCGGCATGCGAGGAGAGACTCTGGAGTCGCGGGGATCTTGATGCAAACACGCTGCCTGTAGGGTTTTAGCATACTGCTGTAGAAGAGTATGGACGGCCTACTGGGGGATTCCATGCTCCTCAAACAGCGCAACGAGCTTCCGGGCGTGCTCAATGGTCTTCTCCGTGTCATACGCAGCAGAGGGAGACGTCTGAGCGTGTACATTCCCGGTGATATGTGGGTACACCTCTTTCGCTAGGAGAACAGTCTACCGAGTGGCCATGAGCGATCTGCGTGTTTCAGGTACATTCACTCACCAAGACGTCCACAACGTCCTGCTCAAATTCTTCGCCTTGAGTTTGATAATGCTTTTGGGCATATTCCACGGCGGCCGCAAGAAGCCCTCGGCGCTCGGGACGCACTGCTTGTCCGTGGACAATGGCCTGATTGCAGGTCATGTCGCAAAACTTGTCGTACTGCGCAGCAACATCGGGATCCATAGAGTCAACATCTACGGTTAAAAATTCCCGCACTTGCGCGAGTAGAGTTGTGGAAGAAGACATGGGAGGTCGAGGATGGAGTGGAGTAGGTATTGGTATCAGCCAGCTTCGTTATTTGAGCCGTTGCAAGGTGCATGTGACGTCGCGTCCTTGAAAATGCCCGAGATATAATTCATGAATACGCCAGACATCAGCATAGGGCGTGAAAAAGGCTTATAGAATCCCAGGGAGAAGGGAAGCCTCTAGTATGCCAGGTATTCCGAAGATTGCGTCAGAGGACTCCAGCGACCTAGAAAAGTAGCAACCCAGACAGCAGTAGTAGATGTGCATCGATGTCTTGCGTTGTATAGCGCACAGAATCTATTTCGTAGAGCCCTTGGGATTGCAGTTCAGGATGCAAAGTCAAGGCAGGCATGAGCACGTGGAGCTTGGACGCGACGCGCATTGAAACAAACATAGGGCAACAATGCCCTCTAGCTTGACGATTTAACCTGCAACCATCTGCAGGGGTCTCCGCACTCAGAAAGAGAAGTAGTTTCTTAAAAAGCGGCTATCAGATTGGCTGGCATCTATTATTCAATCTTTTTATTACGGAACGTAGACCTTGGGTATGTACAAACTACATAGTAGTGCGCATGCGCCTGAAAGCCTCGACATAATTCCTTGTGAGTTAGTCTGGGCCCTCCGTCTCTACAAATATACACCAGGAAATCCAGCGTTGGAAACACGGCGAACCTTATGTATGTAGTCTGCTGGTGCGGCGAGCTCACTGATCGCACTGCGTCTGATTTCGGTGCTGGAAAGCTCGAGTCTAAGGGAGTATGCGCTAATTGAACCCGTGCTCGAAGAGACCCCGAAGGAGCGAATGCTGGCGCAGCGTGCCAGCTATATCGGAGAGAGACAGGTTAGATCGCCGAGTTACAGTCAGAGTGTGGTCGGAGGCAGGATTTTCATTGGTAATTCGAGATGGGCGTACGCCGATAGGTTGTTGTGTCCGTGCGCACACGGGTAGATTGCTTCAAAAGGTTCCCCACAACGTACGTGATGCGCGCATTGATCCCACCCGAGGCGAGAATATCGTAGATCTTGGCAGGGATGTACAGACCTGCGTAAAGGGTGTAAAATATTGAGCAAGAAGTGACCAGGCCTATTCTCTAGAAAGCGGAGCAAGACCACCCGCGTAGATTATAGCTCGCCAAAAGAAGAGGCGGATGCTAGAATGTTGTCAGGAAGGTTTCCCATCGGGAGCTGAGCGTTGAGCGTTGGTCTGAGCTGATTTTGCGATGGTTTAGTACAGGCTTGCTCTACCGCCGAGGCCTCCAAGTTGCGCTTCGAGGAGCGCTGCACGTACGACGTTTGTTCCGCTCTTCTGTATGCCATGAGCTACGCATCCAAGATCCCCTGAAACGAGAAATGGTATCGGGGCAGCTTGAGGAGGATATTTGTTCATGTTGTGATTTCTGCGAAATCACGCTTAATCTCTGCTCAGACCGTCTGCCCAGAACCACCGTCACAGGCCGCCTGAATCCCTACTTTCTACATACCCCTGCACCCGATGCTAATATAGCCTCAATTAGACCACCATGTCGCTGATAAGTGACACCGAGTATGGAGTCCATTTTACGCGGCTTCAGCTTCTGACTTGTGGTGTTTTCCTCAGTTTCCTCATCCATAGCTTGCGATTGTCGTATCTGCGAGACGTAGACGACCCATATGGCGCCAGGCTGATCACATTGGCTCCAGCATACAACTCAAACTCGTACATTATCGCTGCCTCGCTGAATGACATCGACCGATGGCCTGAGCTTGCAATGCCCTCTAGTCCTCAGCTCAGCGACGATGAACGACCGTCTGGCTTCCCCGGGTCTCGGGGCCTCAAGTACACCAACACTATAATGGGTGGAAGGACGGGTGGCTTGGGTCTCCGCGTCAATGGCAAACGTGAATCCACATCGAAACGCATGTCGATAACAGGCACTCCTAGGCAGGGAGCCCCAAGTAGTACCGTCCCTGTGTCAAGCTCGTTGGCGGAACATAAGGCGGATGCATGGGTTAAAGTTCCGGGCGATCCTGCGGCGCCTGTGGGCTCTGCACCTGCGGTCCAGGTTCAGGAACCCACCGTTGCCGAAGACGCGCCCGTGGCCAAAGTCGTCCAATTTATACCCAAGTTCAAGGGTGCCGCAGAGATGGAGGCCAGACGGCGGGTCCGTATGGCGGCCAGACGAGGTCCTGGCGGAACAGCGGCAGCACCACCACCGGTTCTTGATTTCTCATCGTCTTCTGACGAGGAGGAAAACATTGTCGATGACTCGTCAGACTCTGACTTTGGCGAGCCGACCGCCACCGATGTCATGGACGACGGTGATGAATTTGACCCGTGAGTTCTGTACTTTCTTTTGGTAACTAGATTCTAATACAGACGCCGACCAGTGACTTTGCCGCCAGCCGCACCCCCGGCCTCACATCTGACAGCGTGTCGGATGTAGTCTCTGTCTCCTCTGTCTCCTCCGTTCCCTTTCAAGGCGGCGTGGGCACCCGCCGCACCCGCCTGAGTCCAGTCTCTGAAGGCCCAACCCCTGGCCGCTCCGGCCCGTATTTCGAGATGCTCACGCCTGCTCCTGGGACCTCTGGGACAAGCAGCAGGCCCGAGGACAGCTCGCCGAACTTTCCACCCCGCAAAACTGAGCCTCCACCGCGCAACCGCCCACATGCTTCGTCCTCCTCCGTCTCATCGATACCGCCCGAGATGAATTTCATGCGAAAGAAGGTGGCACCCCTTCCCAACAGGCCGCAGCGCTCCGCGCTCACTGAACTGCTCGTGTCGTCAGGCGAGAGCACGAATCCGTTCGCGGAACTGTATGCGGCGGTTTCGGGGCGAGGCGAGGGCGCGTCCGTGAACGTGCCGGTGTATTTCCCCGCGGCGCGCGCGCCCAAGGGCCAGGCGATGGAACTGAATGTGCGCCGCGACGCGACGGTCGAGGAGGTGATTGGGTTTGCGTTGTGGACGTATTGTGAAGAGGGCTGGCTGCCGAAGCTCGACGAGGGACTGGAGAATGCCGATGAGGAGAAGCGCGCTACACGGCTGTCGGCGGTAGGATGGATCATGCGCATTGCAGAGGACGACGGGGAGGTCGACGACGATTTCCCGCGTATGTTTTCAGGCCCGTTTCTGCGATGTGATGCTCATCCACTCCTTCGTAGCGCCCGACCGGATAGGCAAGGTTGCAAAGTTCAATGCTGAAGCATATGCGGTGCTGGAGGCTACACCCGCTCAGGGTAAGCGACTGCTGGGTACATTCTTATTACTGTCCCTGACCTCCATCCTTATAGTCCAACAAAACCAGCTCATTGAGAGTAAAATCCAACGGCACCCCTCCCGAGTGGCAGCGAAGAAACCAGTTGAGAAACTATCCGCAACGACTCTGGCCGTCGCCGGCAGCGCACTGCCAGGCAGCGGCATCTTTGGGTCTGCGCTCGGCGGTTCTGTGCCCTTTTCTACATCCCTTGGCCCTACCTCTGGCCATGGTCCGCAGATATTCCTCCGCATCAAGGTCGAAGACACGCCGGATACCGTCCACATTGCGACCACGATCCCTGTGTGAGTTCTGTTCTTTCTGCCGCTCTATTGCATATCTGAGATGTTCCGCAGATCTGCGGGGATGTATATGCAAGAAGTGTTGGAGCGCGTGTGTGCGAAAACGAAGCTTGACCACCCACAGGACTACGCGCTCCTGCTGGCTAATGACAGTACGCGCATCTTGATCCCGCTCGACAGGACAGTGGCCAGTCTGCAGGGAAAGCGCGAGCTTGTGCTCATCCGTCGGACAATGATCGATGATACTGTCGTCAGAGGGACCGGCAAAACCACAGATCCCAACGGTATGTTCCCTTCCCTGCTATCTCTCGTCTGCTGACAGACATTGACAGCCTCAATCCTAAAACGCATGTCCGACACGCCCGAGGTGAAGTACTCATCCGCAATCGATTACGCGAATGTGTACAAGCAGTATACGATATACCGCAAGATGCCCATGCTCGTCGCCAAGCAGGAGCGGACACTTGCCTTCGACGGCCTTTATATCCACGTTCGCGCCCCTTCTTCATTACCCCCGTCTCACTTGACTGACGTCTCGCTCAGATCCTGCCCACCGCCAATAAAGCGACCAAGGCCGTTTTTGACAGCGGGAAGCACGTCTCGTATCATATCCGCAGTATTGGCGACTGCCAGCAGTCGGCGAAGAACTCGTCCATATTTAAGCTCGTGCTCGGGCGCTCCGGGGGGAATAAGCGCTATGATTACGAGGCGGAGAGCGCGAAGCATGCTAGTATGCTCTTTCTTTTTACTTTTTCTTCTGGTGGCGCTGACATGGGATGGCACAGGCGAGATTGTGTCGACGATACTCTCCCTGAAGTCGTCGCTGGATCGATCGCCGACGGTTAATCGCTCAAGGCGCAGTCGGCATGCTGGCTGAAGGTTATGAACTGGATATTTCTTTTCGCACTCCTTTTCTTACCCTGACGTGTACTTACTTGAATGCTTTGTATTTAGTTCCGCCTGTATTTGTACGCTTGGTCTGTCGTACGCAATTCTGTTTTCGTGCAGTGGCGCACCCACGCTATGTTTTTGTGGAGCGCTGAAGTCCCGATCAAGTCCATCAAACTACGATCTATTTCCGAGGAGCCCCTGCTAGAGTCTCCCACACACTTGCACCTCCTCGCGCACAGCGGCCAGCCCGGCCTAGACACTGGAAAGTCTTTTTGCGCCCCTTGATGATTGAGTGCCTCGCTGCCTCGCTCGTTGCTCTTCACACAGGATCAGCCTCCTCTCTTTATTTTCAAATTCCTGTTCGCGATTCTATTCATACCACAATTTGACCGTCCTCTACGTTCGTCCATCCTCGAGCCTCCTCCTCCTCCTCTTCCTCCGCCCACGTCACCTTTCTCATTCGCATTTAAACTTGCAACTCCGTTCCTTCTGGAGTTGGATTCACTCGTCTCTCTAAATCTTGCAAAGATCGAACTTGTATCAAACTTTGTGTTCCAGAAATTTGATTCCGGTTGGATTCTTTCGGCCCTTTTTCCCTGATGGTCTCACAGCGGCACCGTGACCGAGTCTTTCCTCTCCTATTCCCATCGGTCGTCCGTTCGCCCCTTTACTTTGGCGGCCGTTGGCGTCCCGCACTGACTTCGAATTGTTTCCTGGACGACGACATTATGTGTCGGTACCCATCCCGCAAAAAAGCTGGGTGATTTATGGAGTAGAAGAAACACGAAAAATTAACTCAGCTATGGGTGAATTCAGATGTAAAACGATATGACAAATGGTGTACACCGTAACTGTTGGCAACCGATGTAACTCAAGATTACAGGGTATTGTTTTGATGACGTCTTTCAAAAGCTTAACAGAGGTCGATTCTGACACAATCTAATCCAGAAACCGTCAAGGGGCTCGTGATAATCAGTGTTAAGTTGAGCCGCTTGAGCGAAAGTATCATTCTTCAGCAGTTTCACTCAAGTTTCGCTCAGAATCAATCACGGACTTGCGGATCACCTTTGGACACGCTTGGCGTTCAGGTACAGAGTAGTAAACTCCCCTTTTTAAAGTAAAGAAAAACGCTGCGTTGTAGGTACATAAATGAGTGGCGGAGACACAGAGAATGAAGGCACTTGGGGGTCTGTTTTCGAGATCTACGGCGACGAACTGGTGGAGATACAAGATTCTGGACCAATTCGGAATCTTGAAGTAAGACCTATTTTTGGCTCGCCACATGGCCGATCGTGATCGACATTGTTCAGCTAGGTTCAGCTGATTACACACGATTACGAGAGACCCGGAATAGTACAAAAGTCCAACCATGGTGGCGTTTTTGGGTATTCTTCTTCTTTCTCTTTCCCTTCACTGCTGCTTTGCACCTTTCTGCCAGCCAGACCTACGATCTTTCAACCCCTCTCATTAACACACACACTACCATGTTGGTCTCCACTCTTTTCACCCTCGTTGCTGCCGGCGTAGTGTCCGCCGTGCCCATGGTGCCCCGTGCTGCCACTTTGGATGCGGCTGCGACCGCAGCTGCCCAGAAGAAAGATAACACGGCTACCCGTGCTCTTACCGCTACCACCATCAAGGTACGTCGACCTTTCACTCTTTTTTTTCGTGTCCCACATTTCTGACTTTATTGCAGACCTCCGATGGCAAGTGCTTAACGATCGACCCCCTCGGCGGAGATTTTAGGTCATTATTTTCTGCTTGTGTTGGCCAGTGCCTGAATTAACTCAATTCCCTTTCAGGCAAAATCTCATCCCCGTTACGACCGCTGCCTGCAATGGCGCTGCCAACCAGAACTTCGATGTCATCACGAAGGGCATTCACAACAACGTCGCTGGCCAGGCTCTCATTGTTAGCAGCTTGACCAATGGCTGCCTGAACTTCGACGGCCGCCGTGCTCCAGGCAACCAGGTCCTCCTGTTCTCTTGCGGAGGACGTGCTGACGGCGAGGGTGGTCAGTTATTCAAAGTAGCTTCTTGTCATTTACCCGCGCCTCATTCGTTCTTGGCAGCTGTTACCGACTCCCAGCTCTTTGCGTTCACTGGTGTCAATGGCGCTCAGACCCTCCAGCCCCAAAACGGCAAGGGTCAGGTTTGCCTGACTGCCAAGGCGAATGCCATCGACCAGGCTGCATGCGACGGCTCCGCTGCTGAGGTCAGAGCCCCTCTTGTATACGTCAAGTGGGTTCTCACCGTTTTCTTTTAGCTCTTCACCTTCGGTGGTGCAGGAGCCGGTGCCGGTGCAGGCGCTGGTGCAGGTGCAGGCGCTGGTGCTGGTGCCGGTGCTGGTGCAACCACCACTCCCGCCGCCCCCCCTGCCGCTACCGATTGCGCCGCCGTTACGAAGACTGTTACCAAGACCGCCGCTGCCTCTACCGTCACTGTGACTGTCACCGCAGGAGCAGGAGCCGGTGCAGGTGCTGGTGCTGGTGCTGGCGCAGGTGCAGGTGCAGGTGCAACCACCACTGCCGCCGCTCCCCCTGCGGAAACCACCAAAGCAACCGCCACTGAGAAGATCAAGGTCTCTGGTGCCGGTGGAACTCTCAACCCCACCGCCGTCGCCGAGGCTCAGAAGAAGGACCTCACCGCCACCCGCGCTGCCACCGGCGTTCAAGTCAAGGTATTGCTCAATGTTCCGTCATTCTTCCTGCGTCGTCTCATTGTCTTGCTCAGACCTCCACCGGGGACTGCCTTACCGTCGATGAGACCGCCGGTGACTTCAGAGAGAACCTCATTCCGTCAGTTGATCCTGGTTTCTCCTTTGGAGTTGGCTAACCCTAATTCCATCCAGGGTCGCCGTCGCCAAATGTGACGGAAGTGCCGGACAGAAGTTCGACTTCATCACCAAGGGCGCCCACATCACCGATGCCGGAAAGACCCTCGTCGTCAGCAGCCTCGTGAGTTTCTTCCGCTCCCTGCCGCGTCTCCTTCACTGACGACCCCCATCCAGACCAACGGATGCCTCAGCTTTGACGCCCGCCGCGATGTGAACAAGGTCCACATCTTCTCGTGCGGAGGCCGTGGTGACGGCTCCGGCCAGTCCACCAGCTCGCAGCTGTTCCCCTTCACCGCCGCCGACCTCACCCGTCCCTTCGCCCTCGCGCCCGCCAACGACAAGGCGACATGCCTCTTTAACAACAACGGCCTCCTGAACCCCGAGACTTGCAACCCGGCCCAGCCCAGCGCTACGGAGGTGCGTTCCTCCACTCTTTTTGTGGTCAATGTGTTTTTGACTAACGGGGGTGCCTTTCAGCTGTTCACGATCGCCGCATGATCAACGTTCCATTTTTTTTCATTTTTGTCATGACCTGGGCCCGCTCACGCGTCCTGGATGGATGTGCAGTATGGTTCACTCTCTTGGGCTCTTGTGGCGCATGCGCCGTCGTCTCTAACAATCGTCTGTGATGAATACATTTCTTTTTTTCCTCTGCAAGTGTTTTTTGTGCCCGAATCTTCTACCACGCTGCCCCAGCTTGTGGGACGAGCTACGCTACCGCCGTTTCAATTTGGGACCGCCCGCTGGTAATCCTCCCTCCTCCCTCCTCTCCTCGTCTGCTGAACAAGGCCACACGCGCCGAAACTTCGAAATCGCAACAATAAGTGCCTCACATGTTACATCTGCTCGCAACATGTATAACCTTGGAAGTCGGACCATCGCATCTGTCGGGCCAATAACTGCGCCTTCGCCCAACGTCACTGTCAGCTTTGAACGTGCAATCTTATCTTATCATCATCTCATCATCTTATCAATCTTATCTGATCTGATTATCCTTTGGACTATTGGCGCTCGTTCAACAACTGCCTAATTTGGAAATCTCCTGATCTAAAGTGAGTTTTGCGTACTGGGCAGTAACCGGTGACCTGGAATTCAGGTCCAAAGTAGGTGGAAAACACTGGGAAGGATTTTAGGCTGTCACTGTCTGCTAGATACGGCTTTATACATAATGGCTAGCTACTCGTATGAGACTAGTAACTACCCCATGGGTTCACCGCAGACCACCGCGGATTTCTCTGGTCAAGCGATATACACACTCGCTAAGTTTTGAGACGACCAAGAAAGGCAAGTCCTGGCATCTATTCTGGGATGTTTTCCCGAAGAAAAAGCCTCCCAACGTCGGCGCAACCTGACTGTTGCTATAGCCGCTCCCACGTGTCCTTCTCACCTGAGAAATAACCCAGCATTCGACTTGAAGGATCACATCGAGTCAACAAAAAACAGAGCAACGATAGTTCACGACGTTCAAGCAAAATATTTGAAGTATTACCGTCCTGCATCCTGAAGGCGACATGTCATACCCAACCAACCGACCGAAAAACTCCCAGGTATTCTGAAAGAAATCAGCAAGTCAATAATCGGCAAAACATGAGAATCGTTTTTTTCTGGGTCAGCGTAAATAGATCGGACGTATATCATCTGCGTAATTAATTCATAAAAAAAAATCGTTAGTTGCCCTCAAACATGAACCCCCGCCCTTCGTGACTTATCCTCCGCATTCAACCGCGCCATCACTTTTTTCACCTCGTGATCCCAGTCCGTGCGGACACAGAGGAGTGTTCCCAGCACCGCACAGTAAACGAGCGATACTGTAAGGCCGATCCATAGGCCGTGCAACCCCATGTCCCAGCGAAAGGCCAACCAAGCGCCGAACGGGATTCCTATAAGCAAGAATTTAGTACGTACTGTGCAGTAACGGCAGAAAATGCATGCCTATAATGTAATAAGCGCTGCATCGCACCGAGTCAGTATGATCTTCGAAGAAGAACGATCTGGAAGTATACCTGAGATTCAACAGTGCACCCGTCATCTACGTAGCCGGGTTCCGTTCTTAGATGGAACCGGATAATACCAGCAACAAGTAGCACGCACCTGCTTCCCCTTTGCGCGTAGAATCCCTCCTGTCACGGAGGCGAGTCCGTCAAATACCTGGAACAGCGCCACTAAGGGCAGAATGGACGCAACAAGATGCACCACCTCTGAATGCCATGGGCACGCTCAATTAATCAAGATCCTGTCACAAAGAAGAACAGCCCCACCAGGATCATCATTGAACAGGTATGCCCAGGAGTGCCGGAACACCATGAACATTGTGCTGTTTAAACCGTGTGAGCAAATACCTGCGCCAGTCTAACAAACTTACCTGGAAATGGTACTGATTCCCAGAGCCATATATAGAGCCGTATTGGCGGACACCTTTGCGCGCGCGGCGTTGGATTCGCCGAGGAGATTGCCGATGCTTGGAGAAGGCCGATGAGCGAGAAATGGGAAGGGAAGGAAGGCATGGGTTTTTACCGGACCGAAGTGGCGACGCTGAGCGCAAATGGAGCTTGGTAAGTCGTCGATGCCGAGGAAAGAAGGATGGATTGGGTCGCGAGTGAGCTTGGGCCAATCCTGTTTAAAGTTACTAAGTCACATCGCAGAATGGAGACGAGCATGGCTCACAAGGATGCCGCCAGAGCCACCAGCTCCCATGCCCACCACTCTGATGCTGTTTGACCTGCATATTGACAGCCACATTATAGCAAAATAAAAGCCATCAATGTGATGGCACACACCAACTCCAGCCAGCCCGAGATTTACCAGAATACCAAGATTGGTGAAGCTCCGTCGTGACAAGGGATGCCATGCCATACCCGAGGTGAAGAAAATACCGTATATTAATGACATGAGCGAGACCAAGTTGAACGAGCACGCGGTAGCAATTGGTGCTCCTATGTAGCCTAGTCTGATGGGCTCGGGACCCCACACTAGTGAAATGTGAGGAAACAAGACAAATTTGGAGAAGTGGAATGTATTTACCGAGGAGGTAGTTCAAAAGGGCGTTAATGGGCGCAACGATGCAGATAATCCGAGTGGGAACCGTAAATAGCCCTTGAAAACATTAAAAACTGGACAAATTCGAATCGCAGTTGCAAAGGACCTTGTGACTGAAAGTAGCGCCTGAAACGGTTGAGAACATGATGGCCAGAAGGAACGGGAATCATACCGGCTGATCAAGTTGAAAGTATATGCTAAAGAGAAGATCGTATAAAAATAGTATTCCCGAAGGGGTAAGGTAGTTGACTTGCCCGGCAGGCCCAAAGAAACCCATCGCAGGTATAAAGCTGCTAACGAAGCAACCTCAGGGTCCTGGTGAAGGAAAAGAAGTATAGCTTCCGCGTTGAACCAAATGCAGTACATGGGCTAGACGCAGTGTTATTCAAAGACAGAAAATGACAGAAGAACTCTTCACAATCGTAGCAGCTCCCATTACGACAACTGGGAATTTCCATCAGGTTCAAACTCACAGAGAAATCTGTGTCACTGACGCATGCGCTGAGACCACAGGCCCACAAGTTGTGGTTGGGGCGAGGTCCATGCTGACGGCAATAGGGTGTCCAAAGCACTGACAAAACCTTGCAGAACCGAGAACCCTGAAACGCTGGCTGTCATTGAGCCCTATTGAAATATGGTCAGGTTACACGTTGAAGATGATCAAATGGGGACGTCACCAGAGTAATTCCTGCGAGAGCCGTTGTAGACAGGTGGCCGATGCTTAACACAGGAGCCATAACCAAACTATATTCGAGAAGGTGTGTTCCAAATACAGGAAGCCTTAGGGGCATTGAAGTTAGGATGCCAGTCAAATTTGACTGCTTCGGAACTTACGAATATTTTGTGAGGATTCGAAGTTCCGCGGCATACACGGTCAGCATGGAAGGTGTATTGTCGAATTCATTAGTTCCGTTCCCCTCATCGATTCTAGGGATATGGGGGTCGGCGAGGCCAAGGAGGGGAGTGGTCTCGGAGGGCCTCTGCGTATTTTGGTGTTGGCTCATGGAGGAAGCGGCCATGGAGGGCCTAGAGGGCCGGCGGATCTACAAGAAAGGGTTAATTGGATACTGCTTGAAGTCAAGGAACTCGTCGAACGATATGTCCATTGCCTGAGGCTCCAGCCTCTGCTCCCACGGACGTTTCTCCGCTTTCACCCACCGCGTTCGAGTGGGTTCCAGCGTATCGTGAAATGGAAGCATAGTCTGACGGCAGAGACTCAGAGTTCATTGGGTGGACATATGAGGCCATTTGAGAGGGGAAAGCGAGGGCGTGTCCACCGGACAGACGTGGTGGAATAGAACGAGATTCGACACCCCCTTTAGCGAAAATTGACGTCACGAGTCACGCTTTATGTCACTTCATACGCGGTGTTGTGATCCTTCGGACGATTCGGACCGTGTACAAGGAAAGCCAAAAAAAACTAATATCGGTTATAGATCTTCCGAACCTCTCTGGCAAGAAAAAATAGCCTGCAATGTGTATTGAACGTCGGGTTGAATTTTTTTTAGGCCGCAGTGTGGTTTCTACATCCGTTCTATGCGAGTCCGACTCTGACTCCGAGTCCGAGTACTACGGCAATTTATCAATTTAGCGGAACCTCGTGTAGATTCGTGAATCTCTTCTGCTCCATAGCACCCTTGGCAAAGCACCCGGGTCACCTAGCGTAAATCGTGCACTAGCTTTGAAGTAAAACCGATTAGGAGATCATTTGAACTTGCCAGAGAATCCTGCCTCATTCTGACCAGAACTTCCAGGGTGAGCAAGCGAGGAAAATCACAGAGACAAGTCGTCCACGGTTCTGGACTTAGGCTTGAACTGGGTACTGAAAATAAATCACTGATAGCCCTGAATTTGTGGTATCGATTTGGTATCGATATGTAATTTCACGGGCTACAGCTGACCCTTCGCCGTCTCTTCGCCGCCATGTTTGCTTCCAGGTAGAGGGCCGAAGCATGACATTCTGACAGGAGGCTGAAACACACTGGATTTATTCCCTGAGCAAATATAGAGATTGAATTCGCACCTAGCAAAGTGATCCCGAACCAAATATTCATTCCCTGCATTGAGCCGACCAAAAAAGTTTTGCGAGATGTGTGTTCGGAGCCAGACGAAAAGCGCAGCCAGTCTCTCTTAGACGGACGCTCATACTTCGTTGAATCTGCACTGGCCTAGGTGCTTTGCCAAGGGTGAAATGGAGCAGAGGCGGATCACTAGAACATTCACGAATGATAACTGCCTAATAAGATCTCAAAGCCCAAAAGGTTGCGGCCCGCTGTCCGGGCCCCCTTTCTGAAGTTGAAACCATCGAAATCTTTGGATGTGTAGGTGACGGAACAGCTGGCACTCGATTGAGCAAAGCACGGCGGGGATGCTTTATTGACGAGGGCGAGGAGAAATGCTGACTGCGCGATAGGACATAGATTTAAAGCCACCACAAGCGGGAAGAAATCGACAGAGAGAGTCGTCTAAGAATGACCCAAACAGTAGGGCGTGCATGTGAAGCAGATACGGCGAGAGGGAAAAAGTATAATGGTGCTCGCATGCGCCTAGCCGTCGGGGGCGGGGCCTGGGGGACCGCATCCGCGGGGAAGCTCGTTGTTGATGCTGAGGACGACATGTGGTTTGCGATGTTTTGCAGGCGGGAGATGGGAGAGGTGGAGGAAGAGGAAGAGGAAGGGAAAGGGGAAGACGAATCAGACGGCATTTTCCATCGCGATATCGCCAAACCCGCTCAGGATGCTGATCTTCACGTTCTTGTTCAGCACCTCGCTCTGCAGGTTCTCGAACAGCACGGTCATGAACTGGTTCGCGTACTGAGCCGCCTGGGGCCCGAGCGCGCGCGAGATGTCGCAGATGATACCCACGGCGACAGTGCACAGCTGCGTGTCCTCGTGCGCCCGGAGCGCGGAGGAACGCCTGGAACGCCTGGATGTACGGCGAGAAGTTGGTCTCGAGCGTTGGCGTAACACCATCAGCATACTGTACAAGGCTGTAAATGAAAACGCGCTTACCAGCGGCAAGAGCCCCAACGACAAGGAACGCGTCCTCCAGAACCGTCGACGTCTTGCCCGCAGCCTGGATGAGCTGCAGGAGTGACGTCATGATGCGGTCTGCCAGCGGCTGGATCCCCGCATTGAGTTTCTGGATGACACATTGTTAGAAGCAATCGAAAAACATACAATGACCGACCTCCGCATCTCTCTCCCAGCTCACCAACAACCCCTTCAAGAAAAAAAGAATGCGCACTTCTTCTATACTCATCCTCGCGGTCACGGCCCTCGCCCAACTCGCCCTCGCAAACTGGACGCCCGAGAAAGCGGCCCAGATCAACTTCTACACCGACGCGCACTGCACGCAGTACAACGGCGAGGTGCCCGCGTGGTGGCTCAAGTCGCCGCTCGTGGGCAGCATCGGTTCGGTCGCGGCTGGAGAAATTGGCGGTCGTCGACGCCGAGGATTT
This sequence comes from Mycena rebaudengoi, assembly GCA_029282285.1. Lineage (NCBI taxonomy): Eukaryota > Fungi > Basidiomycota > Agaricomycetes > Agaricales > Mycenaceae > Mycena > Mycena rebaudengoi. The sequence goes on from JARJCX010000061.1 coordinate 322,868, forward strand.
GGTTCTGGCAATATTTAGAAAGGTATCGACATCGGTGACACCAAACGAACTTGCATGGCGAGCAGCTGCTCCATCCGCGGCAGAATAATAGTGATGACCGTGTTTTGCACGACGGTGATGGCGTCGAGCGTCGTGTCGCCAAAGTACGCCGCGATCGCCTCGTACGCCGTGGTCCTAAAGTTCGCCTCGTTTCGCTATGGAAAAGAATCAGCCTCAATCCCCCAAAGATCAAAAAATCCCGCCTCTCTGTAACCTGTAACACTGACAGCCACCACAACGCCCTCAAATACGGCGATAGCGGCCCCGTTTGCACCGGTTACGCCTGCCCGATATCAGACGCCCCCGTCATGGGCCCTCGAGGATTGAGCCAAAGGTTATGACAGCGGTGCCAGTCCGTGATGACGGCGGGCACAACCGCGTCCTGGCCATGGAGACGTTCCGCTCGTCGTCGTCGGCGTCCTCCGATCTTGGCGAGATGGTCACACCACAGCGAGGCGCGTCACAATTTCCCCTAACTTCTCACCTCCGTCTACGTATACAATGGCCACAATATCCCCTTCCTGGGACTCGAATACGTCTGCAATTCGGCAGTCTCCTCCTCTACTTCCCAGGACTCGTCCTTCAAGGAGTCTGCTGTCAATATGAGGATCCGCCTCCTTCGTGAGAAGCATAACATTGTGGTACATTCACAAACTACCCTCTGGCCTTGGCTGACACTTTGCTTAGACCTCTATGTGTTATCTCTCCGATTTTCTCTTTCCCCTTTCCACTGAACCCATTACCGTAAGTCCAACTCCACTGGCTGCCCGGTTCTTCAATTGAACGTGAATATATCAGAGCCTGGCTGAACGGGTTGCGCAGGACAAGCTCGCTAGTGAAAAGATCGAGCTTGAGAACGCGGTTCTCGCTCGGCTTATCAAACGGCTGGAAAACTGGCAAGAGAAACAGTCTCCAGAGGAGCGGGGTGCGTCCAGTGCCGCCGCTTTTCATTTGTTCCGGTCTGAGCTTGTTTCAGCTGCACTGGCACCCACGGCCAAAGAACAAGCTTATTTTGATCAGTGTTTGGCTGAGTGTACTGACGGAGGCTGCTGCTGCTGAACAATCCTGCCTGCCCACGTACATACTCTTGGTCCTGTTGTTGCTTTGCCTGACACAATCGATTGGCGCCGTGCGCAGGTACTGTATGATCATCTCATTTTTGCGCGTGCTTTTCAGCGAGAGGGCAATTGCAATTTGAATACTACACCAAGTTTTCTGTAAGTCTGAGGCTGCGCTCCGCGATGCCCTCGTTCGTGGAGGACGCAGGCGCTGATGATCATTGAGAAGCAGCGCTTTGGCCGGTCAAAGCGGTAGGATCAACCGGACCGGCGTTTCGGCCTGTGGTAGCAAAAAAAAAAGGACTCGAAGAAAATATTGGCCTATTGTCAGCGTTCAAGTCAAGGGCGGGGTGGGTGAGTGTTGTATGAGCAGATACATGAAGGAGACAGCGACAGCTATCTTGACGTCTCCAGACTCATTGACAAGCTCAATTTTGTGGTCGGGCGTTCAGACAGCACTTCATCCAGGTGCACGACCCGCGCCAGCTCAACGAAGTTAGTGTTCTGGGTAATCTCAGCCCGCCGTCTCATTGGGGACAAACAATTTGCCAAAACGCTTAAAGTCCCGCGGCCGCTATTTATCGCCCTTTAAGTTTCTCCCACCATACAAGGATGCTCACTCATATATCGGCCATAACCTCAGATACTTCCCCCATAGCCGCGTCCTCGGTGTCCTCCCCACCATCAGCCGCATCAGCATCAGCATCCAAATCTTCAGCAGCGTCAGCGTCAGCAACTACGGGCGGCTTCTCAATCACCGGCGTCGATATGTCCTTCCCAAACACCCGCATGCTCAGTGCACTAAGGATGATGGTGTGAACATAGAAAAAAAGTAACGGACATGAAAAAGCACCTCTTCGCCTTCTTGTCAATCATGAGCGTTAGAGACACATTAGACTTCCAGATTGGAATGAACACGTCGTGCGAGAGGCTTTGAAATGGTTAGGAGCCAGCCAGTGCGCAGGTACAACATGCGAGGTACGAGCTTCAACGGCTGTAGCGTCTGTCTAGGAGAGACTAGTCTAAGGATGACCCAAACAGTAGGGTGTGCATGTGAAGCAGATACGGCGAGAGAGAAAAAGTATAATGGTGCTCGCATGCGCCGAACAAACGTCGGGAAGGCGGCGTAGGCAGTCTAAGGTGTCCCGGGCGATAGTAGGATTGAAGGGGGTGTTGTTCACTAGCGCTCTTCATCTGCCTTTAAGCATTCCGAGTCCTTGAGCACCTTTCTCTGCGTAGAATTATCGAAAAGGAAAGGCCGGTCAGACGAGCACGAATCGCAACCAACTCGAATATGCTTATCGCCATCGGAGAGCTGAAGAGCGTGAAACGTGTCTCGAAGTCGGCTTGCCTCCACGGCCACCTTGGTGTCCAATGAATCAGTATGTGATGCAGTATCGGCGCAGACGACAAACGCTGGTGAGTCTGGGTTGAGAGAGAGGATATTGAATACAATTTGATGAGCTACACGCGTTACACCTCCGAAGACGCCTCTTCTACATCGTCAGCGTCGTCTTCCTCTGATTCATCCTCGTCCTCCTCCTCCTCGTCGAGGTCCTCCATGCTAGCATCCAGGTCTTGTGTAGAATTCTCTCCGACATCCTCGCCTACAGAGGGCGGCCCATTAGAAGGCCCTGAGTCCGATTCGTCGTCATCATCCTCTTGCTGCAAAAGTTGTGAGTTGTCCAGGAAGATCGAGGAGGAGGAGGATTCACATCAATCTTTTCTTCCTGCTGCGTCAACTTCAGGCCAATGGGGATCAGAGACGCAAATCCTCTATGGCGTATGGATACATTCTGAAATAGATTAGAAATGCTAGCTTCAAACAAGTGGAACCCAATCACAATCTCTTCTAACTCGGTCTCCTCATCACTCAGATCGTCCATTTCGCGCTGTAGATTTCGCGAGGCATTGAGCCGACCATAGACTTTGGTTTGGGGTGGAAGAGGAACCGGGTGGGGCTGAGGAGGCTTGGGGAGCAGCTTTGGAAACAACGGAGGACGAGGGAGCACTGTGGGTGCTGCCACCGACATCGCGGCCACGTGATGATGATCTTCAGGCTAGGTCCTGTTGCATGGCGACGCAGCCACCAGCCACTATCACCGTGAGCCACTACTATTAAGCTGTCTAGCTCCAAATGGGGCTGCCCGTCCCACTGTGGGCTACGATAGGCTACGATCGCAACGTTTAGGAAGGTCAATCTGCCTATCATTTCTGTTAAACGGAACTATTGAAAGTGCGACGTTCCGAAGAAACCACCTAGCACTGCCCTGGCTCAGCGTTCAATTTTTCTCAGCGCATCATCAAATCTGTCGGCATAAAAATATAAACGACACATTTTAGCCCCACTTTCTCGCACCCACCATGCAGCGACTATTGATTTTTGGGGCCACAGGCGCGATGGGCGTCCTCCTTGCCCGAAGGTTCCTCACTATCTACCACTCGTGCACGCTCGTTCTCTACGTGCGCTCGGCCCGAAGGCTGCCAGAGGATCTCTACTACAACCATGCAGTGGTCGTTATTGAAGGGCAGCTAGACAACATGGACAACCTTTCGAAAGCAATGGAGGGCGTAGATGCCGTGATAACAGCTTTGGGCCCTACAGGCCGTAAGGGCCCATTCTATCCAACAGGGACACCGGTGGCGGAAGCGTACAAACGAATAATAGAGGTGATGAAGCAGCATGAGGTGCGGCGCCTCATCGCGCTCACCACCCCCACCGTCCGGGATCCAGAAGATCAGTTCCACCTGCCATTAGTTGTTTTGCGTGCGGCATTCGCTACAGTCTGTCGCAATGCTGTGAAGGATATCGTGGCAATCGGCGAGGTTGTTCGTGCGCACACTGTAGACCTCGACTGGACGATGGTCCGGCTGGCGCTCCACACATCCGAACCAGACGACACGGTCGAGCCTGAAGTTGTCGCGGGGTATATGGGGGATGGGAAGACCAAGGCGGTATCGTCGCGGACAGCAGCTGTGAACTTCGTCATTCGGGAGCTAGAGAAGAGGGAATGGGTCCACAAAGCTCCACTTTTGAGTGCGCCTTAACGTACCGACGCGGTGCGCTTCACTTTCCCAAACAGAGCTTACGCTCACCTGTTTACGCAGGCGACCCAACCCCTGAATCCAATTAATGGACTGTATCCAAGTGTAGTTCGTGTCTCCCCGTTGTATTTAGGTCCTTATGTATGGGCACTGAGAAGTCCTGAAAGTCATATGACAGTGGAGGTTTTTAATATATTAATGTCTATCGAGGACCTTACAGGAACTCCAGCCCCAAACCGACTTGCAGTCCTCGCCGTGTCCCATCGCTTTTGCTAGCCAAGAGCGGTAAACCAAAGTTAAGCTCAATGCGAGCAGGATCGAAGGTATAAATCAGCCCCACCCCGACGGAAACCGAGGGCCTGGCGAACGAGTTTCTCACGTTGTCCACGAGAGAACTCGCTAGACCCGAGTGTCAGTAAGCGCCGAGGATTTATAGTGAAGAGAACATACACTTGTCGATGTCGTCAAGTCTACCTGCGTTGACCCACAAATGGGTTTTCACGGGCCACTCTGGCCTTTTTGGAATATGAGATATGACGCTTATTCCAGTGGACCAATAGGCCTCTCCGCCGAGGGAATCCGCTGCCGTCGCAAGAGATGAGGAACGACATATTGGTTCAGTAGGCGGGACTCACAGCCATCACGCGGGCCCATTGCGTTTGGTCTAAAGGAACGGATAGAGGACGGGCCGCCGAGCTGAAATCTGTCCGAGAACAGTGTGGGCCCACGCAGACCCCAGAGGAGGCCGGATCTGGCACTAAACGAGACTGACTGTGTCCTCCTGAGCTTTCAAAAGAAGCAAAATAAATAAAAAACGCACGATACCAGGAAATATCGGCCGCGATATCAGGCCATGGGTCTCGGACTTGATGAACGAGGCATCACCGCCGAGTCCTGCGACTTCATGGACGCTCTTCAAGTAGAGGCCACGCGTCGGTGTAAGTCGGTCGTCTCGACTATCCAGCAGAAACGTGTGCGAGACGGAAGACTTGACGGACTGTCCCGCGGCTTCTCGTATACTGCATTTTTCGTTTTAGTGAGTGGCCGTAGAGTAGTATGACGAGCATCACCTCAACGACGCGGCGGGCTTCAGGCCGCCAATGTGCCGCAGCACGGCTTCATATGCAAATTCGTGCATACCTCTGGACATCTGGCCGCTCTAGGACAAGGTTAATAAGACGTCTCAGCGTGCGGCATAGTGGCTAACCTAGCTCACCCTGACAAGAGCCTTCGCGCCCCGGAGCCCCTCGAAACAGCTCGCAAAGCTCGAGTGATCCCTCTCGAGCCCGAATACCATCAGCTCGCCGTAGGTACTGAGGTTTGAGGTCAACGGGGCCGTCAAGGAAGCGTTGAATGCCTTCCGCGTGGTTGTCCCAAGCGAAAGATTCGCCTCAAAGAGCTCCGCTCCTCCAAAAACGTTGCGCAGCCGGGCCGTGATGCTCTAGCGCGAAGGTGAATATCAGCCGGAAAAGTAGCAGAGAAGCACGACGTACGGCGTTGCCCTCATTGTTTCCGACCTCTGTCGCGCTTTTGAGGTACATGCGTCCCTTCTCCTTGGTCGTGAACACTAGATCCACGTCATTCTTGGTAGCCAGAGGTGCCGTGGCGCGTTCCAGTTTGATGTCTACGGTATGAAACATGTCCGTGCGCTGGAGGACGTCCGATATGCGCCTGGCGGTGTGCAAGGCGAGCTCCAAGTCATTTTCTGAGCTCGGAGGCGGGACTAGGGGGTCGATGAGGAACTTGAGGAAAGAACGGCGGGTGTGGGTTGTTCCTTCAACTCTGACGGAAGATATCTGCGTTCGAGTGGATAAGTTACTGTTGATCTGAAGTCAACTCAGCTGCGAAATCATTGGTGCGATAACAAATATCCGCTCACAACTTCAGAAAGGTGCAGCACGGCGGATTCGTATTCGCCTCGAAGCCGTTTCGACATGCGCTCCTCCTGCCATTTTCTAATCTTCTCGATATCCCGCTCGTCGGGCTCAAAGTCGCGAGGAGAAGAAGAATTTTGCAGAGGCGGCTTCAAATCTGGCGTTTTCGCATCCATACTCGCCTCTCCTTGTCTATGCGGGATTCCAGCCCCTAGTATGTCCCAGTATTTTTTTGATAGTCGTTCAGATGCCCAGCGTCATGCAGTTTCTGGTCAGGCAGAATGTTGTTTCATCTCGGGGCAGTTGCCAATCATTCGCAAACTAAAGCCAAACTTTCCGGCTTCCTCCCCTATTATTCGAAGATGGATACAACCACAGATTTAGTTCTCCGGAGAACGGCGACGTTCGTAAAAGAAGCTCTCTCCGACCCAGCCCATCCCAAATCTTGTTGGAGCTGCTTAGCAGGCTGCATCTATTTATTGCTCCATCCCAAAGAAGTTTTTAAGGGAAAAGTCGAACCAGACTTCATCTTCAGCAAGACGTGCGATATCTGGCCGTCCATCCTCACCTTCGTAACATCCCCCCGGACCGACGCACAGCTGGCCAATTTGGTAATCAGTGGCAACACTTGTAATTGCGGCGGAGGCTGGGATGTCAACCTATTCCGCGGCTACGGTATATCCGTCCTAAATTCATGGAATGGGATGTGGAAGTCAGAAGAGCCAGCGATCGCATCCTCGCCCTTTCACTGCTGTTTTTCCTATATATTCAAGCAGCTCATTCCGTATCTGCACGATGTAAGCCCCAACGATGTGGCTAAACGACGGACGACCGTTTGGCCCTTCTCCCCCCAGGACTGCATCCCCCTCGGTGCAGATGTAACCATCAAGTCCCTCCACCAGTGGATCCATCTCTACCGCGATCCGTCACCCTTCCCAATTTCCCTCATTGGCGTGGTCACGCATATATCGCGATCGCTCGTCGTCGATACCCTGTGCAACCGCCGCGGGCTCGCAGGAGACATCGCCAAAATTGGCCACCAGATTTGCGACACCACCCTGCAGCGCATCGCCGACCTCTCGCTCACTACACCCCAACTCCACGAGATCGGGGACGCCTTCCACCGGCGCATGTGGCACATTGAAAAATTCTTTATCCGCGCAACCTCCGAGGGCAAGATGACGCCTCTCCAGTTGGGCGTCCTGCTCCGCGGCCAAGAACGCGCGTGGTTCGACCTTTGCTCGAAGGCGCTCGACGTTCTACACACGCCTGGCATCTTTTCGCTAGAGACGCAGGACGAACTGCCGTCGGCCCTCAACGTGTTCACGGAAGCCGCCGGGGTTATCTACTACGTGGGCGGCCTCCTCAAAGAGATTCCCCCGACTGTGCCACATATGCGCTCAGATATCATCGCGACGATCCTGCTTCAAGGCAAAGAAGCGGGTCTCGATCCCAACGCCTCTGTTGCCTTTCCCGTCTACAATATGCTCAGGGCACAAAAAGAACGGACCGCGTGCTTTTCGATCGGGTGCAGGCTCTCTATTCAGATGCAAGATCCTGGCGCCCCGCTCAGCCAGCGTTTCGCCCGGTGCAGCGGGTGCGAGGTCGTCTCGTATTGCGGGAGAGAGTGCCAGGTCAGCGCGTGGAAGGACCAGACGCTACCGCACAAAGTTATATGTGCCAAGATAAAAGAGGTGACGAGGCAGGGCGGTGGATCGGTAGATGCTGATGGAGAGAAAAAGTGGCGAACAAGAGCAAAGGCAGGAAAGATAAACGAGGAGACGGCGCGGAGCGTGATGCAGTGGTTCGCGGAGTGGGATGCTATTCAGGGCAGCAACTTACTAGCAAATTGATTCCACTCAATAATAGAACATCTGAATCCTATTTTTGTTCCTCGATTTTTCTGACCACTAGATCTAAATTTAAGGGCTTATAAGTCCAGTAATATTTCAAGCGCATTCGCCCCACCTTTTGGGAGAAAACCTTGTCGGCTTCATGCTGCCGGTTTAAGTAATTGATCGTAATTTCAAACTCCGCCGCGCAATATAAACTCCGACTTGGATTTTTTTCTTCTTCACGACGCTTTGCCCCCCTTCTATTCGCCGACATGAGCGCAGACGGGTCTTCCTTTTTCGTCGTCGGAGAAGACATTCCAGGCTTCGCTTTCGCTAGCAACACTATGTCTCCGTTCTCGGGGACGATGATGGATTTCTAGATAGTAGCGCAACCCACATTGAATGGCACCGATGGTCGATACGTGGTCATTCAGTAGAACTCCAATATACACGCTGTTTCTCTCCGGTGTTTGTCAAATCATCATGTTCGAGTCCTGTTTCGACCGATCTGTTCTAGAGTGCCATCGGTCGCCCGAGGTCGTCCTTGTCCTGCAGTCTAGCTCAGCATGCATCTTCTGCATGCCGGCAACATGCCCTGAACATGATTAGACTGCACCCCACAAGTATACACCATCAATGACGCCCGAGATCTAGATATTTATACCGCATGTCTATTTAAACAGCGGGTCTAAAGCGTCACTTCTCTGTAAACACTCTCTACTGGACGAACATGTCCCTCTCGCGCCACAGTAAGCCCATCAGAGCAGTCCTTTATGGTTGCTGACACCTGCCGCAGTCAACGCAGACGACGTCATCGAAAAATGCAAGGATCACCCTCATCGCAAGCACACCGGCCAGGAGGGTCGCCAGACGCTGCATCAGTCGTGGTCCCGCGATGAGGATGCTGCTCGGGCACCCAAGTACACCATGCCCGAGTTTGGTATTCCGTCAAAGGCCGCCTACCAACTCCTCCACGATGAATCGGCCCTCGACGGCAATCCGCTGTTGAATCTCGCGTCGTGAGTCTGCGTGTCGTTCTTCTGTCCAGCCAATTAATGTTCGATTCAGGTTTGTGCATACGTGGATGCCCGAGGAGGCCAACAAGCTCATCATGGAAAACATCAATAAGAATCAAGTCGATCTTGACGAGTATCCCGCAGCTACCATCATCCACAATCGCTGCATATCGATGCGTTCGTATATTCCATCCCCCGATGTTCTTTTTTTAACCCGCGTTTAAAAAGTGGCTGATTTGTGGAAGGCCCCGAAGGAGGGGAAGGCCATTGGCACCTCAACCGCTGGCTCGTCCGAAGCGATCATGCTCGGTGGTCTGGCCCTCAAAAAACGTTGGCAAGAGGCCCGAAAGGCGAGTATATTCCGTCATTTGGCTCTCCAACTAATGTGTTTGCAGGCCGCCGGCAAGGACTATTACCACCCTAACATCGTGTTTGGATCCAATGCCCAAGTCGCTCTTGAGAAATTCGCGCGGTCAGTAGGCCGTGGTCACCCGCTCACGTATGGCATACTCATCGCCCGTGTAGCTACTGGGATGTCGAAGCCCGTCTGGTTCCCGTCAATGCGTCGACCAACTATGTCATGAGCCCGCATGACGCTATTCCTCTCATTGACGAAAACACCATCGGTGTAAGAGCCACTTTGTCTTGCCCATGTCCGCTTATATATACTCTCCCCTTAGGTGATGGTCATTCTCGGAAGCACTTACACAGGACACTTCGAGGACGTGCAGCTCATGTCGGATCTCCGTACGCTTCCGACCGCGCGATTGTATAATCATTGCTCACGCGTCTCTTACTAGTGGATGATCTGCAGCAGCGCACTGGGCTGGACATCCCCATTCACGTCGATGCGGCGTCGGGTGGGTTCATCGCGCCTTTCGCGTACCCGACGTACAAGTGGGGTTTCGACGTGGCGCGAGTACATTCCATCAACACAAGCGGGCATAAATTCGGGCTGGTGTACGCAGGTCTTGGCTGGATTTTGTGGAAGGACGAATCGTTGCTGCACAAGGACCTGATCTTCGAGCTCCGTACGTCTTGTTCTTTTCTACACAGCGGCCTGGTGATTTACATTGGTGGCAGACTACCTCGGCAGCGTGGAATACTCTTTCACTCTGTCGGTCTTCTTCCCCTCGATGTGTCTTTCCTTGTACTTACACCGGTGCCTGCAGCAACTTTTCCAAGCCCGCTGCACCCATCATAGCTCAGGTACGCTCCCGGTTATCATCCTCACGTCCTGCCACTCATCTCGTTACGGATGTAGATGTACAACTTCCTCAACTTGGGTACGTATCCTGGGCTCTTCGACTCTCGCAGTTCTTACTCTTGGAACAGGCTTCGACGGCTATCGCCGCATTGCGATCAAGGATCTGCGCAACGCTCGCATGCTCTCTCGCGCCCTCGAGGCCACCTACTTCAAGGTTCTCAGCAACGTGCACAAGCCCTCCGCGAAAGGCCTGAAGGAGCTGGAGAACGCGGAGAACACGGACGACCCGGAGCTGTATGAGCGCGGGCTGCCTGTCGTGTCATTCCGGCTCTCTGACAAGTTCGTTGCCGAGTTCCCCAACGTGCAACAGGCGTGGATCCAGTCCATGTTGCGTATCAAGGGGTGGATCGTGCCCAACTACAATGCGCCCGTGGGCGAGGAGGCCACGCAGATCCTGCGCGTCGTTGGTGAGACTAGTTGTGTTGTTTTAATATCGGCCGGTGTGCTAATGGTGCGATGTGCAGTGCGTGAAACGCTCAGCGAGGACCTGGTCGAGCGGCTCATCGTGGATATACTGGAGATCACGGAAAACTTGATGGGTTCGTCTCCATATTCGCGCTTCATTTTTGCCGATGAGGCATACTCGGATGGCGCCGTTGCGGCTGCGGCATTGCCCCCCTCGTCCGCTTTCCCACCTGTTCCTCCCCACTCATCTTATTCGCGCCCCGATACTCCTTCACCTCCTTCTTACACTGCTTTAAATTTGCCTATTTCGGATGCCTCACTCTCACCGGCTGCGCCGGTTCCTTCTCTTTCTTTAGCAAAACGCACCTTTACCATGCAGCTCCTGCACACACTCTTCCTCCCCTTCACTTTCCTCTTCCACCTCTGCACCGCATTCTTCTTCTTTACGTCCTTTCGCTCCCCGTTCCCGTTATCCTCCCTTTTCTCCACCCCCAAGTAACTTGCGCTTCGGCTTTCTTTTACCTGTATCGTCAGCCGCACCTTGCTGATCGGTTTCTTTCTGTTTCTTCAGATTCAGGGATGTCGGCGATGCTGCTCAAGGGACCGAACGTGCACCAGCCGGACAAGGAACACGGGCGCCCCAACAAGGACAATTTCGGAGACGCAACGGGCGAGGCGGCTCAGGGACAAGCTGGATTCGCGAGGCAGTGCTGAGTAAGGACGAGGTTGATTAAATTGGACTTCTGAAACCCTGTATATTATCGGCGACTGCTGTCGCCCCTTTACCTCTCGACTGTTGATAGCCTTGTGCGCGTGTACCTGCCTCTGTGTCCTTTTCCTCCATTTCTGCTATATCGCATTTTATTTCCATTTTGGGCCAAAGGTGTTGTTTGTTCCTGTGTGGCAAACGCCTCTTGCTTTCTCTCTCTCTACATCCCAAGTTAAGTACTCTCAAGCCTCAGTGATGTCCAAGAATCGCAAAGCAACGTATAAGGTGCCTCCCATATGTGCAACGACTGTGTCGGAATCCCAGGAATTGCGAAGAAGAAAGGTTCTTTCTCTCGAAATTCTGTTCGCGGTCTCTGTGTCTGACAGTGAACCACACCAGGCTTTGGACGAGCAAAAGCGAGTACGTTTATGCGTCGCTCAATTCCAGTCTCTTCTCTATGAGATATCTCTAGAGACGCGCTCAAAAGGTGGATTCCTCGCGGCAGCTGGACCTCTTCGCAGACCTCAATCTCGGCCAATCGGATGACGACGAGGGTCCAGAGATGGGCGACAATGTCGTGCGGATGGGTATCGCAGCATACGCGTCTATGCTTCCCCCCACTACTCTCGACGCGTCCAGCTCCGGGCCTCACCCTATATCCACTGCACCATCCCAAGACGCGCCAAAGAAGAAGAAGCGTAAACAGAAGCCTAAACGCGAAACCCCAGCAGCCAACAACAAGTGGGCCGATCAATGCATGTATGCCGAGCTTCTCGAGATGAGCGCAGACGAGTGTTGGAGCGCGTCCGATTCCGGTGCGGATGGGCTGCCGAGCGACTTGGAAACTGGCTGGGTGGCAGGTCCGTGCGTTTCTCATATCAAATTATCCAGGTCTGATTTTTCCCTTTGATAGTTGCACCAGTCCCTGTTGGGAAGCGATGTCTTGCGGTTACTGACCGATCTCTAGGTGTCCCTGGGCTGGGTTTGTTTCTCAGGGCCAACCTCTGACGCTCTTCGCTGACACCGTATCAGTTTCCAACACCTCTTTACGGAGTAGGAAGCTGGGCAAACTGCTCATGCCCCGCTTCCCTTCAACGTTACCTCCCTCGACAATACTGTAGGTCGTCGCTGTGGCACAGACCCGTCTCTGACTTTTGCTGTTTAGAGATTGTATTTTAGACGACAGATGGCGCGACAATGGAATCCTGCATATCCTCGATGTCTTGAAGTGGAAAGGCCAGGACATCGGGGATTGCGAAACGCCCTTCAGGCGAGTCCTTAACTCAGACTGACACTGACTTGATAGTCGCTTACCTTCACTCGAACTGCAGGTTCTGGTGGCGGGATACTCGATTGGAAGAACTGCCCACTTCCCACCCTCCCTCAAACTCAGGGCCGTCTGATCCCACTGGCCTCAAAGCCTACCGATTTCCTTATCCCACAAAGTTCCTGTCCATTCCATACCACACAGATACCTCTCTTGAAGCTCTGTCGTCTCAAATTGTGCCACTTGCTCGTACATCCCGACCTGTCGAGATAGACGTTCCAATCGTGTCCAATGCTACGGAACCCGTCGAATTTGCGATGGAGATAGATCAGAAAAGTGCTCCGGTTACCGCTTTTGCGAAGCAGACGACAGAGATTGCTGCGGATGGTCTTCTGCTTTACATGGCCGAGGCAAGCTATGAAGCCGGCACGAGCCCTCTCAGTACTTGGATTCCGATTGCGAACTATGAAGAAAGCCACACATCTAACATTAAGGCTGATTCGATCCCGTCCGCAGACGGTCCATTGGATATTTTCCACAGGTGATTGATCCTCTTTTTCCGCTTGTCATCTCCAGTGCTCAATGGACGTGCATTTAGACTTGTTCAAAAACGAATCAGCCGTGTTACAAGTAGCGGATATAATCCCTCGTTACAAATGGACATCGAAATGTGATGATCGTAAAAAAAACTGACATTGGTGGTCGAATCAATGCAACGAGAACCGTTCCTAGAACAGAAATGTTAGGCACGGTTGACTATGTTCAAAATTGACGTACCCGCAACACGCGGCCCTTGAGCTGCAGAGTGGGGACGACAATGAGAAACAGGCCAGTAACAATGCTACCGAGGTCGTCAATAATCTAATTTTGAACAGCCGAAAATAAAAACTTACGCCGCCTCAACACCGAAAACTTGGAAAGCCCCGTGCTTCTCAGCCCACGGGACTTGGAAATAAGCAACACCAAAGCCTGTAAATGACAAGATCTGTCAACGTATCGCAAAGTTGACAGTGCTTCATACCACCGAGAGTTCGAGCCAAATTTATGAGTGCACTGATCTCGCCCTTGAAAACATGTGAGTATGAATGAGACGGATTGGAAACCGAGTACTTGATGCTTTGGGAACGAATCGTTGCAGTATGCATCTTGTATATACAAGTCAACACACGAAGTTGAACTTCACCAGGCAAACTTACAGACGGCTACGGTGTTGATCATGGTGGCAGTTTCTGCCAATCCCCACCTAACAAAGTCAGAACCACGAAAGCATCCGTCTAAAGACTATTTCTTACCCCATGACGATTGCACCCGGACTGAGGTGGTTCTGGAAGGCGGCTCCTAGAACAAGAAAGCCGCAAATGTACAACGGCATTGCGATGTAGCAAGCCCTGTAGACGTCAAGCTGACCCTTTGAATTATTTGGCCAAGGCTGCAAATATTCACCATAGACGGCTTTCTGCCTCGAAAACTCCCTTGTTGCGTCTGATACTGGTATTCATGATCCAGTCGTTCGCGTAACGACCAATCAGTTCTCCTATGATGACAGACACCTGATAGAAGCTCAGATTCGGAGAACACAACTTGTCTTTGTATATTCACTATAGGGGTGCCGTATCCTCCAGCAATGCCAAATTCAGACCATTGGAATCTGCGTATATGAATGAGCGATAAATGTATAAAATAGCCAGAAAGATAACACATGCCCGAGTGGCGGAGGGCTGCCGAGGAAAACGGCATTTGTAACCTAAGAGGTGCCGCGTCAGCTTTGAAAGAATATGGACATGTTGCAAAAAGAAACGGACATTAATACCAATACCGAAACCGAACAGGAAAGCCTAGACGCAGGTACGTTCAGCGGGATAAATATTCTACGAAATATTTGAGGACCCACCTCAAACACCATAATGCCGAATAAATGAGGCCGCCAAAACACGTTTATGGGGCTGATTATTGCCTCCGTCCAAGAGATGCGATACTTGGCCATCTTGAGACCCGTTATGCCTATGAGGGACTCGATACGGTATCGCAACCCCGTCGATGCTGTAGGAGGACGTCGTCAAGATTTCTTCTGCAGGATAAAAGATATGCGCACGTTTCGGTGGGATGGGCTTGACTGTTCGGTCGTACATGCTTAATACGTCATGAGCGGTTTTTTTTACAAGATGAAACCATGTCACATACGTTTCTTCCATGAATAACACAATCAAAACAACAACGATGGCGCCATACATCGAACCGATTCCATATGCCCACCGCCATGATGTGCGGGCAACAAGGAAGCCGAAAGCGAATGGCGAGAGGAACGGAGATACAATGAAGCCCATCGTCCAGAAATTAAGCTGCAGCAGGGTTAGTCAGCGACATTGGAGGGCATAAAGACACATACCATACGAGCTTGCTGATGGAAAGGGTACAAGTCTGTAACCACATAGAGACCCTGAAAAAAGAGCGCTGAGTGAAGCAATCTTGGGAGGTTATGCTGGCACTTACGGTGACCTGTGGTGCTGTCCTTGAAATTAACCAACGTCAATGATCCCACAGAGAGAGTCGAGCCAAAAGACCATACCCGAAAAATGCCGTCAAACAACGCATAGCTGCAAGTAATATGAGCTAGATACGAATTTACACTTTGCACTGCATTACCGGTGAAAGTTTTCAGATCGGGTGCGAACGTGCATCCGATAAGGAAAGCGCACGCAAGCACCTACGGGCGGAATTATTTACCATTCGAAAATTATGCACTTCCCTCTTGCCTGAGACCAGAATAAAATTGGAAGCCTTCCCCAACGCCGAATGACTATTCTATAGTGGATTTAGATAATGAACTAGGCGAAACGTTGGCTACTCACACGGCGGCCACCCCTCCCCAACCTTTACGATACAATCAGAGACAGCAAACAGCCACGGTATATCCCACAAACCGAGAAGAAATATGCTCCAGTTGGAAGTCATGTTGTTGATTTGATTCGGTGTCGTCCCATACTGTTCGGCAAGCTTGAATATTGCGGCGATACCTTGCTTGATGGTTGGCAAAAATGTGGAAACTGGAGGAGAAATAAGTGATGTCGTACCTATTCCGGAGTCAAAGTCGGGAACAATGGCTGCCTTTTATGGGCGTCGACGCAAAATTCGTTTGATTTCTTCATTAAACATACCAGAGTGATGATGATCAACAAAAGTGATTTTCGCCTTTCGCTCCAATTCTGGGGGTCATCTGGGGAGTCCGTAGGCTGGTGAGAGTCATCAGCCACGCGTTTGACCAATATGTACACCCCAAATATCGTTGCTTACTTGCGGCCAAAGCACTTTGGTGCCATCTGGTGTGAGCTTCAATCGTGCCGCCACAGCCTCCCCGAACTCAATCTTCGCCTCTCTGATTGCGTTGAGTATGCTTCGAATTAGATTCGAGGGAAGCGCACGCACTCGGGGTCGATGACCAAGCGACCTGCTCGTTGCTCGTGGACCGTATACAAGTCGATGTCGGAGGTCTCGCTGTCGTGGTCTCTCTTCTCCATGTCTCCTTTCCCTTCAGTAGTAGACATTGGAGGCTGTGGTGGGTGAAGAACGACAAACAAAATCAGGTACCCGTTGAGACTTATGTATAGGCGGCCTTATGCAATGCTCACGAGGGCACCTAAAAATGGAAGGAAGGTTCACATCGATCTACATCCAATTTTAGATCAAATGAGCCGCTACGTCGCAGGAAATCAGAGGAAGTCGAAAGTATGGAGACTGCAGTTTGGTCCCGAGCAGTTGCGCTACATGTGATCGAACTGGATTTTTACAACACAAGGGTTTGTGAAAGAAGTCCTCGGACTTGCCACAAGTGTTACGGAGGTCGACTCGATATGGAAATCGTGGAGCTTCCTGTGGGAGTGGGTGGGATGATGGATAATATGTTGTGCCCCGCTTGCTTACGGGCAACTCCGGCGTACACATCTTGTGAAACCGGCTCGGAAAGTTGATACTAGGCAGGTAGCAGTCTGCTCAGCGACATGACGGCACAACGAGTAGTTGAATATACGGGATCGTTACGCAGCGGCAGACCATTTCCTGGTGTATAACAGATGAATGTGCAGCTCTCCGAGTCGGAGGAAAGACGTCATAGAGTGTTCTTCGATTCGACTCGAATAAGGGACCGGTGAAATCGATGAAGGAATTGCCGCGTAGGCTGGTGAGAAGAATTGGTGATATGCGGAGAGGAGAGGAGTCCCTTGCGTGTAAGAATACTCAGTACTCAGTACTCACCTCATGGTGGTGAGAACATCAAACCGTGATGTGACGTGAGAGTGACGATCAGTACCAGGCAGCCCTATCTCCAACTCAGACTGTCATAATTTAAGTCTTGACGGATCTTTCTTGAAGTTCACCCCTCATATTTTTAATTCCGTTGCTGTGGGAGTCGCTAGCTCCAGGTTGACAAGAGGCCAGCATTTCGAAGAAAGGGGGGTGAGACAAAAAAGTAAAGGTAGAACGATATCCGTCGTTGTTCAACTTGTTCTTGATCACTGCGTTGAACAACTCACTCTTACTCTATGAACTCGTAGACTTTGACAATTATCGAGTGGTTTGGGGGTGAATTATTATACAACGGATAAAATTCCCGTTATCGGCAGAACACTTCACCTAGACAAAGGAGACTGCTTGACCATAGAAAAAAAATCGGGGAACAAGATGAAACCTAGGCCTTGTCTTACAGGTAAAATTCTGCGACGAAGGAAGTCTATTTATTATTGCATGTACTCAGCCCATACATGCAGGAAGATCGATACCCTTGAGGGCGAACTCTTCGCGTGTCTGACTGTCCCATGTCCATTTGCGCCATTTCTTTTCGAGCAAACCTGGAGTCCAGTAAGTTTCCGGTTTCCCCCCAATAACACCGTTGATGAGTCGAAATACAACCCCCCAAAGAGCACACCACTGGACGAAGGAATACCAGGTCCCTTCGGGAGGTCCAGATTTCGATATATTTCTGTCGTTGACAAAGGAGGAGGTTAACCACTCGTGTTCATTATCAATCCTATCTGGAATGGAAGCGTGAGCACTTCGACTTGGAAGGCGTTACAAATAATCGTACAAGAGCAGATGAAAGTTCCAATATAGCCTTCCTTCTGCAGGGGTTCAAGTCTCCCTTCTTCATTGGTCCGTTCGACGAGAAGCATATATGGAGCAAATCGCTCTGCTGCCCATGAACCGGGAAGACCATGTTCACATATTCGCGCATTATCGAGCGTAAATGCCATCGATGGGTTGCCCTCGCCGCCTGTGCGGTACGTGATGTCGAACTGGTAATAATGCAATC
Organism: Mycena rebaudengoi; assembly: GCA_029282285.1. Lineage (NCBI taxonomy): Eukaryota > Fungi > Basidiomycota > Agaricomycetes > Agaricales > Mycenaceae > Mycena > Mycena rebaudengoi. The sequence goes on from JARJCX010000061.1 coordinate 340,685, forward strand.
GGTAATTCAGTGGAACCTTATATTCCTTTGCAGCCCGGGTCCGAGCCCCATCCAGAGCAAATCGATGCAGCTCGATCCAATCTTGGGCCAGACGCACACGGTCCTGCAAGGGGGGTAGTCGAGGGTCAGACAGCCGATATTCCTGTTTCTCTTCTATCAATTTGTGCGATTTTATCTGTTGTTTGCAGAAAGCTTTATGCAACGGCCAAAATGCCACCTGGTGTTCTCGACACTGGACATAAAAGTGAGAGATAATGCTATGTGCATATTACAGGAGTTGCTTACACAAAAACGCACGCTCCGGCAGCCAGAGCAAATCAACAACGGCTTTCCGCCACCGGTGCGCTTGGCCGAACATTCAGAATACGCGCAACCGCGCAGAACGTTTTGACTGTAGGGAAGTTTCCCGGAATCTATTTTAAACGCATGTATTCGGCCAGGTTCATCCACGACCTTGGACATTCTCAGGCTGGAAAGGCAAATGCGACTCGGAGAGAAAAAGGGAATGGGCGGAACACGAGCCGGCAGCCGACTTACGTCAATTTCTCACGGCTGAAGTTAAAACTTCAACTTGAAAGATCAGAAGTTTCAATCCGCTGGGGCGTAGATTCTCTGTAGAATTCGCGTAGAATATGCGCCAATCAAGGTCTTGGCCGGCTGAAGCGATGTCTACGGAGGTTTCCGTGTCGGAGACAAGCCCTCCCCGATGGTTCACGTGTTGTTCGCGTCTCTCCGCTTTGATCAGTTTCCGTGCTGGTTCACCGCCCGCGGCTCAACTCTTCTTTGGGCTACTAACGCCTGCTTCCTAGAATGGTATTTATCTTTGTGCCCCACTTCTTGTCTTATTTCTGCTGGAGACGGCTGGCCATCACTCCCGACGGCCAACATAACTTCGGCTTTCGGGCCCGACCCTTGTCACTTCAAGTTCTTGAAACATTTTGCTACATGTACCGCGGCAAAGAGCCGCATTATTGTATTTTATCACCTCGTTTTCTGTGGGTACAACCTCGGGGTGAGTCCAGATGATTTCCTTGAAGGCCACCCAGCAAGTCTGAACCAAACTGAGATTGGTCTCGGAAATGGATACTGCCAAAAGATCGAGGAGACCATGGTGAAGGAAGTCCGGCGGGCATCTTAGATCCTTCTGCTGGATGCCAAGCACGCCATTCGCAAGAACGAGTTTAATCCATGAAAATTGACACCCGAGAGGGACGGATATTGTTGCTGCGCAGAAATTAATTGCTGTAAATTCATTGCAGACTGGGAGAGATGGGAGAGAGGGATTGCTTCGTGGACGCGACGCGCCTACGCGTTCAACGAACTGGTTCGGATACATAAGTGTGGCAGCATGGGAACATCTGTCAAACTTTCTACCCGAAGTCTACCATCTTTCTCGCGGTTTTTCTCTCGCATCAATTCTACCCGAATTCTACGCGGCCTCCACCGTAGAATTTGATCCCAACGGATGGAATGCTCTCTGAAAGATCTTGCAATTCTTAAGTTCTCTTCGGACCGAAATAGAGAAGGGTGAGGCTAGCAAAACTTTTTTAAAAGTAGTTAATTTTAGGACTGCCCGTCTTCAACAGAGCTTGATTTTTAATCGGGCTACTGGCTGCAAGGCTACTGCGTGCAAAATGGCAAAGTTTGCTCATCAAGTGCTAACGTTCTTCGACACCAGACAATGCGAACAGCGCTTCCTAGATTTTCGGGGGATCAATTTCCTTGCTCTCATAGACTAATGTTGCTTCTTTAGTAGATAGATCTACAGCCTTAAACGCGGCGAGCTCGTGGGCGGCACGTAGGTTGCAACGTAGGTAGTGTGTAGTACATTTTTACTGGCAACTCGGTACGTTCCGAAAGGGGACATAGCTGAGTATAGTATATTTATCCTAACTTATATCACCTTTGTTCAACTTGCGCCACTAGTGCGCCACCATATTCAAATTAGTACGAGAAGATTGTTCGAGCCTCTGACGTACGCGTGCTAGTGAGATTATTATCGCTCAACTTCGACTTGGCATCACTGCTGAGTCGCAGTGGTAATCGGGAAGCCTCTCAATCTCCTCACTTGAAAGTTGATATTTGATGGTACCAGTAAATCGAAGAGTGCCAGTGACTCACCTCACCTGTAACCATAAATCAATATATCTGTGAAAAGGAACCATGTCGACTGTTCGATTGAATGTTTGCCATACCTTGAAACATCACCACGCTTTTGCGTTGCGTCTGAGTCCATATCTCAACATGATATGTATCTGTGCTTTCCTGGCAGTCAACCTTATTAAACGTTAGACGGATGTATATTTAGACCGTTAGGTATATGTACACGTGTACGAAACGCGGTGGCTGATTGTCTAACCGGGTATAGGTGATGGTTAAGTACAAGTCAATTGGCGATCCAACTATCCACCACTCGAGCGAAAGGGTCCGTCGACATGTTGCATTGAGCTCCATGTCTCAAGTAGTTCAACCTCAAACCGGCAATTCAGACCCCTGGCCGTGCTTCTCCGCACCATACCCGCCACTGTACCATTTGCCCAACGAATCGGTATTTCTGAGATACAGAGGTCAATCGACATGTTAAACGGAAGCAGATAAGAATGAATTTCTTACCCATATGAGGGAAGATGCGCATCGTGCCCCAAGCCCTGCTTGGATTCTCGCCGAGTACTTGCACTTTGCTGAGAGTTTCTGAGTAAACAGAACACCACGCAAAACAGTAATGCGAACTCACCGTGGAAGATCCAGACATCGCAGAGATCGGACGATTATAGACGAACTGCGAAAAAGGAGGTTGCCCCGCCGGTGAAAAGGGAGTTGGAGTCGCAAGCGTGAAACTCATGGCCTTCCTTGGCTTAACTCTTCGCAAATACAAAACGTATGCCAGCGCAGCCAACAACAAAAGTACGAGGACTGCGATGCCGCCCGCTATCCCACCTATTTGTGCAGTGGTGAGGCTGTTTATGTTGAATGTCGTATGCAGTGAACAGTCGGATTGACAACGAACCTTCCTTTCTCAGAGGCACTGGAAAATTCAAATAAGGAATGGATAACAAAGCTAGAATTAACTCATACCGCAAATTTGATGCTGAGATTGTGGACGTGGACTCGGGTAAAGAAGATGCAGATGCAGATGCAGATGTTGCAGTATCGCCATTGGCCTTTGCGTCAACAATGGCATAATCGATCGCGACAATTTGTTTCTCCCCAGGTTGGGCAACAATTTTGACGGTATGGTTTCCGGATGAGTAACCGTCCGCGGAAAAAATCACCTGTTCTGCAGAGTACTTTTCGTTCTGCGTCGTCAGATCCCACACAGGGCCGTTGTCCACTTGTGCAGTGAATGGGCCGCCACCACCCCCGATCGCTCCAACCAATGCGATACGATCACCCTGTACCATTCTTAATACAAAAATTGCGCGAGAGAATGAGTCCATACGGAGAAAGTGAAGGTGGCCGTGCCCTCGGAAACAGCATAACTGTGAAGAGGTCAATGGCATTTTATTCAAATGTTAACCACTACTTGCTGTCCATTCCCGTCATCGAACCCGGGGAGTTTGCTCAGATCGGTTTTCCAAGCATCTTGGGGCTCGTAAACAAAAGCCGCACTGTCGTCTTGAATGCGAGTGTCGGAAAGTGAAGCCACCTCCGACGTCCAAGTAAACTACCCAGCACAATTAGATACCAATATAATAGTCGTGGTAAGAACATATACGCACATAATCCAAACTTACTGTCTTCTTGGCATTTTGGTCCGTCGAGGGTACCGTCGAGAGCTTCAAGGTGTGCATTCCTGGTTGAAGATCCGTTGCATTGAACAGATCAATTTTGAATTGGTCGTTCTGTCCGCCGGGATCCAAGGGGCCAAATAGCTTGCCGTCCAATTCCACTCTGATGATACCGTTGGATAGATGAGCAGCAACATTGGACATGGACATACTGAATCGGTCCGGAAAAAGGTGGACGATATGCTCCAACAACGTGTATCTCCTTCCCAGTGAACTCAAGCGTCGCGGAGCAGACCTCACCGAAGGCACAGAAGACATAGGAATCTTTGTCATATCTTGTGAATGTTTTGAACACTCTGTCCGTCCCGCAAGATAAGTAGGAGATACACACTTCTTCTTCTGGGGATCGTTCTTATCCGCTGGATTCCAGTTTCCTTCATAGTGGATTAACGGACTGTCGATGTCGATCTTGTAGACTTTGTCGGGCATGGATTAAAAAGGAGCCAGCTCAAAGAAGTTGCGAAAGAGAAAGGGACCCGTGAAAGGGATAAGGAAGGGCGAGGGTGAGTGGGCCATGGATACCAGAGATGCGCGCTGATATATCTAGGCAGCCGTCATTGACAGCACAGAGATGAGCACTCGGGCTATACATGTTGGGCAGATCTTACAGTCGATCACACATCTATCCCCATACCGAGTCTGTGGCGCAAGTGCGGAGTGAGTGCGGGTCAAACAAAGCTGTCAAAGCGATTGCTATGCAGCGCCAAGCAGGGTGCAAACAAGGTGCAAATAACAATGTACAAATAAATTTCACCAGTTCCGCTGGTGTCAAGAGGGTAGGAAATTCCAATTTATGTGCCCAGGCTGCAGCAGCCCATTTAAAATAAAATAAAAAGAGTTGGAACTGCGGGCGCGGATCAAATCACCAAAGTGAGTCGAAGCAGAGTGCTGAAGTGACAATATTAATGACAATTGTCTACTTAGTTCGGATCTGGAGGCTCCATGATTTCAGTGTCGTATACAAGATGGCTCCTCTAGTGTGACGCATTGGCTCCATATTGAAGCTGCTGGTACTTCGGCGCAAAATTACAAAGGAATTCGTAAGGAATCCTGGAAGAAAAAAGTCTGGTTGGTTCGAAGAAATCAATATATTTGCTACATAATTCTACTACTCGTAAATGCGTAACGTGGGAAGTCCCTACAGATCTCGCTTCAGATGGGTGATCAAAATCTCAAATCAATACGTACCGCGACAAGGACGGCTCAAAACTACCTGAAAAGAGCGACAAGTATCTAATTATGCCGGCGAACGCGGTCTGAAATAAAGGTGAGTGTGGAACATAAAACGATAGCGGCAAGCTACATACACATATGGAAGGAGGGTGTCATCGCCTCGCGACGCGCTTCCTCTCCCGCCCGGAGTCCTCTTCGACCTCCATCATAGCTTCTGCGGCCTGATTATGATGGTGCGGAACGTGTCCCCGCGTGCTGCGCGTGCGCCGTCTCTGCAGAGGCGTCGAAGAGCTCGACGACGACGGCGTGGATTGGGAAGATAAGGTTGGTGGTGGCATCATCATGACTGCGTGTCGGCGTTTCGTGCCCGTCGCTGGTGGGGGCACATTCTCCATGAAAGGGAATGAGATGGGCACGTGGATCTCGGTAGGCGGGATGTGGGTGCCTTGGAAGTCCGCCTTTGACTGAGCGAGGGTCCGTGCCGACCTGAGAGGTATTGAAGATGGGCGGGGGGGAGAGGAGGGTCCTGCGGGGACACGAGCGGGGGGTGGTGGGGGGGACGGGGAAGGCTACATAAAGATTAGCAACAAGGACACCTGGTAGAATTGAAACCTTACTTTGTGTGCTGGGACACTTGGCCTTGATCCGCCAGCAGCTGCTGGTGCGCTGGCTGCCGAGGAATGGCTCCCTCGTTCGCGTTCGTCCTCCTCGTCCTCCTCCTCCTCTCGACATCGTACGGCGTGCATCCTTGCCTCGACCCAGTCCATGACCCTACCGATCGTCATACCTGCCTCCTCCTCGTTTCTGCCCACAAGCGTGTGAGAATCGGAGACACCCAACTGCAACATCTCCATCAAGTCCTGGCAAGCTGCAGCATACCCCGCGTTGTACGCACGCTTCGAAGCATGGCGAGAAGAGCGGTAAAGAGTGGTGATACTTAGAGCCGCCGCTGCAAAATAATGATAAGAACAGCAAATCAGTCAAATGCCACAGGAGAAAGGAACCTTTGAAGTTGTCTAGCAGCTCTTTCTCCGAGTTTGCGTTGGAAGGAAGAGAGGATACCAGGCTATTGAGGTTCAGGGACTCCATGGTCATGGTCGGGAGGAAAGTGGAAACCACAAGCGTGATCGGGCTTTGGCGGCGTGACTCTCGCATGTGCCATAACTTGAACAAACTCTACAGACCTCTTACGCTCAATGGTCTTCTCTCCTACCTCTCGCTCAGAAACTACTCAATATTCGAGGGAAACAAGCCGGAACTCACATCATTCAAGACTTGTCCGATCAATTAATATTTTCGCAAGAGAGACTTCCGGCTTGCGGACTCCCAGTTGAAAGAGGACCTTGTTCTGGCCAGCCTCAAGACTAGACTCGGGAATTATCGCTGGAGAAGGGGACTCTCAGGGCCTGGTATATCCATGGAACTATTTATAGCCCTCTCTCACTACCTGCGGACGAAGTTCTCGGCCTGTTGCCAGCGTACGACTGGTGGAAGATTCCAGAATCGCCTCTGATGACCCGCGCTGCCCACTCAACTCAGGCACACCCAACCTTTTTTTTAGGCAGTAACTCTGATCTGGCTGTGGGCCGGGAAGCAACCCTCGCAGTCCGGTTGATCGTCAGTTAAAAGGAGAGATCTTCTCGTGCGACCTGCGGTATGCGTATCTACGCTGGCTGCTCCACTCTTTGCGTATCAAGAAACTATTCTAAGCCAGGTACTTACTCGGAATCGAAAAAGATCAACTACCGCGATGCGATCAACTGCCCCCTGCATTGCCTCGGTGTTCATCTTTGCGCTCTAAACAACGGTCGGACTACATATATCAGTGCATCTAGGGCACCCACGCCCACTTTTCTTTCGCCACCACTTTAAGCCATCTTCTCTTTAATCCATGCCGGACATTGTTCACAAAATCGACGTGACCAGCCCATTAATCCGCTATGAAGGGAACTGGTTTCCTGGAAGTGCTGTCCAGATTGCCGGCAACACCTTCAGTGATCCCGACCTAGGCAAGTACGTAGCTCGTGGAACGTATGGTGTATATCAATTTTAAAAACTTTCGCAAGACATGATCAAAGCACCTCCGTCCTTTGCTTTCCAGGCAAGGACCACGTGTGTTCAGCCACCCTCAACTTCACTGGCACGGAGATACGTGTTGTCGGAGCATATCGTAATAAATTTGCTGGACCACTCCAGTTTGTTGCTGCTGGACCATTCCAGTATGTGCACAGTACCGCTACGACATCTTTCTAATAAATTCATTTTGTGGTCAGAGTGGAATTGGACGGGGAAACATCGGGCCCGATACAACCTCCAAAGGACGAACAATTTCAGGTTGACCTGTTCCAACAAGCGGGTCTTACCTCAGGAAGTCATACCTTGAAACTCATAGCCTTGCCCTCACTACCGCCGCCCCCAAAGTCGCCAGGCGGCGGCTTGTTGCCCTTCAATTTAACATTCGCAGGTGTTGACCTAGATTTTGTACGTCTTAACCGTGGACATCATGGCAGCAGCTCACCTCGCTGCACAGCTCACCTGGACAACCAATGCTGTTTCGGGTTCCGATAAAGATGTTCGCATTCAAGATGACAATGTGGCTTTTACGTACCAGCCTCTGGATGCATGGAGCACCGATATGGGGACCTTTCCTGGGTTTGATGCTGGGAATGGACAGTGAGTCGCTATTTACAGTCAAAATTATTAGATGCCAAGTCACCCACAGTGTCGCTCTCGGTAAAAATGATGCTTCAGTCACCTTTTCTTTCTCAGTGCGAATTATTTATGTACATCATATTTAAATTAATATTTATACAGGGCGACCGCGTCGACGTCTATGGGGCGATTGGGAATATTGGAGGCCCCTTCACTGCACAAATTGACGATGGACCTGTCCAGGATCTCACAACACTGCAGAATCTGGCGGCTCTTCAAAATTACCTTCCGGAGCAGTTGATTTTCTCCGCGGACAGCCTCCCATCTGGAAGTCACATTCTCAAACTTATATCGAAACCTGTCGGGCCAGGTCAAGGCCTTTCGATTGATTATGCCGTCGTTGACGGAACTGCCAATAATGTGTCTTCGGCTTCACCTACGTTCCCGTCGTCGTCTGAGTACACTTCTTCATCGACACGACCCACTGGTCATCCGTCGAATAAACAATCTCATGGACACCAGTATGAGTTCGCTCCCGATTCTACAATCGTTCTTCTAATTTTAATGCATCAGGGATGGTAGTGGGCACGACCTCACGGCTGCACAAGTAGGCGGAATATCAGCCGGTGTCGGTCTCCTTGTAATCCTATTGCTGGCTGCGCTTGCATATGTTTTGTACCTAAGACGAAAACGGCGGAAAGAGTCTACTAGCCCTTTACCTCCAGCAACGACGAGCGAAACCTCTGCGGACGCCTTCATCCCCAGGCAACCTACTCTTTCGCAGTTCATATATACGCGGCCGGTCTCCCTCTCGTCCGCCTCTTCGGTGAGCTCTCCCGCTTATATTCGGTATTTATTTTCTTAGTCGCTTTCAGCGAAGTGAAAATGTCCGGCGGCAATCTACGCAGGATTCGTACTACGCGCAACCTATTCACCGCAACAGTCCTGAGATGCAAATGTATGGGCAAGAAATTTCACTTGCTTCCGTGTAAACCTTTCATCTGAACTTTACTGCAGGACTACCGGTTCATATGTCGGCGATTCGTACACTGGTGGGGTGGGTGCACAGAGGTACGGTCAGGAGCCAGGAGTTGCTGTTTGATTTGAAAAGCAATGGACACCGGGTTCGGCTACAAGCGATTCAAGTGGGACCGCATAATAATGGAGCGCTAAATATTTCCTGTAATTATATTATGTATAAGAGGTTCAAACATCAATAGAACATTGTACTTGTTGTGATATGGCGGGATCACATCACTTCATCATCGACGTGGCGGTGCAAAGACTTCTTTTTACTCCCGAACCTCATGCAGCGGTGCTTGCTGAATTCCGCAAGACCAGCCTTCTTCCATAGATCTCTCTCTGTGCACTCAGCTGCACTCCACCCACCATACAGACATGCTCGAGCGGTATCTCCCGGGAAGCTATTGAAGCTCTATGCCCAGCTAGCCAAACCGCGGCTCAGTCTACTTGTTGTATTGACTTCGATGTCCGGCGTGGCCATGTCGCCACTACCCGTAACAGTGCAGACACTTTTGGCCACTGCACTTGGAACTACGCTCTGCGCGGCGTCCGCCAATGCACTCAACCAACTCCAGGAAATTCCTTTCGACGCGCAGATGGCGCGTACCCGCATGCGGCCACTCGTGAGAAGGGCCATGTCTCCCCTTCACGCGGCTGGTTTTGCCGCCGTCACTGGAATAGCTGGCCCAGTGATTCTCTGGACGATGACGAACCCAACCACCGCGCTACTGGGCTTGTCAAACATCGCGTTGTACGCCGGGTTGTACACTTGGATGAAAAGAAAAACCATTTACAACACATGGGTCGGCGCAGTTGTTGGCGGAATCCCCCCACTAATGGGATGGACTGCATGTGTTGGACACATTTTCCCAACAACGTGGTATCCAATACCCATCTTCCTCCCCTCTTTCCTCACCTCCATCCCTCTCGACCCCGCCCTTGTCGATAACGCGCTTTCCCCTCTCGCGCTCTTCATGATATTATTCAGCTGGCAATTCCCTCATTTTAACGGCCTTTCGCATATGGTGCGAGAATCGTACGCTCAAGCAGGCTATCGGATGTTGTCGGTTTTATCGCCTCGAAAAAACGCCCTCGTCGGCCTGCGACACGCTGCTCTCCTCATCCCTATCTGTTCAGTTCTCGTGCCATTGTCTGGCCTCACGAGCTGGACGTTCGCGTTGACGTCCTTGGTTCCCAATGTGATATGTACGCACGCAGCGTGGCAATTTTGGCGGGTCGGTGGAGAGAAGGAGGCTCGTCTCCTCTTTCGGCACAGTCTCTGGGTTTTGCCAGCAATTCTGGGCCTCATGATGTTCCATAAGCAGGGCGTCGATTGGCTGAAGTGGCTGGGAATACGAGACAAGGAGGAGGAAAGTACTACCGTTAATTGATTTCTGCAGCACGTAGCATTCATGAAACACTTGATTGACCATCACAGTTGACCTACAATGGATGTTGAAAAAAAAGATCTCGTTCGAAATCAGGTTGGATTAGTTTCCGATTTTATATGTCAGTGAAGACGTTAGTTGACAATTGCCAGGATTATACAGATGCTAGGTATATGAATTTGATGATATAACTCCTGGCTCACAGCGCGAAGGAAACAATCGCCAACAGCCCAAGCGCTAGCGAGAGGGACGGTGAGTACGAAATGGCTCCTCCATCTTTATCTCTGCCTCCGCCTTTGCCGCCGCCTGAGCCCGTAGATGGTGCCCCAGTATTCCCGGATGGCATTGAGCCATTGAAGATCATGACAAGATCAACAGGCGCGAGCTCCGGAGCCAGGCCCGCCATGGTTTTGGCACGAACGCTGAGGAGGTCCGCAACCGTCTTGGTGGCATCTGTGTTCGAAAGCATCTGCACGAAAGGTGCGCCTTTAGTGGTACCCCCGGTGCCGAAATCAAATCTATATTTCGGATCCAGACGTCAGAAAGCGAGAATTTTAAAAAAAAAAAAAAAAAAGGTAAAAACACGAACACTGTGTAAACATTGCGCAAGAAAGAATCTCCAAAGAGGGCATCACCTCTGTCGTCCAGGATTGTGCCGATATCTGTGAAGGCCCCAACGCAAGCAGTGTAATTCCTTCGTTCCTATTAATAGCGGATGCAGAGAAGAAACTGCCAACTGACCTTCTGCCGTCCGGAGACGTGATAACTTGCATATCCGTGGCATCCAGCGGGTGTATCGGGAAATCTTGCCCGCTTTGAAATAAAATGAACGTTAAGCTTCCAACACGTATTGCGCATGATCAAACTGACCCAAACGTCGCTTTCATATCGAAGGTTGCATTGCATGGAACGACCCAGACATCATTTGTTGTGCTGAACTTGAGCGAAGGGACCCTCGAATTGGGCGACAACACGGCGCCAGGGATAGATGAGTAAATCGCGTTGACGATTCTCCTGGGCATCATGATATTGGTAGTCTGCCAGTCTGAATGTCAGTGGAGGACACCATCCATCGCCTTCTACCACGCACCCCAGTATCTAAATCAACGATCGTCTTGCCTGCAGGCGTGCCAACTACTGACGACGTCCAATCAATCTTTTTGCCATTGACAGTTAGGGCGTCAAGTAAAACGGTCCACGCCCCCGAGTCTTGGGGGAACTGGGGTATTTTTGGAGCGTTTTGAACTGCCTCATAATCGGAATCGTATTCCGATATCGTCAACGATGCGTCGGCCGTGCCCTCCTGGTCGCCTGTGCGGGACAAGGAAATGCCAATGTAGTCCGAGCCGGTTGGATGTTGGGCGAAGATATTGGCCAGGACGGATTGACCCCAGGTCTCACTTGCCCCAAAGGCCTTTTGAACAGCGTCGTTGATTCTGGAAGAACCCGGCGTATTGAACCCAAGACCCCATAGACCGAAAATACCGGCATCGAAATCCGGCTTTTCAGCCTTAGAAGCCTAGAAACGATTCAGTTGATTAGAAGACGATTGAGAAATTTATCCAAAGCTTACAATCCTGACGTTGAGGAAGGCTGTTGGGGAAAGAATCAGCCGAGCGATCTCAGTTAACCAAACGCTACGAACCTTGGGCGGGTATTGAGTATTGATTAAGCTCAAATGTTCCAACACCGATGTCCCCAATAACGAAGTCACTTCCATCTCCGTATTCTAGCGTAGCATTGAGCCCAGTGTCATTGAATGTCGTAAGCCCCTCAGGAGGCATAACCCTGTTGAATGCGTAAGTTTGGTTGAATTGTCAACAGAGACACGCACCATAGGTCGGTACTACCAGTATCGAGCGCGACATTGACCACTGGAAATAAAAATGAGCACCGAGGGGACATGCCTTCATATTAAGACCTGCCTCGGCCGTTTACAGTTATATTTGCTGTATACTGGAGAACATTAACGGACGCCGATAGATGAGGAGCAGGTACTGACTCGTTCGTTATCTTTGTTAATCAAGTTGTTGTTAACATCCGAGCTCGCGTGGGGTCCCTGCAACAGAACACCAGATTGCGCCGACTGGCTTGGACGCTGTAGACGAAGTTTAATGGCCGACGCCTGTCGGCATTCGTACGAAAAGAGAAACAAAGAAAGTAAGGAAAAAGCCGCGTCCCGCATCCCGAAAGTGTTGAAGAGGGAGAAACAAAAGTGGCTTTGATCGTTTTCATCATCACCTATTTATCACTGATTTGGGCGCTTATTTCATGATCATAATCAGCCGGTTTGAACGCTTTTGAACGCCAAGGAAACGCACTCACCCTGAGGTTCTTGGAATCCTACGTTCGGATGACAGGAGGCCTATGTATACAGCATATAGCCGCTCAGGTTCCCCTCCACCGATCCTCCTCCTCCTCAAATTTCAGGAGTGAAGCAAAGGGATTGCCTCGTTCTGCCGATGCTATCCTCGTCCAAGCCTAATATTCGATGCCACATGACAAGGATCTGCGCGCGCTGGAGGTGCTCCCGCTACGGCTCAGCCATCGTAACCGGCACGTTGAACTGATTCTCACCAACGTCAGATACTGTACCAGCACTGCAAATAAGACGTTATAGAACGGCCTGTCAGATGAGGTTGAAGGACTGCTGCAGCGAAATTGAGCAGCACTGAGTGCTATTCGAGGTCACCGTCTGAGCCACATTCTATTCTTGGATCACGCCAAGATGGATATTTGATCCCATCAAAAGAATGCCGCGATCTCTGATCACAAGCTGTGCCTGCCGCTGGTTGGCCGCTAGGTTGTGCAGAATCACAAAGGAGAAGGGGGTTTAAGTAAGGAGGGTGGGTAAACGCAAGTGCTACAGGTAGTGGGTAATACTGGAGAGGGTGCGCAGAGATACAAAAGTGGGGACGGGATCCAGGAATATAAGAAACGTGAAAAGAAAGTGCTAAAAAGAGCGTATAGACTAGTAGTACTGGAGTAGTGTGGTAGTCTGAATACAGGCGGGAGGTGTCCAGGAACAGAAAGCATCGCTAGGCCGAGTAGCATTTACTCTAGGCGAGTCATGTAGTCATGGTAGAGCCTGTCCACGAAGTTCTTGTCGGTCTAACGAATAAGTGAGTTCCGGCGAAGATACAGATTTGTGAGCGGCGCTTACATGAATGAGCGTCAGCACCTCCCGGACAAACTCATTCCGCTCCATGTGTGCTGGGAGTCTCGGCGCCTGCGCAGTGGCTGCTGAGATTATACTGTCTTTGGCTCGCTCGGGCTCCAGTCCCGCAGCTCCCGAAACGTCTCGCGCCCGCGCCTTGGGTGCCGCCCCATTCCCTATCCCGTTAGGGAACGCTCGTGCAGGGCGCGCTGTCGTTGGCGTCAGCGTCCTTGGCGCGCGCATAGGCGACGGATGGGGTGACGGGCTAGTCGACATCAACGACGACGGAGAGACGGACCCGTCGCTCTTGTCCGCCTCCTGCGTATCCCACGTCCGCGTGATTTCGTCGCGCTGCCGCTGCATCTCCGCTGCCCTCTCCGCCGCGCGCTCTCTCTTCCCCTTCTTCCGCCCCTTGCCCCTGTCCCGCCGCTCCCGCGGAGCACTCGCCGCGCTGGTGCCCTCGTGCCCATTCGCCATGGCAGAGCTGCTCCGCCGCTGCTGCAGCACCTGCCTGAACGCATCCGGGTCGCTGAGCGCGCTCGTGTCCTCGAAATCAAGCTCCACGATCTCCCCATCCTCCAACTCCTCAACATCGTTGACGGGCGGCCACAGCTCCGCGTCCGCAACAAACGGCCCGCGACTACTACCTCCCGCCGTCCCCTGTGAGGGTGTCGGTCGAATCGTCGACGCCGACCCTGACATATCCATCCCCATTGGTGGTGCGACAGGTCGCGGGCGCGCGGAGCCCTGGCCATTGACGGCAGGCCCGCGCGGTGTAACGTCACCGTATATCCGGCCCTTGCCGTTCACCCTCGCCGCCCCCGCACCGTTCACGACCGGGGCTCTTGGCACAGGCACACTGATAAGTGGCCGTCCCGCGCTGGCACCAGCGGCCTGCAACTCCTCATCCAGTTCCGCCTCGGGATCCAGCACTGTGCTCGATTCCGAGAACCCGTCCGAGCCTACTCCACGGCTCCGCTCCTCATACTCGTTGTCGCCCTCGCGCGAGCTCGGGTGAGAGCTGCTGTAAGACGTGGATGATGCCGATGCTGAGCGCGAGGGAGGAAGGCCCAACAGCGTCGTGATGACCTCTTGATTCAGGATCTGTGGGGGGAGAACCGAGGTCTTTGGTGTTGGAGAATATATTGGGATGGACTCCGTTGACGGCGTGGGCTCCGCCGACGCAAATATGGAATCTAGAAGTGGGATTCCACTGCGGGAGGCCGAAGGGGGTGGGTCTTCGGCCTGTGGTTCTGCGCCGCCGAGCGCAGCGAAGAGCGAAGCTACGGTCATCTTGGATGTCGAGTTGGTTTTCGGCTTAGAGGAGGAGGCAACCGCTTGGGGCGGGCCGGCGGCAGAAGGCACAGTGCCCAGTCGCGCGAAGAGCTTGTCGAGCTCAGAACCGCTGCCACTAGGAAAGGAGCGATCCAGGCCTTGGTCGCCCGAGGCTGCACCAATTACGCACTAAGTCAGCAGGTAGAGGAGCAGAGGCGAGTGTCTCACATGACTGGGGTGGGGGAGACGGAGACGTGGTGCGCAGGTGGGGATTTGGAGGAGGCGGTCGTTCTGGACCATACCTAAATTCGTCCGGGTATGGCTGGTTTCGTTTTATATACGAATGCAACCTGCACACGGTTCAGTTACAGTCCTAAACATAAATTGCAGCACCCACCGCATCATAACATCGATCATCGGTTCTCTTGCATCCGTCGCGAACATCCACAGGCCAACGGTCTGAGAGCGGCCTTTGTCGCCATCGAGCAGTTTCTCGGGATGCGGGACAGCATAGACGTCTGAAAATTTATGTGGTATTCCCTCGTATGAGCTGAGGGCCTGCGCCAGACGGCGCGAAGTAAAATCGGGGTAAGACCGTAACATAAGATAGCTGCCATGGATCCCAATGACGTCTTCTGGGTAGAGACGTTGGATGTAGTCGTCCATGCCCATACGGTTTAAAATGTAGAATCCGTATGGAGGGTAAGATTCCCTGCTCGCCAGACGGTCAACGGGTGTCCTCCTACAGCAATTCATTGACAATGCCACGCACCTTTCGTACAAAAACATGCTTCCCTCGAAGCCCTTTTTCTCCCACATTTTCCCGTTGTGATGGTACACACATACATGGCTGAACTGATCGAAAATAGAGACAATAGAAGGGTCCCTTCGCCGGAGGACCTTGAGATTATGGTTATATCTGGATTCTGGGGACATGCCGAGATTTGGCTGTTCCACAGAGGGTTGCGGACGGTGCCGCTGAGACTTTGAGGCTTTTGGCGAGTCTGAAAGCATATTAGACTGGCCCAGGTTGGTGTTGGAGGGCGTGCGCCGCCGGGACATGGTCGAGAGTGGGTGTTATTGTGCCATGTTTGGTCGTATCGCAGTTGCCAAACCAATGATGTAAGCTTCATTGTTTCTTCTCTCCCTCAACTGAACCTCTATGAGAGCACCAAGAATCCTAAAGCGCGTTTCCCGGGATTACGAATTAAGCAGGAATCAAGTGGAGGCGCAGCTATGTAATATCTGGATTCTCGAGATTGTTGGCGTTACCAACTCGCGAGCGGCTCGTTGACAGTTGTCAATCCCTGGTCTATCGTTCACGACTACAGTCCGCCGCACAGTGGTCGAGGCTACGATACAAGAGAAATATGAAACCTCCACAATCTGTTTTGTCGGCCCTTCATAATGATAAATCGCGCTTTGTTCTTAAAATGGTGGTGTCACTGTTTGCGAGATGAACTTCAACATCTCTCAGCAGGCATTGCCTTGGTGTTCATCTTCATGCTATATTGGCTTGCCAGCATACACCAACATAACCCCGTGTGCGGCAGCTATTCAAACCTGCATGGCTTTGCCTTGCTCGAGAATGATAATCTCCGCTTCGAGATGAACTTGATCTGCGCAACAGCCATTGCCTGGGTTGTTTCGTGCTTTAAATAATGGCTTGCCCGCGTAATGATATATCAGGGCGTTCGTGGCAGCTAGACACACTCCTCTCTCGCAACTACAGGCTGGCCCGTCTTTAACCCATGCCGGACATTGTTCACAAAATCGACGTGACCAGCGCATTGATCCATTATGAAGGGAACTGGTTCTCTGGCAGTGCCGTCCAGTTTCCTCCTGGCAACACCTTCAGCGATCCTGACCTAGGCAAGTACGTAGCTCGTGGAACGTATGGCGTATATCAATTTTAAAACTTTCGCAAGACACGATCAAGGCACCTCCGTCCTTTGCTTTCCAGACAAAGACCACGTGTGTTCAGCCACCCTCAACTTCACTGGCACGGAGATCCGCGTTGTCGGAGCGTACCGTGGTCAACTTGCTCCAGTATGTGCCGGTGCACAATGCCGCTACGATATTTTTCTAATAAATTCCTCTTCGGTCAGGGTGGAATTGGACGGGGAAACATCGGGCCCGATACAGGTTTCAATTTGGGACCGCGCAGGCAATCCTCCTCCTCCTCCTCAACCTCCAAAGGACGAACAATTTCAATTCCAGAATCGCCTCTGATGATCCGCGCTGCCCACTCAACCCAGGCCTCGCCCAACCTTTTTTTAGTAGTAACTCTGATCTGGCTGTGGGCCGGGAAGCAACCTTCGCAGTCCGGCTGATCGTCAATTAAAAGGGGAGATCTTCTCGTGCGACCTGCGGTATGCGGATCTACGCTGGCTGCTCCACTCTTTGCGTATCAAGAAACCATTCTAAGCTAGGTACTTACTCGGAATCGAAAAAGATCAACTACCGCGATGTAATCAACTGCCCCTGCATTGCCTCGGTGTTCATCTTTGCCCTCTAAACAGCGGTCGGACTACATATATCAGTGCATCTAGGGCACCCACGCCCACTTTCCTTTCGCCACTCCATTAACTTATCTTCTCTTTAATCCATGCCGGACATTGTTCACAAAATCGACGTAACAAGCCCATTAATCCACTATGAAGGGAACTGGTTTCCTGGAAGTGCTGTCCAGATTGCCGGCAACACCTTCAGTGATCCCGACCTAGGCAAGTACGTAGCTCGTGGAACGTATGGTGTATATCAATTTTAAAAACTTTCGCAAGACATGATCAAGGCACCTCCGTCCTTTGCTTTCCAGACAAGGACCACGTGTGTTCAGCCTCCCTCAACTTCACTGGCACGGAGATACGCGTTGTCGGAGCATATCGTGGTCAATTTACTGGACCATTCCAGTATGTGCACAGTGCCGCTACGACATCTTTCTAATAAATTATTTTGTGGTCAGAGTGGAATTGGACGGGGAGAGGTCTAATCCGATACAACCTCCACCGGTGCAGCAATTTCAGGTTGAAATGTTCCAAAAAACAGGTCTTCCCTCAGGAATTCATTCCTTGAAACTCACAGCCTTGCCCTCTCAGTCCTCTCAGTCCAATGGCGGCATACTAGGCGGCAAAGCCGGCAAAGACAGCGGCGACTCGCCTCCATTTGGCAACTTTAATGGAAGTTTCCCATGTGTTGACCTAGATTTTGTACGTCTTGACCGTGGACATCATGGTAGCAACTCACCTCGCTGTACAGTTCACCTGGACAACCAATGCTGTTTCGGGTTCCGATAAAGACGCTCGCATTCAAGATGACAATGTGGCTTTTATGTACCAGCCTCCGGATGCATGGAGCACCGATATGCGGACCTTTCCTGGGTTTGATGCTGCGAATGGACAGTGAGTCGCTATTTACAGTCAAAACTATTAGATGCCAAGTCACCCACAGCGTCGTTCTCGGTCAAAATAATGCCTCGGTCACCTTTTCTTTCTCAGTGCGAATTATTTCATGTGCGTCATACTTAAATTAATATTTATACAGGGAGACCGCGTCGCCGTGTATGGGGCGATCGGAGCTGCGGGAGGCCCATTCAGTGTACAAATTGACGGTGGACCTGTCCAGGATCTCACAACACTGCAGAATCTGCCCACTCTTCAAAATTACCTTCCGGGGCAGTTGATTTTCTCCGCGGACAGCCTCCCATCTGGAAATCACAATCTCAAACTTATATCGAAACCCGTCGGGCCAGTTCAAGGCCTTTCGATTGATTATGCCGTCGTTGACGGAACTGCGAATAATGTATCGTCAGCTTCAATGACGCTCCCGTCATCCGTGTCTACTTCTTCATCCGCACTTTCTACTGAAAATCCGTCGAATAGACATCGGTATGAGTTCATGCCCACCTCTACAATTGTTCTAATTTTTATTCATCAGAGGTGACGGCCTCAGCCGCGTACAAATAGGCGGGATAGCGGCAGGCATCAGCCTGCTCCTCACCGTGCTGTTATGTGCGCTCTTGTATCTGCGGCGGCACCGAAACTCGAGATCTTCGAGACTAGCACACGCCCTCCCTTCTCCCACATTCATGACACAATTCCCTCCCGACCTGGTCGCACCACCCACACTGCCTTCATCGAAGGCAGCGATAGTTCACCGGTCTTCTACGGCTGGCCCAGGTGAAATATCGAATACACCGCGGAACTCGACCAGTACTCAGCCTCCGAATTATACCTCGTTGTATAGGGACAATTCTGTTTAGGCTCCACGATTATTCGGAGTCCTACCCGTGGCGCCGTTCTCATATACCACCGTCGCCTATCAGCTCCATACCTAGCTACCAACGATTTCCTTCACGATGATGGGGATATTTCCAAGGGAAAGGGTAGGAAAAGGTCATAACGGCGGTAAACTCGTTGAATCAGATAATCTCCCCTACGTCACTGTTCAATCTAGAGGCAATTATTTATTATTCCAGACAACTACGACAGTAAAATATTGCTACATTTACAGTAGGCTGCTGCATTTTGGGCGGCCAAATCGAGTTTTTGTTCAACATGTTTGTTAGTGTTAGTTGCCACTCTTGCTTCCCGACCACGACTGAATCCTGCTCAACGCCTATCATAGTATCGATGAGTGATGCGCCAGCGGCGTACGGAACCACTGTGACTCTGCGCAATCCAACTGGGCTCCGCCATCGGATATCGAGACTCGCAAAATTGCGCAAAATCGTCGTACCCAACTCGTTCATCAATCCAACATCAATCCGGTTGTCAGCGCGCTGGCGCCATCCAGGCGACGAATATTGGCGGAATTCATTAAATCTGCGTGCTCTCTAAGAACAGCGTCGAATCTTTGTTCGGAAACGTGGTAACCTGAAGAGGTTACCACAACAGCAGCTGTTCATATCTTCTGTGCATCTGGAGACTGGATGCACCTGGGATGCGTCGGGGGACTGGAAGATCTGCCTGGTGGCTATTGCTAGGGGAGGTGCTTTAAATCTGACTGGTCTGCGTCAACCTCAGGCGGTGATATCCAGGCGCACCTCTCCCGCCCGCAACTCCAGGTCGACTCCCGCTCATCTATGCCAGAAATTGTCCACAAGATCGACGTGACTAGCAGCTTAATTCAGTACGACGGAAAATGGATCCTCAACGCCTTGATCCTGCAACGGGGCTTGGTTGGCGATCCTGCAAAAGCAAAGTAAGCGTCTCATCGACG
Organism: Mycena rebaudengoi; assembly: GCA_029282285.1. Lineage (NCBI taxonomy): Eukaryota > Fungi > Basidiomycota > Agaricomycetes > Agaricales > Mycenaceae > Mycena > Mycena rebaudengoi. The sequence goes on from JARJCX010000061.1 coordinate 360,361, forward strand.
TATATTCGTAACGCCTTGAAACACAGACAAGGCACGATCAGGGCACCTCAGTCTTTTGCTCGCTGAATGAAAACTGTTCTGCGACCCTTAACTTCATCGGCACAGAGATTCGAGTTGTCGGAGCATATCGTCATCAATATTCTGGACCCATCCGGTACGCCATGATAATTACCGCCACATTGTGGCTCACAGTTCCCGTTATTTTCTATTAGAGTGGATCTGGATGGCGAAGAAACCCGCCGGTCTTTTCTTCCCGGAAACGGGAACGATCGATTCCAGATTGATCTCTTCAACAAAACAGGTCTTCCTCCAGGACGCCATACTGTGACATTACGGTCCTCTCCCCTGTCGAAGACTGAAGCTACAACGGTGAACCTCGATTACGTACGTTCCTGCCCAGGATATTCCCTCAGTCCTTCCTAATCGCACTGAGCAGTTCACCTGGACGTCGAATGTCGCCTCCCTTGCTGATGCCCGTTCTGAAGACAATAATACAGCTTTTGTGTATGAACCTGCGAATGCATGGAGCGTCATGACCAATTACCCCGGGTTTGATGACGGGAATGGACAGCAAGTCGTCCTGGATACTTCACGAATATCTTGAACTAACCTTCTTCTCAGTTCTGCTATCAATCAAGTCAACGCCACAGTCACCTTCTCTTTCTCAGTGCGAACTCACTTCTATCGCCTGATTTTTTTCCATAACAATAACTGCATAGGGTGATCGCGTCGCCCTGTACGGGGTGACTGGGACTTCTGGCGGCCCCTTTACTGCACAAATCGACAACGGCACTACTTGGAACCTCACGACACAGCAGACGCTAGTTGTTCTTGATCCGCAGGCTGAAAATGATCTAGTAAACCAGTTGATCTTCTATGCGGACAGTCTCCCACCTGGACACCACATCCTCAAACTTGTATCCAAACCTGAGTCGCCCACTCAAGGTCTTGCTATCGATTATGCTATCGTCGATGGAAGTGCCAATAGCATGTCACTGCCTATAACGTCCAGTTCCTGGTCTCCAATGTCTCCATCCTCCTCAAGCCCACCGGTGGTATCACATATACAACATTCGTACGTCTATTGTTAACCTCTACGGCTCATCGAACTTCACCTCTCTTCTCTCAAGGAAAATAACTTCAGCTCAGATAGGCGGGGCAACGGCAGGCATTACCTTCCTGCTACTTCTAATATATAGTGCCATCTGGTATCTGCGACGGCGGAAACGAAAATCTACCTCATCGGCTCCGACCATAGTTCGATTCCCAGCCGATCTTGTGGCAGCTCCACGGTTGTCGAAATTTTCTCCGCCTGAGTCTCATAACGAAATCGACAATGCGGCCCGGAATTCACTGAGCACTCAGCCTCCAAATTATGTTACCTTGTGGGGTGGTAATTCTGTGGAAGGATAGATGTTGTCTTTGAGGACGCGATCGGCCCAGTGCCAGACTCTCCGACTCCCAGTGTTCAACTTTATCCTAAGTACGAAAATCCAACCAGAAGAATTATAGTCGCCTGCAAAAAAAAAAAAAGTGTAACAAATCATGCAGTCGTGCTCTTGTGCTCGATTGTCACCTTGAAGCTGCGGCCCATTGTTGTGCGATGTTTACTGACACCCGTCGCGTAAATCGCCCACGTGCGAATTTTATAGATGGGCATTGGCCTTGTTGACCATCGGCCTCTTCCTCATTTATTCTAAAAACATTTTATCTTCAGAGCCGCCTCTCGAGCACCGTTCCTGGACTTCGGTGGATACGCACTGGAGTGATAATCCCTCACCACTATGTCGGTATCGATGTTGGCTCGTGTAGCTCACGAAAAAGCTGCACTCCGGGAAGGCCTTAGAATTGTGCGCACCGTCATCGCACGCGACGCGAAGGGCTCTGGACCGGGACTCACTACCTCCGAATTGTATAAACGCGCTCTCAAAGAGCCACCTCTCCCTACCTTCTCCGAAACTCTCCCAGCGGAGGACGAGGACGCTTCTTCTGAGGCGACTAAATACGGCAGAACCGGCCGCAAACGCATCCCGCCGCCTGTTCCTCCTCATCCTCGTCACCCAATCTCTTCTCTATCGTACGTTCTCAGACAACTAGTCCACTTGGTTTTATTAAGTTCACGTCGTGGTCATGCAGCTTCCTCAAACACCGCATCCTGCCCCACATCGAAGGCGAGCATTCCGCTGCGCGCGTGCGCGAGACGCGCGTCACCTTTCACGCCGTCGCACCACAAGCCAATCAGCGCCCCGGAAAACGCCCCAGCAAGGCAAAGGAACCGGAAGTGCGCATGGTGCCCATCGAGAAGAAAGTAATGTTGTGGCGCGCACAGCGAGCCGTACCGCCCAGGGCCAAACCTCCGCCTCCCCCATTGCCGAACGTGTATGACTGCTCGCACATGAAGGCGTCGAAACGCAAGGCGCACAAGGCGCGCGACGAGCTGGTCGTTAAGCGCGCGCTGCTAGTTGCCAAGCGCGAGAAGTTGCAGGCGGCATCGCAGATAGAGGTGCAGCGGGAGCGGCAAAAAGTCTTACGAGCAGCGGCTAGGGCGCGCCATGAGGCGGAGGTGGCGGCTGCTTTGGTGGAGCGGGAACGGAAGAGGAAGGTATGGGAGGAACGGGAGCGGGAGCGGAAGATAAAGGACAAGACAAAGGCGCCGCCCGCAAAAGCAAGACAGGCTAGATAATACTACTGCTTCGCGTCATATAAATATTTGGTGTCGCCCAACCGAATATCCGACAACACTACTCACACGATGCGGAGTTATTGTGCACAGTGCAAGTTAACATTGAAAGCTTCTACCGAACATTGGTATGTAACCCTCAATCCATTATCCTGGGATGCGTAAGGTCGTCAACTGGATACCCAAAACTCATCAAATCGCCCATCGCTGCATCCGACTCCTCATGTCGTCTTGTCATAAACTGAATACCAAAATGTCGTCAAATCATCCATCCGTCCATCTCTCAAACATCTACCAAATCCTCGTCACTGCGATTAAGATCCCTACTCCGGCGACATCAGCACATGTCTTGCATGGGCCAAAACACTCACAGCTTGTTAAAGACATTGTCATCCCCCGTGTACAAGAAAGCATCGTACAGCATTGCCGCAAGCTGCGCGCCCACGATGGGCGCGATGATCGGGGCCCAGAGCCAGTACTGGTGGCGAAACCCGAACACCGTCGAGCCGGAGTATCCGACCGCCACGCTCAAAAGCCTAGGCCCAAAGTCGCGGGCGGGGTTCAGCGCGTAGCCTACAGCCGCCAACAATTAAGTTGCTGGAACGAGGGTAAGACGGTGATCAATAATACCTGTCTGCATCCCGAGGGACGCGCCGATGCCAAAGACCACTACGAAAATAACGAGGGGGAAGAGCGCCGGGGGCGGGGCGGCGTTCTTCTTGTCGGTAGTGGCGAATATGACGAACACCAAGACGGCAGTCGCGAGGAGCTCGGCGAAGAAGCACGAGACGTCCGTCATGTAGTCGAGCTGGCGCATGGAATGAGTGCGATATATCTCGTGAATATTATTTCGTGCTAACCGCGTAAGTACCGAATACTCCTGCCGTCTTGGCCGTGCGCACGCCGACACCGCCTTCGAAGATATCGATGGCATGGATGTAGTTGGCGTAGACGAGGGCCGCGCCAACGAAGCCACCGAGCGTCTGTGCCGCAATGTACCCCTGCCGCACAGTATCGACGTCAGTAATCCCACTCGCGTCCACCCAAGCATTGTGCCTTACTGGAACCTTCTTCCAAGGAAAGCCGCGCCAAGTCGCCATCGCGAGCGTTACCTTTCATGAAAGGCAGAGTCAGATCGAGCGGGCAGGATGACGTCTGCTAATACGGGAAACTCACGGCAGGGTTGATGTGTCCGCCCGATATGCCAGCAGACACCCAGACTCCAAGGGAGAGGCCGGCCTGTGCAACCAGGACGTCAGAAGTGAAATTGAAAGAAGCCATTTAGGCAACTTACGCCCCATCCGAGAGCCACAGAGAGATAATCCTAATAGGCGCGTAAACTCAGAATTTAGCTCGTGCATTCAAGGTGGGGTACGCACGCCCTTGGGTGAGGAGGCGACCCCGGTCACGGAGGACAAGAGCACCTGGCAGTTCACGCCCGAGCCAAAGAGGATAAGCAGGACGACGCCGACAAATTCGGCGAATGGCTCGCGGAGCATTTGACTAAGAACGGACTGGATCAGATGCATGGACCGCGGCGGTGAAGGATCCAAGAGCTCACCGATATCGGGCAAAGGCGCTGGGGCCGTCGGCGGCGGCGCGCAAATTCGTGTGTGAATTAACAGACATCGATGCAGGCAAGGCAAGGCGAGCAGCTAGCTTCCGGATGAGAAGAGGAGGGGTTGTTCGCTAGTCGAGTTCGCTGCATTCTTATACCAACCACCCCGAATCCTGCCACTCATAAATTCAAAAGGCTCTTGAGTGGAACCACTTCCGACGCGACGGCGGAGCGAATAATCAGACTCGGTGCATACGTTCCTGGATATGAGACCCGAGTTCAGGACGGTTCTAACGCGAGCTTTGCTGAAAGGTCCTATGAGCCGGCCTGTGCGGAATCCGAGATGGTGATTTTCAATCCGACAGTCCGAGCATCGGAGGAAAATCGGCACTGCTAGGAATGAAACACGGCATCATAACGGAGTGCACCACGAAGAGGCTCGAGTGCGGAGAGGCGACAAGTGGCACACAAAATACCAAGTAAAAGGTTTGGAAAAAGAAAATATCATTTCATTACATAAGCAGTATTGAAGCTTGCCTTGAGGCAAAACCAGGTCTATTTCGTTCGCTGCTTCTTGTTCTTCCGTCCCGATTCGTCTAGCACCACAAAGTCTACTTCGGGTGGAGCGGCGACAATATTCGTACTTGCAGACCGATAGTGCGCGGTTTGGCGCGAAACGGGCGGCCCTGGTCGCGCTCGGAGACGAGAGCTAGTCCTTGGGCGATCCGAGGCGGTAGTAGCAGTACTGGCACTTGCAAGCCGATCGTGCTCGGTCGGGAGCGAAATGGAACCAGAGAGAACGGAATTGTGGGACGAGCCTAAATGCGGCGGATGATAGTGGTTACGCGAGCGAGGTACGGCGTCGCGAGAAATGCCCTGCAACGGGACAGATAAATTGGGCGATGCACTAACGTCGACCGCGCGCGCGCCGCCAGTTGAAGTACTGCACGTGTCGTCTTCAGCAGGGTAGGAGAGCAAGCCCCGAGGGATGGCTGCTTTGCGCGATGACGAGAAGGGAGAAGGGCCACCTAGAGGACTGCGACGCGCCATCAGATTCCAGGGGCGATAACGACCCCGCTGGATTTGCTCGGAGTCCAAGCCAGATACGGACAGGGAGCTACCAGCGGAGAGTATGGGATGGGCATGGGACGAGCCCTCTGCAAGGAATCGATCTGATTGGCTGTTTCCTATAGGCGCAGTAGATGCGGACACGAGCGATGAATCTGGATGTAAACTAACGGCCAGCGGTTCGCCGCTTGACGGTTCTTGGTGCAGTTTACTGTTCATACTGCGTACGCGTGCACGAAGGGATTCTCCAGCGGAGGGCGGTTCCCCCCACCGAAAAGGCGGCGGTGGCGGCAGTGGCTCTGCAGTGTCCTTCCCACGCGTCTTCTTTTTTCTGGCTTCAGCCATCTGTTTCTTCGCTGCCTCCGCCTCTTGCCGCGCCGCGGAGGGCTTTATTGTCCGTCCCGACATGGTAACGTACTCGTCCAATTTTGGTGCCGCTAGTGTAACGCGGGTTAGCCCAGAGTAGATGCATACCGAGGAACAGACATACACTTCAGAGCTTGAGCTTTTGTGACGCCGTCATGCCTCGTATCCTCCACCCGGCTGCTGAGACCGATGAAATCTTTCAGATTCACCTGTTTCAGCCGAAGGTCTGTTCATCTCCACTCATCAGTAAGGCGAAGCTTGTATGAGAAAGGGCATACCAACGGTAAATACGAGGTCTTCCGCCTTGAGCTCCTGGCTCGGCTTTCTGGCATGGTCGAGGATCGCATCCATGTACACCTGGTACACTTCAAAGACACTATTTACCAGCGCCACCAGTAACAGCTGCGCAGTGGTTAATTGGGCGCGCCACGATGTTCGATGCCGAGGACGCCACAAACCTTCACGTCCGGCCTCATTTCGTACTCTCTCAGTTGGAACATGCATCGGAGGTAATCTCGCACTTCCCGATCGCACAAGTCCCAGTCTAAGTTCTGCAGCAAGTCTGGTACAGGAATAGTATCACTCGGACCGGTGGGCATCTTTTCTCTGAGTGCGACGCTGTCGAGCTACCTGGCGAGCCTGAGTGAGTCGAGTCGGGATGAACAATCAAACGAACCGTTAGCTCCAGTAGCTTGCCAGGTGGAACCTGGAAGAATTAAAACGAGACGACACACGCCAAGCACTACTCACATCGGAATATGATATCGATAGAGCAAGTTCAGGGCTACAGTTCTGGCCAATCACCGGGCCGATGGGTGTGTCCAAGTGTGGTACCAATTGGGTAGCATCGGGACTGCAGTTGCTGCCCGGGTCCAACGTCAATTGGACTAGATTAGGTATGCTGTTTTGCTCAAAGACGACCGCGGTCTCCCGGGCCGGCTCTGTCTCGCAGACTTCGGCCTTGTCGGAACTTTGTCCTCCTGGAAGTACGCGTTGCATGTGGTGAAGGCTCCGACGATGCGAAAGTACCGGAGAAGAACGGACTGGACCGAGAGTTCAGGTCCAGAGACTCTTAAAAGGCCCAGCAGAGTGGCACAGCACCATAAAGAGGACTTTGTCATTGTCGAACGCACGGAAAGCTCATGGGACAACAAAGAAAAACTGCGACCGAATTGAGCGAAGAGACGACAAAGATATGTGCATCACAGACATACTCGAAGGGTGCGAGGCCTAAACCGGCCTCACGAGACGTTTGGTCAAGTAAGATTGCGCAACGGCTCCGAGTTCAGCGTTCACGACGTGCTGGATATCCAGAAATCTCTTCTGATTCGACTGGGACTTGCTCAGCACTATTGCACCTTAGTTCGCGTTTCTTTGGTCCTCCCCCGCCAGTTTTCGGAAGAGGATGCGATGCTGTTGGGTGCGCAGGGGGTCTCTGGCAACGTCGCGCAAAAAAATGGGAACCAATGGGAGACAAGTTGTTTGGAATCAAGGTGCTGTGATCGGATCATCCTAAGCGTCCCGCTAAGTCCCGCTCATTGCCCGCTCATCTCAAACGCGAATATACCGCGTCACTACCGCGTCGCTATGTGTGAACTATCTAGGGGATAATCTGGGAACCTTGCTGCTGCGGTTTCTCACAACTGGCAGCTCCATGTGCTCGCAGAGTAACCAAGACTGGCGCTTACAGCTTAAGCCCGCAAAATCGACGTAAAATACCGGGCTGGGCTTGGGCTGGCCCGTCTAAAATACACCATATCATTCATCTGAGTCGCTGTCGGTCACTAGGCGGTGTATCACTCTGTCGCTGTTGGATTTGATAGGACTCGTGGAGACTTGTCAATTCGATCCTCTTGGCATTCCTTCATGTCACTCGCAATTCCTCAAAGCTTATTGGTCTGTTCAGGAATGATGCCTTCTACAATAGTAGTTGTACCGTTACGTTCTCTTATTTTCCTTGCGTGTTTCGTCCGAATAATTATAATATCCGCTTGGCAGGCACATCAACTCGTCTTTCAGGTGTAGCGCGATACGCGCTGCTCCCCCTCTCTCTGGCCTTCTCTGGCCGGAAGTCGGGAGAAGGCGCTTAGTGCCGGGACCTGGAACTACCTAGAGCCTGGCGTCAGAACACCTTTCAGGCCCCAGAACAGGTCCAAGAATACTAGTGATTAGTCTGATGTGACTCCCTCTGGCGTCAAGTTTTTTTCAAAGCAACTGCGTGCCCGAAGACTTCGATATTATCTAGGCCCCAGCGAAAATATATACGTCGTGCAACCCCTTGGTTTCAGTAAATACATGGATAGGGAGAAGTTTTCATACATACAAGCTAATGCGCCCGCCATCAGTTTTAACCGCTTAGACACATCCCCTTTGGACACAGGTACTTCCCATCAAGACCAGTCAAGACCTATCAAGACTCAAATAATGATGTCATCGCGGAATGGTCTGGCATGGTGAACCAATCTCTTCTACGGATTTCCAGCCTTTTCGTGGGGTTTTCGAATGTCGCAAGAAACTTGGAAAGGAGCGATCAAGGGATCACAACTTCTTTCTTACGGCGATCACAGCAAGAACCCCGACGATCTCTGCCACGGGGTGGACGAACTTGGATGATGGTGATTCACCATGAACTGAGCGTAATCCCTCCGTCGGAAGCCGGTGGTGCCTCATTCTCTCTCATTCTCCATCTCTCGGGTCAGCGGGGAGAACGGCAAGAGTAAACAGGCCCGGACATTCGTGGGATTAACGAGCAGGATTAACGGCCCTACACTCCCGCTAGCCGAAATAGCAGGAAATAGCGTGATGGCCTCCGGTCCCGCAGGTCTCACTGCCACCAATCTTCAACGTAATGGTGCAGATCATTTCCTGCCAATCCGAAACCTTCCCGAAATGTCGGTGTGGATACTTCAGTCCCTGTTCCTCCGACCACTGATTGCTCTGCTGCAGAGACAACGGGCGGCGGTCCACGCGTACATCCTCTCCCTCCGAGTCTCCAACTAGAATGGTAAGCCGTGTTCTATAGCAGCTACGGCTCTTCAGCAACTTGTACGTACAGTGATACGGACATCGACCATACCCATTTATATTTAGAGATGGTAAGTCGAGATGGCGACATTGGGTCGACTCGACGACGGCCATTCATTTCCGGTACCGACACGACAATGCTGTTGAGTTTTGATGCATATCATCGAATTTCCCACAACTTCACAAGGTTCGCGTCGGCCTCAAGTCTCCTTGGAATAATTATTTTAGTCCCAATTCATTCCCTTCGTGCCTGGAACAAACTCTATATAAGCTGGCGCCTCTGTCAACTTTTGCTCAATCCGGTTTTCCTTTCCAACTATGAAAGTTCTAATTTCTCCTTCATTCGTCTGCCTTTCACTTTTGTCTGGCGTGCAACTTGCCTCTGCACTTTCGGTTCCCTCCCTCCCTGGCGTATTTTCTCGTGGAATCTCACCGCGTAGGACCAACCTCCTAATCAGTAATTACTTTCATCTACTTGGTCATTTTTCAAACCCTGATTATTATATTTCAGATCCCGATGCCTTCCCGGACCTGCCCACTGCGGCAGAAGCGAAAGCCGCCTCAGCGGCTGCGAATCTCAATTTGGATGACATCCAGGGCGATATTTTGTATGCTTTCTTGCTAAAATTTGGAATCCTAATTCTCATCGATCCCGCGCAGAATTGGAATGAGCAAGAAAAGGGAACTTTTCTTCTTCTTCGGCATCGCGGACGTCACTTCGTTCAAGTCTCATCTTGCTTCGGACATCCTTCCTCTCGTTACCTCCACCACGCAGCTCTTATCCACCTCTACGCAGCCCCTGACGGCTCTCAACATTGCTTTCTCTCAGACCGGCCTTACGGCGCTGGGTGGCAGTGCTACCCAATCCCTCGGTGATTCGTTCTTCAGCAGTGGCCAGTTTGTTGGTGCATCTGGACTTGGCGACCCTGGTACCGCCAACTGGGTCCCAGAATTCGCCGGCAGCAATATTCATGGTGTAATTCTTCTTGCATCCGACACCCAAGCAAACATAGATAGCACCTTGGCTTCTCTGAAAGCCGCACTGGGTAGCAGCATCAATGAAATTTACTCGCTCCAGGGCGCTGCTCGTCCTGGAAACCAGGCCGGCCACGAACGTGAGTTTCTACAACTTTCCGAGTCGCTATCTGTTTAGTTCCTGATTTTCAACAGACTTTGGGTACTTGGACGGAATTTCCAACCCCGCTATAACTGGTTTCACGACCACCGTCAAACCCGGTCAAGGCCCGCCCGTCGCCGCTGGATCACTTCTGCTCGGCGAGACTGGCGACTTCGTCACGCGTCCCACTTGGGCCAAGGACGGTTCCTTCCTTGTATTCCGCCAACTCGCCCAACTGGTCCCTGAATTTGACAAATTTGTGACCGACAACGCCATTGTCAAGCCGGGTCTTACCGTTCAGGAAGGCGCTGACCTTCTCGGTGCCCGCATGGTTGGCAGGTGGAAGAGTGTAAGACTTTCTTTTGTGTTTCTTCCTTCTTCGCTAACGTTTACCGTGTTAGGGTGCTCCCGTCGATCTCGCCCCCCTTGCCGACGACCCTGTCCTCGGAGCGGATCCTAACCGCAACAATAACTTCACTTTCGCCGGTGTAACCGACCAGTCCAGGTAAATACCACGATTTGATTTCAACAGAGTTATTGACAGTTGTTGACCCTGAACTAATTAGATGCCCCTTCTCTGCGCACATTCGCAAGACCCGCCCCCGTTCTGATTTGGGAACCCCTGAGGACAGTTCTCATCACATCATGAGAGCCGGCATTCCGTACGTGTTATTTACCATGACCTAGATTCTGTAGCTCACAGAACATTCTAGCTATGGTCCTGAAGGTTCGCAGTTATACTATATTATGAGAACGGCGCAGCTCATCAATTCCATTTAGTCACCGATGAAGAAGCAGCAGCATCCACGACCTCGACAGAGCGTGGTCTTGCCTTTGGTTCGTCTTAAACACTGTTCGAGATCTTCAAAATTGACTGAACAATTTTTCTAGTGTGCTACCAGTCCAACATTGGTCAAGGATTCGAGTTCCTGCAAAAAGTCTGGGCCAACAGCAACTTGTAAGCCCTCTTCTCCATTGATATCCATTTGCCTTGAGTTGACTTTGCACTGTAAGCTTTGCTCACGGAACCGGAGCTGACCCGATCATTGTAAGTCGTTCACTTATTCTTTTGAGCTCCAACCTGACGCAGTCATATCCAGGGTGCTCAAGGTGGAGCCGCACGCTCTATTACCGGACTTGACCCCACCGATCCTAACAAGAGCATAACCCTTACCACCGGTGCGTAACATATTTTCACTGAAGAACTGCGTAGCTTATTAGATTTCAGATTTCGTCGTCTCGCGTGGCGGGGAATACTTCTTCTCTCCTTCGTTGTCCGCAATCGCCAACACTCTTTCGGTCTAATTAGAAGACCCGACCCGATTTCATCTGGATTTTGTAATGGGACATAGGATAATAATAAAAGAATGTAATTTCCTATAAATGCAAGAGTTCTTGTGTCTATCCGCTTAGTCTCACATTGAGTTCAAATTTAACACACCCGTGACCTTGGCTGAAATGGTTGAGATTTTAGAAGAATTGCACTATTATAGCGGGAACATTTCACCGCCTGGTTCATTTTCGTGGCTCATACGCCGACTCCAAACGCTCACGCTCGGAAAACATCTCTCTCTTGGTAAAGCCATCCACCTCGGATCAAACCGATGTTCGTGATGCCAGATCGGATCATCACGAAGGTGGCTGTGCTATGTGCTCCTTGGAACAAACTCTCAACGCAGCTTTTTTGAAACAAGAGGCACAGCTCGTTTTTCAAACGAGTTTGGACCGGAAGGAAGCCACTCCACTCACTGATATCTATACAGCTACTCGCGGGATGGTCGAGGCTGAATTTAGCTGGATGTCTGGCAAGATGTCTGTACAGGAGGTATTTATGCGAACTGTTCGATTGGTCAATCACCGCCCGGCACTAGATTTTTCATTGACGCATCTCGTCAATTTGGCACGCACAAAAGTGAACCCTCTGTGTTACCCGTCCAAAATTATCATCCTCCGACGATGGCGCAGACTGTATTCTTGTATCTCACCATCAACGAAGTCCCTTCTCCCGCATAGGTTTCACGGAGTTCGATCGGGATTTGAACCATTATCAACGTTGGCGTCTGCGACGCACGTAGGCGCGCGCTACTGACATTTCTGATATCACGGCGCGCGGGAATATTTATACAAATTGAACAGCATACTCACGATTTCCCAGCTACATGCCATCGGGGCCGTCTTTCACACGCGCATCTGGCAGATCGAGTTCTGGCACTGTCTATTCACAGAGTCTACCGTCACCGACATCGAAACCGCGCGCCTGATCCGTGGACACGAAGGCTCGGTGTTCGACCTCTTCTCCAAGCGCTCAATATCCTGCACACTCCCGGTATATATCCCGACACGAAGCTGGACGACACGCCGCTCTCGATCCAAGCGTTCACCGAGGCATATACATTGTTGGGGTCTCAAGACCCCGCTGCTGGCACAGAACATGCGCTCGGACATCATCGCTACCATCCTCCGGCGCCCATTGACACGTGAGTGGGGCTGGGGCTTGGGTGCGCTGGGGTCGTCGGCTTTTCCAGTGTTCAGCGTGCTCCGTGCATCGAAACACCAGACAGTGTGCTGCTCGATCGGGTGGCAAGCGTTCGATCCAGATGCTCGATCCCAATGCAGCGCCGAGCGATCGTTTCCGGCGCTGTGGCGGCTGCCAGATCGTCTCGTATTGCGGGAAAGAATGCCAGACGGAGCCTGGAGGGATGCATCCATCCCGCATCGGGATGTATGCGCCAAAATTAAAGCGGTCCTAAAGCTGGGCGGTGGATCGGTTGAAAATGAAGGTGAGCAGACGTGGTGTGCAATGCAAAAGACGGCAAGATTGATGAGGAGTTGGCGCGGTGCGTGATGCAGTGGTTCAAAAAATGGGACGGCATCTACGGGAGCAATTTGTTGAGGGTCGGCTAATTATATCAGCTCAGAGGGCTAGCCACCCGGTACCAAGTGATCAGTCAGACTGAGTATACATATTACAACGTGCGAGACATTGTCAAGCTGTATCCTCGGATCTCAGACGGAGGTTTCGGATGTTGAAAGTTCAGTGAAGTATGTTGAATGAATAAACAATTATATTACCTGGAGCATGCTCTCTTTCTTTGACCGGTCAAAGCGTCGTGTTTTGATAGCCAAGAGTGGTCCCAACTTTTGGAACCGACTTTCAAGTCACATTCCAACCCGGAATCTAACTCTACCTTAGTTTCGTAATTCAACTTGTCGCCGAAAACGGAATTTATGGAATAGATTGATCCTATGTGTGAATGAGACGCAAGGCGTCGTGGATAAATTACTACAGTGTCAACTAGAGAATGTGATGGTTTTTCATGTGTCTGGAATGCAATGTCCACTATATTAATAATATAAGGAAACAGATTTCAATCCGAGTAAGGCCTATCCTCAGCAATAGACTGCCGGGATAGGTCTTCCTTGATTTTAACAGGCGCGTAGGCAGCACTCCTCGTAGGTCCCGTCTTCCGGCCGTTCCGCACGAAACCCATGACACCGAGGAAAGCAAGGACTAGAAGGAGGACCAAGTTCGCAGCGAGGAGTCCCACGATGACGGGACCGTACTTGGAGACTTGAGAATCCGTAGTGGATGTGTCGTTATCGGCCAGGTTCACAGACGCTTTGCCTGCCGCGTTCGACAAGGCTGGCGCACAGGAGCAAGTGGCTTCCGGGCTATCAGCAGGTCTGGTAGCACTCGGCTGCCAGTGCGACTCAGCCGCGGATGGGGCAGTGGATGCGGACACTGCTGACGGTTCAGATGAAGGTGTAGATGAAGGTGGAGATGAGGGCCTGGAAGAAACTGCCGAAGACGCAGGTGAAGGCCCGTCAAAGAGCGCAATGAGGTCTTTTGGGGAGAGCTCAGGGGGACTATTAGCGAGGAGTCGAGCCCGAAGACGATTAAACGTATCGGCCTCCCCACCATCGTTCTGGGATAGGAGCTGCACGTAAGGAGAGACAGTTTCGTTCCCGAACGCGAATCTTTAGAAAAAAAGCGTTAGTATCCCGCAGAGATGATGAGATATGGAATATCGTACACCGTGTATGTGTTGCGCAAGAAAGAATCTCCGTAAAGCGCATCCCAGCTGCGGCCCAGGATTTCACCACCGTTCGTTATGGATCCTGAACAAACCGTATAGTTTTTACCATCAGGACCAATACGCGTGGTGAAATCTGTGAGATCGAGCGGATGTATGGTAAAAGTCTGACCACTTCGGGGAGGTTAATCCAGGCAGAGGTTCGATGAGGAAACACTCACCCAAATGAAGTTGTGAAGTTGATTGCGGTGGTGCAGGGAATGACCCACACATCTCGGTCTTCACTAAAATGAGCGTTACCGATGGACGAATTCCTGGAAACGACTGCGCCAGGGACTGCGGAGTAGATGGCATCCCGAACTTCAGCTGGAACGAGGAAGTTGGTGGTCCCAGTGTCAAGGAGAACGACGAGCTCTCCCGACGGTGTGGTGGGTGAGTAGGAAGTCCAGGGAATGGTCTTGTTCTCCACTGCGATACCCTGAGCAAGGATGCTCCACGTGCCACTGTTCTTCGGGAATTGGGGTAACTTCGGGGAATATTGCACGGCGGCATAGTCGTCGTCATAAGCCGCGATAGTCAACGATGCGTCAGCGCTGTCCTCTAAATCCCCCGCCCGCGATAAAGAGAATGCGAAGAACTGTTCACTGTTTGGTTGCTGAGAAAAAATGTTAGATAGAGCTGATTTGCCGATCGTGTTGCCGTCGAGCCCAGCTTGTGTGAGTCGGTTAGGGATTACTGCATTCCGAGGGTTGTCGAATCCGAGTCCAATAAGACCACATATTCCAGCGTAGTTGCACTCCGGGGTAAAACCTACATTCTGAAGGCCACAATGCGGCTCAGCCATGATACAACAGACCGGGAGAAACTATACTTGCCTCGGTGACATTTAGGAATGCTACATAACGGCACTTCAGTACGCATGTTTATTCTCAAACAGGGAGGCCGCACCTTGTTTAGGGATATCGAAACCCACAAATTCCACTGGTCCTAGGCCGATAGTACCATTGACGAACGTACTTCCGTCACCGAATGACATTTTTGCGACAACCCCAGTGTCAGTGAATGGGCCGAGTTTCTGCGGTGATGCAAGCCTACATGGAATTAGTATCGTAACAATAATGATTTGTTGGGTATCAAGCACCAGAGGTCTGAGCTTCCAGTATCAAGTATCACATTAACCACTGGAGCTTCGTAAGTATACTTTCTCCTTGTTTCTCTGCGCAGACCTACATGTTCCGGATACATTCAGGGCGACGGTATACTGGGAAGAAATGTATGAGCTAGGCGACCGGGATTTCAAAACATAAATACTCACTCTATCGTTATACTTGTTTATAATATTATTGTCGACATCTACTGCCAAGACGGGAGGGCCGTATCCAGGTAAGTGTGCAGCATAAACCAACCCCAGCTCAATCGAAGAAAGAAGAAGTAATGTCGCTGAAGACCGCAACATATTACAATCGGAAGGGAAGAATCGCAAGGGAAGAATGGTGTTGTCAGTCTTCTCCCCACTGTTTTAAATCAATGTGGGAGCAGCTACACAGCCATCAAACCCGTTTCTTCGGCTGTATGGTATTACTCGCTTATTTATGAATATCAGGGTTGGTTTGACGGTGACCTGACTAGCGGCCGCAAGAGGTAGCTCAGATGGCTGAAAAATGGTCGATATAGGTATAAAAGAGGCATTTGTGTTGATCCACGACCAAAGGTGTACCGGGAGGCCAGTGGAGGCCAAGGTCGGTCTGAGCTTGGTCTGAGCCAAGCCTGAGAAATACCCGATGATCGCCAATCACTTATGGGCGGGGATCGTTGCGCCAGGAGGCCGAGGGCGGTGCAACACATTGAAAAAGTTTCATGTTGAGGAATCAACCGATGTTGAGTTGAGGAATCGGTTGATTGTTCCACTTGACACAGCGCCAGATATTCAGAGAGGTCTTGGAGGGCCTTGGGTGGTGGTTGAAGGTTGAATCATTGACCAACCCAATGCCATCAGATTATGATCCGATCATAGATCGCTGATTTTATTGATGCATTTAATTATGGCGCCAATAGGATAGATTGAACTTCGACACGCTGGAAGGTGAAGTTTTGAGCCTGCAGGCTGGTCTGAGTGCACCGAATGCAAATAGTTGACGTACTTTATCCGCATACCAGCATGCAATGGATTCGATAGTACTTAGCCGCCATTAATATTTTGGAACGGCCCGGCCCAGTATTTCAAATGACGTAGCCGGGCTACCAGCTAGCTACCAATTGTTGGATATTCTGCGAGTGCCGAGCACATAAGACTAAGTGGCAAGAGTCCACAGCATCCAGATACACAACTGTTGAGCTTGCCAGTGGTGCGTTGAGCAAGCTGTGGCGAGAGGCCTCTTCCCCCTAGAGGGACCGATCACGGCGGCAAGGGAAGGATGATGGAATCCCCCATTGCCACACCGGTACCTGGCCAGAGGGACGGATTCGCTCCGCTCGAGATTCCACAGTGAGAGCTTTTAAAGTGTGAACGCAGTAAGTACGTTTTGTTGACGACTGTGTATGTATCAGCGGATCAGATGGCATTTTCAAACTCCGCACCTGCATATATAAGCCCAATTAGGCAGTCAACTTTTTTCCTCACGACGCTTTGCCCCCCTTCTATTCGCCGATGTGAGCGCAGACGGGTCTTCCTTTTTTGACGTCGGAGAGTGTACTCCAGGCTTCGCTTTCGCTAGCAACACTATGTCTCCGGTTTCGGGGGTCGATGATGGATTTCTAGATAGTAGCGCAAGCCACAAATAAATTTATTCCTGTCCACCTTTACATGAATTCGAGATGCGCCGAGCGTAAAAATTGTGTGGCTCATGCTCATCCTCCGTTTACCTGTGGTGCGATGAAGGGAAAGTCGTTGAGCGCCGAGCTTGAGCCTGAGCCTTGAGATCGCACAAAAGTTCGAGGGAAGCGTCGGAGTCGAGTGTAGCAAAGTACAGTACTAGTAGTATTGTAGTAATGTATTATTTTATGCCTTGTTCGCAGACGCTGCAGCGAACTTGGCGTCCTCTGCAGCGGCCACAGCAGGGTTGACCTTCTTGCCATCTTTCCAGCGAATGCGTGGAGGAGGTGCACGGTTCCTGCGACCCTCACGCGACCGGACACGAACGACTGCAGAATAAAAGGTCAGTCTCTTGGCTGAGCTCCAGCAGAAGAAAAAAAGGCTCGCACCGTGAGAGTGGATAGCACAGGAGATGCAGTAGCAGATTTTGTTGTAGAGTTTCGGGATAACATATTCTTTGAATGCACAATGAGCGACGGACACAAGACCACGAAAAGACTATGGAGTCGCACCTGCATAAACGCTGGCTTCGCTGATATCTCGGACAGCGGCGCTCTCGACCATGTTCCTCACAGTGAACCTCTTGATAGCCTTGTCCTTGGGGACGCAGCGAGAGCAATTCGAGCAGCGCATGAAGGTGACATGGCCGCGCCCCTTCTTGTTCCGCCCGCCATTTCTTCTTTTCTTGGTCTACGAAAGTTTGTGAGCATTCAGAACATAACAGGTCCCCCAACGCCCGGGCTACAATGTGCCACGAGAACTGACCATTTTGGTGGTGGGAGGATTTAATGCGAGTTTGGGCTTGTTTGTACCCCAAAGCCATGATTACGTGACGGTTCTCAAGTTCATTGTTCTTTCTTGGCCACAATGAAATCTTGGGCGTTATTGTATTCCGATTGCTTGGCCTATAAAAGCAGCCGCGGTCTTTGGGTCATGTCAGAATCCTCCCTTAACGACCCTGTCTTTGGCCTTTTTCTGTTAGAGCCCGGAGCTCCAGTCTACTACTTAACGTCCAGTCTCCGAGTCTCTCTTGACGCCTCAACAATTTCAACGACCCGTTTACTCTCAAGCTAGCCGCCATGTTCGGTCTCACGCCCATTATTTTCCTTCTCTTTTCCTCTTCCCTGGTCACCTCGGCTCCCATTCGGAGAGCCACACTCGATACTGCGACTCTTTTGAAGAATGGACATGCCGCACAGAACCTCAACGCGCAGTACCAAAACCTCTCTGCCGACGATGCATGCAAGAGTAAGTTTCTCATGCATTTTTTTGCTCCCGTTAAATTAATTATTAATTGCATTTAGCTGGTGATTCCGCATGTATCAAAGGCGCCCTCGCACGCTGTGTTGACGATAAATGGCAAACGGACGGCTGCCCAAAGACCCTTTCATGCTTCGCGGTTCCTTTAATCAGCCAGACTGGTACCGTGAGTTTTATTCCAGTCGATTTATGCCTTAAGCTAATATTGTGTTCAGAATGTGACGTGCACGAGTGAAAGAAACGCGCTCTCTCTGATTAAATCTACCGGTGCCACCTCCGTTATTGCTGCCGCCGACACGTCCAAGTCGGACCCAGTGTCCAAGTCGGACCCATCGTCCAAGTCGGACCCAGCACCCAAGTCGGACCCAGACGACGACGATACGTGCGACAACGAGGACAACGACGATGACGACGACGACGATACCTGTGAGGGTGAAACCGGCGATGACTCGTCTGATGACGGCAAGTCGGACCCGGAAGACACCTGCGACAACGATGACGACAACGAGGATGGCGCCGAGCCCTCCAAGAACGGCGGTGAGTCGTCCAAGAATGGTGACGAGCCCTCCAAGGGTGGCGACAAGTCCTCCAAGGGCGGCGACGAGCCCTCCAAGGGTGGCGACACCTCCAAGAACGGCGAGGACTCTGGCGGCGATGCCACTGTCACCGTCACCGTCACCGTAGGCGCGCGCCCCTCTGAACCTGCGCCCCCCCCGCGCAAGACCACCACCATCTCACTCACCATCCCCGCCTCGGGCACCGTCACCCTCCCCCCCACGACCACGACCGCCAACGGCGACGTCGCCGCCTCCATCCTCTCCAGCCTCATCGCCGACGGCGCGAGCATCGTCACGACCATCACCGGCGGGCCCGCTGTCACCCCCGCCAGCAAGCCCATCATCACCCTCGGCTCGCAATCCGCCGCCGCTGCCCCGTCGAACGGGAACAACGCTGGTGCCCCGCTGTCTAGCGCCCGCCCCAGCCCCTCTATCATCCTCCTCACACGGCCCCTGCCCACCCCGTCTGCGGCAAACAACAACGGCGCCGCCGCCGCCGCGCCGTCCTCTCTCATCCTGCTCACTGCGGCGGGCGCTGCCCCCTCAGCTGTGAATCCCATCGTCTTCGAGGGTTACTAGACGGGGGCGATTAGACGCCCCTCGTCGTCCGTTATTTCGTCATGGACCTTCAAACTCTCATCCTTATTTGTATCGTTAACGTAAGTACTGTACAATATTTCACAGTAGTTTTGTATCAAACCCAAGCATTGAATATCATCCATCCATTGCGCCCCATTGCTGTTCGTTTTCTTAAACCCTCGTTGTTGCCTTGTTCGGTGGCGATTCATTCCAATGGCAATTCGTGATAAAATTAACCTGTACACAATAGTTCAAATAATAGTCCAATGTACATGACCCCTAAAGACCACTAATAAACCTGTCAAAGGTCGGAATACGGCTTACTCTCCACATCCTCTGAATACCGAGCAGGAGCGTTGTCCCTGACCCGCACCGGCACATAGCGGGGCCTTAGCTCCTTCGTCAGCCCCTCCTGCCGACCGTTGCGGACATAGTTCACGACCGCAAGAACGGCAAGGATCAGGAGAATGAGCAGATTCGCGCCGAGCAGACCGATAATGACGGGGCCGTACTTGGCGACCATCGAGTCTGTGTTTGAGGTGCCTGCAGAGTCGTTGTCGGCGAGAGCCACCTGTGCGCCATTGCCCAGTCCACTTGTAGCCCCAGAAGCGGGCGCAGCGCGATGGTCGAAGAGCTGGATTACATCTTGAGGAGACAGCTCCGGAGCGCTGGTGCGAAGCAGGGTGGTCCGGACGGAGGAGAAGTCGGCGAAGGCGCCTTGGTCGGTTTGAGAAAGAAATTGCATGTAGGCGCCGGTCGTGGCGTTCCCGAAATTAAATCTGGGGATGGTATACTTAGGAGGGTGCGCAGGGAGGATGGCAAAGACCAGCTTACAGTGTGTGTGTATTCCGCAAGAAGCTGTCTCCAAAGAGGGCACCCCTATTCTCGTTGACGATTGAGCCCCCGTTCGTTACAGAGCCAGTGCAAATAGTGTGGTTTACCCCGTCGGGTCCGAGCACGACGTTGAGATCGGTCAGGTCCAGAGGATGGATCAGAAGGCTCTGGCCACTGTATACCGATGCGTCAGATACAGAAAGCAGTTAGGACAGCAGCTTTTCTCACCCGACTACTACATGGAATTCGACGGCCGTCGTGCAGGGTACGACCCACACGTCGCTGTCTGCCCGAAATTGTGGGACGGGAATCGACGAATTGTGAGCGAGAACCGCGCCAGGAACAGCGGAATAGATGAGGTCCCGGATGGCGCTTGGGACGAGGAAGTTGGTGGTTCCAGAGTCAATGAGCACTGGAACGTGTCCTAGGGGAACGCTGGTGTTCCCCACGTTCCACGGAATAGACTGATTGCCCACAGCTATCCCGTCGATCAAGACCGTCCATTCGAAACTGTTGGGCGGAAACTGAGGAATAACAGGCGCATATTGAACGTCTAGGAAATCCGGGTCGTATTCGCTGATCGTCAATGAAGCATCAGCACTATCCGCCACGTCCCCAAGACGCGACAAGGACAACGTGAAAAATCGACCCTTGTCGGGATTCTGGTCGAAGATACTCGTCAAAACAGATTTTCCGACTGTCTTGCCATCTTGCCCCGCCTTCGTGAGGGCGGCTGGGATCGAGTTGCTGGGGCTGTCGAACCCAAGCCCGATTATTCCAAAAATGCCGTTCCGGGCGTCGGTTTCAAATCCGACGCTCTAAATCAGAGTGAGGCCAAATCCGCAGCGCTGCCACGAAAACTCACCTGTACGACGTTCAAGAATGCTGCAGATATAATCTTGAGCATATCCTGTCGACAAGACGGATAAGAGAAACCCACCTTGAGTAGGGATCTGATGACCAGCAATGTCGACGGCGCCCAACCCGATAGTGCCATTAACGAAGACAGATCCGTCGGCGAAGCGTATTTCTCCAGATACCCCAGTGTCGTGGAAGGAGGCGAGCCCACCGGGTGGTTCAACCCTATCGGCAATTATTCGTATTGGATGATGAGACTGTCTTGTGATGCGCACCATAGGTCCGTGCTACCCGTATCAAGGAATACGGTCACCTCTGGGCAGAAAATAAATATTCCTAGTCGTATCGGTAGAAATGAGGATACTCACGCGTTGATGCGACATTGATGACGACAGTATACTGTCAAGGAGGCCACGGTAAACGACTGAAGATCCACCAGGGTAACTACTCACCCGGGTGTTACCCTGATTGCCAATATTATCAGCGTCGGGTGGACACGTCTCGTATGTGGCGAAGGCTCCCTGCAACTGGGATTGAAGCAGGAGAAAGAAGGGAAGGAAGACGGAAAAAAAGCTCGGCATGTGAGCGGCGAAAGAAAGAAGAATGGAGAACGAAAAATATGGACCGGCTTATGTACTGCACTGAGTATCACTTCGCAGATGTGGTTACCAAAAGCCCGCTCCGACCACGGGCGGCACGGTGAACAGATATATCATGTCAGCATCGCTTCGGCATATTTCAACATGCGCACCGGTGTATAGGCTCAGGGCTGTCCACGATCTTTAGCGGCGAGCGCCGCAATTGATTGGAGAATGGAAACCCGATGCTATCTGTGGGTCCACAGGGGTCCACGAACGTCCATAAAATTTTGCGTCCATGAGATGTTGCGTCGCATACATAATTGCATTATTCTGTAGCACCGCAGATATTGACAGGTACGGTGGCATGGTGTATATGTGGCGGTGAATGGCCGACACACCCGAGTGCGCCTGAAGACTCCCGCTATTGAATCATTTTGATGATGATTTTCAAGGCTGTAGTACAGAACGAACAGTCATGGCCGCGCATCGCAGACATGCATATGTCGTATGAAGACATCTGTGGCATGAGATCCCGAAATACCAAGAATAGTGCTCCGAGTGAAAGTGAAGATTCAAGTTCAAGACTCGGAACCCCGCCGTGAGTTGCTTGATTCCTTGATTCCCCGCAGTTTCCGCCGAGGACCGTCGGACTGGTCGGGAATATTAGAATGAGGAATCCGAGATCTGAATCCCAGTTATTATCATCAAGTTGAGCATTGGTCCGAGTTACTCCTGTGACTGTGACCACGTTCCCCAAACTTCCGAGAGTCCTCGTAGGATACTCGTATGCCTGCCTCTACGAGTCCCCCACTCGTTGGTCAGTATATCCACCGCTTCTCATCTATTCCTGAATTTTGTAACCAGACTTCAGTCTCTTTGGCGGCGCTGAATCCCTGAACGAGGGCAAAAAGCTGACTGGGGCTGGCAGGGCACCACGTCGCACGGAAGTGATACGGCCAACGGCGCAGGATGACGGGAAATCTCATGTAGCGCCTCCCCAAAACCCCTCCGACTTCTTGTGGATAATGACGGAGGAACCGCACCGGACACGACGCATGCAAATTTTAAAAGCTCATCCAGAGGTTAGCGAGACTTGACTTGTTCTTTAGTCGGAAAATGACTCGCGCACAGGTGACCAAACTCATGGGCCACGAACCGCTCACAAAATATGTGGTGCTCGGCGTCGTCGCGCTCCAATTATTCTGTGCTATCGCGCTGCGGAACACGCAACCCCTGTCACCCCTGTTCCTCTTCTGCGCGTATGCTATCGGTGGGACAGCGAACCATAACCTCTTCCTCGCAATCCACGAGATCACACATAATCTCGCCTTCAAACGCATTGTACCAAACAAGCTGCTCGCCATGTTCGCGAATATTCCGATTGGCATCCCATACTCGGTCATGTTCAAGGGCTATCATCTGGAGCACCATAAATTCCAGGGCCAGGATATGATCGACACCGACCTTCCCACTCAGTTGGAGCTCGTTTTCCTGAACAACGTTCTCGGAAAGGTTTTCTTCGCGTGAGCTTAGCATATATTCCCCGAAATGTTTTATTAATGTACACTTAGCACTTTTCAAATCCTCTTCTACGCCTTACGCCCTGGCCTCGTGCGCGCTCAGCAGCTCGGGCGGTGGCATGCGCTCAACTTTGCCACCCAGCTCGCATTCGACTTCGTACTCGTCTCCACATTCGGCTGGCGCCCACTCGTTTACCTCATCGCAAGCAGCTTCTTCGCCGGCAGCCTGCACCCCTGCGCGGGGCACTTCATTGCGGAGCACTACCTCTGGGACGGGCTCGCGCAGGAGACATACAGCTACTACGGCCCGCTGAACGTGCTTGCGTACAACGTCGGCTACCATAACGAGCACCATGACTTTCCCTCCGTGCCGTGGACACGCCTCCCCCAGCTGCGCGCACTCGCGCCCGAGTTTTACGATACGCTGCCGTCGCATCCGTCGTGGCCCATGGTTATCGTCAACTTCATTCGCGATAAGGAGGTCGGGATCTTTGCTCGCGCGAAGCGGCTCTCTAAGATCGCGAGCGCCGCGGCTGCCGCTAAGCATGAAGACGGGTCGGATTCGGACAAGAGCGAGTAGCTTAGATGTGTAATATCTATTGGGAATATAATTCGTACAGAGCATTATGTGTATAAGTTTCTCGGCTCTATTACTTCATAAGCTGCCTGAATCTTGAGTCTGAATGCGTCACAGGTCCTCGAAGGCGCAGCTGCCCATGTCGCATCTTAAAAATCGATACCATTGCGCAGAATCCACACGCCTCCTCATTCAATAACCAGCGGCTTCATCAGACACGCTCTGACCGAGTACACCGACCTCACACCGTTGCGATCATAACCCGGTCAAAGCGCTACTTCGCAATACCCGATCAGATGTGACTAACACGTGCACCCAGCACCATTACTACGAATTTTCACGTCCACATTTCCCAATCTATGTCCAGAACGTTTGATCTTTTTGCCGACCAAGTTTAATTCAGGGAAGTTGACGGGCGAGTACAAAGAAAAAATACAAAACCCAAATACAGAAATATATATGCGAAGGCGCACGAGTAGTGTCCCTGCGGGTATAACACTGGGAGCGTACAAGAAGCGAGCCGCCCACCGGCTTTGCCACCTCGCCCTCCTCCCTGCCTTCGGCAGGCCATGATGGCACGCCCTGCCTCATTTCTTGATAATATCACAAAACACATATAAAACTCGTTAACCCGTCGCCCCATACGCCTCTCCTATGCACCGCCATTTCGAAGCGCCGTGATCGTCGCTAGAAGACGGTCCTGTACCTCGCGCTTGCGCTCGGCTCGGGCGCGCCGACGTCCTGGGGGCTTTGGGGCTGGCTCCAGTCGAGGAGGGGCGGGGGCTTCCTCGACGACGTCCATCGCGTCGGGCACCATTTCTTCCGGGATAGGCGTTTGGGGAGGAGGCGGTGGGAGCTCTGCATCCTCTTGCTGGACGACGTCGACTGCAGCTGCTGCTGGTTCGCCTTCCGGGTCTAGCTGTGGAGGAGGTGGCGGCTCTTGCTGGGGCTGGGCAACTTCGACTACTAGCTCTGCTGGTTCTCCGTCGGGCTCATGTGGGGGTGGCACTGCATCCTCTGGCTGGCCAACATCAACTGCCACCTCTGCTCGTTCTCCTTCGGGCTCCAGAAACGGCGGCGGTTGTACACGCTCTTGCTCGACGACCTCGGTGTCCTTGAAGATGAACCACACGAGAACGCAACCGAAAACTAAGACCCAGATGGCGATAAACCCCGCATGAATTTGAAACCACTGCAGCCACGAGGGCTGGGCGTGCGCGACCTTGACGAGGGTCCGACGCTGACGGGGCAGAGGGAATGACGTTGGAGGAGGCTGGGAATGAGGGACGGGGCGTGGTGGAGGAGCGAGGCCGGGCAGAAGAGGCGCGCGGGCGTCTGGAGGAGCCCCGGGATGAGCCGGAGAGTAGAGAAGCCTGGGCCATGGCGAGCGAGAGACACGGCAGGGCACTGAGGGTGCGTTGGCTGTAGAAGACCGGCAATATGGCAGGACTTGGGAACTTTGACGGCTGGCGGATCGGGCTTGACGGGCGAGTGACCGACAAGCTTGACCCACTGCTGCAAGAAAAGGAGAGCAAGTAGTACCCATTCTTGACGGTTTGAGAAGAAGAACATCCCGTCGCTGCCGTCGTCGTACTCGATGCCTGCCGGGGGGGGGGAGGGGGGTCTTCAGGGTCTGGGGCAGCTGCGTCGTCCCAGCCTGCATTGTCGTCCCATCCTGCATTGTCGTCCCGTCCTCCCACTTCCGCGCCATTTTGCTGTGGGCCGTCGCCGTCTCCACCGTCGGCACCATCTTCTTCTCCTCCGTCAGGAACGCCATCGTCTTGGTCCATCACATCCCCGGGGTCCGGAGGGGGCGGGTCCGGAGGAGGTGGTGGGTGTGCCATAGGTGCGGGAGGGGGAGTAGCTGCCGGCGACATGGTGGACTTGATGAAGAAGCTAATAAGCAGACAAGAGAACACAGAGATGCCCATGTCAACGACCGCAACGCGGGAAAGAATGCGGGGGAACTTGGGGGCGAGGGAGAACATGGTGGTTGTTCGTCAAGAGGTGGAATGGAACATCTATGTGGCTGACTGTGGTGTCCAGCGGCCTCTCCACTCAATGGCTGAGGCGGAGGACCCCGGTATCAAGGCGGGGCGACGGTTTTCGCAATCCAACGCCCGTCGGACTCGAGTCAAGACCTTTGAACCCGACTTGCAATGGATTTAATTATTGAAGCTACATTTAAGCAATTTAAAGTCCATGTGTCCTCCGGATCTCGTCAAGCTCTTTTCTGCCTGTCGTGCTGAACATTAGGAACATCCTGAATACGCCACCATAGGACGCACTTATTTTAGTTCGGGGGGCCGCGGCTGCCACTGCTTTGCGAGCCTCCTCGTGCTCTGGCTTAGCCATCTCGGCCAGCCATTGGGCTATTATGCGTTCACGCTCGTCTGGGTGGACCTAGAGGAGAGCTTTAGAGAATGGGAATCGAGGGCATTCTTAAACTGACTTTCGAGTCCAGCGCAGCGAGGGGTAGGTCGGGTAGGCTGTCCAGGTTGTCCATGATGGCAGATACAAATTGCAAAGTCACCGCCATCAAATAACTACTGGCTCCACATGTTTCCTTCCAAAAACTCATAGGTATCAAAGGAGGAGCCGTTTGGATGAAACAGTACACCTTTATTGACCAGCAGTAATCAAGCATAAATCAAGAGCACGAAGAGACATATTCACTGAGCGCACTGAGCCGAGCATGTAATGTTGAATTGAGAATGGAGTCCATGGCCAGAAATGCCGGCCAAGGGATTTCTTTGACTTCCAAGATCCCAGACATTCAAACGATTCCTGCGTCAGAGTACGCGCCACAGTATTTGGTTCATGAAGGGCGGGATGACATAAGCACATTGCCTGCGTCCACATCCCGTCCAGTCTTTCCTTTTCTCGTTTCGTCTGGCTTCATATATCATCCTAATAACATCTGTACGGGTCCATGCGTTTCACAAAACCAGCTTGGGTTGTCCATAAAGACTCAGCGGCCAAAAGCGATGCTTCAAAACATCTCTGTATATTTTCAGTCCATGTCCATCCGGATGGTTCTCGTATAGCGACTGGCGGTCTGGATGCTAAGATACGCATATGGAGTACCAAACCAATCCTGAATCCCGCCTCGGAGCTCTCAAACAAGCCACCAAAAGCGCTGTCTACGTTGGCCATGCATACTGGACCGGTTCTGACAGTCCGGTGGGCGCACTCGGGGAAATGGCTGGCTAGTGGCAGCGACGACGAGATTGTCATGATTTGGGACTTCGACCCGTGAGTGGCTGTGACGTCTCCATGGTTTGGTGTGATTTATACTTGCACTAGGTCAGCAAGAGGCAAAGTTTGGGGCTCGGATGAGGTCAACGTCGAGGGGTGGAGGCCTCTGAAGCGCTTGCCAGGTCACGAAAGTGGTGAGTCGGGATACCCATGGCTATATTCTTTGTCTGCGTATTCAGACGCGTCCACTCGCATTTCCCTTTGCGACGCGTTAATCCCCGAGCGCCAATGTTGAGATGGGCCAGCTGGGCTAGTAATGAGCCCAGGCTGGTCTGAATTCAATTCTATTCTCAGACTAGCTAATCATTATTCTCCAGATGTCACCGATGTGGCCTGGTCCCCTGGCGATCGCTATTTGGCGTCCGTAGGCTTGGATTCAAAAGTCATCATCTGGTGTGGGTACACCCACGGCACGTATAACTACTTCAAACCGAGTACGCAGCCCTAATATCATTTATAGAGCGATTACGAAAGCTCGACCAACACCAGGGCTTCGTCAAGGGCGTGTGCTGGGACCCCGTAGGCGAATATCTCGCCACGCAGTCGGACGACAGGTCGGTCAAGATCTGGAACACCACTGACTGGTCCCTTGAGGCCGAGGTCACGAAGCCATTCGAGGACTCACCGGGCAGCACTTTCTTCCGGCGGCTGAGGTGTGTTTTACTCGAGCATCAGGACGGCACTAACTCTCCTTAAGCTGGTCGCCCGATGGTGCCCACATTACCGCGTCCAATGCCACGAACAACAAAGGCTTCGTATTCATCGCGTCTGTAATTACACGCAATACGTGGACGTCCGAAATCAGCCTGGTGGGGCACGAAAACACCGTCGAAGTCGCCGTGAGTTCGCATTGGCACTCGCTGGATTGTAACTAAAGAGCGTAGTCTTACAACCCTCATATATTTTTGCGGAACACGAGCTTGCCCGTTCAAACCGCCAACATCTGCTCCGTCGTTGCGCTCGGCGCCGACGACCGTTCCGTCTCCATTTGGCAGACAAAGTCCGCCCGCCCACTGATCGTCGCAAAAGAAGTGTTTGAGCGGCAAATCATGGACCTCAACTGGTGTGTCCCTTCCTTCGCGACCATCACCGCTCTAATGTCGACAATTGCACAGGTCCTGGGACGGCCTCACGCTCTACGCCGTCTCCTCAGACGGCACCCTCGCGGTCTTCAATTTCGACCCCGAGGAGCTGGAGGGTATTTGCGAGCACGGCGTCCAGGGAACGTACCTAAAGAAGTTCGGCTTCAAGCCGCCGCCAATCCCCGAGGGCTTCTCGCATCACGAGATCGCGCGGCAGCTCACTCCGCCACCGTCACCCAAGTCGCAGCCGCACTCGCAACAATCCATGGACCAGACTCAGACCGGCTTCGGCAATGGAAACACGGTTGGTGGCGTGGAGCGTGTGAACGTGCTCGTGGCGAAGCGCGGGGGAAAGAAGCGCGCGGGGCTCACGAGTGTCATTCCGCCGTCGCAGCCTTTCTCCTCCAGTAATAATGTGTCCTCTGGCCCCAGCACCAACAACGCGTTCTCTGTGCCGACGCTGAACGGGGTTGCGATCTCCAAGCGCGCGCAGTTGAACCAGAGCCTGCCCGAGCGCGCGTCGAGTATTTTCGATGTGGATAGCGACAACTGGGGGAGCGCGATGGATGTCAAGATCGACGCGGTGGAGGAGGGTGGGCGAAAGCGCAAAGCGTCGTCGGCGTCCATGATGGATGGTGACGAGCCGAAGAGGGCGCGTACACTTGGTGGGGAGCGCAAGCGGACCGTCTTGCCCGCGAGGGAGATCGCAACAGCGAGCGGCAGCTCCGCGCGCGCACCGTGGAATGGGGGTGGCGGCGCAGCACCCATCGACCTCCCAGTACCTGCGCTGATGACGCGGATTACGACGACAATACAAGGAAGCGATGACTTGTTTGAAGCGATCAACCCGGAGGGAGAGGGTATGCCACTCCATTAGTACTTCCTCGCATGCTTCTGACAATGATGCGTAGGCGCGCCGGAGGTTTCTTTCATGGCCGGTAAACACACGCAGTGGATAGACTATTTGCCGTCGCCTGCTTTGGCGCTATGTCTGACGTCGCGTTTCTGTGCCGTTGCCATGTTGGATGGGTCGGTCAACGTGTATTCGCATAACGGCCGACGGTATGCTACCACTACTCTGCGAGAGACCCATCCTCATCACTTCATTTAGGATTATGCCCACTCTGAGTCTGGGATACCCGCCATCCCTCATATTTGGGAGAAAAAATATACTACAAATAATCTCTTCATCTGGACAATTACACGCTTGGTATTGTTTCCATTGGAACCCTTTCGGCGGCGCACCATTAACCTTTTTTTCTTTTGTAGGGACGTTAAAAAACAGGCCGCTATATTCCCCCCGGTCTCTCTCTCCACAATCCTCGTATCGCCAAATCACACCCTTACGTCCGCGAAAGTCGAGGCCAACGGCGCGTCCATCCTCACCTGCTCCAACGGCGTCGTATACTCCTACGATGCCTCGCTCCTCTCATTTGTGAAGCTCACTGAGCGCTGGTGGGCTGAAGGCTCTGACGTGTGGCAAGGCCGTCAACGCTCCGCCAACAACCCTACAGCCAGCCGCGGCGTTGTCAGCGTCACGGAGAGCAGCATAGCCGGCAACCCTGAGGATAGCGGGCCCGGCAAGAAGCGCCCTAAGTGGTGGAACATGGCGATGACGCTCGCGCATCTGGAGACGCGGATGCATTCTGCGAGGCTGTTAGACAGTGGGGCGGAATACAAGCTGGCACTGCAACAATACACAAAGAAAATTGCAGAGGAGGGGTTCAAGGCAAAAGCGGAGGAGTTGGTCCGGGAGCTTTTTGGGCCGATGTATTGGTTCGTATATGCCCCACACATTTCAAAATGGCTTCTTAATGGCACTTTAGGCGGCCAACGGACCAGTCATGGTCTCCGACTGTTGCTGGTTTAGTTAAGCGCGAGCTGCTTGAGCAAGTGCTCACCACTCTGGGTCAGTTCATACCCTTTTCAAGTTGTTCGCTCCTCACATCCCTTTTTTTTTAGCTCGCAATAAGACGTTGTCTCGGTTTGCCACCGAATGGCAAGATGTGCTAAGAAGGGCGAACAGCGAGGATGCAGACCGCTGATGAGGATTCCGTCTTGTGTGCCGCGCTGTTGGAAGTTATATTTGTTGTATTTTGCCGTCTAACAGAGTTTTTTGAAAGTCTCTTTACTTCCGTCGACCACGGTGGCGGTGTTATTCCCACGCTGGCGGTCTTCGATCATTGTATTTTCTTGTGAATTATTTCTTGAGACTTTGTATTGTCCTCCGGAGATGGCACCCCTTTAAAATACAATGGTTTGAGTCTGTACTGACACAGCGGGTTGTGTGTCCCTTCGCCGTGCATGTTTAATTGAAATCCCTAATTAAAAATTAAAAATATTCCAAGTCAATTTCTGGCAGCAATTGCGGCTTTGAAAGGACACATTCAAGCGGTGGAAAAAGCAAAAAGCATTTGTCCCCGGCCGGAATCGAACTGGCGTCATTCGCACCACAAACGAGCGTACTAACCACTATACTACGGAGACGACATAAGAAAACGGTGTGATGTGTAACTTATCACGACCTTTCAGGCTGCGGCCAAAGCGAAAAAACAAAATGCTGCCTCGAGTTCCTCACCGAACGACGTTAAAAATCGTGGTCTGAATACTGAGCGAAAGGATTCGAATACACTCACCTTTGCAACTGTGCAAACGGTTTCTGATGGCCACATATCGCTGTCCAATTTCAGCGCACATTACAACTCTCTTGAGTACGCAAGGGACTCTTGAATGAAAGATCATATCCAGCAGCAAGAACACGAAAATGAGAAAAGTTTGTAATGTCGGCCGCGGCTGCGTACAATCTAGGACTACATAGTGTGCGGCTCCGAGTCGGTTTGCTGCAGAATGGCAAGATGTGTGCTGAGGGTAAACAACGAGGAGGCAGACCGCTAACTCTGTCTTGGTTCCCCACGTTGTTGGAAGTGTATTTTACCGTCTCGCAGCTCCGAGCCCCGGTCAGAACTGAGAAGCTTCCACCAGTGCCAAAAATAGCTCAACGGGTAAGACAGCGGTGGCGGTGACATTCCCACGCTGACCTTGATGAACCATCCCTCGTTTTTTTATGTGAAACGCTAGTCAAGCGTACATGCCGGGTATGTGTATTGTGCTCCGGAGAGTAAATCCCTTGAATATACTGCTGGCTACATTCCCAGGATCGTGCCCGTGTTTTGCGGTAAATTCATACGAGATCCTTAATTAAAAATTAAAAATATTCGGAGTCAACTGGCAGCAGTTGCGGCTTTTAAAGGATACATTCAAACGGTGGAAAAAGCAAAAAGCATCTGTCCCCGGCCGGAATCGAACTGGCGTCATTCGCACCACAAACGAGCGTACTAACCACTATACTACGGAGACGACATAAGAAAACGGTGCGATGTGTAACCTATCACGACCTTTCAGGCTGCGGCCAAAGCGAAAAAACAAAATGCTGCCTCGGATTCCTCACCGAACGACATGAAAGCTCGTGGACTGAATGCCGAGCGAGAGGATTCGAGTGCACTCACCTTTGCAATTGTGCAAACGAGTTTCGCATGGCCATATGTTGCCGTCCAATTTCAACACGCACATTACAACTCTTGAGTGCGCAAGGGATTCTTGAAGGGAAGACTATATCCAGCAGCAAGAAGATGAAAACATGGAGAGTTTATAATGTCGGCCGGGCGTACAATATATCTGAGACCAGCAGTGTGCGGCTCCGAGTCGATTTTGCATTCTGTAACCCAGTGCTGACTCGGAGAAGGGTAAAATTCCAGTGTTCGTCCTTAGGGCCCAAAGAGCGGTTTTCGGGACTCTCAAGACCTCTGAGGCCTTAGGGTCACTTTAGGGTCTTGGGGGGAAAAAATCATGCCCTTATAGGCCCGTCCTGAGCGCGAGGTATTCTGGAGAAAAATACAAACCTATGGTACGTACTTTTTGTTGGTCTCATCGTCCAAATTATTGCCGAGGCTCCGCAATGCTCCACCAATACTTAATCAAGCCTCACAGGCCAGTAGAAAGCGGTGGTTGGATCAAGGTTGGAGTGTGTCATTCGCGGTCTTGTCCTGCTCTTCCGGTCCCAGAAATTGGCATGGTAGACGAACAAGTAAAAAAAAAAGGCTGGGGCACGTGGAATTTTAGGGCCTCCAAGTTCTGGCGACTCGCGAGAAACTTGAGGACTTAGCTTAGGGCCCTCGGTGGGCCCTAAAATATTTAGGGCCTCGGGCGAACACTGGGGCCCCGGTAAACAACGAAGCCTGTAGACCCCTAATGGAACTCTGTCTTGGCTCCCCACGTTGTTGGAAGTCGTATTTTACCGTCTAGCAAGCTCCGCAAGTGCCAAAAATAGCTCAACGGGTGTTGAACGGGTGCAGAAAAAAGAACAACGGTGGCGGTGATATTCCCACGCTGACGGTTGAACTTCGATCGCTCTTTTTTTATGCGAAACGCCGGTTAAGCAGGGTTGGGCGTACATTTTTATGTCCATTGTGCTCCGGAAAGTAAATCCCTGAATATACCGCTAGTTATATTCCCCGGATCGTGTGTGTGGCTTGCGGTAAATTCAGACGAGATCCTTAATTAAAAATTAAAAATATTCAGAGTCAATTTCTGGCAGCAATTGCGGCTTTGAAAGGACACATTCAAACGGTGGAAAAGCAAAAAGCATTTGTCCCCGGCCGGAATCGAACTGGCGTCATTCGCACCACAAACGAGCGTACTAACCACTATACTACGGAGACGACATAAGAAAACGGTGTGATGTGTAACTTATCACGACCTTTCAGGCTGCGGCCAAAGCGAAAAAAACAAAATGCTGCCTCGAGTTCCTCACCGAACGACGTTAAAAATCGTGGTCTGAATGCTGAGCGAAAGGATTCGAATACACTCACCTTTACAACTGTGCAAACGAGCTTCTGATGGCCATATATCGCTATCCAATTTCAGCGCACATCACAACTCTCTTGAGTGCGCAAGGGACTCTTGAATGAAAGATCATATCCAGCAGCAAGAAGACGAAAATGAGAAAAGTTTGTAATGTCGGCCGCGGCTGCGCACAATATATCTGAGACCAGCAGTGTGCGGCTCCGAGTCGGTTTTGCATTCTGTGAGCTGGCAGTGCTGACTCGGAGAAGGGTAAACAACGAGGAGGCAGACCGCTAATAAAACTCTGTCTTGGCTCCCTACATTGTTGGAAGTCGTATTTTACCGTCTAGCAAGTTTCCGCACGTGCCCAAACTAGCTCAACGGGTGTTGAACGGTACAGAAAAAAGAACAGCGGTGGCGGTGATATTCCCACGCTGACGGTTGAACTTTGATCGTTCGTTTTTTATGCGAAACGCTGGTTAAGCAGGGTTAAACGCACATGTGTATGTGTATCGTGCTCTGGAAAGCAAATCCCTGAATATAGAACTGGCTATATTCCCCGGGTCGTGCGTGTGGCTTGCGGTAAATTCAGACGAGATCCTTAATTAAATTTTAAAAATATTCAGAGTCAACTGGCAGCAGTTGCGGCTTTTAAAGGATACATTCAAACGGTGGAAAAAGCAAAAAGCATTTGTCCCCGGCCGGAATCGAACTGGCGTCATTCGCACCACAAACGAGCGTACTAACCACTATACTACGGAGACGACAGAAGAAAACGGTGTGAGGAGTGACTTATTACGACCTTTCAAGCCGCGGTCAAAGCGTGAAAACAAGATACTGCCTCGGATTCCACACCGAACGACATGAAAGCTCGTGGAGTGAATGCCTCTCATACCTCAGCTGTGGATGATGGCACAAGAAATGACTCAGAGCTTTTCTATCACTCTGCGATCGTCGCACAACTTCGGCGTGCACTTGGCAACTCCCTTGAAGACGCAAGGGACGATATCCGAGCTCCAGTAGCAAGATGAAAACAAGAGTTTATAATGTCAGCCGCAGCGTACAATATAATAGAATCTGGCTGTACGGTTAAAAATTGGATACATAATAAGTAAAGTAGTTATGAATGCAATAGAAGGACAATAAATTACTGCTGACGCTGTTTCGCAACATACCCGTCGATCATCCGCATCATGTTCCCCAGGCCAGACTCATCGGGAAGCCATTCGCCGTTATTGACACAGAGGACCTTCATCCGCTCGTGGTACTCGAGGTCCGGGAGCAGTTTCGGTGTGATGAGGAAGTATTGCGCGCTGTCCGCCTTGCAGGTCACCTCCACCATAGAGTTGTGGACCATCCGCTCGGCGCGTTGGTCCATTCCCTGAAAGCACAGTCGGGTCAGCCAATACTAGGCAGAGCGGACGAGCTCCATACCTGATTGATTTCATCTACGAGCGAGAATGGCGCGCGCGCTTCCTCAGTTAGACTCATCAAGTACAGAATCGTGGTGAGCGAGCGTTCCTGATGTGCCAAGTTAGATCAACGTTTCCTCGAAAACACGGGCAGCCCACTCCACCAGACTGCCGCTGGCCGGTCAGCAGCTGCAACTTCTCCGTGTCGCGGAACTTGACGAGAATGTCGATGGCCCAGTTTTCGTATGCCTCATCCTGGCGGACACGGATCTCGCCTGCACATCCGATGCCTAAAAGTAGCAGTGAGCAGGTGCACCCGTGGCAATAAAACGAGGACGAACGGTCAAATGCAGCGGAAAACTTCTTCCCGATGCTAGCGACAAGCTTTTGCAGGGCCGGCTCCCAGTTGTCCTAGAAATCATCCGTAAACACCAGGCAATATCATAAGCCGAAGCAACGTACTCTAGCATTCTTGATCTTGCGTTCGATCTTGTCTGCATTACGTTGACGGCCCTCCAGGGTCTTCTCAAGCGCGGCAATCTGCATGGGAGCATCAGCGTTCCGCCGTGAGCGCAATAACTAAGCCGACTCACATCGCGCTTGCGCTTCTCGTACTGCTCCACGACACCCGGGTTCGTATTCGTATTCATCTCCAAGTTCGCCTCTTGCAGCTCTAGCTCCGCCTGCAGCTCGTCCATCGTGCGCAAATCGACATCCTCGTCAGGGTCCGGAGGATCCTGCCCATTCCTGCGCGCCGCCTCAACCGCCTGTTCG
Organism: Mycena rebaudengoi; assembly: GCA_029282285.1. Taxonomy (NCBI): domain Eukaryota; kingdom Fungi; phylum Basidiomycota; class Agaricomycetes; order Agaricales; family Mycenaceae; genus Mycena; species Mycena rebaudengoi. Next base: position 395,154 of record JARJCX010000061.1, read on the forward strand.
TACGCGTTACGCCGCGCCTCGATAACCGAATACTCCTCGCGCAGCTCCTCCGACAAGTTGTTCAGCAACTCCACGCTCTCGCGCATGAGCTGACCCGACTTCGCCTTGACCTCCTTGAACTCGGCGTCGACTGCTCCAGGGTGAGTATCGACGTTGCGGAACAGAATAAATGAACGTACTTGCGTTAAACTCCGCCAGTGCAGCGTTATACCTCGTTGTCTTCCTGTCGCAGAGGTCCTGGAGTGCGGCTATCTTGGCGCCGATCTGGAGGTACTGCAGCCCCACCACCGTCGCTTTCGTCTGCTCCTCGATAATTTCGCGCGCAAGCTCCTGTGAAAACACCCTGAGTGAATATCGCACGGCGCGGAAAGACAGAAGACGGACGATGGCCTCCTTGACGAGCTTGGCACGCTTCTTCGCAATCTTCATGATGTCCGCCCGAATACGAGCGCCTTCCTGTACCGCATTTCCCTTTTTCTGCGCAGCCGCCAGCTGATCCTCGAGCTTTTCTAGAAAGCAGAGTCAGGCATCAGGACGAGAGTAAAGCAAAGAACATACGCAGGTCCCGCTTGAGCTTCAACTTGCGCTGCGCCTCGTTCCTGATCGTGTTTAGGCGTTGCTCAATAGCGTCCTACGCAGAAGCTTCAGCTCTCATTCTCAGCACATAAGAGAAAACAAACCAGGATAGCCTTCTGCTCCTTTACCAACACATTGTTCTTGCTGGCCTCGTCGTTCAGCGTCCTCTGTTCCTCCTCCAACTCCTCCGCATTGCGCTTGCAGGTCAACAGGATCTCGTCGATCCGGCGCTTCTTCCGCAGGATCTAGTATCCCATCCATGAATACATCACGGGACTAAGCCGAAACGGAAAACTCACCCTGCGCCTGGCCCGTAAAGTTCCTCGCAGGGTTGACGTTCCCCGTCGTTGAGGACAGCTCGTGTCTGCCGTATCGCGAACGCGACACCTGATGCGACGTATTGCGATCCAAGAACGTGGTATTCGCCGTGCGCCCGTTCGGGCCCGGCCGTCCCACCAACTCGATCGCGCGCTTGACGTCCTTGACACCATTCTTCGAGATTGCCTGAACACAAGAACACCCGAATCAGTTGGAAAGCTGCAGACTGGTATGAAAGGCTACGTACGGTACGGTGCATATTGAGCTCGCGCTTGAAGAACCACTCGAGTCCCGGGGGGCATTCGATATATTTGAGCGCATAGTCGTCAAAACCGAGCGCGGTGAGCTCCTCGCGCGAGAGTGGGGGCGGCGCAAGATCGGCGTCGGTCCCGGGGCGGAACCACGTCGGCACGCGGACAGAGCGCCCCAGGCCGGGATTGTCGTTGATGCGGTTGTTCAGGGTATCGTAGTCCTTCTTGGTCTGGCACACAAACATCTACGCGTAGCAGATTCGTCAGTTGTAGGACATGCCCGGCGCAGCAAACCAAGTTACCTTGAGCGCACTGGCGTTGAAGCAGCTCTCAACGGCCGCAGCGAACGTGGGGTCGGGCACCGAGGCGGATACATAGGGCGGCTCGAAGACATCCTTCTCGAACAGGTCCCGGTTGTTGCGCAGCCACTTGACGGCGTCGGCGACATCTCTATCCCACTTCTCCAAGTTCCTAAGTTTGACGGATTGCTTGTCGTCCAACTGACGAAGGCTATTATCCTTCATCAGCCTCGAGATCCCAAGAAGGCTCGACTAGACGACTTACTCTTGTCTCGCCCTTTGCGCATTTTCCGAATTATGGTCCTTGCGGCGGCGCAACGCCTCGTTCTTCTCATTAAGTGCGCGTCGGTCATTGTCCACCTTCGCCCCTGCGCTTCGCGCTGTCGCCCGTTCCGCATTCACGTCCGCCTCGTTCTCGAGCTTGACCTCGCGCTCCAAGTCTTCTTTGACTTTGACGATTTGCCCCTCGAACTTCTTGATATTGGCCTCACGCGCCTTCTCCGACTTCTTGAGCTGCGAGAGCGTGTTCTGCAAGTCGTCCACGTCGTTTTCCTGTGCGGGAGTGAGTTTACGAATGAGGCGGGCAAAATGGCGACTCACCAGACGCTCGCTGTCCCGGATCCGGAGCGTCAGCTTGTCGTGCTTGATGCGGAGTGTCTTCTTGCAGGAGTTGCGGTCGCCCTCGAGTTCCGCGTATTGCGTTTGCAGTTTGCTGTGGAGCGTGAGTAAAAGGTAGACAGCAAGAAGAAGACTTACGCCAAGAACGCGTGCGCTGGCTTGTTCTTTTCCTTCAGCTTGCTTACACGCGCGTGCATCGCGCGCTGGCGCTCCTTGAGCACCATGTAGCGGCGACGCTCCTCGCGGTAGTGCTGCACCGGGATGAGGACTTGAAGCATCTCGATCTAGGGAGAAGGTGAGCATTCATGGACAAAGACCGAGGAGAACACACACCTTCTTTTCGATGCTCTTGCGCTCGCGATAACGCTGAACGTCGCGTTCAATATTGTCGTTACGTTCCTGCATCTGGTGCACGTTCGCCCTCTCCGTCTTGATGGTCTGGGGGAAATCAGCATCTCAGTCGCTGTAAAAGGATCGCGAATCATACCTCCATGATGGTCTTGAGCTCCTGGCCGGCACCAATGAGCGTCTTATGCCAACTGGACAAGCGCTCGTCTCCCGCGGCGCGCTGTGTCTCCTGCAGCAGCGCCTGCGGGCTCATCGCCGCAAAGTCCGACACCTTGTCCTGCGGCAAAAAGCTGCACAGATTCCCGACCTGCACATTCAGCTTCGCCACGCGCTCCGTGATCTCTCTCCCTGTGGCGCTGTGCCCATTGAGCGTGAAGGTCGAGCCCTTCTTTGTGCTGATGTTGCGGCGGATGACAAGATTGCGCTCGCCCGCAGGCGCCTTGAGCTCGATCTCGATGTGCCCGTCATCTGTGCCAAGCTTGACGAAGCTCTTGAGTTCTGTGGAACGCCCTAAGATCGCGGGGGACCAGTTGAGCCCAAGGCAGATGGCACAAGCGATGCTAGATTTGCCGGTCCCGTTGGGTCCGAGAATCATGTTGAGGTAGGCACCAGGGCGGAATTCGACCGCGTCGTAGGTGACAAAGTTGCGCAGCTGGATGCGTAGGATGGATCCAGGAATAAATCTAATAAAGAAAGAAAAAGCAAGAAATTATGAGAAAAAAATGCCGCTAGCTGTAATGAGATGGACGAAGGAAAAGGGACATACCCATCGACGTCGCGCGGGAGTGTCTTGACGCGCTTGGGCGCGTCGTCGTCGTCCTTTTCACCACCGTCGTCGGGCTCATTCTCGTCTTCCTGAGGGGGCACCGCGTCCCCCGCGTCGTTTGCCCTGGCGCGCTTTGCACCCTTTGGTGAGCCTTCCTCCTCGTCGTCGCGCGCCTTGCCTTTCCCCTTTTCCGCTCTAACCTTCTCCGCCTTGACTTTCTCTGCTTTTACCTTGATATTTGCGTTCTTGACAGGTGTAGGACTGTTGTCCTCGTCAGAGGAGGGTCCACGGCGCACCATGGCGTGGTGGTGAAAGGAGGCAAAGAGCAATATAAGAACGCGCCCGTCACAGTCACGCTGTTTGTTGATGCATTTATTCTCACGCGTGGCAACTTCAAATTTCATCTCGAACCGTCTCAAAAAGCCACCACTTGTCGGGACTTGGCGCCTGAGGCCTGGAGCTCGGAGGCCTGAAGCTTCATAAAATTCGCTCTCTGACAGCTGGCACTTTCTCTTCAAATTTCGTTTTAAATTCTCTCGCGTTTGGCAACCTGACTCGGAGTATCGACTATCACCTGCAAGTTCGAATGAGGGTCGCGTCGGGGGTGGCCCAACCATTTCAGTGAAATCGACCTGGGTCCATGTTCAAGCTGATGAGTCTGCTTTGTCGCTTGTGCTTGTGGTTCGTACATTTGCTGTGCAGACTTGTGCATCACGACATTTGGAAGTGCGATTACGACTTGATCATGATGTACCCGGGCCACTGAATCGAAATCCGCTACTCTTTCAACTAATCATGCGATAGTAGCTCTCGAGCTCAATTGACACAATACAGATAATGGCCCTGGTTTTCGGCCGTTCTTTCAACGTACTGTGGTCTGAACAAGCTCACATCATATTCGAACTTTTTTCGCTATCTGTCGGGCCGCCGCGACACTTGCCAATTTGCGTCTATCAACGACATGGCTCGCAAAACTCCTTCCGAATGGCGTCATTTCCTCATTCTCTTATATGCAGAATGGTGGGCACCGAGCTTATCCGAGAAAATGGCAGTCCCACGTCCTCGCTCTCAGTCCCCTTCCCCGTCTATCATAAAAAAACGACCCGAAATTGACGACGCGGACACGAACGGTATACCACCTACGAAATTTCTCGACAGCAAAGAGAGTCTGGTCGAGACGGAACCTCCGCCTTTTCAATGGACCGCCTGGCTCTTCAATCGCAGTGGATTTCAGCCATTGGATCCTGACTCTATCGCGACTAGACGCTCCGTTTATGATGACCCTGCACTGGCGTCTCACTTTTGGCCAAAGAAGGACTACGAGAACCTACATCGATTTGATCCCAAGGCGCGATGGACGTACCGCGAAGAACACGTGAGTTGCCTCTGAATTCTTCAATGTCTTCCCAGCTATTCCTAATTATTATTTAGGCTCTTCTTCGGAAGATAGATTGGAAAGTCATGCTGTGGGGTAAATATTCACCGGAACCGAAGTCACATGGCTTATAATCTGGTGGTATAGCTGCTATTAGCTTCAGTGCCCTCAACCTTGATCGCAACAACTTGGGTCAAGCCAATTCCGACCATTTCCTGCCTGATTTGGGTCTTACTACCGACGGTGATGAATTTCCTTCACTGCCTACACTTCAACTATAACTCTTCGCATAGATTTCAACTTGGGGAACACGTGCGGAACCTGGCGACTTCCGTTATGCATATCTGACTTGCTTGCAGTGTCTTCCGCCTCGCATTTCTTTGTGCAGAGCTTCCTTCTCAGCTTGTCTCTAAAAGAGTATGTGAACTTCCATTATTTGTCGCAGCGTTCTAAATTATTGAAAATAGATTGGACCAGACCGATGGATACCAACTCAAATCGTATTGTGGTCCATAGTAACAATGGGGCAATTCTGGCTTTCTGGCCGAACATCATTTCTCGTCTGTCGTGCCCTCCTTGGGTTCGTGAATATTCATGCCTTCATTCCGTGTTGATTAAATTGTTCTCGTCACTTTCCATTATAGAGCTATGCAGGGCGGGTGCGTTAATCCAGCTTCGTACCCAAGCTGAAACTAATCCTCGCTTACAGGTTCATCCCAGATCTGATCCTCTACCTCTCCTGTTCGTCGTACGGCTCGCGCACTTTATGATATACTGAGCTTGAACCACAGATTTCTACACGAAACACGAACTTCCGTTCCGTTTGGCACTTTTCTGGATGTCCTCCAATGTCTGCAGTATATTCGGCAGCTTTCTCGCTTTCGGCGTCCTCCATATGAGAGGTATCTTGGGAAAAGCCGGCTGGCGGTAAGTGGTTTAGTGCGGCGTGATTGCAATACTTAACCGGCCGACTTGTCCAGATGGCTGTTTCTTTTCGAGTGCGTTACGCATTTGTTTTACTGTGCAATACAGTCTGATGTTGAACCGTAGGGGCCTGATCACTCTCTTCATTGGAATCGCGACATTCTTTAGAATGCCTCCGTAGGGATCGCTGCTTCTTCATGTCGGCACACCTCTCATTGTCGAATTTCAGGTCGCCAACGCAAACCAAGTCTTGGTTTCGTCCCAAAGGCTGGTTCACAGAACGAGAGGAGGTCATTGCTGTTTCCCGGATTCTGCGAGACGATCCCACCAAGGTGCGTCACTCCCCTTACTCCCTGTTTCTGCTTCTGAAATGTGGTGCAGGGTGACATGCACAACCGTGAAGGCATCAGCTTGAAACGCTTGTGGAAAGCTGCGTGGTGTGTTCAATTGCTATGTGTTATGAATTATGCTTCATTTAATGTGCACTTCAGTGATTACGATCTGTGGCCGGTATACATCATTGGTTTATTATTCGGGATTCCATCGTCCCCGCCTGCAACATATCTCACCCTAGGTCTCAAAAATATCGGGTAACGGAGCTATTCATCTATTCCTTCATGTGAAATTGACCCTTGCGACCTCCAAGATTCTCCACCTTCCAAACCAACTTGTTGACCATTCCTTCCACTGTCGCGGGCATCATCACAATGTTTGGGATTACATTAGTTTCGGAGACAGTCAATGATAGGTCGATCGTGGCAATGGCGCAAGACTTGTGGACTCTCCCTTTTTTAGTTGCGTTGTACACCCTCCCGGAAAAGCCAAACCCATGGCTGTACTTCGTAAGCATCTTACCGCTCAATATACAACGACACTGATGTAAAACAAACCTTCAGGGACTCGCATCTGGTCTTTTGTCTTATCCGTAAGCTTTTCTTTTTCCTTTCCATTCATGGTGTGTTGATCTTTTTTTTCAAGATACACACATCCGATCCAGGTAACTAAATGCCCCAAGATGCCCCACTTGACGTTGAACCTTCTTTCAACAGGTTGGATGGTGTTCCCGAAACTCCGGAGCTGTGGCCAGCCGAACAGTTAACGCGTCGTTGTACAATATGCAAGTTTTATATTCCCCTCATCGTTGACAACTTCTAACTATTCATCGTGCCAGGTGCGTTCAAGCCTCAGCCATCATCGCGTTCCAGATATACCGCAAAGACGATGCCCCTCGGTGTAGGTTTCAATTCGACCGGTTCAACCTCATGAAATAATCATCGTTGCTAGACCTGCGCGGCAACCGGGCTCTCATAGCAATTAACTGCGTGAATATAATCCTTGTGTATCCCGGAACCAAGATGTATTACATTTGGCGGAATAAACAGAGGGCAAAGATATGGGATGCAATGACGCCAGAGGTATGCCAATACATAGTTAAATTCGAGTGCGGGCTTGCTGACTGCTTTTAGGAACGGCAGAATTATCTTACAACCACAACGGACGTGGGGAACCGACGCCTTGACTTTAGGTTCGCACACTAGGTTTTCAAATTCTGCCCCGTCGCATCTAAGTACGATGGGAATATTGAAGTCTAACTACTGTATAGTTGTATTGAATTTGTTCGTTTGAATCATGGTTATCGTATTTTGGTTGGACCATTACTCCCGTGCTCGCAAAGATCTAGATCTGATTCGTAATCAACACTTGGTATTTGTTCCTCCGAACGGCCCGTGGTGCATCGATGATCTCTTTCTTCCACGAAGGCCGGCGTCCAGTTTTATACCCTCCCGCGGCGACAAGTCGTGGGGAGGTATGTCCGGAGATAGGGCGCAGATCGGCCCATTTAGTTTTCAGATCTTCCATTTTGAACACACTGGCAAATGAAAAGTTGGCGCCATTTTAATTTCAAGGCCTCTATCTTCTCCAGATCCAGATAGAGGCTCGAATCTTCAACCAGTCGGAGAAAATTCACTGGCAGACACCTGCAGAAGTGAGGCCAAAAACTTGGCTAAAGCCACAATTTTTTGGAAGCGGGCACTGCGGTCATAGGGTGTACTCGGTTGGTTGGTGATATTAACGGATTACGACACAATCTCGATAAACAATCAGAAGCGTAGAAAAAGAAGGCCAGCTAAACTGTTAAATTTGTTCAAAACATTGAAAGCGGATCAAACTTGTGGCACGTGATTTGGGTTGAAAAACTTTCGTCCCTTCAACGTCCCTCCTTCACCCATTTCAGGTCACTGGCTCTCTCACGGCGTCGCTGCGCAATCCGTGCCGCAGCCAACGTGGTGCTCTCTATGACGACCAGAAAATTGCAATCGGTTCTTTGCGCGATTTTCCGAATCATGCCGGCAACATTGAATCGCAGTTTCAAAACCTGGCGAGGAACGATCTGAGAGATCTAATACGACTCGCTTCGACTGCGATCTTCTTTCGCAGAGCCTCGTTTTTTCTGATAAGCTCTGGGAGACACTTTCGTTCAGTGGCCGCGGAATTTGCTGTCTGGCACCGACCTTTGATCCTAGCACGATCCTACCATCGCAGCACCGGTAGAATCTCAAACGAAGCGGGCAGTACGACGTATGTCCTGCAGATTCCATCAGGGCTTCATAGCGATAACGTACCGACATTATGGAAGTTGTATATTTTTTGGTATGTTTCAAGTCTGATTCATCGAAGGCCTGACGAACCACGTTCTTCTCCGAGTCGCCATACAATAATAGCGACTAGAGTGGAGAGTATAAAAGTGAGCCCTTTATTTTCTGGACTGGCTTTCGTCTAGTGCCCCGCCTAACATGTCCTACAGATGTCGACAATGCCCGCACAGAGAGTTCGGATCCAAGATGGCCCTGTACCAACACTACCGAATGACTCCGTTTCATCCATTCTGCACTCCGTGCCAGCACTATTTTCCCACCGAAGAAGCGTTAAATGCGGTTAGCTCGTGCTCTCTCTTCATTTATTTTACCTTACCCGTGTCTATAGCATAACGCCACATCTCATCCTCAATTCGAGTGCACCGACTGCAAATGCAGCTTCTTCACACAAGGCTCTCTCGATGATCATTATCGAGGCAAGGCGACTCATCCAAACTGTCCCCGTTGCGGCAAGGGCTTCAAGGACAAGAAGTGTGTGGACGAGGTAGGGATTCTGGGTCGTTCTTCTCAAATATTTTTTGATTATTTCTAGCATTTCCGGACGGCTCATCCTCGTTCTACGTGCCTTTGCGGCGGGTCCTTTTACGACGACGAGCTGAACGTCCATTATTTGAACTCCCCGTACCATCAGTCATGCGTAGTTTGCAATCTCGGGTTCAGGGACGAATCTGGCTACCACCTTGTTCGTTAGATTCTCCGATGCGTCGAATTTATCTGACACCTTCTTTTTAGCATGCCGCATTTGAGCACCCCGAACGACAATGCAATGGTTGCTCCCGCCATTTCAACAGCAAGGATGAGCTGAAAGACCATCTTCTCCACTCCGTGTTGCATCCTTCCTGCGCGACTTGCACCATGGGTTTCAAAAATGATACAACGCATGCTGAAGTGAGTTCAGGTTTATTTTCGTTCAATTATTTTCGTTCAACTATCACTAATGATCAAATTCCCTAGCACGTTTCCTCCGAGCACCCGGAAATGCAATGCGGGGGATGTGGGCGATACTTCGAAAGCAAGGAGGATCTCGGGAGTCATCTTTCACGCCCCACTGGCCACCCTTCCTGCACGGATTGTGGTATTGGATTCAAGGACGACTCGGCGTACGATGCGGTAAGTTGGAATTTATGTGTATGGTGACTTCAAGGAACTTAACGCCTCTTAGCATGCTGATTCTCACCACCCGGAACGGCAGTGCGGAGGATGCGGGCGTCACTTCAACAACTGGGAAGAGATTCAACACCATCTTCTTGAACCCGTCGACCATCCGTCCTGTGTGGTCTGCAACATTGGGCTCAAGGACGATGCTGAGTATATGGTGGTGAGTAATGTTTGGAATGTATGATCTCCACTTAATCCCCATGATCTAGCACGCCACCTATGAACACCGCGAGAAACGATGTACCGGTTGCAGGCGTTTATTTCGCAGCGAGGACGAATTGGAGAAGCATCTTCTGCACAGTGTGGATCATCCATACTGCGGGATTTGCAAAATCGGTCTCAAGAATGACTCGGAGTATGACGCGGTAGGTTTGTGCCGCTTTCGCTGGTCCTGTGCTAACATTTGAAAATTGACACATAGCACGTTTCCTCTGAACACCACGGCCTGCAGTGTCGCGTTTGCCGGCGTTTGTTTCGTAGTACGGACGAGCTCAAAATACACGTGTTCGCACAATGTGGCCGAGCCAGCAGCATGGACTCTTTGGAGGATAGTTCCCGTAAAACCGTGAGTGCAAGCTTTTCAACTGTGCTTTGCAAATTTTGGTTGACGGCAATGACAGAATCATGGTGATAGCAACAATTCGGGCAGAGTCTCAGAGTTGCGTTTCAACAGTGGATCCTCGCTTCCATCTCCTGGAAAGGCCACCACGGACATCTGGAACGCACAGAAGGCGAGCCGCAATGTTTGGGGAGCGTTTTCAATAACTAAGACCATTCATAGAATATTATCTCGTCCCCGTCCGCCTCACTCGAGCTTGTGAAGTCTTCCCTGAGTGCCGAGTCGGGAGAGCCTTCCTCTAGCTCCTTAAGTTCGGACTTGTGGGTGAGTAGACTTCAGAATATATATTGATATATATACCTTAATGGTTGCAGTCCACTTCAGGCCCCTCGCGCTGGAGCAACGTTTTTGTGGATCACGGAAAGGTTCGGATTTAATTCCTTATGCTCGAGTCACTTCTGACCAAATATCCATCTGCATAGACCGTACCATCCCTCAGGTCCCGATCTCAGTCGTTTGAAGCAAGTTCTACCCACGCGTAGGAGGCAGCGACACAGCTGACCATTTATTTCAAACAGGCTAAAGCCGTCGCACCACAGGGTGCGCATCCCACCCGTCGCCTGCGCCACATCAGTGAGGTGGGATACACACCTGTGAGCCTTGGATCCCACGCTTATAGAAAATATTCGACTGATTTTTCTCCAGTCCAAGCTGTCTGCGGAATTGCACGGCCTCCGTGTTGGGGCCGCTCCGGCGACCTGGTCAAATTTTGAAGGAACAATGTGAGGAGCAACGAAAATCCAAATTTGAACGTTCGGTCGAAAAATTTGCTTGTCTGCATTCGACATTGTAGTAGTAATGGTATATTGGCCGTTCGCCAGACTTTCCATTACTGATTGAGATAAATAAGATTCTAACTTGAACTCAATGCCCTACTTGTAAATAAGTGCAGCCGCTAAACCAAAGGATTTTCGGGCATAAATTTTAGCTTCCTGACATGGAGTATGAGGTCGAGATCATACTTGCTGTCTAACATCGCGTTCCTGTCTGTGAGGAGGTCCTCCTTTTCCGTGAATACCTCCTCGTCCTCGTCCTCCGAATCGGATCCACCCTGGCGCCCGTTGCCGTTGCCATCCGATTCATAAGTATCGCTATCGTTGTCCGGATCCCACACCTCCTCGTCCGAATCATCACCATACTTGTGCGGAGACATCCGCGCGGTCCCCATCCACGTTGACTTCGCTGCCTCTTGGCCGTTGTGCACGAGAGAACCGCCTGCGGTCAATGGAAAGGTCCAACCAGTCGCCACCCCAACACGCTCCTCCAGTTGCTCCCGCTTATCTTCGATACTCTCAAGCTCAAGCTTGAGCTCCTCAAGTGGCCCGATGCTCCCGGCCCACGCTCCCCATCCCTTGCTTGGTTCTTCTATGCGCAAATCTTCTCCGACCTCCCACCACCACCAGTCGCTGTGCCGAATTGTGATCGCAAGCTTGCGAACAGCGAGGCCCACGGGCCAAATCTCGGCGACCCGGTTCTCCAGCCAGGTGAGCTGGGTGAAGAACCGCACGCGCCTTACCGCCGCGCGCTGCTGAGGCGTCATCCGCGTGAAGTAGGAGTGGTGGTCCAGAATGGTGCGCCTAGGTGGCCCACGCTGCGACTCATACCAGAACACGTGCTCGTTGAGTGCGATGGGCAGGAGGTGCGTCTCGAGGTAAACAATACGGCAAGTGAGGAGCAGGTTAGTGTCGATTTTGGGGGCGAACTGGAAGCCTGGGCGGTAGTAGAATTCGTGTTTGCCATAGGGAAGCGTGAGGTCGTCGTACTCGCTCAGCGCGAGCCTGAAGATCATGTTGCGGACCTCGGGGTGCAGAGTCGTGAAGAGGGGACTTTGCAGCTGCCTCGAAGGGTCAAAGGCCGCAATTGTTACGGATAGAGGCTCCAGGGACGTGTCTGGAGAGGACATGCTTCGAGGGCGCAGCCTGTGTGGCCGTTGGCCTCTCCAAGAGCGAGATGCTTGTCTATGAATATTGCCGACGCCTTGAGTTGACATCGGTACCGCCGCCGGCATGGGAGGTCCGGTCCGGGCATACTTAATAGGTGATTGTGCTCGTTCAGACTCCAGAGTGTGCGATTATTGCTGGCCCAATGCTGACCGGGACCAAGTGGCGAAACTTACCCAGTCAGTGCCGAGGTGGCGGTGCGCCTGGCCATTGCTCCTTTCTCCCATCATGGACAAAATCCCTGAGCAATGCCCTGAGCTGCTCGACCTAAGTACCCATCGCTGCGCTGGACGAAAAGGTCAATATTTAAATAATGCCTTCTACTCCGAGTAGCATTCTCTAAAGGATATACTCCAGGTCGATCCAAAAAAACTTGAAGCACGATGAATTTTTTAATAAGTCTGGGTGAGATGGCTAAGCCCGAATATGAGGCGGCTAGGAAAGCGATGGTGGCCGCGTCTCCGCAGACAAAATCAGTGCGTCCTATACTGGCATACTCAGGATGTTCCTAATGACCAGCATGACAGGCAAAGTGCCGAAATGGAGCGTTTGCAAAGACTACATGGATTTTGAATTGCATGCGTGGAGTGTTCGAAATGTCCTCGAGATCTGGGTCAGAGGTCTGGAAAACCGTATTGTTAGATGTTCTAGTCCAATGTTTTGGTCTCACTGTCCGACATACAACGAGTCTCACTTCACGCAAATGCCTGCCAGTTTGTTCTTATATGAATGCTGTTCAGACATCTACATGGTCTTTTGGCGACGATGCCTACTCCTCACGGATCCGGAATAATTGTTGCTTTGTTCAGATATATGACAAGCGAATGATTCAACTCTCTTGAAACATTTTCTACTGAAGAAAATTGTTTGCCATTGCTCCTCATTCCTCGGCGCACACTTGTGCTGTGTACTACGCGCTACAAGGCCTTGCTGTATTCCTCAATTCGTACTGATCAATGACGCGATACAACTTGAACGTCTTCAATTTTTCCGTCGGCCACTGTCACGGATGTCCTATTCCACCTCTGCACGAACAACCACAATGCTTTCTCTCGCCTCCAAGTTCCCCCGCATTCTTTCCCTCATTGCGGTCGTTGACATAGGCATCTCTGTTGTCTCCACAGTCCGCCTCCTTACCGGTCTGTTGGCTTGCTCGTGTCACTCGCTGTTGGGACTTCACCCGCAGCCCTCGCCTGCTCGGCCATCTCTAAAGGGGGATGTGATGGACCGAGGCGATGACGCTCCCGACGTAGTGTATCACCCTCCATATGCATAACTGCGGTTTTGACCTCACCTTATCCCAGTTCAAGGAATATTCAGTATACACATGTAATTTCCTGTCGCAAGTAAATGATCTTTGACCAGTTTGTTGCTCGTGGGGCTGTTCAACAGGTTGGCAACCTGTTTTTTCAGCCCTCAGTGTGGGCGTACTTCCAGTTTCGGGGACCACCCGGCGCACCAATGGTTCAACGTTGAGGTTCAACAAAGCACGTGAGCTAACTTCTGCGAAGCCCTACTGATCATAACATCTACGAGTGAATTAAATACATGGGCAGAATTATTACAGATGGATCCATATGGTGAAGACAAAGTCAGAAGATGAGTTTTACAGTTATGAGCCATTAGAAAACAGCAAAACAGAGAGGACAGCAATTATAAGATCATGGTCGATTCATGGAGATGAAATCGCAGCAGCATATCCTTGACTATAACACAATTAGCAATCGTACGGTAGAAAAGGTGCATAACATACTTCCAGCAAGGACAAATTTAGTGGCTTTCGTGTCCTGAAAGAACGTGTAAGTGAGATTTCGTTTCAATGAATGCCAAAAAAAGGTCTAACCAGCGCGTTCGTGAGATGGCAATAAAATATTCGAGGCACAGGCGACTTTTGTTTCAGTATGGCTTCTAATCAGACGTTATCCGATAAGTTTCCACAAACGGCCTGTGACATCGTGAACCTACCAAATTGTTTCCGTAAATCTTAAAATGAACGTCAGCTCCTGAATTATGCCGTTAGAGGTGGGTACACACATCGAGAAGCGCTGTCGAAATCATTCGGCCGCCTGCCATAAGAATCGACATAATCGGAGAACCGAATCCCTGACGTCAGCTTTGCGTGCATAATGTCCATCTTGTTGAGGAAGATTATCATGTTTGTGTTCTGCAGGAGCTTGTTCGAGACTATAGAGGTCCAGAGCTGGAAAGTATCGGCCTGGATGAAGAAGAATCTCAGAGTTTCCCACAAAATACAGGCATTAACCCTGAAGAGACACTTACAAGGCGGTTGACAGCTGGCTCTTCTGCCAAAGTCTGATCGAAGGCGGATATTGGGGCGAGAAATATGATAGCGTCAAGGTCGTCGAGATAAGGTATCCATGATTGACGCTAAATCTATGTCAGTAGCCGGATGGATTCGTATGGCTTCGAAGTACCAGTGACCGAGTCCCACCGACATCGAAAATGTAGAAGTCGCGATTGACTCCCCCTGCTACAGATGTCCAACATTCAGTTTAAGCATGTGTGGGGAATAGGCGGAGATTCTTACTGGAAAGTCGCATGCGATGCTCCGATACACCCTATGCCAATTATTCCCAGGAAACGATGGGTAAGTGAAGAACATACCAGAGTTTTCAGACGTGCTCGTAGAATGTGATCTAGAAAAAATTAAATCAGCGTCGCGATCAGATCGACGAACAAAGAGCACACCATCCGTTGGTACGTATCGTACGGAAGTAACCTCATCGATGGAGTCCAAGAAGCTGTTCCGATGAGCGGTGCACGTATAGGAGAATGGAGACGCCAACGTACAATCCAGCTGATTCCTGCAACCTGATGCTCTGCCTCTCAAGAATGACTTGGGTCGCCGGATGCTCCCAAAATTGCTTCAAATCCTCCCGTAGCGCGTGGAGTATTGGTCCAGGGTCATCCGGATCGTCCCATTCTATTAGGTCGTCCGTATCGAAGCTCTCCTTCCCCGTCCGAGTGAAAGCCGCCTTCCACGCAACAGTAGAGTTCACCGCCAGCTCCCTCTGAGGCCTGCGTGAGGGTACTAGTGGCCGTTCGGTGGCCTCGCGTTCCGCCGATCCGGGCAAGGAAAGGCGCTTAACAAGCACGTCCTCAAACTGCAGCAAGGGAAGCAGGCGCGTTTTTATGCTAAGCAGCTCACTATCGGGACGGGGGAAGGCGTCCGACGATATGCTCGAGCGCGCGCTCGGCGGCTCCTCGTTGGTGCTTTGGGCTTTCGTTATCGCGTCGACGATGACATGTATCGAGCTAATGACATTGAGCTGAATGATCGCACGCCACGACGCGCGCTCAGCGCGGAATGCCTATTGGACATCATGAATTCAAGTACTGAACGTGCACTTTTTCTTGGAAATACCTTGGGCTCGTACAACAGCTGAAAATCTGAATAGAAGTAAAAAATGGTAGGATGATGACTAAAGAAGTGAGTGCTGACTTTTCAAAGTGGTGGATTTGCCTGTTTTTCTTTCAACTCCCGTCGGAAGTTATGGCTTAGTGGAACTACGGACCTGATTCGCTTTGACCTGGAGTCACGAGCGTCGGTCGTGAGCTTGTGCCAGTTGCGAGCTACATGGAAAACCCACCGAGCAGGAGCACTTTTACCGGCTGCGGCCGCTTCTTCTCATGCACATGCTCACGCATTAATTCGGCATCGATGGCGTCCGAGACCTGTTTCGCGGCCCTCTCCTTCTGGATGCGGGTCTCTCTCTCCTTCGCAGACTCGTTCTGGGGCGGTGCAATCGCATTTGTGATGGGGTCCAAATCCTCCACGGATCGTCTGGGAACTCTCGTAGGCATTCACAAGACCCACAGATTGAGGAAGGGGGCAAGGAGGGGTGAGGAGTGGCCCTGAGACCGAATGGGTCAAACGAAATTGCGTCCCATTTTGACATATAGTGTCGCAAGTTCGGCGTGGCCCGGAGAAATGCCAGCCAGATGGGCATGCCAGCCGGCTTGTGTTTTGAAGACAGAGGCGCAATAGAAGGCCTTCAAGTCTGACATACGAAATGCGGTGATCCCACGTCAACGCTGAACTTCCAGTCGGATCGAGGAGATGAGTATCCGGTTCAGCTCAAAGCACCCGCTAAATATGTCAAGTTTGAAGTAGGGCAAGAACCAAACAAGACCGGAGGCTAAAATTTGGTCACTCCACCGTGCGGGAGAAAAAGTTCCAATCTACTTGGATCGCAAATAGCATATATGTCGGCGCTGAATGTGCGGCGAACAGACAGCGGAAATGACAGAAAGCCCACGTGAATCAACTTCGGTTCTCAACGCCGAGAAAGAAGCGCTAGGACCTGACGGCTTTATAGTTAATTAAACAAGACGAGCACAGTCGGCAGGCTCCATGGCGTAAATGATGATCTGTGTTTTGTCCGGCGTTACAATGAGAGGTTCAGTGTTCAGAAGTAGTGGCCTTTAGCAATCGCAGTAGGATATTGGAAGCCAAAGCATCAAAAGCAGGAGCACTCCAATAGCCCAGGCCCCACCCCTGGTGTTTGAAAGATGCGGCTGAGGTCCAGGGTCCCCATCGAATTTCGGTCTTTACACCAACTTCGAAGTTCAAACTGGAGTCTGGCAGATCCGTGATACCATATTCGAGGAGACGCCGCCATCTCAGACGACAGTTTGCGGAATTTTTTCAACAGTCAAGCCAAGCCAAGCCGCGTAAGTAGATCCGTTTGTGGAAATTTTAAAAAAGGGAGGAATGACGAGTCGGAGTCGGCTAACTCGCTTACAATAATAGTCGGACTCAGCTGCCAAGTCGTTGCCAAGAATGACATTCGCATGAGAGGATTTAAACTCCGCTCACCGGCACGCAGACGCCAGCTCCATGCAGTGGGCCTCGCGGCGAGCGCGCACCACGCAGCGGGCCTTAGCGGCGAGCGCCAAGGGGGGTCCGCGGGGGTCTTCCCCGCATAAGATCACCTAAAAAAACTCAGATCAAGTCGCCAAAATTGTCCAAAATAATGAAATAAATAAATAAATAAAAATGGTCCCGCACCAGCGGAAGAGGTCTCGTGCCAGCGAAAAGGCCTCGCGCTAGCGGAAAAGGCAGCGTTAGCGAAAGGGAGGGGTTCCCCAGAATGCCGCCAATGCCGAAGTTGATGGTGCCTCATCATTAGTCGGACTCGCTTAAATTGCCGAGTCCGACTATATACTCTGGACTACTCTGGAAAAGGCTGATTTTTGTTGGATTTTTGACACGAAAATTGCAATTCCCTTCAAGTTCCCTCGAAAATTTCCGGTTGGTCACGTAAAAGTTCGAATTGTTGGGGAATTTCTTTTGGAGAAGGAGGAGGATGTATTACTGCGGTGGTCCCAATAAGGAACAAGCAGGTATCTCATCGCGATTGAAAAAGAGTATGTCGAAGCCGCATCTCAATCTCCAAACCAACTCCAAATATTCTATTTCCTCTTGCCAACTGCCATAACGCGCATGTATTTTGGCTTCCGGAACTCCTTGAGGGCGGTATGATCACGCTCTGCTAGTGAGCTGGTAGACAAATCGATATCGTTTACAAAATGTGTGAGTCAAAGCAGCATGGCAAATCTCCGATTGTGGCAAGTAGATTGTGGACAGGAGGCGATTATTTGCACATGTATTGCAATCAAAGAGTACCGGCACTTCCCGGCACTGCCCTTCTTCTTAACCTCGACGCTGGCCCCAACTTGGACGGCTAGACAGACGAACAATGGAAACGGGCATCGGCCACCCAAGCCATATTGCTCTGATTGTGACATACAAGCTTCCCGAAGCGCGGACTAAAACACAATAACCCTCAGGCGGCCTTTTTGTTCTCCTGCTACTTGCAGTTGCCTTTTTTGGATTGCCTCGGTTATTTTCTCGAGTTCAAAAGGCCACGAATTTATTCTGAGCATGTCCACCTTCCTTGTATCCCACAGACTCGCATTATTGTTTTCTGGGGACCATGGTCGACTTTAAACCCTTCACTAGCTCGTCTGAGCGTGCCCTACCACTATATAACCACAACACGCTCCGCCAGCGGGCCGTCCCTAATAATGTTCCGCAGGACATCGACATGGACTATGTCATGGAACATCTGAATGACCCCAATATCGATCTCAAACCGCTTCCGCCCCTTCCCCGGCCAGAGACGCTTGAATTGGACCTCAAGACGAA
Source organism: Mycena rebaudengoi (assembly GCA_029282285.1). Classification (NCBI taxonomy): domain Eukaryota; kingdom Fungi; phylum Basidiomycota; class Agaricomycetes; order Agaricales; family Mycenaceae; genus Mycena; species Mycena rebaudengoi. The sequence goes on from JARJCX010000061.1 coordinate 413,175, forward strand.
GAAGGGCTTTGGATATGCGGACACTGACGCCGAGTCGCAAAGCTCAGGTAGGACCTCCGAACCATCGCGCAGCACCCCTTCGCGCACTTCTGCCGTTGAGTTTGACGAGTGAGTGGCATGGTATTATTTATCGTTTGTCGTTTATTAACGCGCCTCCCAGCGAGTCGCCATACCCTGAAGTACGCATGGCTGTCTCCAAAGTTGACGATCCGTATATGCCCGTGAACACCTTCCGCATGTGAGTTTATTCTTCTTAGCGCGGGGCTCTTTTTTGATATCCTCTTCAGGTGGTTCTTGGGCCTTCTCTTCACCGTATTGCTGAGTGCTATCAACCAAGTCTTCGAGTATCGTGGTATGTTTTCTTTGGCTCATTCGCGCTCGAGGCTTATTATTTTCCTAGCTCCCTCTGTATTCATCACCGGTATCGTTGGCCAACTCGTGTCACTCCCCGCGGGCAAGTTCCTTGAGTGGGTTTTGCCCACGCAACAGTTCCTTACTATGGGCTACGCCTGGTCGTTTAATCCCGGGCCCTTCAACATCAAGGAGCACGTCTGTATTAGTGTTATGCTAAACGTCAGTCGATCTTCCCCTCTGTGTCTCACAGAAATACGACATTCTCACGCATTTACTCACGAATCGTCTTTGACAATTCAGGTCGCGTACATCGGCGCATACGCCACGGACGTTCTTGCGACACAGCAGGTATTCTACCACCAGAAGCTCCCTTGGGCATATCAGATTCTTCTCATTCTCGGCACGCAAACGTTTGGGTTCTCCCTCGGTGGCATCCTCCGCCAGTTTGTCGTCTACCCTTCGTCAATGATCTGGCCCAGCGCCCTCGTCAGCTCGTCGCTCTTCAACACGCTCCACAGCAACTACGGGAAGCGCGACCGCGGCCACATGACCCGGGAGCGGTTCTTCTTCATCGCTTGCGCTGCCAGCTTCGTGTGGTACTGGGTCCCCGGATACTTGTTCACCGCTCTCAGCGTGTTCAATTGGGTGTGCTGGATCGCCCCCAACAATGTCACCGTCAACGCCCTGTTTGGTTCGAGCACGGGGCTCGGGATGAGCATTCTCACGTTCGACTGGGGCATGATCTCCTTCATCGGCAGTCCGCTGGTTACTCCAGTACGATTTCCTCTATTTTTCGGCGCCCTTCATTTAATGACTCTCCTCGCAGTGGTGGTCCACCATGAATACCATTTCATCTGTGATAATATGCTTCTGGTTTATTGTCCCTATCATCTACTGTGCGTATTTCAGTCCCTCTCCCTTTCCCGCTCCCGCTAATGATATTTCAGTCAAGAATGTTTTCTTCACCGCTTACCTTCCCTTGTCCGCGTTCGTCGTCTTCGACAACACCGGCCTGCCGTACAACCTGAGTGCCACAGTCACCGCTGAGGGGCTCTTCGATTCCGCACTGTATGAAGCGTATTCGCCGTTGTTCATGACCAGCGCACTCTGTATGGGCTATTTTTGCGCGTTCGCTGCATTTGGCGCCCTCTTCACCCACACCTTCCGTGCGTATTATTTTCTGTCCTTTCCATTACTCCGCGCTGACAGCTTTTTTAGTTTGGTTTGGTCGCGACATTGCTCGCCGCTCCAGGTCGAATCTGCAAACCGAGCGCGACATCCACTGGCGCCTCATGCAAGCTTACCCGGAAGTCCCTTCGACCTGGTACGCTGCTGTGGCGGTTGTCTCCACTATCTTCATCTTGGTCGCCATCGACGTCTTTCCGACCCGCCTGCCCGTCTGGGCTGCTCTTTTTGCCCTCGCCCTCGCCGTCGTCGTAGCGCTCCCTCTCAGCATGCTGCAGGCCATCACCAACCAGTCCGTTAGCCTCCAGGTCATGGAGGAGCTAATCGCGGGCTACCTCATGCCTGGCCGCCCCGTTGCCAACATCGTCTTCAAGGCCATTGCCTTCACCGGCACCCGCCAAGCCACCATCTTCGCAGGCGATCTCAAGCTCGGGCATTACATGAAGATCCCGCCGCGGATGATGTTCATCATCCAGATGGTTGCCGTTATCGTCACCTCATTCGTGGTCACGATAGTACAGAGCTTTATGCTAAACAACGTCGAGGGTATCTGCACTCCTGATGCGCCCAACAACTTCTTCTGCCCCTCGACGAATGTCTTTGCCGATGCGTCCCTGATCTGGGGCGGGATCGGTCCCAATCGCATGTTTGGGCCCGGTAGCTTGTATAACCCGCTTCTGTGGGGTTTCCTCGTCGGCTTCCTCGCTCCCATCCCCTGCTACTACCTCGCACGCCGCTTTCCCATGTCCAACTGGCGCTTCGTCAACATGCCGATCTTTTTCGGCGGCGTCGCCGCGATCCCCGCCGCGTCCGCTTACAACTACGCGGCCTGGGGTTTTACGGGGTTCGTGTTCAACTACTTTATCCGCCGCCGTCATTTCCGCTGGTGGATGCGCTACAACTACATCCTTTCCGCTGCGCTGGACGCGGGCCTTGCGCTCTGCCTGATCCTAATGTTTTTTGTTGTCCAATACCCCCGCGGCGGAATCACCCTGGACTGGATCGGGAACACCATCTGGCAAAACACCGCCGACTCCATGGGCACGCCGCTCCTTGTATCAGAAACGGGCACCTTTGGTCCACCGACCTGGTGATCCATCTCATGACCCTTCTCCGTCTTTTGTATTAAAAGCCCGTCTGTATCCTTACTCTTACTGGCCTAGAGCCCATACCACTTTCCTTTGATATCCTGACCGCTAGCATTTGCCGTCATCTACAAACACTCATTACACGCATTTTTATCACTTGTCATTTATGTTACTCATTTCGTATCGCTTTCTTAAAAATACGCTGCTTACTTCGTGTATTTACTATATGTACTTGCAATCCAGGGCTTCACAGCCAGTAGCAAATCTCCTTCCGATGTTGCAGGATATCATTTTGCTGCACACGTGCGCTCGCAACTGCTCTTGCTCCCCCACCATCTCACTCACTATGCCTGTCCTTGGGCGTTAGCGGCTTGGGCATCGTGTCCCTTGCCGCTTGCCTCCGTTGTAACTGATATTCTCGCCACAGACATAGACATAGAATCTAGAAGATACCCTAGACCTCATAGAATTTTTTTTTTCGGGATCCCATGTCTCCAATATCACCCCCCACTTCACTACCCCCACTTCGCCGGCTAGCGGAATACTCTCTCGAGGACATTACTCAGGCCCTCTCTGGTATCCGGCGATTATACTGGCCTCCACCTCCGCCGCCTCTTCCTCCGAAGCTCTCGGTTCCAAAGCGCAATGTCGTGCACGCAGGGCGATCTAGGATCCTCCAGATCTACGGAGACGCGAAAATCCCCGACTCTGGGTACGCGTCTGCGGTTGCGTCCGACGATGAATCGGACATGGAGGAATTTATCGACACTCCGGAATCCTCGGATGATCATGAGCTGGACGAGTTGCGCGCAGATCCCCTTGAGCGCGCGTTCGCCATCAGGTGGATAACGGGGCTCATCTGCCGGGTTGACGTTCTCTCTTCGGAGGATCCTACCGTCGATATGGACGGCGCGCGCGAGGATATGATGGACCAAGCCACCGCCCTGCTCGCCCTCTTCGCGCGTCAGGACGGCGACGGAGAGTATGATGTTACTCGCACATTCTCCTTCCCCTCCGGCGAGCAGACGATCCAAGTAGAGTTGAACGACGCGCCTTTGTCGGACTCTGACCACACATCTGTGGGCCTGCAGAGCTGGGGCAGCTCCATCGTCCTCGCGGAGCGACTCAGCGCCTCCCCAGCCACATTCGACATCACAGCGCCCCTCAGCAAGCAACCGCTCCGCGTGCTCGAACTCGGCGCGGGAACCGGCCTGTTGAGCATCGTCGTCGCGAAGCTGCTGCCCTCCTGCACCGTTGTAGCCACCGACTACCACCCCGACATCCTCGCCAACCTCGCCGCGAACGTGCGCACCAACTTTCCGACGTCCCCCGAGCAGGTGCATATCCGCGCGCTCGACTGGGAGCGGCTGGCGTTCCCGTCGTCTGCGCCGCTCGACGCGCCATTCGACGTGATCGTCGCTGCGGACGTGGTGTACCAGCCAGAGCACGCGCGCTGGATACGGGGGTGTGTCGAACGCATGCTGCGTCGTCCGGCTGCTGACGAAGGGGGGGTGTTCCACCTGATCATCCCGCTTCGCTCGTCGGGGCGCCATGAGGGCATGGACCGCACAGTCGACGAGGTGTTCAAGTCCGTCGATGGTGGCGCGGCACTGCGGCTGGCGGTCTTGCACACAGAGGCAGTGGGACGTCAGGGAGCAGGCGTTGGGCGGGCGGATGAGGCTGGGTATAGAATGTTTAAGATTGGGTGGGTTCGCTCTTCGTCTTGAATAATTTTTGGTATAATTAAGATTATTATTACATCCCAATAATGGCATTCTTTGGTTTTGGCAAAAAAGTAGCTGCAGTTTATGCTAGGCTTGCAACTGAGTTGGAGGTCAGTTGAGTATTTTTTCAGATTTAGAGGAAAAGTAAAACAAAAACATATTGTCCCTGGCCAGAATCGAACTGACGTCGATCGCGCCACAAGCGAGCATACTAACCACTATACTACAGAGACGACGATAAGTCTGAGTCAAAAGTCGATTAGTGGAACATGTCAGACGGCCTCTGCCAATTTTTCTATCTGCTTGATCCCCATTTTTCGAACCACGCACTGCTGCTGGACGGGTTTCAGATACATAAATGGACTAGAATTTCTTCGCTCATTTCTATCAATATCCCGATCAAGAATCTGTAACCTGGTCTGATCCTGGTCTAGCTATAGGTTTCACCTTCAAGCTGTACGCCGATTTTTTTCGTAGGCCTTTTCTTCCAACTCGGTGCTCCTCGCCGTCGAACCTAGGGCCAGGTCTGGGCCAGGTCAAGGTTATTATTGCATTGCTAGTTACCGTTGTCGTACTAAGGTTCTCAATAAACACGGACTATCCCGGTTTTACTCGGGATACCAGTGCATCCGCATTCGGTGCCATACCCGCAGCTGTGTCTGCGATGTGTCTGAGACCGATATAACGGTTAACCTGGTTCATCCGTCCTGGCCGACCTTTTTCTCGACCATGTTATACCTTCACCCATACTATGAGCCTGGCGCTCAGCTATCACTCGATCTGCGCTCTTGCGTTGACGACACAGAGTGCAACGTCCAGGCCACCGTCGTCAAGGCCTTCACACCATTCACAATGAGCCAGGTCCTCCTTGTAAAGATCGATTCCCCTGTCCCGGATATCCTGCCTGAGGAATGCAGCACCTTCGTCCTGAAAGTGTACGACCCCCGCTTCCTGCAGCACCGCAAGGGCAGCAAGTCCAGCGCACCACATCCCTGGACCCTCGCCGCCGAGACCACCGCCGCCAAGCGCCGTATATTCGGTGCAGAAACCTACCTCCCGACGTGGTGGCCAGCCGACTCCGACACCGCGGGCTGGGAGGAGTACTACCACGCCAACCTGCAGCAGATATTCAAGAACGAGCTGTCGGCGTACAACCGCCTGCTTTCGCTGCAGGGCACGTCCATCCCGCACTGCTTCGCACACGGGCAGCTCGTCATCTCGACTCCCCCGCTTCGCATGGTCGTCCCCCATGTGCTGCTACTCTCGTATATCCCGGGGCCGACCTTGCGCGCGGTGAATCCAGCGCGCGTGCCTGGCCACGTCGCGCGCTCGATCATCGACATCGTGCGCTCTTTTGGGATCCTCGGCGTCGTCCACGATGATCTCCGGGCGGACAACGTGCTGGTCTCTCCTTCCGAAGCCGAGCCGACGCGTGCAGTCTTTATTGATTTCGGGAACGCGACCGTGCGCGCGAGTGAGAGCGACGAGGAATGGGAACGGACTTTGGCAGAGAATTCAGAGCCGACGTTGGCGCAGCTCTTGCTTGACAAGCTAGGGATAAAACTTCCACCATCGTAGGCCCGGGGGCGCTTGCAGTGGGCGCCGGACACGATCGATACACAAACGGACTTTGAAGACATGTACAAAATAGATTTCATTGTAGCATTACCTATCGTATCTCACATATTATACATTACTATTCAAGCTATATTTCATTCCCAACGACCAGAACACATTAGTGGTCAGTGCGTAAGGTAAAAGCGGAGTTTGAATGTCGATGTCAACAACACGTTTAAATCAATTGGCTTCGTTGTCTCGCTCTCTTGTTCTCTTCTTCCTCCTTCCATAAAAAATGGCTGGACCTCTCGGGTACCGCTTGGAATATTCTCCATCTAACCGGGCGAAATGTAAAGGTACGCGCCAGCTCCAGGCCCGTTATCGATTCCAAACACTAACATTGTATGTTCTCCAGGCGGAAAGCCGTGTGCAGGTCATCTTTTCCATGCGTTCGTAGCGCTTTTCTAACCCATTGGCGCGTAGGTACCACCATAACCAAGGGAGAACTGCGCTTCGGCAGCGTCGTCGATTTCCAGGGCAACACCTCGTTGTACGTTGCAGTATTCAAGTGCCACTCTGCTGCGAGTCTGAGCCCCGGTTTTTACGCGTTAGCGCCTGGAGACACTGGGGATGCGTGACTCCCAAGGTGCTTGTGAACGTGAAGAATATACACGACACGGCGGACGATATGGATGGCTTCGAGGCGCTCGAGGACGTGGACAAGGAACGCGTCAGGGCGGCGTTCGAGGCTGGCCATGTTGCCGATGAAGATATCCCCGAGACGGCGAGGTGCGTCTGGAGCGGCTCGACCTGTGGACATTGAGGCATTTTTTGGCCAGGAAACCAGCCAAGGACGGGGATGATGACGAATCCGACGACGAAAAGCCCAAGAAGAAAAAGGCTACGCCGCGGAAGAAGAAGGCGGATGCTGAAGACGGCGACGAGGAAGCGAAGCCCAAGAAAAAGGCCACCCCTAGGAAGAAGGTAGTGGCTCATGATTTTTTCTCCCAATCCGCTCATGATTTTTTTTTAATCCAGAAAGCTGCTGCCGATGACGACGAGGCGGGAGACGACGACGAGGGCGACGAGGAAGAGAAACCCAAGAAGAAGCGCGTCGCTCCCAAAAAGGCTGCGGAGCCCAAGGCTAAAGCCGCTCCCAAGAAACGGGCACCGAAGAAGAAGAAGGTTCATTGCATTCATTTCGCTCGATTAACACTAACTCCGTCTTTAGGACGACTCTGACGACGAGGGCGAGGATTTCTCGAAGGAAATGGAGGCCGTGGAGGGAGGCTCTGACGACGGCGGCGACGCCGGATCCGAGGAGGAGAAGCCCAAGAAGAAGGCCCCCGCCAAAAAACCTGCAAAGGAAAAGGCGGCCCCGAAGAAGAGAGCCCCCAAGAAGAAAAAGGCAGGTTTTTTTCTTGGACACTCGCGCTCTATGTTGCTCACTATTATTCTAGGAGGAAAGCGACGACGAGCCAGAGGATAACGATGATGAAGAGACGGGCACAAAGCGCAAGGTACACATACCCACACGTCTTCGCACCTCCCTCCAATTCTAATATTATTGTCCAGAAACCCGCCTCCAAGAGCGCAAAGCCCCCCGCGAAGAAAGCCAAGGCAACCAAAAAGGCCGCTGCGGAGGACAGCGCGGCAGAAGGCGACGATTGAGTATAATACCCTCCACTCAAGTGCTCCACTCTTGCTCTTTTTGGGCTTCCTGTGCGTCTCCAGTTACTTATAATGCTGTGTACTAGTTATAGTTTTTTACTGTCCTTAATGGTATTTTGCACACCTAGTTCTATGTTCCCCCCAGACGTTACTCATTTAACAAGCTTGCATCGACCTTGCGTGTGTTCCCGGACGTCCTACAAGTTGCAAAGGACTGTCAATGCTCAAGGCAGAACGTCTTCACAGCGTCGCACAACACCCAACGAAGACAAGTACCAGCAACTTCAACGCCCCGCGAGTGCAGAAACACTTGACGTGGCTCCGGCGGCGATGGGGAAAGACTGCGCGTTGTCGAGGAAGGCCACCACCAGGCTCGTCGCAGACACACCGAATCAGCACCCGTTCGCAGCATCTGAATTCTTGTTCGGCGGTGCACCGTGAAACCTCTTCCCCCCCACGTGAAAATGTCCATTTTACTTCGGCGTTGGGCGAGGAATTAACTTGACTTGGCGGCTATTTGCAAATAGGAGGGAGCTCGACAGGGCGAGTTGCTTGAAGGATTTGAAGAGCACGAGCCGCGTAACGGGCCAGTTCTTCGCATCTTAGACTCCCGCGTATCCAGGCGGAGGGGTCCGTGGCCGAGTTACTGGGATCCAGGTCCACCACGCTTGCCGCCAGGTCCGCCACAATGCCGCCGTTCCGGGTCCGGATCCCCTGGGCCTCCGCCATGAAAGCATCGCGTAGTGTGGTGAAGTGGTCATCCAGCCCGCCAGCTAGGGGCGTCACGAGATTGCATGAAAATCTCCGGTCGCGCGTGCGGAGGTTCGCAGCGACGTAACCTAGTCGAGACAAGCTGAAGAGCGTAACCCACGGTCCAGAGGACCCCGCTCCGAAGTGTCACTGGTGTCGGGAAACGAGTCCTGCCACATGAGGCAGAATTAATTTCGCGGACTACCGACCTCGGGCTTTTCGCAGGTGGATCGTCCCCAGCTATTGCCCTCGAGGTTCGAACCTTGGCCCTACGAATTGGCTGAAATCACAGAGGTATCATGGACTCGAAAAATATAAATTCCGGAGAGCAAGGATCGATCCTTCAGTGACCATGAACTGGTGTCACTAGCGCAACATTGAAGCGCAGTGGCAGCGTTTCCTGGCCTCATAGAGGCTATGCGAGGCTATGCGAGGTACCCCGTTTCGTTGTCAAACATGGAGAACTCGAGCGTTTAGCATTCCAAACTCGCTAGCGACACTCCTGGTCCCTCAATTAAGCGGTAAAAAATAGGCCGAGACAATTTCGGTGAGGCAGGCCGTGAATTCCGTCAACGAGCGGATTGTCGATGCCAGGCGCTTCTCTATAGCATAGGACCTGTGAATGACTGTCTTCGAAGCAGTGCTCCGCCCAAGAGCGTTGGGCGCGGTGTATCTCAGGACTGCTGCCGCAGCGTACTCCAGCGTCCACCAACCTGAAAATTGTCTCCGATACTAAAGGAAACCTCTCTTCGTACCGTAGTCGCGCGACTGGCGGAACTGGAAATACATTGAGGAGTTCCAGGACCAGGACGGGTACATGTCCACAAGATGGATGTATAGCTGGGAACATCGAGCCGCTGGCATGAATGGCCCCTGCGACGATTTGTCCCCAGCCGAAAAAGTTTGTTTTCTTCGCGGGCGGGTGTACGATCCCGTTCGCGGACCACAGCGACTTTTGGGGGGCTTTGGGGGCTGGGCTGCTGTTTCCTCCACGAAGTCCAGCCGATTTCGATGGTCTCTGCGGGGCTACTATTGGTCCAGGTAGTGGGGCGGGGCCGGTTCGAAGGGCCGTTCGTGGACGGTGAGGTGACACGCCTGAGGGAAAAGATGTTATGGGGCGGTAGGATTAACGTGCACCGAGTTTCGTATGTACAAAGTCTGACTTTGCTGATAGTTCACTGAAATTCCACTATCATTAACTTATCCCGGGTGCTCAGTCCTATTAGTCCAGAGTGCAGCACGATGACCTCCACACATGCTCTTTTCTTCCACCACGAAGCTGTCGCGCGTCGTGGTCATTGACTTCCGGGAGCCATCATGCAAGCTTGGGCCTCCGTTGTATACCAAATTCCCCATTACGCTTGCCTTGCAGACAATGGAATGCGGCGTTGGACATTGGTTGGATACAAGTTGGATAGCCGATTCAAGAGAACCCTGTGAAGAAAGCCCGGCCCGGAGAAAGCTCCGCGAAGGCGAATTACAGTTTGAACCAGGGTCATGATCCGCAGCGAACCTCTTAAATAAGACCACCACGACAGCACTTACTCGAAAGGCTTCAGTTCCACTTCCGTCAGCGTCAGAATATGGGAAAGCATGTTTTCGTGGTCGGAGCTGGTGAGCTTTTTTTGTTGCGATTGGTCTTCAAAACTCGAATGCCACTCGCCGGGTACTAGGGGTTGTTGGATTGTCGACCGCTATCAAGGCGCTGGAGGCAGGATTTCGGGCCACAGTATTCGCAGAGTTGTTCCCAGGGGATCCCAAGAGTATTAAATACACATCTGCTTGGGCCGCAGCCAACCACATCAGGTACTTGGCTGACCGGTTTCAAGGTTGTTTGTCTAATGTTGCCTTATCAGTATCGCAGCAACGAATACTCTCCTACACGGTGTGTGTAGATCGGGAATTAAGATCACACCGTCATTAAACCGTTTTGTAAAGAAATGGAACAAGAAACGCTGCAGGTCTTCCTCGACCTTATCAAGGAAGATCCGCTTGTCCCCGTTATGATGCGCCCTCAGATAGATTATACTGAAATGGTATGTCTGTCCAATTTTAATGAATCATTCTGAGCCGCTTCTTCAGTTCGGACCAGATGTACAAAAACAATTCGACCATGTCTCCGGCCGTTACTCTAACTTTCGCATTCTCGAGTCGCAAGAGCTCCCGCAAGGAATCGTGTCCGGTGTCACTTATTCAACGGTTTGCGAACTCACTTTCACCCTTCCAAGAGAGATCTGAATGGCATGCCCAGATATTTATGGACGTCCCAAGATACCTCCCATATCTCATGAATCGATTTTTGGCTGCAGGAGGACACGCTTTTAGAGTCGCCCTCCCATCACTTTCTTCCCTCCTTTCGGAGAAGGAGCGCCCACAGTTAATGCCCTTTGCGCCCTCTTCTGCAGACAGTGCTCCGCCGTTTGATCCTGCTGCTGTGATAAACTGCACAGGGATCGGCGCGCTATTTCTGGGAGATGTGGAAGGTATTGTCTGACCCGTGCAAGAAAACTCGAAGTCCTAATATTCCGCTAGATAAGGATGTCTATCCCACTCGGGGGGAAGTTTTGATTATTCGTGCTCCATGGATTAATCGTGGCATGAGCTGCTTCCACACCTCCCACCTTTCATACATAATTCCCCGACAGAGCGGCGACGTTATTCTTGGGGGCACATTTCAAGTCGACGACTGGTACTATACACTGTTTCAAACCTGTTACTCCCGCAACACTCAATTTCTGCATTAGGCACCCCACCTCGCGGCCCGAAACCGTCAAAGAAATTAAAGAACTAGGAATTAAAGCGTGTCCAGAGTTGTTGCCAGCGGACAAGCGTGATAAACGAGATATCAACGATCTTGAGGTCATTGAGGAATGTGTTGGGCTCCGTCCAACCCGGAAAGGTGGCATTCGACTCGAGACTACTACTTTGAGTAGGTCATCCTTGCACTTCCAGTGGTATTTCGCTCACTAAATTTCAGACGTGGACGGCAATACTGTTCCAATTATACACAACTATGGGTCAGTGCTGAACTGCCTTTGTTAACCACGACTGAACTTGAGCTGTCAAGACACGGCGGTGCTGGATATCAATCCTCTTGGGGTTCCGCTCGGCGCGCGGTTGACCTTCTCAAGTCTACAGTCCAGTAGCGGCTAACGAAGACAGGATTCTGTCCGCATCCTCATTTGCTTCCTATTGCATTCCGAAACTGACTGGTGTATCAAATTTGTTCGTTAAATCGAGCGATAATGGGCCATCGTATTTCAGTTGGATCAGTTATACATTTACGTCGCCCATCTTAGTCGCCACTGACTTACAAGAGGTTTGCAAGGCGTATCAAACATCCCTAGTGCCTACTGTTTTCCCCGAACGGCCTCGATCATCTGTAAGTCCTATCATCGTCGAGGAGGACCTCGCGTTCACGTTGATCTCCTCCCGTGGCGACAACACATGTCATGTCATGTATGGCCTAGGCGCGGATCGGCGCACTGAGCTTGAGCGCTTGAGCACCGCAAGGTGCCAAGGATGGAAACATCGGTCCGAAAGATCCGACGTCTTCTTGAACGAGGACCACGACAAAGCTTTTCAAGTAACCTCGAACCCTACTTTCGTCAGTATCCGGATATGGGAAAGCATGTTTTCGTCGTCGGAGCTGGTGAGTTCTTTTGGTGTGAATGGTCTTCAAAGCTCGAATACGACTGGGTAGGGGTCATTGGACTGTCAACCGCGATCAGGGCGTTGGAGGCAGGATATCGAGTCACAATATTCGCAAAGTTATTCCCTGGGGACCCAAAGAGTATTGAATACACATCTCCTTGGGCTGGAGCCAATCACGTCAGGTACTTGGTGCATCATAAAATGCTTTCAGCATTGTTTGTCTAATGTCGCCCTTCTCAGTGTCGCAGCAACAAATACTCTCCAACATGGTGTGTGGACACTCAGGGATTATTAAGATGACATGGCGATTGAATCGCTTTCATTTACTTATGTTACATAAAGAGATGGAACGAGAAACGCTGCAGGTCTTCCTCGACCTGATCAAGGAGGATCCGCTTGTCCCCGCTATGAAAGGTTCTCTGATAGAATATCGCCAAGTGGTATGTCGTTCGTTTTGGATGAATCGTTTTGAACCGCTTTTCCAGCTCGGGCCAGATGAACAGAAACAGATCGACCATCTCTCCCGCTGTTACTCTGACCTACGTATTATCGAATCGCAAAAGCTCCCGCAAGGAGTCGTGCACGGTGTCGCTTATACAACGGTTTGGAACTGTTTCGCCATTCCAATAAAATCTAAACCGTCGACCCAGCTATTTTTCGACGTTCCGAGATACCTCCCGTACCTCATGGATCGATTTTTAGCGGCGGGAGGACACGCCTTCAGAGTCGACCTCCCCTCTCTTTCTTCTCTCCTTTCGGAGAAGGAGCGCCCACAGTTAGTGCCCTTTGCGCCCTCTTCTGCGGATAGTGCTCCGCCGTTTGATCCTGCTGCTGTGATAAACTGCACAGGGATCGGCGCGCTATCTCTGGGAGATGTGGAAGGTATTGTCTCACCCGTGCAAGAAAACTCGAAGTCTTCATATTCCGCTAGATAAGGATGTCTATCCCACTCGGGGGGAAGTTTTGATTATTCGCGCTCCATGGGTCGACCATGGCCCGGGGATGAGCTACTTTTACCCCTCCCACCATTCGTACATTATTCCCCGACAGAGCGGCCATTTCATTCTTGGGGGCACATTCCAAGTTGACGACTGGTATGCATTGCGTTAAACTATGCCGCTCACGCAATGCTCACTTTGCATCAGGCACCCCACCTCGCGACCCGCAACCGTTAAAGAAATCAAAGAGCGCGGAATCGAAGCGTACCCAGAGCTGTTGCCTGCGGACAAGCGTGATAAACGAGATATCAACGACCTTGAGGTCATTGAGGAATGTGTTGGGCTCCGTCCAACCCGGAAAGGTGGCATTCGACTCGAGACTACTACTTTGAGTAGGCCTATCCTTGCATTTCCAGTGGTATTTCGCTCACTAAATTTCAGACGTGGACGGCAATACTGTTCCGATTATACACAACTATGGGTCAGTGCCGAACTGCTTTTGTTAACCGCGACTGAACTTAAGCTGTCAAGGCACGGTGGTGCTGGATATCAAGCTTCGTGGGGTTCCGCTCGGCGCGCGGTTGACCTTCTCAAGTCTATGGTCAAGTAGTGGATAACGAAGTTGAAGGGATCCTGTCTGATCAAGCTTCGTGGGGTTCCGCTCGGCGCGCGGTTGACCTTCTCAAGTCTATGGTCAAGTAGTGGATAACGAAGTTGAAGGGATCCTGTCTGCGGGCTCAATTTCTATCTCACTTCTGAAACTGACCGAATCTCTGTATCAAATTTGTTGGTTTGAAACGAGCGTTGATTATTTTGGCCCTCGCAATTTGGTTGGATCAGACACTTACTTCGGCTGGCTCAATCGTCATTGACTCGCAAGAGGTTTTCGAGCAGCGGCAATGTGTCCTTACGGATTTCCCCGGTTATCTGTTATTTATCCCGAACAACGGCGCGATGCATCCATTATCTGTAAGTTCATCAGTCATGGGTCTTCGAGGAGGACCCGGCCTCTCCCGGCCTCCAGTTTGGTGTCCTCCGGTAGCGACAACTCGAAGGAGGTATGTTAGGTGGGATAGGCGCGGACCGGTTGTTGGATTTTCGCCTCTGGGACGATCAGTTGGCGTCATTTTTAATTTTAAGCCCTTTCTAGGAGATCCGAATCGAGAAGATGGTATCCCGGTCCGAATCTTCAGCCAGTCGGAGACAGTTCTTACATTAGTGAGGCTGAGAACAGTCGACCATTCTATGGAAGGGGGCATTATGGGTCGCCGTCATCCTTAAAGCCCGCATGCCACTTTTCGTACTGACGCAGGTGCGGCCAAATTGGTCGGCCTTACTTTGTCTGCTGGCGCGGCAGACACGGTCTTTCGTTGAGTATGAGTAGCCATCTCACGCAGGTACTACCGTGACATCAACTTGGGGACCTTCCTTTGTCTGCTTTTGACACAACCAATCATTTCGCGCGACACGAAGAGCTGATGACGAATTTTTAGTCAAACTACAGCATCATCATAAGTGACTCCCAGTGATTTCCAGCTCTGGAGACCTGTCGGTCCAGTTTTTGCTCGATTCCTTATCGTCCAGTCTAATCAATACCCTCTCTGCATATTTAATTGAATGATTATTATTTTTACTAGCACTCAAAAACTAGTAGTCATATTTTTAAAAATTAATCTTACATGATTCAGAGGCGCCATCCCCCCATACTTACTTCACGAGTAATGGCAGTATCAGCCCCTTGGTATTTTGCTACCAGCGCCGAATTCTGAGGCAGCTGTTTCGGGGGAGTTCGAATTTGGTTCGAATGTTGAAATTTACGAACCTGCGTGGGAATTGATGACAAATGACAGAATCAGAATTCACACTCAACCTAACTTCGACCCGACGGCAACGAGCGAGCAACTTGAGTCTCCACAGTTCCGTATCACAGGCTAGCTGCGAAGAGAGGTTTACGGCAAACACCAGGAAGTTAAGTTTGCCCTTATCTTCTCATGCTGAATTGTGGTGTCCGTTTCAGTTCCTCCAATATGGAAGCCGTTTCAGTATGCATCTGGAAGCCGGCTATTTTTCCATGAAAACTGTGGTTCGATCTCTTTGCGGGTTACTCCATGCTCAAACCTCCCGTCGATCTTTGGTCGGTGATTTCTTGTTCCTGTTCAGGCTGTTAGTTGCTATTCCCCCGTCGACGACTTCTTGAGGCCGCGGATCTTGTTTGCACCTTAATTTCTTGTCTTACTTCCTGCCCAAAAGGATTTTTTAAAAACCAACAGGACAACCGAACAAGCCAGACCGCAGAAGCCGATTTCCTCGATGTTTAATTCCTTCTACCTGTTGGCGGATCCAACCGACACCCGACATTTTGTACTGCGGACTTTCAACCGCGTCACATGTTTTGCCTCGAGGCAAAGCGCTTAGGTACCGCCAAACAAAGGACGACTCAATGGAAGCCCGACTTCTTACCGACTTCTGTCAATTTCTACTGGCTCTCGTTCGCAAAAATCGCACAAATGACAACCGAGGGGTACATAAATAAAGGGATTAGGGATCACTTTCTCCACAGACATGGCATTCGAGTGTCCCCAGTGTCCTGATCGCTCTTTCATCAGCAAGACGGCCTTACTCCAGCACCAGCGGATGGCGACGGGTCACTCATTCTGTGATTTTTGCCAACGCCATTTCCATTGTCCAGAGACTCTTGAGCGAGTAAGTCAATCTCCGAAGATTCTGGATCTTGCATTTATCGTCGATCATCAGCACAAAGTCACCAAGCAGCATTTTCGGTGCAATCCGTGCAATGTCGGCTTCACTAGCCAGTCCTCGCTGGAAGATCACTATAGAGGAAAATCCGACTTGATCCATCCCAAATGCACGGTCCCGCACTGCGGCAAAGGCTTTCGGGACCTACGCAGCGTCGCCGAGGCAAGTGCTCATCACTCCGGGGCTGTTATCCGTCGTATTTACTTTCTCTCAGCATGTTCGAACGGCGCATCC
Organism: Mycena rebaudengoi; assembly: GCA_029282285.1. NCBI lineage: Eukaryota > Fungi > Basidiomycota > Agaricomycetes > Agaricales > Mycenaceae > Mycena > Mycena rebaudengoi. Next base: position 429,087 of record JARJCX010000061.1, read on the forward strand.
TCAAACGCACTGCTCCTGTGGGCTGAAAATTTATAACGATATCCTACAATTGCACTACAAGTCGTCGCCCAACCACCCCTCCTGCATCCCGTGCAACAAAGGGTTCGAGAACGACGCGGCCTTTGACGAAGTGAGATAATAACCTTTGATTAATGGACTCTTATCCCTGCGGAATACTTAGCACGCTGCCTCCAACCACCCCGACCTTCGCTGCACGGCCTGCAAACGGCAGTTCACCGTTAAGGCCGAATTACAGGCCCATTTCTTCTCTTCGAACAATCACCCTAATTGCAACCAATGCAACGTAGGTTTCTTGAACGACGACGAGCTCGACTTGGTAATTTTGACTTTCATATATCTTGTATCTGTTGCCTCGCTGAGCTAGCTTAGCACACCGCTGCCGAACATGCACCGATATGGCCTGTACCGAATGCGAGTGTAGTCTCCCCGGTGAGCTATGTTCTTGAGAAGATATGCTAGCCTGTTTAATTAATAATTTGTAGCGCCTGACAGACGGCCTGGGCGTTATCCTCGACATATGCTCTGAAGCACGTCTGGCTCCTCTTGCTCCCCCCGGAGAGGTCATCAACGACCCTAGCAAGGCTAACAACGTACGTGAATAATAAATACCTTGCGCGATCTTTTGTCCGACGGTAACCTTCTCAAGTCGGCGCCTTTGCCCGCCCTCAGAGAAGCTCAAGGGTCGACCGCTTTCTCCCGTGTGGGATTCGCAGACTGTGTTTCCAGCTGGAGAGTAAGCACCGCCACACTTATTATCGTTGTCCACTGTCTAACGCTTCATCAGGCAGCCCCTTGCACATTCCCTCCCTCGAAGACTTGGAGCCCTCTGAATAGGTTCAGAAAGGTACCCCAATTCGGATTAATTGCATGATTGTACTGAATGTCCACACAGGCAGCGACAGCACCGGCTGGCGTCCCGGTCCAAGCACAGCCCTTCAAAGTATGTTCAGTTTCCCCACCTCATGCACTGTTTAATCGGCGGCAACCTTTAGACGATGTTTGCCTCGCCGTCATACAATTCGAACGATGTCCACCTTGGCCAGATTGATGTTACCAAGCGGATCTGTCCCGGAGAGGTCTTCTCAAAGCAGGGAAACTTCAGACCATTCGACGATGAGGTTGAATCCGTCTCTCAGCAGGTTAATTCCCGTCTTGAATACTTTTATTTTCTTCTTTGACTCTTCTCTTAGAAGCCAATGATCTCTGCAATTTTGCGTTCACCTGTCGGCGAACATGGTACTAGAGGGAAGTCAGCTAGGCGAGTTTTAACCTGCACATCTGGAAAATTATTCACTTCCGCTCAGTCTGTCTAGCTCAAGCACCGGTTCCTCGTGGTCAACGTCGACAAATGGGACCGACGAGGTTCTTTCGAGTTACGAGTCCTCGGCCTCCCCCTGGGGATCGGGATATCGTGCAACCGCTCGAAGCGTGGACAATCCGTCTCTTTCATCTGGTACGCGACGCCCCCACCTTTATCGGCTGTCATCTAGCTCACCATTTTTTGGCAGGCATGAATGAGCAGAGCAGGCGAGAGTCCACGCACGCACCGTGCATCCCTTACAAAAGGGAAGACAAAGCGAAGCCGGCCACCACCCCCTCATCGAGCCTCTGCTGCATGCGCTGCGGGAAGACTCCCTGCATCGATCCCACCGTAACGTGGTGCGGGCATGTCTTTTGCGGATCGTGCGCCATTTCCTCTCTTCCCCATCCATCGTTACCGACCACGGACAGCTGCATTGACCCCCGCACCATGGAAGTTGTGCAATGCCACAAGTGCCAACACCGGTCGCTCTTCCTCATCAGATTGCACTTGGATGTATAGGGACGAATATCGAGAATGACTGGCGAATATTTCCACTCTATTTTACCAAAGATTGCTGTGTACCTCGCTATCGAATTGTTGTGTCTGTCGAGTTGTCGAATGTTTTCTGTACAATATAAATTAATAGCCGCAAATTCAAGTTGCAGCCCGCAAATCATCTGAGCAAGGCGGGACCCCATATGATCCCATGTGATTGCAATAGATCATCAAGCTTCAACTTGCAAGCTCTCGAATCCGCCCGAGCGATGCGAGGGTCAGGGCCGCAATATAAGTTTCCGCATTTACGGGCCGACACTCCATACGATCAAGACAAGAATATTAGAGGGGGAAAAAAAGTCATAATCAATGGTGCCCGGTCAAGAAATCGTATACACATCGTAAAGCGCTTTTTTAAATGCTTTTTTTCATAGGGGTTCGCTCAAAGACGTAGGAATCACCTCTGCTCTGCTCCTAGGTCTCCAGGCGCTGCGTGCTCGTGCTTGGGTTCAGCTGCGGCCTGAGCCTGACGCTCGCGCAGAGCACGACGGCGCTGGCCCGCAGCGGACTCGCGGCCGAAAAACTTTGAGCGACCCTGTAAAAAAGAAGTGAGCGACGTGGAAATAGAAGTGACTGGGACCAAGTTGCCCACCTCGCGATGCTTCATGATAACCAGCGTGACAATCACCGCTATCCAGTAGAAGACATACGCGAGCACCGAGCCCACTGCAAAACAAATACGTCAGTGATCAAAGTACGCGATAAGTGAAAGGGGCGGAAACTGACGCGTCGCGCTGTTGGTCCATCCGAAGAGCGCGTTGAAGACCGACCAGCCGTTGCTGTCGAACTTGTTTTCTGGGTTGCAGCAGTCGAGATGCCAGACGTTGCCTTGCACGCGGAAGCTCCCGGGGCCGTCACCGCCGGCGTCGTCCACGTCCCCGCCGAGAAGCCTGTTGAACGAGTCCTGCTGGAAGGCCCACACTGAACGCGAGAACAGGCCGGCGCCAATGAGGAGCAGCAGGTTGGTCATCACAATGAGGAAGACGCTTAGTGCTGGATACCGCGTTAGCTAAAGTAGATGAGGCGAAGAGGAAAAGAAAGCGCACTGGTTCGGCTGGCAAACGAGTAGATGAGGAAGCCGATGATGAGACCACAGAGGAGACCGACAATGGTGGCGATAGGGATCGAAGTTGCAGGCTGCCCGAGGGAAACACCACCAACGAAGACGACTGCTTCCATGCCTGGGACAAAACGGATGATGAGCACGGATCCTGAACGAACGAGAGATGACAGACCTTCGCGCAGAACGGTGATCAACGGGAGTATGAACAGAATCCACTTGCCCGCCGTAGTCTGGGCGTCGGAACTGTGCTTGGAGAAGGCGCGCTCAAGCTTGACGCGCCATTTCGCCTTGGCTGTTAACTTGATGAGCTACCGACGATTCCATTTTTGAGCACTCATAACTTACCACGGTCCATCTTGAGCATTGTGACGCCCATGACGAAAATCATCAGGGATGCGATGAGCATGAACACAGCTGGCGACGAGGGTTAGTAAGTTGGGCAAAACCGTATCGGAAGGCGGACCTTCCCAAAGTTCCTCGGATTTGGCCCATAAGTCGGACGCTTGCGTAAACCAGACCGCAATGAAACTGAGAAACGATCAGTTACCCATACATGATTCCTGAATAAAGTCGACTTACGCCGCGCCAATTGCAAGAGCGAGGAAGAGGCCTAGACCGGCACCGGAGAAAATCTAGTTCCAAAGTTCAGGAGGATGAAAAACATATAGCGGCTTCTTCCCACCTGTATGCGCAATCTGCGGACTAGCTGGCGGCGATGGGCTGGGTCATCTTCGGGATCGCTGGCAGCTTCATCCTTGCTGTGGTCGGAAGACGAGCCGTTGCCGGATATTGCGCCTCGTGTGCCGAAGCGGGCGGGGTCTTCGTGAACGATCTGTTCTACGAGACCGAGGAGCACCGAGACGATAATGGCCGCCTCGAGGGTCTCGCGGAACACGATAAAGAATATCGGGATCGAGAAGAGATTTTTGCCCATGGTGAATCGAGTGCGGGTGGAAGACGGAGGGGCGACAGGGCCGCAAGCTTATATGTTGAATGATTACAGGATGCGAAGCACAAGCGTAATCTGATAATGATAAGATCCGATAAGATAAGAGCCGCAAGATCTCACGGATTTAAAAAAAGATTGAATAATCATCTCACGTCGAAATTTGAACTCCAAAGCCGAAGGGCCGAATGAAAGGGTTGAAAGCAGTAGAATGTGTTCCTGTAACACGTCTGCGATTCTCGGTAAGTTTGACCGCGGAGTGCAAGGATGGTCGGGTATAAATCTGGCCCTAGATGAGTTTTTGCAGGACCGCGCTACCTGCGCGCTACGCCCGTTTACGCGCAGGTTATGTAGCCACAATCGGCCACAGTCACGGGTGTAATATCTGAAACGAAGTGAGAACTTCTTTTGTCTCGCCGTCATGCGGCAGAACCGGGTTTACCTGAGCCTGCCAAAATTTACAACCACCCATAGGCTGCCACTACCCTTGGCGACTCGCGGAGAAGGGGATATGCCTCATCCATCTTGCGCAAAATACATCCTGCGGTAAGTTTCCCGCCTCGGAGACCCGCAACCACATGGAGAGACACGGAAAATCGGTTATGTTGGCATAGAGAAGCGAGATCTTATCAGATGAATCTTATCAGATATAGCCTCATTGTCTTATCGCGGGATCAATATGTAAAAGGCTCACCCATTGAAGACGAGTCTTAAACCCGCAGGAAATCGGAAGATCCCACCTCCCCCCCACCTTTCCTCATGTGGTCGCTTCCAGTCTTTCTCGGACTCCTCGCCGCCCCGCCCACTCTCGCCGCGGTGGTAGAGCACTGGTGGGACTTGACTTACGTCGAGAACGTAAATCCAGATGGCCTCTTCCCCCGTCGCGCGATCGGGGTGAACGGAACATGGCCTCCCCCGCCCATCGAAGTCAACGCTGGCGACGTCCTCCTCATGCACGCTCACAACTCTCTTGATGCCCCCTCGACGCTGCACCACCACGGCATGTTCTTCAACTCCTCGTCGTGGTTGGACGGCGCCGGCGGCGTAACAGAATGGTAGGTCGCCTCGCCGAGTTACGATTGAGTTGTTCTAACAACACGTTCAGTGGTATTCCTCCCGGCGGTGACTCCACCTACACCATTGCCTTAAACACGTCGGGACAGTGGGGTACCTACTGGGTCCACGCTCACGCCTCAGGGCAGTACGTCGATGGCCTGCGCGCACCGGTCGTCATCCATGCCGAGAAGGAGCCGCACAAATACGACGACGAGTTCACCGTGGTCTTGGGCGACTGGTATCACGACCAACACAGTGTCCTCCTCAACCAGTTCATCAACATCGCAAATCCCGGCGGCGCGGAGCCTGTGCCTGGTAAGCACACATACCTTTTCGATAATTTGACGCTTACCCATTGGCAGACGCTGGCCTGATTTATTTCGCACAAAAAGGCAGCTACCTCGGGCCAAAGGAGGGCACTTCTCCCGACAACAAGCTGGTGGGTTTCAATGAGAACGCGACACTCCCGTTCCAGCCAGGCAAGACTTACCGGCTGCGAATCGTCAACACCTCTGCGTTCGCCATGTTCTTCTTCTGGCTCGACGGACACGACATGACTGTCATTGAGGTCGACGGCACGGACGTCGAAGAGTTCCCGGTCGATCTCCTCGCGCTTACTGTCGCCCAGCGCTACTCCGTCATCGTCAAAGCACGCAACGACACATCCGCCAACTGGGCCATCCACGCCAACATGGACACGGACATGTTTGACAAAGTTCCGGACGGCCTGAATCCCAGTAAGTTTTATTGCTCTTGACCATTGTCTATACTCACTAACGCGGCTCCCAAGACTCGACGGCATCCATCACCTACGACAGCAAAACCACGACCGTCACCGACTCGGGCTTCATCGACGAATACCATGGCGTGGACGACATCTCGATGGTCCCAGTTGTCAAAGAGGCGGCGCCACCGGTAACACGCACCATCACGCTCGAGGTCTCCTTCGACACGATGGACGACGGGACCAACCACGCCATGTTCAATCAGGTCACCTGGAACAAGCCCGTAGTGCCCGCGATCTTGAGCGAGCTGACCCTTGGGAGCAACGCCACCATAGCCAGCGCCTACGGACCCCAGAGCTTCGTTCTGAACCACATGGATGTCATCGATATCGTCGTGCAAAACGGCGACGCCGGCAAGCACCCATTGTAAGCCCCTCCTTCGTCCGCGCTACACAAGTGCTGATGCGCGTCCCACCCAGCCATATCCACGGCCACAAGTTCCAGATCGTCGGGCGTTCCTCCGACTACACTTCGGACGATCCCACGCTGAACCCGCCCATCGTCGAGGGCCAGGCCAACCCCGTCCGCCGCGACACCGTGCAGATCGAGTCGGGGGGCAGCGCGACCCTGCGCTTCGTCGCGGACAACCCAGGCGTGTGGCTATTTCATTGCCACATCGAATGGCATTTGGAGGTCGGGCTGGCCATCCAGCTCATCGAGGCGCCTATTGAGGCACAGCAGTTCACCTCCAACGTTCCGAGCTACATCTACGACAACTGCAAGGCACTTGGGCAGCCAATTAGCGGAAACGCTGCGGGGCACGCGGACCCGACGGACCTGTCGGGGCTGAAGCTTGGGCCGTTCCCACAGAACAACGGGTGGCATCCTCGGGGGATCGGTGCGATGGCTGGCTGCGTGTTGGCGGCCGTGCTGGGTATGCTTACGGTGGTTTGGTACTCGCTGCTCGGAGGACAGATTTCAGAAGAGGAGCAGGAGCGCGAGGTTCGGGCGCAGTTGGCTGAGAAGGAGAAGCGGGGGCGCTTCTTTGGGCTACTGAAGAAAAATAATTAGTAACGAGATACGAACAACGGTACTGACTTGAGCTCACTTCATGCACTGTATACATATGAAAAGCGAACAAAAGAGATCTCTTTCGAATCCTAAAGATCTCGCCGAATTTGCTCAGTAAACGAGGAACGAGGAATCCTTAAGAGATTGGTCGAACACAAGGTCGAATATGATCCTCAGCAGCTTCGCCCAGAGGCCCCAGAGTTATCTCGCCCAGCTAAGGCCGGTGGCCAAGAACAAATGCATTCCAGACTGAGATACAGTCCACCGTTGTCAAGTCCCAGACAGTCCACCAAGCTTTAAACTTCAAGGGATATGTTCGAGCATCTTAAGGAAGTTGGAGATTGGTTGGAGATCATTGGACAAACGGATTTTGATGTGACCTCGGAGTTACCCGTGACGGCTAGTTCCGAGTCTTTCCCTTCAACCACTATTTCATGCCACATGGATGGCGGCACTCTCGCATTCGTTTCACCTCCGTCGGGCTCATTTTTTTCTCTGCGGCGAACCTTCTCCCTGCCCGCTCAAGAAAATCTCAGGCTCTTTCGTGGCTAAAACGGTGTCTTTTCCAAGGGCTAGAAGAAAATTTCTTCAAATAGGTCGCAATAAGAATTCAACAACACGTGTATGCGCCCAAAACCTTAACTCGAAGTAAAAACGTGTTAGGAAAGTTACTGGTGGATCCGGAAGTGAATATTGAATGCCCAATCTGTGCAATGGCCAGATATTAAAACCCAAGGCGCCGGGAACTCTAGGCTCAGTATCTCAACAGCAGCTCTCAACACCTCTTTTCACCAATGCCGAGCCCTCCATTCAGCTCCGTCACAGGGGTAGAATATGATCTAGACGCAACCAAAAGTTCCCCGACTGCTTCGTCTATCACCGGCTCGAATTCAGAATCTCATTTGCTCATTCTACTCCTCGAGTCGCAGCGCGAAGCCGAGTCTTTGCGTAAAGAACTGGAGGTTGTCCAAAAGAAGGCCGATGCACACGAGAAACTCTTTGAAGCTCTCCTACATCCCTCAAACCCAGCGCATATCGCAGCCACGGTAGTCGCAAATGTTCGCATTCTTCAGGAGCGCTTGATACGCGCCGAGGTTGCGTTGGAGCATGCCGAGGCGAAGAGCCGTTTCGTCGTAAACAACTGGCTTCAAGTCGACAAATATTTCGCTACCATCGAGAAGCACGCTCGAGACTCGCGCGCCGCGTTCTCCCGCATTTTGACGGAAGATGATGGTCGACTTGTGCTTCCTCACGAATCGAATCCTGCTGGAACAAAGACGGTATCATTGAATGACTATCTCCGCGGCAACCCGCTCCCTCCAGCCCAACTACCACAATCTCGACACTCACTTCCGCTTACCACCACACCCCATGTAGAAACATCTCTTGTCGCCCAGGGAGGCGCGCAATGGCAGGAAACCGGTCCAGAACGATACAGTCTTGATCCGCGAAGCCCAGCTCTCACAGCAGTCCACGGAGGTATGAAGTTGGCAACGGGGAACAATGTCGACTTACGCGTCAGTTTGATATTTTATTTTATTTATACCCTACACTAACCTTTGGGCAGTGGCAGCCACCTCGCTCGACGGTACCGACCCCCAATATGCCCATCCGTGGCAATGCTGATAGAAAACTTCGACGAGAGCATATCGCCCCGCCGCCCGTCAGCTCTGGACACCCCGATCGGACTCGTCCAGGACGAGAGACCTCACGATCTCCACACGAGCCCGGAAACGTCCAGGAGCATTCTACCGACCAGCCAATACACCACATCCAGTATCACGCACCCCCACCAGTCAGTAAGACCCGGCGCCGGCGATCCAACGCGCAGCAGCGTGCGGCGAGGCTGCGCGCCGACGTTCTCATCCGCGAGCTCGAACCGAAACGCGTGTTGTGCGCGCTTTGCGAGAGATGGATAAAGCTGCATGGCAAACACGACTACATCGAGCGGCCGTGGATCCAGCATCGTACGCTTTGTATCCCTCGCCAGTGAGTCACCGTATGTTCAATTTTTGTCTCCCGCGATCTCTAATCGTATGGTAGCCAGAATCTCCAAGTTATGCAGAATGCGGACCCTGACAACACAAACTCGTCCGCAGATCGAGGTATATGGAAGGATGCACGCAGAGGTTCGTATGACGATGGGGATGGGCCCGAGTCGGAAGAGGATGTCGTTGAGTCTCTGGACAAACGCCGCGCGCAGCAGCGTCATCAACACCAGCGGTACCTCCCTCCTGAAATCCCGGCAGCGAGGGGGATGGCTCCTTCGGAGGTTGTTATGGACATAGACAAGGACGCGGACGGCGATGCGGATTGGGAGGTGTATATAGAGGATGAGTGGAAGACACCGGAGCCAAAAGAAGCTGAGTGGAAGACGCCGGAACCGAACGAGGATGAGTGGAGTGCGCCGGGTCCGGATCCAGCGTGGCAAGGCGTATATAACGGTGCATAGAAATGATTACAGCGGGAGTCGCTCCTTCCTTCAAGTATCACAATATTTCCAAGTAGTATGAATCAAAAAACCAGTTGGCTTAATTTGGGAAGCTGTTCAAAAGAGAGAAAAAAAAGACGAGTCGTGCTGAAATGAAGACAGGGGTACAAAATGAACGGTACAACCGCCCTGAGCATCTCTTCAGCTATTTGTTGTATACAATCATCAAAATATATGGTGAGGAGGACGAAGCAAATTAAACAAATCTCACGCACATAATATTTCGATACGGCGCCAGCCAAGAACTGTATTTCCTATCCCTGTCCTGTCAGTGCGTGCACCGCGTCCCATGGCTGAAGTTTTCAAAATAGGGAACTTGGGACTTGAGTTCGATTTGGAGTACCAAATCGAGTTCGAGGGAATACAGCCGCCCAATATGCTTCATTTGAATCGTCGAGCTTGGGCCGCAGTTGTAACTTGTTAGTGCTCTGTTCCAGGAAAAAGAGAATATCCACGACAATAAGCGTCTTGTGCGATTTTACTATGAACCCACGCGACATTTTTGTTGGCAAATTCGGAGAAACAGCTCAATGCGAATCAATATAATTAATTAATTTCATACCCATCCAGGTAGTTCTTTATCTATTTTCCAATCTGAGGAATTAACCTTGAATTAATTATATAACCGACAAGCTGCATTCAAAAGTGTTCGCACCTCCTCTTGGACTCCAGACATAGTTCCGGCGAAAAGAAAAGGTGGGTACACACAAGGCTCGTTACCACTCTGTATACAGTAGCCGAAAATTCATGAGGTAAGCACTTCGGTGTATTCAATTCGGGAATGCGGATTGTTAAATTGTCGAGTAATTTGAGCTATCTGTGGAGTTTGAAATTCCGCTAAGGCTCACGTTCTCCCATGACCTTTTGCATTGAATGGAATTCAACTCCATGAAAGTTTTTGTACTTACATCTGGAGAATCAAGCACGGAGTTTGAAATTTCGGCAGTTACCGGTGCCGTGATCGGTCGAGACGACCATCATTCAATCCCCAATGCACTTCCACCAAACTTCCGCAAGTTTATCCTTGATTCAACTTGAAGTTGGTTGTACTAGTCCAATACCTGCAGCTGGAATACCAGTCGTCCACAACCGAAGCGCTTGCCGCATATTCAACGCATATTTCGGTATTTTGCTTACAGACCTTGTACAGACTGGTACCTCTCTATCAGCTTTCAAGTTCTTTACAATCATGACACTTGCCTGACACCTTATTATTCGAGGCAGCGAGTGCTCAATATGATACAGCTTGATGATGGCAGTGATGGTATCCTCCGTGCGTGGCGTGAGCGGGCGAACGCGCCAAGAACACGGGCTTGCCGAAACTCGGAAAGCATCCGGAAAAGGTATCTTAGACTTCGTATCACCGGCGCGGTGAACAACCGAAGTGACTGCCACACTCGAACATAAATTGATGGGATCGGCCACTTTGGTTTCTAGTATCCACTTCCCTCTCGCACTCTCAAATGGCCGAAACCGTTATTCGCGAGGTAAGCTTGAAGCACCATACTTGCACTGTCGTTGCGGTGCTTATTCGCGGACAGGTCGTTACGGACGTCTGGACTTTTTCGAGGTTTGTGGCTCAAACAGACTTTTACATATACTGAAGTCTCCATGGTAGGCCTTTTACCGTCTACAGTTTCTTGAAAGTCGGAGGACGGTCGACTGCCATCAAGATGGCCAACGGCGGGCTGTGGGTTTTGGCTTCAACGCCTCTGGACACACCGACAAAGGCCAAGCTGGAAGAGCTAGGGCCGGTGGAGTGCGCTTTTTTTTGCTCTCAAATTCCAGAGGAATGTGCAATTGACTGAATATTGACCAGGTACATTGTTAGCGTCAACGCTTTTCATCATATGTTTCTCGGTGCGTAGCATGGGTGGCCTTCGAGGGTAATGGCCGCCTAAATTTGCTTAATAAAGGAGAATTCAAGAGAGCCTACCCCAACGCTAAGCTAATTGCGACGGCGGCGGCGACCGAGCGCTGTACCGACAAAACTCTTAAATTCGACGGCATTTGGGGAACCGATGCCCCCGACACCAAATATGGCTTTGAGGAAGATGTGGGTATCCGTTGCTTTCATTTCCATATCATTTTTTACTCATTTTTCGCAGATACAAGCCTGGTAAATGATAGATTGGCCGGTGCCTTAATATTTCTAACCCGGCGGCAGTTACTTCTCTGGGTTCAAAAACAGAGACGTTGCCTTCTTCCATCCCGCGTCGGAGACAATGGTAACATATTCCGAATCCGTCATATAATTCTAATTCTTGCTTGATTAGATCGAAGCTGACCTCTTATTCAACCTTCCTTGTACTGAACAGGCATGTTGGCGCACTCTCTCCATTTTTAGACTCACGGTGTCCCTATTAGTACTCCAAGAGCAGCTCCTCCGGCGCCACTCCCCTCGTCGGCCGCCTGGGGCCAACATCGTGGATTCACTCAAAGTTTACCTCTGCCATGGGCGAAGACAAGGCGTGAGACGAGGCTCTTCCACATTCCACCTTCACCTCTCACTTCAACCACAGTGCAATGAAACGCGACGCGAAGACGGTCGCATCCTGGAACTTCTCCCGTATAATTCCGTGTCATGGGGATGTAATTGAGACCGGCGGGAAGCAGGCGTGGTTGGATGCGTATAAAGAGTATCTGAACTAACTGTTTTACCTTTCTCTGTCTGAAAATTATCGTCTCAACGTTATCCAGAATTTTTGATTGCTCCTTCTGTTCAGATTCATCTTACAGCAAGCATCAAACATAGATGATTTCAGCTCGGGGCTAATTCTAAGACTGAACTTCAAGTAGACAGTTCCGTAGTTTTAGAATTCCCAGAATAGAGAAAGATAAGTAATTGTTTTGAAGAAGTGCGCTAAATGTATGCAATCACTGCAGGGGTCCACACATCTTTGTGACCCAAAAATGAGGTTCAAAGATGTCTACCTGTTTCGCTAAATTTAGGGCCTGTGAGAAAGATAAGATAAAAAATGCAAGATTGTCTTCTCCCTTTTGATAGTGTCTCTTTCGGTCGTCAAAATCGGATATTGAAACGATGTTTGTTTCTTGGTGGCACAAATAAAACATTATTGGAGCATGAAAGACTGGATGGACAATGGGGCCCATTGTTCAATCAATCTTTGGTACTACGAATAGAATCAATTCTCGACCAGAAGAAATTCTGCAAAGCCACTTTATTAGTCAGAAAATCTTCTATCAAGAAGGAAAAATGAAGAAAACACTCGACATTTTTGACTTTTTTTTCCCTGTGCCTTGCCTGTGCCCCAAAAAATTAACGAAACTGGTAGACATCATTGAAAGCCATTTTTGGGTTTGAAAGATGCATGAACCCCGGCAGTGAATTCTGTTACCTCCACCATATATATCTAAAACTGAATTGTTCACTAACTCTTTCCTAGCGCGCTGACTGTTGGCCACAAGCGATCCCAATGCACGCGGTGTCGGCAATGGACTTTCACATATTCACATTTGTCCTGCATTTGTCGGCGCTTGATTCTGAGCCACACGTGACTGTCCAAGTTGAAAAAAAAAACCTTGGCCCTAGCCGACCCCCCCTACTCCCCCCCGCAAAAAAAAAACATTCAACTTTTCGACTGAAACAAATGAACTATGTAAACACGGTTTACACTTACTATTCGAGAGGTGAGTGCGTTGCCGATGCCGTGCCAGGCCGTGCCGTGCCACGCAATAGCACTGCCACACCCGTTTGTTCAAAATTGACAAGGATCGACCTCAGGTTTGACCCACTTCCTTCTTGCACTCTCAAATGGCCGATACCGTTATTCGCGAGGTAAGAAGCACCATTCTCGCGCTGTCTTTGCGGTGCTTATTCGCAGACAGGTCGTTAAGAACGTCTGGACTTTTTCTACGTTGGTGGCTCAGAGCTCGGAGTTCTACATGTACTGAACTCGCTATGGTAGGCCTTTTGCCTTCTTCAGATTCTTGAAAGTCGGTGGACGATCGACTGCCATCAAGATGGCCAACGGCGGGCTGTGGGTTTTGGCGTCGACGCCTTTGAACACACCAACAAAAGCAAAACTGGACGAACTGGGGCCGGTAGAGTGCTTGACTCCTTTTCTCAAATTTGGGAGAAAGATTCAGTTGACTAAATATTCCTCAGATATATTGTTAGCGCCGACGCCGTTCACCATTTGTTTCTCGGTGCGTAACATCGGCGGCCTTCGGGGGTAGTGGCCGCCTAAATTTGCTTAATAAAGGAGAATTCAAGAGAGCCTACCCCAACGCTAAGCTAATTGCGACGGCGGCGGCGACCGAGCGCTGTACCGACAAAACTCTTAAATTCGACGGCATTTGGGGAACCGATGCCCCCGACACCAAATATGGCTTTGAGGAAGATGTGGGTATCCGTTGCTTTCATTTCCATATCATTTTTTACTCATTTTTCGCAGATACAAGCCTGGTAAATGATAGATTGGCCGGTGCCTTAATATTTCTAACCCGGCGGCAGTTACTTCTCTGGGTTCAAAAACAGAGACGTTGCCTTCTTCCATCCCGCGTCGGAGACAATGGTAACATATTCCGAATCCGTCATATAATTCTAATTCTTGCTTGATTAGATCGAAGCTGACCTCTTATTCAACCTTCCTTGTACTGAACAGGCATGTTGGCGCACTCTCTCCATTTTTAGACTCACGGTGTCCCTATTAGTACTCCAAGAGCAGCTCCTCCGGCGCCACTCCCCTCGTCGGCCGCCTGGGGCCAACATCGTGGATTCACTCAAAGTTTACCTCTGCCATGGGCGAAGACAAGGCGTGAGACGAGGCTCTTCCACATTCCACCTTCACCTCTCACTTCAACCACAGTGCAATGAAACGCGACGCGAAGACGGTCGCATCCTGGAACTTCTCCCGTATAATTCCGTGTCATGGGGATGTAATTGAGACCGGCGGGAAGCAGGCGTGGTTGGATGCGTATAAAGAGTATCTGAACTAACTGCTTTCTATGTCCGACTCTATTCTTTCAACCAAACTTATCTTGCTCAGACTCCTTTGAACAACTCCAAAGATAGGTTATCACCTTGCAGCAAGCATCAAACATACTTATGTAGTTAAACGAGAAAACCCTCATTGATGATTTTGGCCCGGGAGCTGAGCTGACCAATCTCAGGCACCTAACCACCCACTCATACTTATTATAAAATGAGGTACATATTAGACTGTTCCCCGCGCCCTGTCGACCCGTCTCTGGTTCTTGGTCTTTACACTTTCATCGACTGCGTCGGTTTCAGGGAGGTTCTCTGTAGCTGCCCCTGCAGCGAGAGCAAACTGGAGTGCCCTCCCGTTTTTCTGCAATCCGAGGGCCATCTCCGCTGCGTTACCCAAACAAAGAACCAGCTGTTTCCGGACTCCCCGAATACACTGAGCGTGTCTGCTTGCGGTGGCCGTATCAAAAGCGACCAAGGCTGCCGCAAGCTCTGCCGCACTGCAATACGCAAACCCGGCATAGTCTATTTCGTTGTCCACCCGCATGCGTTTGTTGCCTTTTTCGCGATGTTCGCCGACTCGTGGAGCAGCCAAACTGAGGGCCCGTTGGATGGATACTTGCGTTGTAACTTCCTTCACTTTGCTGAGCGATGCCGCCGAGGATGTGCCCGTCGGAAGCTTCTTCCACCTGGGAATGGCGTCAAGGACTCCGCGCGAAGCGAGCACGGTGAGGATCCGAGTAAAACGCAATAGGACCCATTACTGATTCGTCGGGCACCTGCTCCGGGGCCTCCTGCACCTTTTGGTACGTGAATACCGTATCCATCGGGGATCGATACAATTCCTGATTGCGTTCGATCCAAACATACATTTCTTGTTCTGAGCGCGAATTTTCCATGCTTTTGATTGGTTGGGTCGCCGAGAAGCCAATGTGAAGGAACGAGACTAGATCGGCGTCAGAGATGTTGCATTCATCGGCAACATGAGTCAGAGTCGCGATAATCCTCAACATGCAGATACGGCTGGTTCCCCGGTACTCAAAAATCGCCAAGAACGTTTCGTTGCTCGGAGGTGTTTGCGCAAAATGTTTAGTCGACGCTTGCGCCAACATCCTTGAAATGCAAGATGTAGCCGCAAACCATGCACTGGAGAGTCGAATGGACTCACGGCCTGAGGCGCTGCCTTTGTTCGTTGTCGATCCGGTCCCAAACCGAAACCAACTTCTCCACCCATCCGGGCCTGGAAGTAAGGATCTTGAACGATTCCACCAATGCTTTCCATTCAGCATTCCTCTTGATCTGAAACGCATCGTCCGTTTCAACAGACACTCCCGGGATCGTATCCAGGTACGGAGAGAACAGAAGGACGAGGACTTCTGCAGCCACTGAGTCGACCTGAGTTTCAGGATACCACGGTTCCCGAGCCAGCTTTGCACATTCAAACAAGAGGTCGAGAATTTCGGGGCTGTGCTGTAAAATCTCCAAGGAAAATTCCTGGCTAGGTGGAGGGGACCGACAGAGCAGACCATGCAACGTCCATATGGCGTTTTCTTGAGACATTGCGTAGAATCGAGGCGCGTAACTGGCAGCCTTGAAAGTCGGGGCCTGGCACAATGTATCAGCCGGGTATTCAATTAAGGAGAGGCGACATACAGAGTTATTACCAAAAGACAAAATGCTTTGCCAGGTCGTCGAAGGCGTTCCCATTTGGTCGATGAACACGCTAGGGCCAGCGAGGGTGTATCGCGACATGGCCAGGAAAATTTCTGCAGCCTGCTTGCTGGTGATGATTTCCCCGAGAAAGCTTTCGCAAGACAACGACCGGAGAAGGGCGACGGCGCCCTGACGCTGGATGCACAAGGAAGCGGTCTCTACTTTCTGCGACCGCAATCAGCGGCCATTCACAGCACTATTTTAAACGCGCACATCGAGGGTTATTTCAATGACATTTGCCTCAACGAGTTCCTTGACAAGCGCTCGCCGCTCAGAAACATTGGCGGTTCGGACCATATGCCAGATGGATTCGAATCCATAGTATGCCGCCAGACCAGCCTGTTGTCCGGGACGCTCTATCTGAGCGACAAGCATCATTGTTTTAGCGATTCCGGACTCGAAAGCTATTTCGCCGAAGGTGTCCAGCTTAATCTGGGCATCTGGGCGCTGATCCATTTCGAACCGCTTCTTGATGGCGCCCTATTAGAAGAACAGTAAATGCAGAGATAGATCCCGACATGAGGATACGTGCGGTGTAGTTGTGCAGGAAGTCATCAGTCTGGCCAGGCTCAAGCAACTTGGCAAAAATTCGAGGAAGGAGGTCCACCATTTGTTCCGGGGGCGCGTTCAGTACAGTTCTCGCGTTTCCAGCGGTTATATTCATATTGTAAAGCCGTGTTATGGACAATGGCGAGAAGAAAGGAGTGGCAACGTTGTCGCTCTGGTCAAATTACAGATCCGCAAAATGCTTAGTCATCAGTGATGGGAGAGTTGAAAGTCCGGAATAAACTCAACTACGCGGAAATACAATAGTAGACTCGGCGGATCTCTTAGAAATCGCCTTTTGAGCCAAGTGGGGGAAATTTGGACTCTCTGGGAAGAATTCAGGGAGCACATAAGTATCGGAGCACCTGGAAACACCTGCCAGTTTTGATCATAATCCTGAGACTTGAATAATATCCCAGTTTCAGTGAACGATGCACGAGTTGGACTTAGCCTCTTTCTGCAGAATAGGCGAGCTGGGCTGAATTGAGGTCGGCCTTGAGTTTAAGGCTCCATGGATCCAGGAACATCCCAATGCGCCATGCTCTGCCGTGCTTCGCAGTTTTATACTTGCCAGACTATAAGCTCTCCTCCTGAGCGACGTAAAGCAAGGACGCAAGGAATTATCTTCCAACCCTCTCCCCCAAACAGAAAAACCGAAAGTAAACTTGAACGGAGAAGTTGTTCCTTGAGAAGTTGCCAGCAAACATGCTTTCAACACTTTATTGACACGTCGATCTTGCCCGGCGTAGAAACAGGGAGCTGTAGCGGTTTCAAATGGCAACACCACCAAGATGTGAAAGGTGCTGGCAAACGTGGCGACTCGGGTCAGCTCGGGCCGTCGCGATCAACTACAAATGCCGACTTTTATTAGCTTTAATGCGAGGATTATCCTTTCTGTCTCGTCCTCATCGCCGTCCACCACGGGCGGAGATCATTTCAAACCTCAGCAAAAGCAGAGTGCCTTCTGGCTGAGCGACGCGAGACTCGCTGGTCCAACAATACCCCACCGCTGAACTCACCTCGAAGTAGATCCGTCGCTCAAGCTTGAGTAAGGAAGTGTGTATGTATGATGGTATAGGGATTGCGCATGCAATGCGGGCCAACAAGGCAGAGTAGACATCCAAATGTATGAACGAGGAGTGGCAACCAATGAGAAACGAGAGCAAGTGCGCGGTGTATCGGCAACGAGAGTATATGTGGTGTGTGGAGATAACGAGGCGCAAGATACTGCGATGATCTTGCTCGGGGCCGGCCCCGAAGGGAAAAGAGAGCATTCGAGCCGGCCCGAGCAGAGAGAATGTAGTGTATGCTACCACTACTTGTTGTAGACGTAGAAGCCATTGATTTGCTGGGTCATGCGTTAGTACGAATTTAGTAGATGGAAGTGGGAGGCAACGCACCCACTGAGCGGCCTCGCCGAACGCCGCTCCGTGGTTCTTGACGTACTCGGCGGCGGTGGCGACACCGGTCTGGGCCTTGCAGGACTTGCTCTGTCCGCCAGCACCCTCTGCGGAACGGGTCAGTTAGACGTGCTCAAATCTACAATTTTGGGGATAAACGCACCAGAGGCCCAGACACTCTCGGTAAAGACACCTGCGAGGTTTGTATCCACCACGAGCATCAAGTCAGAGAAGTATGTCGTGGGCGAGCAGGTGGCAGCGGGAACGGACATGCGCGGGGACCCCCAGGTACTCGGGGCCGGCGCACCGCTGGTGATGTCAGAAGGGACCTTGCCAGTCTGGAAGAACCACATGCTGATTCCAGCCGTGCCGAACTCGAGGGCGAAAACACCTCCACCAGCGGCATTGAAGCCAGGGCCAAAGGTAGAGGTAGATTTGTCGGAGAAACCGCATGCCGCGGTGTCGACGTTCGCGTCTGTAGACATGTATCAGAACGGAAGAAGAGGTAGAACGTATGAATGCTACTGACCGCAGTTAGTTCCGCCTTTCTTGATAATGTCGGCGCCCTTGATGCTTGATACAGCGGCATCAGAGATGGTGCAGCCAGAGCCGGTGTGGACCGAGTAGATGTTGCGGTTGTACAAAGAAACACCCTCGACCACGTCGATCTCGCCTATCCGACTTGTCAGTACATTCAATCCATGGCTAACTTTCGGCAAGCCGCACCGTCGTAAGGCCAGTTTGCACCAGTGAACTATGAGATCAGTCGCAATGAGCATTGCGACACGGATGGAGCAAGGGAATAAACACACCCAGACAGCGGGCCAGGTGCCACAAACCGCTGGCATTGCAGCAATGTCGAAAATGAAAAGGTTATTGTTCTCAGCGTTGAACTTCTCTTTGGAGACCATGCGCAGGGAGCTGCGAGCCGAGACAGTGGGTGTGTCGTCAACCGCGAGGATGACCTTGTCTCCGGAGAGGTGGGCGAGGCCCTCAGAGACACCGTTCACGTATTCCGCAACACCACCGTTGTCTCCGAAGCCGGAGTCGCTAAAAGGCAAAATAAGCAAGAAGTAAGGTGCCAGTGAAAATAGTACTAGTTGAAGAAGTCGAGGAAAGACTGGCCAACGAGCTTTTTGGAGAGTTTGTAGCCGTCGCTATGGGTCGAGGTACCTAGACGGGACTGATTAGGGAGCCAGTTCGGAGTCCAGGAGTAGTAAAACCTACTCGAGGGGGTCGAGCTCGCCTTGGTGCTGGTGGGCTTGCCGGATGCTGACGTCTTGGCAGTTGGAGTGGAAGAGGCAGTCGGCTTGGGAGGGGTGGCAGCCTTGGACGAAGTAGGATGGCTGACAGTGTTATTGTCCTCGCCTTCGTCGTCGTCACAGTCCTCCTCATCGTCGTCGGCATTGTCACCGGCGGGATGATCGGAGTTGCCGTTGTCGGTGGCTGGGGTGTCGTGCGAGTTGTCGGGGGTATCTTCGTCATCTTCGCAGTCCTCCTCGTCGTCGTCGTTTCCGCCTGTAGAGTCGTGCGAGTTGTCGGGGGTGTCTTCGTCATCTTCGCAGTCCTCGTCGTCGTCGTCTTCGCTTCCACCTGCAGAGGGGGTGTCTTCGTCATCTTCACACTCCTCATCGTCATCGTGGTTGTCGGTCTTCGGAGGGGGAGTCGTAGCCGGAGGCTGAGGCGCGGTGCCCGAAGAGCCAAATGTCCATTCCACGTCAACTGAGCATCAACAAGACATCAGTCAAGGTAAATCAAAGAAGGCGATGTGGCATACGGGCACCGGCGTCGAGAGAGCCACCAGTGAGGGCCTTGAACGCCGCTGTCGAGAGGTATACGTTCCCGGGGCCGCCGCAATCCTCACAGGCATCTAAGAGCGTCACGTCGATCGATTTGGAAGGGTCGGAGGCGAGGGAGACGGTGATCTGTCCAGTACATCAGGAATAGAAAATACAGCGGAGTTAATGTCACGTACGTGCTGCCCGCACTTGCTCGAAGCAATGTTCAGATCTCCGTAGTAGTTTGGCCCGACGCCGATGATCATATCGGTGTCCTTGGACATAGTGCCGCACGCGGTCATCGTATTGTTCTGGTACCCGTAGTACGCAGTACCGGTGATTACCTGGCGTTTAGCCTCCATCGCAGCGTGAGCCTGGCGGACATGGTGACGCCTGAAGGAGTCGTGCGATGAGGCGGTTGCAACAGCTGCAAGGGCAAGGACGCCGAGGGCGGCGGTGGATCGGGTCATTGTTATTAGTCGTTTAGTTGTCTGGTCGATGGGGAGAGTGGACCGAGACTAAAGAGCGAGAGGAAATGAGTGAGGAACGAGGTCGACGCAAGGCCTCGAGAGCAGCAGGGAGGAGGGAGAATAAGAAACCGCGATCAACAGCAAGGCATATATATGCCGCATAAGGCCATGTGGTCCGTGTGATTCGACCATGTCCATACGAAATTTTGGTGGCTCCACCAGGCGTAACCGCGAAACGTTAACGACCCCTAACTTCTCAAAGCCTTGCTCCGTCGACCGTAGCATATTGGAGGCATTAAGTATCGATTTTTCGACAAGTTGTACATAGGTGTCTGTGCGCCTATTATCCCTAAAATGGTTTGTGTTTCCTCGGTGTGGTGAAGAACTCTCCGGTTGTCAAGGACCGATGGCCTGAGGGAGGACCGGGACAGACCGAGATCATGATTGTTTCCAGGAAAGATGCGCACGTCATCTTTTTTTGGCGGAATAGACCCGTCTTGGCGCGAAGTGTTTTGACCAAGTCGGGCGGGATGTCGGTAACCTCATACGTTCCCAGATTAGCTGCAAGATCCAAGTTAAAAGGCGGTCCCACAGAATCTGCAGTGTGGTCCAATCGTGAATTTTGAGGACTCAGGCAAATGTGAGGCAAATGATCAGGAGCTTTCCTTCAAGCTTCAAGCTTCAAGGCCCAAGGTGCTGCTTTGAAAGACGGGTTGGAATACACTTTGGTCTTTGGAGGTATTGGGCAGATGTGCTCAAGGGTGTGCTAGTGAAAGGAAGACTGGCTTGTGACGTGACAGCTGCCTTGCTCTGAATTCCTGACAGCCTGCTTGCTACACCCAGATGAATTGAAGGCAGTAACTAGCTGCCCGCGACACTGGCGACTATAATACAGTGTACGGTCCGGACTATGTTGAATGTCCGTTATATTTAACCAACCCCAATGACCGATGATGAATGTTGAATCTTCTTCTCCTCAGCGCGCGCTACCTAATCCTGGATGCCCGCGGGCTTCGACAGCTTCGAGATATCCACGCCGGGCAGCGGCCACTTGGACGCGAACACGCGGACCTCGTCCCGCAGCTCGCGCACTTTGGCGAACCCGGCCTTGCCCTCCTCCTGGGTAGTCGCGACGCGCACAAAGTCCTTGAGCAGCTTGCTACCGGCCTCCTTCTGCAAGAGTAGGGAGAGCTGCACGGCGCGGTGCAGGAAGTCGGCGACGACCTTGACGTCCGCCTCGAGCATGTTGCGCGAGGTGATCGCGGAGGTACCAAGACGGATACCACCAGGAACCTGCGCGGATGCATCGCCGGAGACAGCGTTTTCTGTGGAGGCGGTGAGCTCGAGGGATCGAAAATGAAGAGACAACATACTGTTGATGGTGATGCCCATAAGATCGCAGACCTTCTCGACCTTGCTTCCGGTGAGGCCGATGGGTCGCAGGTCCCAGAGCACGAGATGGTTGTCGGTGCCGCCGGTCTGGAGCTTGTAGCCATGCTCGACGAGCGTCGCAGAGAGTGTCCGCGCGTTCGCGATGACCTGCTTCGCGTACGCGCGGAAGGACGGCTGGGAAACCTGGAGCAGAGCAGTCGCGATGCCCGCGATGGTGTTGTTGTGCGGGCCACCCTGGCATGCGGGGAACACGGCGTCGTTCACGCGCTTCTCGAGGTCCTTAGCGTTCTCGAGATCCTTGCGGAAGAAGATGAGGCCAGCGCGGGGACCACGAAGGGTCTTGTGCGTGGTGGTCGTCACGACATCGCAGTATTCAAAGGGGTTGTTGAGCTCCTGCGCGGCGATGAGACCGCTGGTGTGTGCGATGTCAGCCATGAGCCATGCGCCCTCCTTCTCTGCAGTTTTCTTCAGTGTGGCATAGTCCCAGTCGCGAGGGTAGGCGGAGGCTCCGCAGATGATGAGACGGGGCTTGAAGATTTTAGCCTGCGCAGCGAGAGCATCGTAGTCGATCAGGTTAGTCTCCGGCTTGAGACCATAAGGGAAAGATTGGAAGTAGATGGACGACGCTGTCATCTTTTTCTTGGCGGTCTATGCAGGAGTGAGAATATGTAACGCCGTAACAGTTATTTGACTCACGTAGTAGCCGTGGGTGAGATGCCCACCGTCTGGCAGGCCAAGACCCATGAGCCGATCCTGAGGTTGAATCAGGGCGGTCAGAGCTGCGAAACTGAGGAATAGGTTAGTACGATTGGAAGGATAACGGCGACCAAATCTCACTTGGCAGTCTGCAAAGGTGTTTTGTTTAGAACGGTAGACAACTGGAGGAGGAAGGTACACTCACGCTACCGGAGTATGGCTGCACGTTAACGCCCCATTTTGCAGGGTCGAGATTGAAGGCGTGAAGTGCGCGCTTACGGCAGAGGATCTCGAGTTCATCGATGTACTCATTTCCACCGTAATAACGGGCGTTGGGAAGACCCTCAGAGTACTTGTTGGTCAGAATGGATCCATTTGCTTCCATGGTGGCAAGACTCGTCAGATTCTGTCCGATCTTAGCCCGGATAACGACGACGACAAGTAATAGACCAACCTCCGATGCAATGAGCTCGAGCCCAGTGAACTGCCGCCATGTCTCCTTGTCGATGATGTTCTTCACCTCGGGGTCGAGCTCCGCCAAAGGGGTGTAGAGCGGCTTGTTCTGAATTTTTTTAAAGCGAAAAAAGAGAGAAAAAGATAGGTCAGGGGTGAATCAGCTGAAGGAGACCATGCGAGAACGAACGAAATCAGGGGTGCCTGCGGTAGCCATGGTTCTGAATCGCAAAAGGGAAGGTGTGGAGGAAGAAGCAAGGATGGAGGAGGAGCGAAGAGAAAGAGGGCGAGTCAATAATCGCAGCATGTTCCCTGAAAAATGATGGCAGATCAAATAGCCTGATAATCCTTGGATAATCCACTTTCAAGTCCGGCCAAATCCGACGTCGGAAATGGCTCCGAAAGCCAACGAAAAATCCAACTACAAAGTCCTGAAGGAGATTTGGAGGTGGGGAAAACAGAAGAGAGAACCTATCCCGACAATCTTTTTGTCTGGACCAGAATATCGTGAGGACAAGCGCGGAGTTTGAATTCTCAATCTGGAAGGTCGGGCCATAAAGTGGGGCAAGGCGTATGTTTAAGGGCATATTACGCAGATTCTCAATCAGTAAATCTAGTGGATAGCCTGAGTTGAGAGAAGTGTTGGTATAATGATAATCTGACTCCAGGATAAGTACAAAAAGAAAGAAAACGAAACTTCGGTTCAGTCAACATAAACCTTATACGCGTCCAACCATGCCTTCTTTGCGCCGGTCTCGAGCACATCCCCGTGACACGGAATTATGCGGGAGAAATTCCACGACGCGACAGTCTTCACATCGCGCTTCATCGCACTGTGGGTAAAGTGAGAAACAAATGAGAGAACTGAATGGGGTGCACATACACTGGGTCTTCGCCCATGGCGGAAGCAAATTTCGCGTGCAACCAGGACGAGGGTCCAAAGCTGCCAAAGAAGGGGACGGCGCCGGAGGAGTTGGTCTTCGAGTACTGTGGATACACATGCTTAAATTTAGAAGTAGTGGGAGACAACTGACGGACCTGTTCAGTGCAAGGGAGGTTGAACAGCAGGTCTGCTTCGATCTGAGCAAATATTGGCATCATGTTATCCGTTGATGGTATCTAGGACTGCCAACCATGGTCTCAGACGCGGGATGGAAGAACGCGACGTCTTTATTCTTGAACCCAGAGAAGTAACTGCCGTCAAGTTAGATTTGTCGCCGAGTGAAAAGTTTCAGGATATACCAAGCTTGTATCTGCGAACAGTCAGCGAAAATAAATGAGTAAAATGAAACCGACGCTACTCACATCGTCCTCAAAGCCGTACTTGGTGTCGGGCGCATCGGTGCCCCAGATCCCGTCGAACTTGAGAGTCTTGTCGGAAGAGCGTGCGATCGCGGCAGCTGGCGCAATCAGCTTGGCGCTGGGATACGCCCTCTTGAACTCGCCTTCACGAAAAGTATTTCAGACGGTCAAACTCTGAGCCCCGCCGACGTTACGCACCGAGAAACAAATGGTGAACCGCGTCGGCGCTAATAATGTACCTAATGAACAAACGCCATCAGTCAATGCGCCACACAGTTGAACCCGCGCATTTGCAGCATAAATGAATCAAAGCGAGAGAAGCACGCACTCGACCGGGCCCAGCTCGTCCAGCTTCGCCTTGGTCGGCGGGTCCAACGGCGTCGACGCCAAAACCCACAGCCCGCCAGTGCTCATTTTGATGGCAGTCGAGCGTCCGCCGACGGGAAGTATTCCGAACCGGGCAAAAGGGCTGCGACGAGCCTCAGTACGCGTAAAGGCCAGATAAGCGATACGCATAATACCGAGAAAAAATCCAGACATTCTTCGCAACCTAGTGGGTATAAGAGCTCGACAGAACGATGATACGAGCGGCGGGATATACCTCGCGGATAACGGTGGTTTCAGCCATTTGAAGCGCAGGAGGGAGCTTGGCAAGTTTGGGAATGAGAGAGAATCGAGGGGTCAGATGTCAGAATGATCCACGATCAATTGTTGCGATTGTCATAAACACGTGGAAGAGCACTTAGGGGCTATGTACTTGCAGAAATGGCCACCGCTATATATAATATGACTTTCAGTGTATTCATCTACCTTGACCATGATTCCTATGTCACCCATATCTTTTGAAGTGGTCGTAATCCTGATTGCTTAAATTCCTCCAGAAAAATTCTGGGCGTGGATCGACAAACGAGGTAAGAGCTTCATCCGTTAAAGCGTTTGTCTAGGAGAGACTAGATTGAAGAGCGCCATTTTTTTGGGCTGTAACAAAACAGCAATAGCAACCGCTATTTTTTTGCTCAAGTCATAAATGGTTTTGCTTGTAGAGCAATTGTGGAGTAACGTGGCTCCTTCGGTAAAATTGCGATGCACTGCTAGTTGTTCCCTTCCTCGACGCCCGACGCGAATCCGAGTCGCAGGCCCACTTATTGGCTCATCTGATCAAATTTCTGCCGCCTAAGAGCAGAGCAGCTTTCCAATATTCCCTGTCGAAGAGGGAGGGAATGAATTCCGGGATGCTGGACCTGAATGCTCATAGGGATGTATTTTGCTCAAGTAGTTTGCTCAAGTAGAAATTGTTAGATTTGGTTAGCCGACCGCTGCTAATGGTACTGGGAGCGGAATTGATCATTAATATTGCTTGACTGAAATACACTGCAAAGTGTCTCAGCGAGTAAGTAAACGGCCATTTTGAGCTAAGTTTTCCGCATCGCGAGCACGTGAACTTACACAAGGTTCAACGGACCCGGGCATATCATTGTTCAGGATCATTGTCATCAACACTGACAACAGATTCAACTGAGATGTCGAACAGGTCACGTGTCATCGGACGTAGACTTTTCCCGACTTTCATCCCAATGAAGGTCTGTAGTCGAATCGGCCAAGGTCGGCCACTTTCTGGCATTTCTATGGCCGACTGCTATCGGCTTGGGATGCCCTCCGAGTCTGAATGCCCGAGGTCCCGAGCTGTTCTCTGCCACCCGTGACTGACAGTCAGCGACCTACTCAATTATTAAGCAGAGGCTAAGCAGGCTCGTGCAGAGGCTCCAAGATAAGCAGACTCGTGCAGCACATACGCTGGGGCTGTGTCGTCGACACTGTTATAAAGTTGGTCAAGAGAATGTCTGAGATTGTAAGTACTAGCACCTATTCCACTCGCACTCTTCCAATCAGCGCACTTTCCTCACCGTAGCCTATCAATGACAAGCCCAAACATCCCCGAGCTGGTAATCCGCAAGGTATTAACTTTTTTTTACTCAACTCGTTATTCTGGGACACTGATCCCACCCAAATTAATAGGTTACCCCCGAAATCACGACATTTTCGAAGTGCGTCCGGGATTCCTGGAAGCGCGTTGATTCTCACCGCGTTGGGCAGACCGTTTACGAGATTCGGCATCCCGGTGGGAGGACGCTCCACGGCAATAAAGTTGTCCACAGGCGACGTCTGGGTCCTCGCGTCCACGCCGCTTACGCAAGATACCATTGATGCTCTCGACCAGCTTGGTCCAGTCAAGTTTGTATTTAGCGTGGCTCTTGGAAGCTTTGTGCTGGACTTTTTTTTCTTCTTTCAGATGGATCATGGGTGCTGATGCCGTCCATCATATGTTCCTTGGTGAGTTTGGCGGGAGATGATTCTATGCTGCAGTTTTAAGCTACCTCAGGGCCATTTAAGAAGCAGTACCCGGCCGCTAAAGTCATCGGCGTTGAAGCGCTGATTGAAAAGAAGAAGGCAGAGGGTATGACATTGGATGGAGGCGAGCACCCTCTTTTTTTCCTCCCTCTGTTCTGACATTTGTTTGATTAGCCTATGGAGCGGATGCTCCAGGAACAACGTATGGGTTCGAGGACGAGGTATGAACCTTTTCACGTTCCACTTTCCCGCGACCAATCCCCTGTTACTCAGATTGACGCATGGTGCATTGAACTCCCGATGCGGTGGAAACTATACTGATTCGCCTTCAGCTACTTCTCCGGATTCGGTAACAAAGACGTGGCGTGGTTTCACAAATCGTCTAAGACGCTTATCTTCGCGGACCTTATGTTCAATCTCCCTGGAACGGAGCAGGTGCGGCTAGAAAACGAAGCATGAGTGTGGTGCTGACTATTTCCAAAGTACTCCAAGTCGAAAACGAACCCCAGAATCCCCATCTTGGGAAAAATTGACCCGTACGGCTCGGTGCACAAGCACTTTGTGAAGGGGCAGGGCAAGGATAAGGAGTGGGTGCTCGCGGCATTTCTTCCTGTTATAGTGACTCAATTCATTCTAGCGCGATGGCACGCGACGCGAAAACAGTTCTTGGTTGGGGGCCGAAGCGCATTATTATGTGCCATGGTGTGAGATTTGTTTCGTACTCATAACTATACATTTTGACGGGATATATTTAGGACGTAATCGAGAACAAAGCCACCGAGGCTTGGGCTACGGCGTACAGCAAATTTCTCAACTGAGGATTGGGATCGCTTATAGATTTCTTCTTTCTCAATATCCGTGCCAGTTTTATACCCGTGTCATACATTCAAACTGCGCTTGCTGTGTGCT
Organism: Mycena rebaudengoi; assembly: GCA_029282285.1. Classification (NCBI taxonomy): domain Eukaryota; kingdom Fungi; phylum Basidiomycota; class Agaricomycetes; order Agaricales; family Mycenaceae; genus Mycena; species Mycena rebaudengoi. The sequence continues at coordinate 456,277 of JARJCX010000061.1, forward strand.
TCTTATTTATCATAATTGCAATGAATGGTTCTTTCCCTTTTACAAACTGAGCTCCAAAAGCCATCACCGCCGCCCGCTTGACTCAACTCCGGCCAGAAAATAATAGTAAGAGCTGGCGCTAATATATTGCTCATATCCTCGGATTTCTTCACATAAATAATTCCCTCAATGCGCAACGATCATGCTTTCCTAATCGGGCTCATTCGCCGTCCTCGATATTCTGCTGGGCCATGCGGCATCTGAATGTCATACACCAATTTATAAGAAAAACGACCTGATATCTAACATATCGACTTAGTGCGGGTACATGTAATGAGGACCAGCCTCGATAGTACGGAGATCCGTCTCAATTACTCCGGGCCGATATATGTGCTGTTGACGACGTCGGATCCCGCAATAAATTGGACGCAGTAGGACTAAGAAGACTATCAGCTTGTTTCATTTATTTTGCGAGGAGTGTAAATTCTCACCGTGTGTGGGACAAGATTTGTACATTCCTCGTCAACCTGGAAACAACAGGTAAGTTCCCTTTCAATCCAATGTTCATCTGTGCATACATCGGGGTTCATGAACCGCAAGTTAAACAGTGACAGAATGTTATCCATAAGAAAAGTAGTACAGCTGGTACCAGAGCCCACCATGGCGAATTTGGCGCATTCCTACAATGAATGTAAATTTTTGAGCGGACCCTCTGGGAAGAATTATGGACGCACTTCAGCCTTAGTACCCACTGCTACATTTGATGGCAGTGGTGTCTCCGGTTCCGTCGATAACTGTGGCATGGCTGCATTGGAGCAATAAACCTAATTCGCAGATGAGAATTTAGTCGGGAATGAACCAGAGATTGACACACTCCGCCAGCTACGACCGCATCGCAGCCACCGTAGTAGTATAACTGCGTAGTTTAAACATGAAACAGATAAGACAGAAGCGGTTAGAAGCGTCGTACTTGTGGATTGGAATTAAGCCAAGCTTCTACACTGCCAGTGGCATTTATCGCATATTGTTCGCAATCAAATGGTCCATCCAATGGTACTTGTTTCACCTCGGAACAGGGCTGTTTCATATACCCAGCATTTGAGCGGAATTACATAATTTCTATGTACCATCAACAACGCACCAGGAACTGCGTGGGTGATGGAAGGGGGTCCGCAGGCCCAGGGGATGGAGCGACCGGAGTGGCGCTAATACTGCTACTCGGAGAGTTTGAATCGCCTTGCCGGGGGGCTAATCCACCAATAGGGCGCAGGGTAGCAGCAGCATTTATGCCGCTGGCGCAAGTTAATGCGAGGAGGACGGTGGGGAGAATACGGTTAAAGTTGAGGGGAAGCATGTAGGAGAGCGTTAGAAAAAAGGGGAGAGTGAGAGAGTTGAAGCACTGGACTCAAGAGATGCGGGGAAGGTGATAATTATAATAGTGGTATTTTCGGGCCCTTTATACTCTGGCCACACCCTTTGGGGCATAGACGGGTAACCAGAAGACGCAGAATATGGTCTTTGTATTCGCGGGAAACACGGTGAGTTCGGGTCTGAGTAAGTTTCTGCGGTGCCAGAGGAAATTTCGGCCCAAGTGGCCAATTATCGGTGCCCGTCCTCGGAAGCGAACCCGTTGGCCACATTGATTCACGCGTGTCGTTAATTTATTTTGCATGATCACATGATCGTGTTACCTTATATAACTCCCGAACAATCCCACGATGCCGCAGGACTGACCATCCTTGACCGCGTCTGGCAAGTCTCCGCGTCCACGAGCTGCAGAAACTCTTCGCTGGCTGCTATTGCACCTACGTCTACAAGCGCCCTAAGTTTCCGACTCAAATTCTCTGGCAATACATCTTTCTTCTTCATCACCGACTCGGATGGGTGGCCTGTTGCTTGTGTGCCGCCGTGTCTTCAGCAGCATCGTCAGGCGGCGCCTGTGCTTGAATTTGTCCTTGCATCTATATGTGGTTTACCTGCGGCCGGTAGTAAGAGAAAGCTCGGCTGTTGGAGCCTATTGTTCTCGTTGGATCACACATATACCAGACAATGGCATCCAAAATCATTGTCTTTTGTCATGCTCTTATAAGCGGCGCTACTCATCCTCAACCCCTGCCCACGTCCCCTCACGCCGTCTTTATTCTTTCAGAGCCCGGTGCTCAACGACTTACGCTCTTTGCTTATTTTTTTCATGATGTGCCCTCTCTCCGCTGTATCGATCTTTTTGTGTCTCTCTCTGGCGACTCTCGCTCCAATACGTGCAAACGCCGCGCCGGTGTCCCTCCGCGCGACGGAAATATTCAACTCCACTGCTCCACCCCAGTACCAGCAGAACGCCATTCTTGCCCAGTTCATGAACAAACAATTCGCAAACATGGCAGATACAGATAGTTGTTCTGGTGCGTCTACTTTTTTTGTTGCATTCCCATTCTGACTCTATTTGTAGGCAACGTCACGGCATGCATAGCTGGCGCCTACGCTGCTTGCGTCTCGGACGTCTGGGTACTAACTCCCTGTGCCGGCGATCTCGTCTGTGCTTCGATGCCCCTCACAAGCTCATCGGGGACGGTGTTGTCGTGCGATACTCTGGATGACATCTCGCAGCGGTTTGCTCTTGCTGGCATTGACAGTGGCCTGGGAGGTGAGGAAGATTGCGAGGACGAGGACGCGGATGCGGACGACAGTGAAGCGGCTCCTGGATCCTCTTCCGCGGCCTTCTCAGCCTCGAGCGAAAGCACTCTACTTGCATCTGGTCTCCCGGCTCGGCGTTTCTACCGCCGCCAAGTAGCTGATGTGGGCAGACTCCTTCCATTCAATAGCTGCTTGGAAACTCATTCTCCCTTACAGAGTATCGCCGCTGCCTCGACCACCGTGGCTGCTACTCCTTCCTCAAAACCTGATGTTACCGTTCACGTAAGTCCCGGTCCATCTTGCCCGTCTCCCTGGCTCATCATCCCACCAGGGTGTCTCTGAAGTTCCTCGCCCCGGTCTGACATCCCTCACGTTGGGTACCGCCTCCACTGACCCTCCGTCTTCTACGGATGCGCCGCTCTCGTCTGCCCCTCTTCCTGTTACTGCCTCCTCCCCGGTGACGGCGGCCTTCCCAAGCAACACTCCTTTAGTTGTGATAGGCGCCGATGGACGCCCCATCGACCTCGTCATTGTCACCGTATCCGCAGGCCCTCTCTCTCCTGCGGACAACGCGGCCGCCGGCGCGTCATCTCCTCCCGCCATTACCAGTCTCGGTACCGCGCTTCCCCCCGACCCGACCTCGATCGTCTTCGGTGCGCTCCCCACCCTAACCAGCACTCTCACCGTCACCGCCAGCGCCGTCAGCCAAACAGCCCCCGCCTCCAACCTCCCCGTGTCCCAAGGCGCTGCTCCCACCTCTTCCGGGCTGGCTCCAGCGAGTGTCTCAATCGCGAGCGGCATCCCGAGCGTGACTGGCCTCCCGAACAGCGCCGCTTCCGGCCTGTCTCTCCCCGGCGTCTCGAGCGCCAGCGGCACTGGAAGCATTGCGAGCGCTCCGGTCCTCCCGAGCACAGTCTCCCTCTCATCCGTAGCGCCGAACGCGGGAAACACGTCCCTCTCAGTGTCCTCCGAGCCTGCGCCCACCTCACCCGTGGTTCCCCCGTCCGCCGTCCCCACTCCCCCGGTCGCCTCCGCATCCATCCCCCCGGTGTCCTCTGCACCTCTCCCGGTAGCCTCTGCACCTACCGTGCCCTCCGTGCTCTCCTCCGCCGCTCCAGTGCAGCCCACCACCAGCTCCCCCTTCATCTTCCAAAGCTGATCATGCGACGACGCTCCCTGGATAGACTTTTACTTTACGGACATACTTATACTCTCTCACCATCTGTAGCTCTTAGAATAGCGTTACGCGCATGTATTCGGTGTAATAACGACTCTCGTGGATTTTCTCCTTTTTGGGCGACGTGGACGAGTTATTTGTCAGTGTGTGGTTTTGTGCTCTTTTGTTTATAACCACACAGTTCTCGTTGGCCACTTTGTCACCGAAATGACAGGCTCCCGAGGTTTCACAAAAGCGAATGCAACCACAAGGATTCTGCGCACGGCTTTATCGAACCAATATCGCTCAACTTTCCTCAATTACTCGAGTCGCAGTAGTCCCGGTGTCGTGGAAAGGCCGCAAAAGGGCGACAAGGACCGCCACAACTTACTCAGAGAGTCAAACCCAACCTCACCCTTGTCCCCGGCGAATAAAAAGACCATCTTCTGCGTTCTCGGGTTACCAGTTTATGCTCAACGGGATGTGGCCACCAACAGAGTATAAAGAGTCCTCGAATCTCACGATTTCAATCATTAATTTCACAGCTCCTGAGCCTGGCGCCGTCACAACATTCCGAAGTGACCGAACTCGCCTATCTACCTGCAGAAGATACGGATACCGGGCTCATGATCCAAATACCGTGGCCAGTGTTTCAGAAAACAAGGTAGTTGTAATACTGGGCATTATATAACGCGTACAGTTCCCGAATGGCCACTTTATAGCCCCCTATAGATCCCCCAAAGTCCGGCGCTTACACGCTCGTGCCCAAATCGCAGCATAAATCGACATGATTCCTTCCATTCTTTCGCACTGGATATTTATTGCCAACGCGCTTTTCTTGGCATCTCTCCGCCCACAAGCCTACGCAGCCCCTTCGCCAACCTACCGGCAGACCTCTGCCAATACTAGCACTCACACTCCTTTATCTGATGCTGTGGCGGCCGCGAAAACCACTGGCTATGTTCAAATGGGTACGTTCTGACTCAAGATCTGGTAATTTTGAACTCCCTCTCATGCACCTCATACATAGCTTACTTCGCTGACTGGGCTATATATGAGTACGTTTTTTCTTCAGACCCATCCCTGGTAGGTTCCGAAAGCTAACACCCCCTTTCAGCGGCGATTTTTGTACGTATACTCAATTGTTGATGTGTGAAGTACATTGACGCGGCGGTCAGCCTGTACGGATATCGATCCTGCCAACATCACCCGTAAGCCGAGCAACATTCAAGCTGATGCCTGAGCTCCATTTCCTTCCAGATATTCTGTACAGTTATGCAAATATACATCCAGAAACCGGTACAATCTATCTAAACGATCCGAATGCAGATGAGATCGTAAGTGATATTTTAAGTTTTCAGGAGGTTGGCTCAACAAGTGAAACATCGTAGCAACACTTCGGAAATGAATCGTGGTCAGATGCAGGAAACAACCACAACAGATGTCTTCATCAACTCTTTTTGTTGAAACTGAAACACAGAAACCTCACGCTTCTATTGTCGGTTGGGGGAACAGAATCCAAAGGCGCGCTGTGCCTCTGCTTCAGCATATCAATATATTCTGATCGGACTTCAACGACAGGCAGTTTCCTATTTTTGAACAATCCAACCAGTCGCACGGAATTCGTCAAGAGCGCTGTCCAGTTCATCAAGGACGATGGGTTCGACGGCCTGCAAGTGTAAGGGTTCTAAACCCATTTCTAAACCTGATTCCACTCATTTCATTCTGTTATAGGGACATCGATATGGAATTTCCCGAAACCGCTGCTGAGAGCCAGAATCTCGCCGAATTATTCAGCTCGTTGCGAGGCACCTTCGATACGTTAGCGAATGATGGCCAAGAGTATCTACTTACCGCCGCTGTTTCCGCTGGAATGGATAATAGTGCCCACCTCGATGTGCCAAGCATGGACCGCGTCCTCGACTACTGGAATATTATGGTTTTCGTCCCGATCTCTGAACGCATGCCTCGTATTGACGTTTTCGCATAGGCTTACAATTATTCTGGAAGCTGGACCGACCACGCGTACGATCAAGCCAATTTATACAATATTCCCAGGAGCGCCAGCAGCATCAGCACGGACGCCGCAGTCCAACGATATATCTCAAACGGCGCAACCCGTAGCAAGATCGTGGTAGGTGAGTTAATCCGAGATCTAATCTCAATGTATGATTAACGTTCCCGGTAAGGAATTCCTCTCTATGGGCGTTCATTCGAGGGTACAGGCTGCATCGGCCAGGCTTATACAACCGTAATTATCAACCAAATCGTGAGGTCTTGAATTAAAATTTCCCTAGGTCGGTGCCAATGGTGGAACGATCCCCTACAAACATTTACCTGGTAAGTATTTTCTCATACTACATTGACTTCTCACTGACATCACTGCGTCTTGAAGAGCAAGGCGCAAAAGTAAAGGAGGACATGGTCATCGTATCGAGCTATTCCTACGATTTTGATTCCAAGCAACTGGTCTCTTACGACACTCCGTCAATAGTTCAGAAGAAAGCTGAATAGATTGTGAACCAAGGGTTGGCTGGCGCAATGTATTGGGATAAAAGAAATGCACAAGGTAGGCCATACGACCTCTGACCGCAATCTTCAGGTATCCTCAGACAAAGTTGGCGCAGACTCTCTTGTTGTAACCGCAGCAGGTGTCTTCAAATATTTAGATACGGCCCCGAGTCATCGCAGGTACGAGAAATCGAAGGGTCTCCAGATCTATAATTGATGGTGCTTCGCATATAGCTATCCCGACAGTAAATGGGATAACATCAGAAATAACGGATGAGATCTACCAGAATCAAAGGCCATCCAGCCGAATTATCGATTCAGGGAATTAATTGAACTTCGCTGTTCTTAGCAGTCACTATTGTACACTGAAATCCATGGTTTAAACTCCCCGTACATTCAAATTGAGTCGATGCACACGAATCAACCACGAAAGCACAATACAGAGTAGCTCCGAGCAGCGAGCAGTCCTATACATTGAACGCGAATACTACAGTATCTGAATGTTGAATGGTCCTCAGCATTTCGCGTGTCCACTTCGTATTGGGGGTCCTCTGCTCAGCTCCATGCCGACCTTCTGTACGAGCTGCATCCCAAGTGGTTCGAGTGCATCCTTCCACAGCGCCCTCCTCCGCCTGCTCTCAAAAATAAAACTGGAGCGTTCCCCCACCTCAGCTTCCGGCCCAAACACATACACATTCTCGACGTTCCACGGCTCTTCCCCGTTAGCAAACGCGATCCACTTCTCCTGCATCGTGTCCCGTACGCGCGTATACGCCCACTCGTCTACAGGCGGCTGCGTCCACTCATCCTCCTCGTCTGAATCGAACTTGAGATCATGCTCCTCGTCGTCATCGTCCAGATCGAACGAATCGCAGAAATCGAGCGCTGCGGAGCTCGATGAGGTAACAGAAGGTGCTGGACGCGGACCATTGTCGAAGAGGTAGGCTAGATCCGCCTTGTGCGCGACACCCGCCGGTGCGTCCTGGTCGAACACGTAGCGCCATACACCTCCGCCGTCCCTGCGATTCCGCGCATGCAACGCGAGACATTCGGTGGGCCACGCGACGCGAGCATCCCCGATGAGCTCCAATACTCGGTCCACGATCTCGTCGTCGGGCGTGGAGGCACAAATGTCGTAGGACGAAAGTAGTAAGGAGGCTTTGGTGATGGACTGACATACGGCGTTGAGCCGGCGGACAACACCTGGCGATGTCCAGAGCGATGCGGGAAGAGACCAGGCGAGCGAGACGGAGCATGTATCGCCTATGATAAGCGGCTGCCGTATTCTGAGAGGTTTGGTGCGTGACCGCGATCTGCCGCGGCTTTTCGACGGGTTCCCAACACGTGCAGTCGAACACGCGTCATCCGGAAGGAAGTGCTCGCGCCAGTTTGGCACGAAGAAATGGCCATCGTCGACGGCTCGCAAAGTTGAACCAGAGCTATTTTTTACCAATCGCTCGATGCTGACGGCGCGGAGCTGTTCAATTGTCGATACACCCAAGCTTGCCATGACGCGGGAGATATGCCATCCTGCGCTATGGACGTTCGGGATGTTGTGGTCGAAAATTGCGTTCTGGATAATAGCACGATGAAAGAGAGGTTGAGACTCGTTGGCGGTAGACAGTAGATGAAATAAAATGTCAGCTGCGCCCGATGATTCTCCGAAGACAGTAACATTGCCAGGGTCTCCGCCGAATTCCTGGATGAAACGGTGAACCCATTCCATCGCCGTTCGTTGATCCCGAAGACCTAATAATGTTAGGTCAGCGCTCCACCGACGAAGAAACCACAATACACACCATAGTTAGCTGTACCGACTTCGCCCGCTGTTTTGTTGTCCTCGTCAATTAATGGACTGGCCGCGAATCCAAAAAGACCCAAACGAAAACTTGAAGGGCAGTCAGAAAGCTTTAAATAGTAAGAACAATCAAAACGAACTTGAAGGTAACGACGATCACGGGCTTCCCGATGAGCATGCTTTTGCGCACAAGAGACGCCCCATCGTAAAGCCAGCTGGAACCGTATCCTCTGTCGCCACCTCTACAGCGAAACCGTCCAGTCAGTGGAAGGAGCGGCAGAGGGGTAGGAGGACGCACCCGTGGAACCAGAGCATACAAGGGACACGGGACTTGGATGTCAATCCAGCTGGGCAGGTTATATTCAAGTTCAGGCATTCGAACTCGTTTTGCGGGAGTATTCGCGGTGGTACGGCACCCAATCCAAACAGTTCCTCTTCAAAGCATGTCTTGTGCGATTGTGGACAAATTGGTCTTGAAGATATTAGAGCCGCGACAACAAAAGAGCTGAAACAATCATACCCATACTGCGACGCATCAGTCTTGGGAGGAAGTGCTGTTAACAGCTGAGACTGGCGAAAGCGAGCAGGGACGGAGGCATATTTGATGCCACGATACTGGTGTATCGGCATTTCAGATGTCGAGGCTCTCGGTTGAATGCCATAGAAAGTCGTGCCAAGTCCATAATGATGTAATTGAGCTGAGGAGGCCAGGATGGGCATGGCACGATCGTCGGAGTAGGAGGTGGAGAATCAAAGGAAAGAGGGAGGGAGGAGGTGGGGTGGACGCTGACGCCCATTGATTGGGAACGGATCGACAACTGAGACTTAATCGGGAATGGGCCCTCAGAAATCACGACGGTCTGCCAAAAGGGGAAGGCCAAGGCCGAGCCGATCTGATCTGATCTGATCTGAATCAACAGGCTTGAGGATTCTTTGCGCGACTTCGGCGCGACTGGCATCTGGGAAGATGTGGGATTCCAGGAGGCATCGAAGAGGGCAATTCGCCGAGGGGAAGGAAAGAAGAGACACTGAGGAGGGCAGGAGGGAGTAAGGCAAGAGTAAGAAGTTCGAGGCGAGATCGCCGCGGCGCTGCGTGATGTATGACGGCGCGGACGACTCTCAGAGCAGTCTATCTCACGACCTTTACCTGGAATAGGTTGGCAGGTGTGGGATTTGTGGGAGGACGAAATATGACGACACCAATGAATATTGACCTGTACGATATCATGTCAGTCGGGTTTTACAATGTCAAAAGCAAAGGTGGCGTACCGTGCAAGTCGAAGAACATTTTACCCGCCGATATTCAGTAACAATATGAGCGCTTCTCGACGTGAGAGGAAAGTCCGGTGAAATTAAAGTAATCGTGTTGCAGCTGTTGGAGATGGCGCCAAGATAGCAGTCGATTCACCCGGGATAAAAAAAGCAGGATGCAGCCATAGGCCTGCTATGAGGGTCAACGGCAGTGACAAGGCCATTCATTCCTGCAAATGCGGAATCCTGCAAAATCTGATAGCACGTAGATTCTCGCTTGAAAATTTACTGGCAATGCAGAGTAATTAAGCAAGGGTATGAAGCAAAAGCTAGATCCTGAGATTGGAGTGAGATTTGAAAGATATCTGACAGTACAGAGACTCGGAGATGAGGGTACGGGAAGAAAAGAGAAACGCAGATAAGAGCGATATCGATGATCGATTATGATCATGATCAGTAAAATGACAGCTTGGGTCTCACACTGTCGGCTGAGTCAGCATTCAACTTCGTTTTCAACCCAACTACATATTCAGGCTTTGCCTTGGGATTACCCCAGGTCCAGCGGCATTTTCTCAAAAAAGCTCCTAGGTTTCAGTGAGTGAGCCGATTAGGACCTGATTCCGTCTCCTTCGATCTTTAGTTCTGCTAAATTTTCAAACTCCGTTGGTAGCTTCAATCCGGTTCCCGAGTTATACCAGTCCGGAAACACCGAAGCGCTTGCCGCATGCTTTTGGAAATTGTTTACAGACTGATTACGAGTCTAACTCTCATCACTGCTTTCAAAAACCTCAAGCTCCACGTCTGCACTGAGATTTTCACCTCAATAATGCAAGGGGTATAATTTTTTTTAAAGCGTGCCAAAACCCACTGTAGAGTGAAACTATCCGTTCGGATTCTTTTGGGATTTTCCCTAGAGAGATGGAACAGGGAATTGATGCATACGAAAATTACGACGAGCTTTCCCTTCGAAAGCGTTGGATATCTGCTCAGATTGAATCAAGTGAATTGTCTATGGCGGAGTAAGTGTCCGTCCACCCGGCCAAAGCGATTTTTTGCAGTCGGCGTCAGTGATCAAACGCGTTGATCCTCGTATTAGTCGTAATGATGCGATCACATCCCTATAACAGGCAATGGTAGCTAGTAAGTATGGACGCACTCCCTGGAACGCACTTTCCGACGGCCATAGCCGGCCCCGCAACGTTTTTTTATATTGGTTTGGACTCCAGGCCGGTGAGGGAGTCCATCAACTCCCTCTATAGAACCGCATTCCGTTCCATTTATCTTTTATCATCTGGATGGAGCGATCCCTATTCGGCAAGCGAGCAGTTTGTTCGGTGAAACCGAGTGTCGGATCTCGTCATTGTGCATCATAGTCACCCATACTAAGCTGATACAGCCTTAGCCATTGCTATGCCTCGTCGCGGAGCTCCCTACCGAGGTGTTAGCTGGCACCTTGTCACTGTCGAATATTAGACATTCATCGAGGAGTTAGCTATGCAAATTACTACGGCTATTTCCTCTGAAGCACTAAGCCAGATCCCATTCGATTCTTTCGTCACATATTCTGGCGCCGCAGAAAAACGGTGGATGCAAGGAATACCGCCTTTTTGTGAGCCCCGAACACAACACCGTTCGACTAGCAGAGTAACGTGTCGCAGCGATTCTGCACCACGCGTCCGGAACTAATTGGATGGGTGGTTAGCTATTCTCAGTTCCTGCAGGGCCTGATAGACTCGTTACCAGTCTGTAACCAGATACCGAAAATATGTGGCAAGCACTTCGGAAGTGCTTGCCACATTTTTCGGCCTTTGTATACAGACTGGTTACGAGTGATGGGTCAACTCGGAACTTTCCCTTCCATGGAGAACGGTGCCAGAGTACCCTCAATCTTAGACCTACCCTGACCAGCACTGAGTATTTCCTTCAGTCTTAGAGGCCCTGGATCCGACTTCGAACTTCCATTCGACGTCGATAATATACCGAACCCTCTAAAATGAGCGATTGAACCGGATATTCTATTGTACTTATGCGTATATTTTCAGGAAGCTGGTATTAGCCCCAATTGATTGCCCGCCCACGTCGTGCGCAAGTCTCGATAATTTCGGGCCGACCGCGTATGCTTACACCGGCGAGGCGACTACGATGGACACACCTGCCATCATTCAGCCTGGGGACGTCTTTACTCCAGATCTTACGATGTGCCTCGTCAATGTGCACAGGACAACGCAGGAGGATCTTCTAGTTGCCCAGGATGCATCCAATGGGTGGTGGGGTGTCACCGTCGGGGAGCTCATTTTATCGTCTGAGGCCTCTGATCTGACCGTCGCCGAAACCCCCAACTTTTCTTATTTTTCGTGTTGGTGTAGTCTGAAAGTATCGCGGACTTGTTTCGACCAGTATACATGGACAGCAGAACCATTCTTCGGTTTATACATTAATGAGCACAATGCCTCCTGAATGCCCACGCGACTCACCAAGGGTAATAAAGGAGTTAACAAATCCCCGAGTCCAGGTGGATTTTACCACCTTCCATGTCTCAACAGTGGATTGAGACACGAAAGCCGCGTCTCAAGTCCTCAAAAGCGACAGCGAATGTGGCAACGGTCTGGTCGGACAATGAGCTCGATGCAAAGTGTACGCCCTGGATTTGAAGCCAATAAATAAAAAAGGTATCGAAAATATGAGCAGGAAAATAGTGACGTAAGAGCCATTTCTTTGAGAAGACGAGCATATTGGCCACCCAGATTTTTTTTGGCATCTCGATCAGGCTGCGCGACTAAAGCCTGTGAAACTCCATGAGGACCAGTGCATCATTTGAGATATAATGAATGAGATACCTCCACAGCATTACCTCTGGAGATACAGGTACATTGATCAAACATTGATGGCTTATTTAGACCGCTAGAGAAGGCCGGGGGGGGGGGGGGGGGGGGGGGGGGGCTTGGGAGCGGTGGGCTGGCCTCCTGAATTGGTCCCATGGATTCGGAAACGAAGTGTCTGGGATCCCTGCCTTTTTCTTTCTTCTGTGTCTCTTCTACAAAAATTAAGGGAACGGAGAGCGGGCGGTACCTTTCTCAAGGTCGTCAGGGACCATCTCTCCCGTCACGGAAGCATAGTAGAGCTTGATGGAATACTCCGATCTTGACAGTCGAAGAGACTTCAATGGTGATATCCAGAGGGTTATAATTCGGACAACTTGATATAAAATGGAGAAACATACAGAGAGAGGACTCGTCCGAGTCGTCCCAAAACTGCCGGCCTTTCCTCGAGGCCCGTGAAGCTCTTCCCGTGTCACCGAGAAGTCGAAAGAACCCACCGACTCGGAGGCTGCACCTTGTCCACGTCTCTTTCTCCAGGCTGCAGCTGTACAGTAACTAAGCAAGTCCATGTTACGACGATTGGCGGCCCGCCGGAGCAATCGGCCCGGAGAGTGCCGGTTGGCGAAGGCTTCGAAAAACTCGATGCTTCACTCTTGTTGAGGTAGAAAAAAAAAGCTGGACCAGAGCTCAGCGCTCAGGATTTGCTGGACACTTTTAACAGGTGAGTGGGTCAAAGAACGACTGGTGAGGCGTCGAAATAAAGTTTCCATTTAATTGAATTTCCTACATACTTCATTCATTCACTATCCCCTCACCCTCACGACTCTGCGCTTCCCCTTCTGCGCCGCCCCCGGAGCTCCTGGCGGTGCGCCTGCCCCCGGGGTCCCGGGCTGCGCGGCAGCCTCCTGCGCCTGCGCATTCATACCGGCCTTGACGGCGTCCACCAGCATGCCTGAGGCGAGCGCAGGTGAATACGGCGAGAGGCGCGTAGCGAGCGGCGGGTGTGGGAGCGGCGGTGCCGGTGCGTGGCGACCGGCGGTCTTTATCTTGGTGCGCGGGGCGGGTGCAGCCGAAGGCTGCTTGCCCTTGCCTGAGGGCGCGGGTACCGGTGTCGGGGCTGGAGCCGGCGTCGCAGAGGCGGTGGGCAGATACGGCGGGACGGGCTTGTTCGTGGGCTTGGCAAGCTGGATGCGGGCGGCGACGGTTTCGAGGAGATGTTTTTCTGTGGAGGAGACAAATCTGTATTCGGATGGATCTGCGAAGGAAAAATACCTACTTGTCCGTATATTTGGATTGATCAGACGGCCAGTCCTTCTTCCACAGTACGCGCACGCGACCAGGGTTCTCCCAGTCCCGGGGGTGGGCCTTGCCGACTTCGTGGAGCGTTGAAAGACCAAGGCTGTTGGTTGCGTCTGCGATGTCCTTGCTCAGCGGCCACCAGAGGCCGCGTTCTCGGGATACACGCCGCTGACCCGTACCATAAGGCCGCTTGGCGTCGAGATAGATAGGATAGATGCACGTCCATCTGAAGCAAAAGTCAAGCCACCGCCTTGACGAAAATAATTGTACGCACGACTTGTACGGCGTCATATCCGTCACACTGTTCTTGTTAGAGCCAGGTGGAGGAGGACGAAATTGAGGCTGAACATATGGAGGCGAGGCTGGGCCAGCACGCTGAGAAGGACCGTCTTCGTCGATATAGAGCTCCTGCAACAGAGGTCCGCTGGCGCCGGTGTTGGGCAACGGGTGGGTGGGCAACGGCAGGTCAGTGTCGTCGTCGAACTCGTCTTCTACTTCTACAATCGCTGCTCTGCGAGACATGGTGTTGGGGGACAGAAGGAGAGCTTGTGGATGTTTGGCTAGACGGTTAGCACATGACCCATCGCGTTGCCCTTCTCGACCACACAGGTGACAACACCTCATTACTGGGATCTTTTTATTTGTCTCGTCTGCGGTAACACCGAATGAATTTTACTTCACTCCGAATATTGATTATTTAGAGTTCAAATTAAAAGGAAACGGCCGGCACTCATTAAGCACTGAATCAAGGTCTCACAGGTATCGGAAATTACGACAAAAGAGACGAGGCGACGTGCGGGAATATATTCGCTTAGATATTCAGTGGGCTGGATCTTTGTTTGATATGAGCAGATATTTGGATTCCGCCAACTGCCTGTTCTCCCTAAGCTCTACATAACGTTAACAGCGAGAATCGGCGGTTTGATTGCAAGTAAAATAATGCCATGAAGCGGGCCATCGACGAAATTTCACCATCCAGTTACAAACAATACCCTAGCATAAGGCCGCCCCATTTATTCAATTGCAAAGTCGCTCGTTTTGACGGCACCCAAGCATTCAGCAACCTCCCGGGTGAATATAATCGTAGGCTTGTTAACAGTAGATGCGTTGTACCACGACTGTGAACTCGGTTAACCGAAATTGTGAGAATAAATGAAATGGAACGCACACAAACCAAGCGTGCTTCGGCTAGTAAAAAAAAATATTGTGAACCGTGAGATAAAATTGACGGCCCAGGCTCGTGAAGAAATATACACGCACTATCGGTGTGCTTCCCCGAATAATCACCTGGTTCGATCAAAGTACCGCGAAAGGTATAGCCATTCTCAAGCGCAGGCTTCCAGGTGGGGCAAGTTTCATCGAACCTACACGCACAATACTACTTGGGACCAATTCAGGACTTCGAGTGCCATTAATTACCCACCGAACGCGAAATGTAGCCATCGTATCCTTCGCGGGAATAGTGTAGAGCAGGCGATAGTCGGTGGCCTGCCCGCCGATGGTTCCGTAGAGGAGGAGTGGGAGGACCGCGAGACGGGTGGTGCGGGTGAAGCGCATTGCGAGTCGTAAAACACGAGGTATGCATCCAGGACCAGGATTTAAATGCAGCTTGTGGGTTTAGGTAACAGTGAGCTTCGCAGGTGGGCTGAGAGCGGCAAGGAGCGAATTATCGTTATGGCACCACTAAGCTCGCGGCTTGAAGACGGATAGGCATTTGTAGCATGACAGCATTCAGCGTGATGCCAAGTTACTAACGTTGGGGGATTCGAGGATGGCCTCTGGAGTGAAATGAATACCAGATACGAAGATACAATACGCCCGACTACACAGCTCAGGTAAATAATACCTCGTTGGCTCGATGTATGTCTATATAAAGAAGAAAATAAAGACTCACCGTGGCCGGATGTGAGCGGATCGGATCAAGTGCGGCGTCGGGTTGGGCGCAGTTCCAACTACCCGGTAGTAATACTCCTAGTTGCATCGAGGTCGCATCTCACATATGCTCACTCAATTGCAGGACTCACGACGCAGCAGTGAGCAAAAAACAACGCGTGCCGCTTGAAAATTCCTCAAAAATGTTCCATGTAGCAGTAGTGGGGTAGGATGTACAGTGCGTAGATGCCCGATGAAAAGAACAGAGAAGACGAGAAGAGACAGGGGAAATAGAAATTCAAGGCTCGTCCTCCCCATCCGTCTCGTACACGTAGTCGGAGTCGCTGTCCCTAGTCGCGATACTTCCTGTCTCGCTGCGCGCCTCGGCGTCGGTCGTGTCTGTCTCCAGCTCACCGCTGGTCCCTTCCACTGTGGGTTGCGGCCCACTCCCGCTGGCGTGCACGCTGCGGCTCCCACTCGCGTGCGCGTTTCCGCTGTCGGCAGCTCTCCTACTGCTAGTTGCCATGCTGCGCGTTACGCGCCCTGGTGAGACGCCGTTTGCGCCGATCGCGATGCCTGCGTCGGCGGGGTCGGAGGTCGGAGCGCGCCGCAGCGGCGGGATGCGAAACCGCTGACCACTTTGCTCCGAGGGAATATGAATCGTGAAGCGACCGGGAAGCGGCGGGTGGGGCAGCGGCATCGGGGGGATTAGAGAGGGCACATGTGCGTGGGAGAGTAGTGAGGGATGGGGGATGTTCGGAGGGGCGGTGGAACACGGGTTGGACTAGGGACCGAGGGAGCGGAGGGCAGGCGGCTGGGGCCGGCGATGGGTGCGAAGGCGGACGTCGGAGACGGGGTCGTGTAAAGGGGGGAGGGCGAGAAGGGGTCCTCAATAGTGGGTGCTGTCTGTAAATCCTTGAGTACCAAGCCATAGAGACCCTCACATGCAGAGGAACGTACAGGCAGAGAAGGTGCGTCAGGTTATCGCGAGCAGGCTCAATTGCTGGACCAACGTACCACTTGGAACTAGACCTACGTGTGAGTACAGTCGTGAGGAAGTAGAAGGATCAAACAGCTACTTTCGGCTGGGTGCTGCCGCTCGTTCAACACAATGTAGAAGGAGCGAGCATTCATGAAATCCTCGTCTCGGACATCCAACTCGTCGTCGAGAATGAAAGCAGCTGCTCCGAAGGTGGTGCAGGCGACCACTCGGCGAAAAACTTCCATGTCGGCCGCATTAAGTATGCCCGTGGCGTGGGTGGGGCGGCCGTGATGTCGGCGATACGCATGCCGCATGCCGATGACGAGGGGATGCGACCACGCCAAGTATTCCCCTGCAAGCTGTGCCAACTGCGCGAATGTTGTTTCGTGCGCGGCGTCGACGAGCACGCTGAGTTGGTGGAAGCTAACGGTCACGCGGTGGTGGTCCAGCAGGCGAATGATGACGGGCCGGATTGCAGCGTCGGCGGCGGCGTGTGCGGCTGCATAAGCTTGCTGGGCAGTGGCGGCGGCGGCGGCGGCGGCGGGATCGGCGGGGGCGGCAGCAAGGGCAGCGTTCGCGGCGGCGAGGGCACCGCGGGCGATCTCAAGGGCGGCGGGAAGAGTCAGGGAAGGTAGGGTAGGTTGTGTGGTCATGGTGGGGAGAGAGAAGTGAGGAACGTCGCAAAGGTCCCGTCCTTTTAAAGACCTCCCTCTCCTATCACGTCAGACGTATGACCGCATCACTGACGGCGCATACCGGAATGCCCGAAATCCCTTATCGGGTGATCGACGATCGCAATCGGTGAACCAAATTGTGGCAGGTTTTCTGCTGTTGATACTAGTGAGCTGATGACGTATATATGGAGGGTTCCAGGTGGTGATTCGGCACCAAGGGGTGGAGAACCAAGCCAATTTATTACTTACTAGTTAGACGAATACGAGCTCCTACATTCAAAGTGGATCGATAGCCATTCAGCTCTCAGTGCAAATCGGTTTTCTGTCGACTTTAACGCGGGGCAGTAGATTAGGGAGTCAATTTCTGGAATATTATGCTCCCTGTGGTATTGAGACAATATTGAGATTAGGCACAGTGGGAAGGAATACAGGAGAGCGCCGTGAAGACTGCTTGACGAACACACTCTTGCTGCCGCAGCCAAATAAATTACTTCGCAAGCCAATCCATGCACTTACACATGAAATCTTGATTTGAGCTACATAGAATGCATCGGTGAATAAATGCACGGAAGAATGGGGTAAAGCTACGAACTGTCCGCATTGTTCCCTCTGAAATCCCCAGGTTGGGTGATGAATGAAACCAGAGTGAGGCCCGCATCTTCTGCTGGCGCCCACGACGAGCAAGCGTTTCCGAAGCTGGAACAGTCATCACCAAATGCGGAAAAATATTACGAGCGCTTATATGCGGTTATCATCGGCATAATCCTCACAAACCTCGCCATTATTGTGAGGTCGCTTATAATCGCATCTGCCCGGGTATCATGTTCACAGATCACACAATAATTGTGGAGTTCACAGCACCTGCAACCACATATAAGGGCTTTTCTGCGCTTCCAATCAGGTGTAAGACAGGTGCAATAGGACTAGATATCTAGTATCCATTCCAAAGCCTTCTCAGTTGTGGGCAGGCGTGTTTATGATAGGAGAAACGAAGTAATATTCAAGAGGTAGGTAAACTACGAGATTAAGCGGGAACCTTAGTCTCCCAGGAATGGTTGATGTCCGGCACAATGCGGGGGCGAATGAGCTGAGAGTACCGTTGCATGAATTCGAGCTTGGAGCACAGATGTGGAATATGGAATGTTGACGATTTGAGTATCTTGACGACGTCCAGAAACAACACGAGGAATGTGTTTACGGGGGCTGAGAGCAAGCTTGATGAAACAGGATACTTTGCGCAATTTGAAGTTGGAAGGCGGCGCAGAGGAACAGGCTCGCAGCAACAGCAGAGGATAGCAGACACATTCGAGAGACATTCTCCGAGAGGCGGAATTTGAAGACGGAGGACAGGGAAGTACTTGTAGACTTGGGGAGTGCTTGTGGCACCCTAAGGCATGGCGGCCTCATTGAGGAATTTGAGAGCTTTGATGCAGCATTGAGGAGCTTGAGAGAAAAACCAAGCCACACGAGAACACCATTCAAGGGGGGCTACCCGCATATGCGCTCGAGCACTGCGAGGTCGAGGAACTCGATCCCGCGAGCGCGCAATTTTGGTGTCTGTGTCCGTATCAACGATGGTGTTGGCAATGGCATTGTGCGGAGGTTGTAGGGGGCAACGAGGTTGACATGGACGGAAACGGAGAGGGAGGAGACGAGCAGAAGTTGCGACCAACATGGCTGTGCCAGCACGTGATAAGATGCACTGCCAAACATTGCGCACGGACCATCGGCCTGAGATCTCCGCAATTCTTTTTGGAACTTTTTGTGGCCTGTTTGTGGCGCACAAAATTCGTACTTATGTTCTTTCCGGAGGACCAGAGTATGTATATATTTCTTGAGCTGCGGCGACAAAATTCCACAACACCACCTACTAGTAGCCAACTAGTAGCGATTCAAATTAAGAAGGGACAGTCTCTACAGATGACATTTAGTCTTGCTTGCAGTGGAGTCCGTCACTAAGAGTACGCTGAAAAATTAATTCTGGTAGATTATTTTCTTCCATATTCTACTAGTCCGCTTCGCAGTTTGTTAACCTGTATTACTATTAGGTGTTCATGACCACCATGTCAGTAGATACAAGTGTGGGAGATGCTCGTCTGCGAGGATCTGCGATGTGCAGTAATCTGCAATAATTGTGTGAGATTGTCAGGAGTTCCAGCCCGCTGGGGGAGAGACTCTCTGAGACAAAGCCAGAGAAAAATGATGATCAAAATATTCTCCAGAGATAGGGCATCAATAACCCATCTGTCTCCGGATTCCGGCAGATTCTGGGTAGCGAATGCTATTCTATTTTTGCAATTTCGGGATAATTTGTGCACTGAAACCATAATTCCACAGGCTGAGGCCTAAGGAATATTCATGTACCGCTCGTTCAAGCTGTATGGCAGTGGGCTGGCTACCGAGCCATAGTCAAAATTACGTGCCATCAGACCGCGCCGCCGCAGGCAGGGATAATGTTCAAGTTGTTCTTTAACAGACGTTTAAGTAACTTGAGGAGCTCTACTACGCATTCTAGGGACGCACGGACCGGTTTAGACTCTCCGAGACAGTAGCCTACTTGAATAGCTTGTCTATGGCCATCAAATTTGTCTCTGGCCCGCCGCTGCTTGCATCACTTTTGTCTCTGGAGAATTCTAAGCGGCTTCATCACTGCGTCAATTTTGTCTCTGGAGAATTTTACGCGGTTCAATCACTGCATCAGATTTGTCTCTGGAGAATTGATCCCAGCGGGCTGGATGCTCTCGAGATTGTGAGCGCTTGTGAGCGCGTCCAATTTGGGACAACTATTGTGCAAATGTCATGATCCTCACAAGCCGAAATCTTATTTTTCCGGATTTGGTGATGGCCAGGCGTTCAATACATCGGAGAATTAGATGCTGCTGAGGGGACATACTCGGCTTCGAAGGTGGCCATGTCGTCGCCGGCGGGGATCGTAAAGAGCTCCCGGAAGTCCTCAGCACGAACGAGGCCGATGCTGGCGAAGACAAAGGGAAGAATGGTTGGGAAACGCATGTGTATGAGAGAGACCGATGAGGAAGAGCTGTGGATGTTGAAGCGATTCTATCTAAGATTTTATACGACGAGTCCATGCCGTTCCGAGTCCATGCCGTTCATCGGTTTGTTAAGCCCGTATCTATTAAGTACTCGGAGTCGAACAGATGATGTAGCGAGTCATATGGAAAGCCGGAGCACGCTTTAAGCGACGCTCCAACATTACCGAGTGATGACATGTCTCAGGACCTCGAATACCAACAAGCGCCCCGCTGCCACTGCCGCGTCCTTCACCTGGATAGCTCAGTACTGAATTGGAAGGGGAAGAGTAGTGTGCCCGCCCTACACACTGCGAAGATCAAAAAATATTACCCCGGGAAGAACGGCCCTAAACTATTATATTCAATTTTCTGCCTAAATATCAGAATAAAAATAGGGAAGTAACCGGAAATTTTCTTACCAAATGTACATAAGTAAAATAAATATTAATGCCTTTACCTTGAAAAAAAGCTTTTAGCCACTGGATTCTTGACACGGCTCAATTGAATAATCAGCGGCGGACTTCTGAAGGAAACCGTTGGTGTTCGGGGTCTGCACACCGAAAGGAACGCAATCACTCGGCATCCGGCCCCTACTGGGATTTAAATGGTTTAGGTACGAAGATACGATCGATGCGACCGACTACGCTAACAGGTAAATAATAGGGTGTTTCAGATTTGTGACCCCAACTTGACCCCAACTTCACTCGAGTTGGGTCTCAATTTGCAGCGTCTAGTGTGAATCACCTGAAAACATCGGTTTTGTCTCGAATGCCATGATTTGGGTAGTCTCTCTAGCCAGACGCTTTAGTGGTTCTAACTCGTACCTCGCTCACTAAAGTCTGTTAGTTACCGCGCCCCGATAACCGGTTGCCAAACTTATTATGTAACGATCACAAATGCATAACCAAACAACGCGTCTCGTTTTGTGCGTTTCGCTGGGTTGGACACGATTGCCACCCCAGTGTCCCTTGAAACATGTTGTAGCAGTTAATAATCGCACATAAAACATTTACAGCGTCTTCTGAGTGCTTCAGCTGTCGAAATGGAGGCACCATTGATTTCGGCCCTTTTTCCGCCAAAAAAAGGGTCCGAGATTGAGAAAATGGAAAACAGTGGAGTACATCCAGTACAAGTCCACTATATCATTCAAAATGTTCGTCGGATCTATTATTTAAAAATATAACGCGTCGAAGAGGTGGCTTCACGTTGGCGTCGCGTCTCTAAATTGGCGCACGTGGGCTGCTTATATAATAAGGTTGCCTACCACTTGTGATGGCGCGGTAACTAACAGACTATGATTTGGGCTGATTTGCATCAGGAAACGGCTGTTAGCGCGAATAGCCGAAGTCGGGGCAGAAGTTGGGGTATCAAGTTGGGGTCAAGTCGGGCTCTTGTGCCCGATTTGCACTTTTTCGACCCCAACTTCACTTCCAACTTGACCCCACTTCATCAAGTTGAGAATCAAGTTGGGGAGGCAAATCCTTATTTGAAACACCCTATTAATACCTCGTCGGCTCGACAGTAAAGGAGGTGCCTGTTGGCTTTTTGAGGCGCGGCATGTCGTATTTAGCCAACTTATATTTAGAACTAGACTGAATACTTACGGAAATATACGGCGAGCACTTCGGTGTAGTAGTACCACCGAAGGGCTCGCCACATATTTTCGGTATTTTTGTATACAGACTGGTCACGAGTCTAATTTAGATCAAGCATCACTACACCAGCGAGGGAGCGAGGGTACTTAGTATTTCGGGTCAACCTCAGTTTGCGACGCGTTGGCGACGCGACCTCCACTTCCAGGCTCCCACGCAGCTCCCACGCATCCTGGAGCTTCTCGCAGCTTCTTGCGCGCGACAGATCATCAACGGGCTCAGCAGACCGATAAAGGACACGTGCTCCCTAAAGCCTCCCTTCAGGTCGCCATATAAAACCTCGGAACTCAACAACATCCACATCTCTGAGTCATCTCTCATACAAATGCGTTTCTCAACCATTCTTCCCTTTGTCTGCGCCAGCATTGGCCTCGTTCGTGCTGAGGACTTCCGGTTACTCTTTACGATCCCCGCCGGCGACGACATGGCCACCTTCGAAGCCGAGTATGCCCTCAGCAGCCTCTAATTCTCTGATGTACATATTGAACGACTGTTCCAGCTTCGCTAACGCTTGCACGTCGTGGGCTCCCGCAGAAGATGCGGGGCTCACCTTAGTTTCATTCCACACCCAGCCTGGGGATTTCTCAGGGAACAACGCAGACAGTTCGTAACTTTACCCCATTCTTCCGTGCATTTATTCACCGATGTATTCCAGCCCAAATCAAGATTTCATGTGTAAGTGCATGGATTGGCTTGCAAAATAATTTATTGATTTAACCGCAGGTGTGGACGGACGGGACAACCAAGACTCCTTTCACCAAGGATGTTGCCGCATCGTTGGGCGCAACTCCGGTTTGAAGGAACGCAGTTGGCTTATTAACAAGCAAGGTACGAGCTTCATTTGTTAAAGTGTCTGTCTACGAGAGACCAAGTTAGTTTAGCTGTGATTCTTTAATGGACTTTAGCATGGACAACTTTATGAAATATAATGCTTGCATTTTTTCGAATCCGGAAGCTTCTATGTACTGAATTCAGGCATTTTTGTTAATGAAAATTCTCGGGTGGACCTGTAAGCTCCGCCCGGGTCATAGCCCAAATCGGACAAGTGTTGAAAATTAAGGTTGGCACCCCGGTGACCACGCCCAACCCGACGCCGCACTTGGTCGATCCGCGCGCGACTCTCTGTCTGTTCCGTCCATGGTCTGTCCATTTTACTGACCATCCTCAAATCCCACAGTGAAACCAATGTTGACAACTTTGGCCGTCGCGCCGAATGCTACCAAGCTACAATACCTATCCGTATTCGAGCTGCGGGCTTAGCGGCGCCAGAACGACAATTGGCTGTCGCAAAAGTCGCTTTTTCGTTATAAGTCAGGATAGCGCAATTTTGAACTCTACACTCAGTTATAAGGGAAGCAAACATGCTTATAGAACCTTTCAAGTATTTATAAGCACTTATAAGGCTCTATCTTTCCTTATCATTCAAATTCACCTCTCTCAGGTTGCATTCCAAATCGAATATTGGTGATGAACGCATAGGTGAAGTTGAACTCGCCCTATAAAGTTCAGAATTGCGCTATCCTGGCTTATAAGCCAAAAGCGACTTTTGTGACAGCCCCCCTGTAGCTCTCAGCTCACGCTTGGGGTTTATTGTTTATTCATTTATTTTCTCTCTTTTATAGACATATACAAAACCTGTATTGTAAATTATCTAACTCATAACGGACCCAAACCACCGGTCTATGCATTATGAATTATGAGCAATAAGTATGAGTCAATTTCATGAAAACACTCGAAGCTAGTCAATTTTGAATGATTTTGGAAGTCCCAATCGAGCAAAATATGCACCAGAATTCGGCCACCTAGTGATCACGTCACGACTGGCTACATTCCGAATACAGTATGCCTTGGTTGAATTCACTTGAGTTGAATCCACCTTACAATAAGTAGTTGGATTCACCTTCGACTCAAAATTTAAATCCATGAACTATTGCAAAATGCAAGCGTCCGTAGCGTTGGCCCACCATCGGTGCTCAAAGTCCACAACATATCTAGGCTCTCCTAAGCAGACGCTTTAACATTTGCACTCGTACCTCGTTTGTTAAATAAAATATCCCATGATGCGCTATGTGCATTATGAACTACTTATTCAACTGTACCTGCCTACGCGTACTCTCAAACCTCTAGCGCCTTTCCATGCCCCCTCCTTGTCGTACCGCTCCACGCCCCACATCCGTTCCCGCTAGCTAATTCATAGACACTATGTAGTCGTGCCACATGGGCTCCAAGGGGCCGTTAAATGGAATTTAAAAAAAATTAAAGTACTCTCAAACCTTTAATACAAGTCTACAGATGGCGAAGAGAAAATATATGTCTGTTTCAGAGCTTCAGGAGTTGAATGCTGAATGTTGAACTTGAGGCGAACCTTAGACGCCTAGACCTTT
The DNA here is from genome assembly GCA_029282285.1 of Mycena rebaudengoi. Classification (NCBI taxonomy): domain Eukaryota; kingdom Fungi; phylum Basidiomycota; class Agaricomycetes; order Agaricales; family Mycenaceae; genus Mycena; species Mycena rebaudengoi. The sequence continues at coordinate 480,317 of JARJCX010000061.1, forward strand.
TAAAAATAGGGAAGGACTAGGAGGAGGGAGGAGGATGTATTACTGCGGTGGTCCCTAAAAAGGCAAACCTCCGAAAGCCCAATGCCGATTGTCCGACGTTGAAGTCCGAATATACAAGATTCACGGCAGCGTCGATCAGTCTGGTCCAACTCACAAATTGAAATATAGGCGGAAACAATGGCCGGAGGTTTAACCTCATGCCAAACTCGACCTATTAGATGATGCCTTAAGTTCTAATAGAAGATCGATAAAAAAAATTGACTCAATGCCCCCTCCCCCGTTGATTCCAGGAGAACAGAAGAATTCATGTTCAAGTTCAGTTTCAGCAGTTAACGGCCACCTGCTACTTCAATTTGGGACGCTTAAGCAATCCTCATAACATGTCGTAAAATGCGAAGCACTGTATTTTATACGCATTTGAAGTGAGTTATCAATGCTAAAGTCCATTAAGGAACCACACAGGCTCGGAAACCAACCGCCCACAATTAAACCTGAGATGGGCGCAACGTTGCGCCCAACGATGCGGCAACATCCTTGGTGAAAGCAGTCTTGGTCGTACCGTCCGTCCACACCTGCGCTTAAATTAATAAATTGCTTCGCAAGCCAATCAATGCACTTACACATGAAAGCCTGATCTGAGCTAGAATGTATCCGTGAATAAATGTACGGAAGAATGGGGTAAAGCCACGAACTGTCCTTGTTCTCCAAGCCGAAATCCCCAGGCTGGGTGACGAATGAAGATAGAGTGAGCCCCGCATCCTCTGCTGGCGCCCACGACGGGCAAGCATTGGCGAAGCTGGAGCAGTCGTTCAATATCGGAAGATCAAATGCTGCTGAAGGGCATACTCGGCTTCAAAGGTGGCCATGTCCTCGTTGGCGGGGATGATAAAGACCAACCGGAAGTCCGCAGCACGAACGAGGCCGATGGTGGCACAGACGAAGGGAAGAATGGTTGAGAAATGCATGCGTATGAGAGATGAGATCGAGGAGGAGGAGCTGTGGACGTTGAAGCAATTCTAAGATTTTATACGACGGGCCCATGCCGTGCATCGGTCTGTTAAGCCCGCTGATGATGCAAGATCGGAAGCTCCACGTCGCACAATCTGAAGGTCCCCTAGTACCTCGCTGCCTCGCAAGTTGTCGGGGACGAACATATGATAGTGAGCCACGATGCTCAAGCTTGTTCTAAATATAAGCTCATGTTGACGGAATAGAGTCAGAACAGCTGTGCTCCAAACAGGCTCCCTCCTTTACTTACTGCAACTCTCTGCAACTCTGTATACTGCATCTCAATTGAATAGTTCCGTATGCATTATGAGTAACTTATAACTTGAAGTATGTTGTAAACTTCAAGTTCTGAGGGCTTTGGCCCGTCCGTCTTTTTATTGGGTCGACGGCCCGTCGGGGACTCGTCCGTCAAGAGCCGGTCGACCCAGCAACGGGATACCTGGCCGTCGACGAGTCGACAAGCACGCCCGCATATCACACATATCATGATAATAAGACAGTGCGATACCATGTGGAATATATACAAGAGGCTTTTTGTGCCCGTGTTTCGGCATTCGGAATTTGCCGAGATCATTTTGAACGTTGGTTCAACCCGGTAAAAAAAGCATTATGTGCTATGAGCTAACGTGTTGGGAACTATTCAACTGTACCCCCGTGCGCGTACTCTCCACACTTTCAATACAAGTCTACGGATGACGAAGAGAAAATGGCTGTTTCAGAGGTCACCGGTGAACCGTTGAACTTGAGTTGAACCAGGTGGCTTAGACCTTTTTACAAATAGCCGATATTTCAGGACGACGGGGCAAACCTCCGAAATCTAAATATAGGCAGAAAGCAGAAACAATGGTCGGAACCAGTGTCAGCACGAGGTGACGCAGAAATTATGGCGCGAGCTACGAGAAGAGTTGGAGTCAGAGAGCTAATAATAATATTGCCGCACAGGAAACTCTTGGGCCCGTTTAGTCAAATAGAATGTGTCCTGTTCTCAATGGTTCGCATTAGAACCCGAAAGAAGGTGAGAATTGCCGCCCTGTCCCCGCATCGATGAACACTACAGCTCTGCACGTTCCGAATGGGGACCTAACGGAGAAATAAACCATCCTGAGTATTATCCCACCTCCACTTTTCAGGCCTATGCCTCGGCGGTAAGTCACAGCGCTCAACGCTCAGCCACTGCTGCCAATGTCAAAGCGGCTGTTATGAGTAAATATAAACATTAGACTCGTAGGTATAGATACCAGTGCATCCGAACTGATGAGGTATATTAACGGAAAAACTAACGTCAGAAGTCAAGCCCAGGTAATGCAGAACTGTTCCGGGCTGGAGGTAGGTAAGGAAGCAGCAGCTCTAATGGTGCCGTGCCACAGATAACGGGATGACGACATACCGAACGAAAACCATAATTGAACCGTGAGATCAGAGTCAAATTAATTCCGTAGCGAGGCACAACATGTCTAGTCGGACAGCCCATCCACCGAATATTCTCCAAAAGATGAGCAACGATATGCATGCCGACGGCAGGATGCGGCAGATAGAATGCCGAGGAGGCTCGGCGGCAATGATCTCTGGGCATGAAGGGTGGTATGAAGAAAAAATAGTCCACTACTGCCGGACTCTAGAAGCGGCGCCAGCGAGGAAAAGAAACCGCTCAAGGAACTAACAGAGGAATTCATCAACCGCGGCAGGGAGTGCCGTCCAGAAGCGCTCAACCTCGCCCTCGGAGAAGCCCATCGAGTCCCAGCACAGCTGCAGCACAAGACGCCCGCCGAAAGTGTGACCCAGCAAGAGAAGTCCCCCGGGCTTGAGCCGGCTCGCGGTCGCGACGCTGCGGAGGTGCACGTTGGGCCCGTAGGCAGTGCGTACATAAGTGCGATCAAGGTCACCAATGAGGGAGATGCCGAGGAGTGCGGCACTGGCGGCAGGGCGCGTGGGGAGGTCGGAGGACGCGATGGGATTGGGAGGGGTAAATGAGGAAGAATTCGGCGTCCGGCGTGCGCGCGCGGCTGCCCCAAGCAGAGCGCGGGAAGTAAGAAGAGGCGAGCGCACGGCGCGCTGCATCTGCGTCTTGGCGGTGCGTGCACGATGCCATACAGCTGCGGGTGTTGCGGGAATAAATGCGGGGAGCGAGATCGTAAAATACGTGAGTGCAAGGAACCACTGTGATGTGGATGTCTGTGGCGCAAGGTGCGGGCGTAGGTTGGCTGCGGTGTAGAGCATTCTGGGTGATATTAGAATCAGATAATGTCGATTTTCCTTGTTGCATGAGCACGTACATTGGCAGTTCCCGAGATTGAGTGGTGCAACGCGCCCAGGCAACAGTACAGAGCGCTGTCAGGGCGTGATTGATTGTGACACTATTTTTTTTGCAGTGCGCAAGGATGACGGAAGTCTGCGCTTCAGAGAATTCATGTTCTTGTAGGAGGGTGCATTTGGGACCGCGTTGAACACGCGAGAATGTATGTCCGCCCTGTCGGCAGGTTGATTGGCCAAATCAACGCTCCGTCAGAGGACTCACGATTTCTTTGCTTAGCGTTTGCAAATAGTTGATCTTGCATACCGCCTTCCCCAAGATCGAATCTGGATGAGGTAGCCGCGATTCCATAGGGAGCGGAAGTGCATCTCCCTAACTATGAATAAATATCATTAGAAAACAATTGGAATGCGCGTCCTACCCAATTATGGTGGGCTTCGAGCGCCTCCGACAATTCTGCGTCCGTTTTCTCGCACGTCAGAAGAGATAAGAGGCTATCTGTTCAGAATATTAAATCGGTGAGCGGAAGCAGACGATGTCCCCTCACGGGTAGACTGATGAAGCGCGCTGCCATCTCCTATGGAATGAGGGGCGCACATGAGGAGGTTGTACTGCGCAGTTCCACTGTCGCCAGAGCCATCCGGTCCAGATATTACCAGATATGAGAGATAAGCATTTGAAAGTACTCGGGGCCCATCCATGTAGGCGGATATAAGTTCTACAGGGGTGAAATTAAATTTACATTAGTCCGAAAAAGGAGTATGCCGCCCTTACCGTCTTTGGATTCAGAACTAAAGCGGAGGGCAGCACCCGCCTCCTGAATCGCGCTATCTGACGTTAAGGGAGGGCTGAGCCTGACTCGGCGCCGATTGAGAATACCCTGGCGGAAAAATAATGGAAGACACTGACGAGAATCGGGCCGTGGTCGGGTCGTTCCCATCTACAAGAACTTTGCACATAAGCAAAGGGTTTCTTCTACGAATCAGACTCCATGCAATTCGGATGCGTTCCGGGCTAAAGCAATGGGTCGGCGCGACAAGTTCGAGATGCAGGAACCTAATGGACTGTAAGGCGACGCTCGTATAACATACCTACCACCTACATGTCTCCAATGGCACTCTGTGAACCGAGAAACATGGCGTATTCGCTGTCACCGAGCGGTCTTTCATAGCTGCCGCTTGGAAGTTGAGACCAGGCCATGGCTTAAGCAGATTGCCGGCCCTAAACTAACTACATGATTATCCACGTGGAGAACAAAGAAGTACAAATAGCTGAATTCGGGTTTTAATCTTAACGTTAACTTGGACAGACTTCAAAATGTTCTTTGCGTCATGCAAATCAGGTCAAAATTAACCAAAAGTTATTTCAGGCAATCCCAAGTAATCCCCGTTCAAACCTCTGCCTTTACAACCGAGACACTTGTTCCGTTTCGGGTATGTTTGTATCTCTTGTGACAATCTCCACTTTAGGAGAAGATCAATCAGACATCCGCCTTCCGCCTGCCGAACTACTTCTATCCGCTGGCGACCCGCCTCCTAATTTTAGGGTTTCATCCCGACGTCTATCATCTACCTATTCCCTACTAATACCCTCCTTTGAACGACACTCTTTCACTCATGTCTACCACTACCACCATCACCACCACCACCACTGTTCGGCCTCCCCACAAACTCTCGCTTCCTGGGCTGTCGCTGCTATCGCTCGAGGACCGAGCCTTGTTCTATCAGTATGGATTGGGACCTCGGCGCCCCGTCGAAATCCCAGTAATCCACCACTCTTTCGAACGCCACGCTCGCTCGCAGCCAGACGCCATTGCTGTCGAGCACACCGTCCATGGCCACAGTCTGACCTACCGCCAGCTGGACGTTAAAGCCAACCGCCTCGCTCGCCGCCTCCGTGCTCAGGGTATCTGCCCAGGGAAGAAGGTCTGCATCCTTGCCCGTCGCTCCATCTACTTGGTGGTGGGAATTTTGGCGGTCTTGAAGAGTGGTGGGCAATACATACCCCTGGATGCCATCACCATCCCCGACTCGACGTTGAGTTACGTTCTCAACGACTCGGAGCCGAATGTCGTCCTTGCCATGTCTGAATTCGTCTCTCGGATTCGTCCCGACATCCCCACCATCGACTTGGAGGCCACCATCGAAGCCGACGAGTTTAGCGATGCCGACGGCAGCAAGCCCCTGGACACGACTACGCCGTACGACGGCGCGTATGTCATCTACACCTCAGGAACAACAGGCGTACCTAAAGGTGTTGATGTCCGGCACAGGGGTGTTACGAATGGTATTATCTGCATCTCACCTCGGAATATTCTCTAACCTGATCTTTGATGTATAGTAATCAGTGGGCCTCCGGCTAACGTCGGCATGAAACCTGGCATGCGGGTTGGCCAACTGCTTAACATTGCGTTTGACATGGGTGCGTGGGAGATCCTCGGCGCAATGTATAACGGGTGCACGCTCTGTATCCGAGGGAACACAAAGAAGGATTGGATCGCACTGATGAAGACTATCGACATCGTCATTGCCACTCCCAGCATCTTGGCGTTACACGAACCTGAGGATTATCCGACCATAAAGCATGTCATTGTCGGCGGAGAGCCCTGCCCGCAAGGCGCGTTATCACCGCTTTCGTTATCTTCTACTCGCTTACATTGGTTATATTTTCAGCCCTCGCCGATAAGTGGGCGCGATCAACGAACTTTAGCAATTGCTGTGGGCCTACCGAAATCTCCATTTGCAACACCGTCCAGCCGCATACGCCGGGATATCCGTTATCAATTGGAACACCCATAGCGAACACCAACGTCTATGTTCTCTCGCGGGATCCTTCGAGTACCCGTCCTGTACCGATCGGCCAACCGGGATGTATGTGGGTTGGCGGAATCGGTGTCAGTAACGGTTACATGAATCTGCCGGAAAAGACGGCGGAGCGTTATCGACTCGACCCGTTTGTCGGCGGCGGCGCTATGATGTTCAATACGGGAGACTTGGGTCGCTGGAGGACGGACGGTCAATTAGACCATCTAGGGCGCGTTGATGATCAAGTGAAAGTAAAGGGTTTCCGGGTAGAATTAGATGGGGTTGCTGCTGCCATGCTGGTGAGTACCACAGTAATCTTGTCCCATCTACGACGTCTTGCTGAACGTCTTTTCGTCTTTCAGACTCATGAACATGCGAAAAGTGCCGTCGCCTTGCTCGTAGGGACCGAGCTCTGGGGATTCATTTCTCCTTCCACCGTCGACCTTTCCCTCGTACGAGACGCCACCGCGAAAATACAGGCGTACCACGCCGTCCCCACCCAGTATCTTGCCATCGACGAGTTTCCTACGACGAAAAACGGCAAGGTCGACAAACGAGCCTTGGTCGTTTTCGCCGAAGGCCAGTTTTGCGAAGGCGCCCGGCGATTCTCTGCCCCGAGTCGGAGTGGGTCCGCATCTCCATGACGCTGCTCCTAGTTGGGGGCGATCTAGACGGGGGAAGCACAGCTGGGATATATATTACTAATTTGCTCTTTGGATTTTTCTGGGACGGGACATTTTTCATCTGTTACAACTCATTCATGCATGGACTTAGGACTTTGTAGTCTACTCACTCACTCACTTACCTGTACAGTACTTCCTCCGCGTCGTGGTCTCATATCTTTGGAATCCTGAGCTATACATAATCGGTCGACCGCTTACATATGCCCAATAGATACCTGACGCCTGTACTTCTTCTCTTACTACCGAGAACGCGGGTTACAAAGAGACCGCCGTTTCACGCAGCTTTCCTTAATGTTTGTAACCTGTTTGGTTATTTTATTTTGACTTTATTCATTTGATCCGTCTTCGAATTCGTTCCCGCCAAAGATTGAGACAGCGACAGCGTACATACAGAGATGGGATCTTGTGAAGGCGAATCTGCCAGTGATTGATCTCGCGATTCACCCCTGGACGCAGGGGTCGTTCTGTTCCAGAAAATTCATCAAGATTCGAGAGCATGGCACCAACTTCCGATGCACCAGGTACCCTACAGCTTTTCGATAATTCTATATCTGTGAGTCCGGCAAATCATTAATGGCTCCGTGACATGGGAAAGATTGAACAGCTTCACAGCCCTGGGGCCTGGACCCTGCTTGGCACTTCCTACCGAATCCATTCGAATACGTTTTGGCCGAAAGCACGCTTGTGAAGGATCATGGAGGACGTTGTCGCCGAGAAAAAGCAATTGATTCTAACGAGTAAGTGCTACCACTTTACAGTTGCTATCAGCACGGAAATAGTGTCTTATGGAACGTAGTCGTGAAGGCATCTGGACTGCGCCAACCAACCTTCGGAACGCTACGCTGTTGTGTTGTTATATCTGTTGATGGAACGCCGGTTCAGAGGACAAAGACCGTGAAAGGCAAAGATCCGCAGTGGGATGAATCTTTCTCTCTGTATGTTTCTCTATTTTATATCACGGTGCTTCCATGACCCTCTGCTGTGGATAGCACCATTGAAGTCTCTTCGACGGTCAAGATCGAAGTATTCCATCACACAACGTTCCGCGACCAGCTCATGGGAGCAACGGTTCTTGACGACCTGAGCAGTGCCAAGGATATCGTAGGTTCGTTACTCCCGCAGTCCACCCACTGTCCGCTCGCTCAGTTTCTGTAGAAAGAACGCAGGAACTCTCCGAACCAGAGAAGAACGTAAAACACCAAGGATCGTTGACACTACGTTTCCGAAGCGAAAGGGCTGGTTCTGCCATTCCCAAGCCCCCTGCTCATCTCGAACCGGCCTTCTCTGCCTTGTCGGAGGCCAGTAGCAGTCTGAATAAGCTGTCAAATATGCCTGTATCTACAGAACCCATAGGCAGTGCTGTGGCCGTTCAGCCAGGTCAATTTGCGGTCGTGCTAGAACGCGTTCAAAAAGTCGTCAAAATTGGGAGCGCAATAGCAGAGGTATACTGCCTACGTGCCCATAAATGCACCCTGCTCACTCCTGTCGAAGCTTCATCCGTACGCGAAGGTCGCTTGGACCGTTTTAGCTTCCATTCCCCAGGTTAGTTCGGAAATAATACAAATAATATGCTGCTTACATTTGATAGGCATTGGTCGCGCAACTTGATCGTGACGCGGAAGTGCGGGCTCTCTGGGTGGCTGCCGCCGATATGCTCGACTTTCTCAAAGAAGCAGATCCCGTCCTCGACGACCCGGCTGTTGCCCAGGTCGTGAAAGCCATGATGCAACAGATTTACGAATGTGCACTATTTATTCGCGAATTCGGACGGAAAGGATATCTTGGTCAGTATTTAGTCGTACTATAATTTGAAAATCTAATACCGGTTTTCAATCCAGGACGTGCTCTTCGTGACGCATCCAGCGCATCTTCTGATCAATCTATTGGGGCATTCACAACCGCCTTCGAGGACTTGAAACAGCGCTTTATGTCTCGATCTACAGTCAAGACATGGAAAATAGTTCGGGAAATCCAGAGCGGGGTCATCCAACTCGGGATTGTGGTCGAAACGATTGAGACCCTGGGTGAGAAAATGTTGCCGAGTTCAGGGATTATGCTTAATCTACTCCCGAAGAAAAAATGCGACTTCTAGATCATCTACCTGGAGCAAATATCCCCCACGTACGATGGGACCTGGCAAATGTATGCCTCCCCAATACCCGGGTAGAGCTCATCGATGAAATTGTCCGCTGGGCGAATGATCCAGGCGAACGTTCGATCTTCTGGCTGCGCGGTGTTGCAGGGTCCGGAAAATCCACTGTTTCCAACACCATTGCCAAAATCTTCGACCGTCTTGGCCGCCTTGCTGGCAGTTTCCGTTTCAGTCGAGATGTCAGCCAACGCAATGAACCCACATATTTGTTTGGAAATCTCGCATATCAGTTCGCCCACTTCAGCCCCCAGATTAGACACCGTTTACTCGCAGCCATTGACCGTCATGGCCACATGGGTTCTTTCCCTCTTGTCAACCAGTTCCAAACGTACATCTTCGAAGTCCTACAGGGCATCGACTTCTCAGGACCCGTCGTTGTCGTCATCGATGCCTTGGACGAAAGTGGGAACGAATATGATCGTGCCGCCTTGCTGGAAGCTCTCGTGTCGGAAGATGGGCGACTTCCGGAGTGCGTTCGCCTCCTTATTATAAGCCGAAACGAGGCGGATATCCGCGAACGACTCGAGTCGATCTCCACGTGGAAAGCCATGGATGAAGTCGCAAACACGTCCAGTGATATACGGTCCTTCATCGATCATAGGATGCCACAGATCCGGAAGCGGTCCCAACGGCTCGCTGTTACGGACTGGCCGAGCGAGGCTGCCCGTGAAAAACTCGTCGAAAAATCGCACAACTTATTTATATGGGCCGTTGTTGCCTGTCGGTACATCCAAGGCCGTGACCCCGTCCTATGTCTTGAAGCATTAATATCCAGTGGATCAGCTCCTGCCGAATCCCCTCTCGATCAACTCTATCTTCGGATTTTGCAAGATATTTCCGCAGAGCATAGTATGCCCTTTCGCCAAGTCGTTGGTTCCATCGTCGTGGCCATGACTCCATTGACTATTGAGACGCTCGACGCCCTGATCGGCTTTGGCTCTCAAACGGGCGACGAGGAGGTTGAAACCCATTTCGGAACTGCTGAATCTGTCATCGGTCTCCTGGGGTCTATTTTCCAGCGCGAGGGCGGCACTCAAACCCCGGTCAGAGTGCTGCACCCCTCCCTGCTCGACTTCTTCGCCAATCCGCGCCGCTGTACCGACAGTCGTTTCTATCTAGAGCCTGCAGGCCAGCATCGCTCTATGCTCCTGCGATGCGTCACGGTCATGAATAACCATCTCAAGCGCGATATCTGCGAGATCGACGACCCTACCAAACTCAACTCCGAGGTCACCGACCTTGCAGAGCGTCTTACGAAATATATTCCAGAGCACTTACGATATGCGTGTCGCTTCTGGGGCAGCCATATCTTCCATTCTGGTGACGGTGTCGAAGAAATGGGAGAGAAGACTAGGCAATTCTTCTTCACCCACTTACTTCATTGGATCGAGGTCATGAGTTTGCTGGGGGAATTTAACGTCGCATTCTCGACGATTGAGGCTGTTAATAAATGGTTCGAGGTATGCATGGCTTTTTTTCCTTTCTTTTATCAAACTAATATGCCACAGTCTTCCCCTGGAAACGATATTACCCGTCTTGTGACTGACGTGCTGAGACTATTGCAACAATTCGAATTTCCGATCCGCCAGAGCGCAGCTCACATCTACATGTCTGCTTTTACCTCCATGCCACGGAACACCACATTTGCTGAAGTTTATTCACCCATCTCTGTTGGAGTTCCAACAGTCCAAACTGGATTTGACGTCAATTGGTCCCCGTGCTTGGCCGTTTACACGTCGCCGCAGGATGTTTCCCCGGACCGACTCCGATTTGCGACGAAGTCTTCTGGCTCCATTGACATTCGTAGCACTGTCACTGGAGCAATATTGTGTAGTGTCCCTACCGGCAGAGAGCAAAAGTGGCAGCAAGCATGGTGCACGTTCACCAGTGATGGGCAGTATGTGGTTGTGGATCATTTTGATGCTCAAGTTCAGTTATGGAATTTGTTCACCGGAGCGGCCTGGCTTGGTCCCATTCCCTCTCAAGCACATGCAATTTCTCCAGATGGAGCGTATCTTGCAACCCTGTCTGCTTCAGACACCATCACAGTTTGGGACCTTGTGCAGAAGCGAGTCGTCTCTGAGACATCCTTCATACCCAAACACAACCATCGCAGCGTAACCCTGTTGGATTTCTCTCCCAATAGCCGGCTTCTTCTTCGGGTAACAAAAGTCTATCCATCCCACAATTCTGCACTGGAGGCTTTCGTGGAATTCGCAGTTTCAGAAGTCTCTACGGGGCTCGTCGAGTTTGAACCACGAACAGAATCTGCGACATCTGGTGTTGATGGGCAGTCGAGCCTTTATCCAACAGTGACCTGGTTGGATGAGGACCATGTCTTGTTGGGTGCCGGTGATACTGTCCGGGTTCTGAGGATTGCTTTCAGTGACACGGTGTATGAGTGGAAGCTTGAACAGGCTTCTTTTGTTGTCGGGGTCGCTAAAAGCCTAATCCTCACACACGAATATAACTCATCTGGGTTGGAAACTTCCAACGAGAGTGTTAGGCGAGGTGTACTGTGTTTGCGGCACCTTAACGGGAAGGTTATCGCAGGCCCGTTTCCGACCCCAGCACCTCCCGCCAAGTATCCCTCATTGAGAATTTTCAGCTTCTCCGATGACCGAAAATGTCTTTGTATCTGCACCGAGTCCAGCATTCACGTTATAGACTGTATAACCGGTGCTGAGATTGGATCCGCAGCTGAACACACATTGGGATGGCCAACTACTATATCGTGGACATTGGACAACAAACAGGTCTTCATTGGTCACAAAAACGGCATCCTTCAAGTGTGGAAGATTTATGATGGCCAACAGCTCAGATTTCAAGTTTTGGCACCCAGCGAGTTCTCTTATATTCATGCCCTTACTGTACCTCAAAACAGCAGCCGATTCCTCGTTCGGGCAGAGACGATTCAACTTTTCGATTTGTCGATGCTCATAAATCACAGCGAGCCTATTCTGAACTCGACGCTACGAATCACCACCCAATCTCAGAAGTTGCGCCGTATTACATCTGTCACCACCTCGAACGATAATACTCGCTTGGCGTGTTGTTTCGACGATTTCTCGCTCGAACTGTGGCACATTGGAACCGGAGTTATCATCGGGAACCGCTTAGTCGGCCACTCTGACGAAATAAACTGTGCTACGTTCTGCGACGATGGCAGACGAGTCGTTTCTGCTTCTGCGGACACGACAATACGGCTGTGGGATGCAGATCAGGGATGCAGCTGGGGCAATCCCATACGAGGGCATTCAGGTTCGGTCACCAGCGTCGCGTTCAACTCTGGTCAAGGGAACAAGATAGCCTCTGCATCTCTGGATAAAACTATCCGGATTTGGGATACTCTGACCGGAACGCAGTTGTGGTTGTCTATGCAGAGGATTGAGAACCTGGCCTTGATCTCTTTCTCGCGGAATGACACAAAGTTGGTGTGCACTACCCATATGTATCCCGGCTTCAAGTTGGATCCGATTGTCCTGGACGTGGAAACGTCTCAGAGCTGGATATTTCCTCCCCTTCGTTGGATGACGTTTTCGAGCAATGACAAAATTGTGTCGTTGTCGGGGAACGGGGATTTCTGGTTGTGGAACCCAGTCTCCAATTATCTGGCTGGTTCAGTCTCCAATAGTTTTCCGGAGCACACCAACTTGTTTGCAGTCCGCTTTTCGCCGAAAAGAACTCAGGCTGTTTGCATCTACGAAGAAACTTTTCTCGCAATCCCGGACACAGCGACGGGCAACTATGTCCAGCTACCAATTCCCGAATGCTTGGATGATATCTTAGCGATTCAATGGCTTGATGGGAAGAAACTTGTCGCGATTGCATCCAAGCATGTATTGCGCATGAGGGATGCAGCTACGTGTACCGTGTTGGCAGAGCGTTATTGGGGAGCCATCAAACACTGTGTTTTCTCCTCGGACGGCTCGCGGATAGCTTGCTCGGAAGAAATTTCGCACCGGTTTCACGTTCGCGATGTTCGGACGACAGAAATGGTGTGGTGCTGCGAAAAACGTATTTTCCCGCCTACAATTGCCTTTTCGGACGATGATAAACGAATTTTCTGCAACGGAATTCAGCAATTCGTATTTGATGCTCAATCTGGCGAAATCTTGACTGAATATCCAATCCCTGTTGAAGAACAGCATATCACAAATGCTCATTCAACAGACCGAGCAAAACTCGCATCCATTTCTGTAACCACTACCATTGCAGTTTTCGACACAACCACTGGACTGATCATTCGGCCCTTGTTTACGTGCCAAAATGCAGATATCCGGCCGTCGGCACTCGAATATTCGCCTGATGGAACCCTGGTGGCTTGCGTCACACGCGATGCGGTGCTCATTTGGGACACGCGGGCTGGGACACCCTCACGCACTTTGGAATACCCCGTCGGGACCACCATCCATGTATACGGGCAGAGGCTTGTTTTCTCTCCTGATTCCACTCGAATTGCCTGTTGCGTCCCACTATCATTCTCTACCGCCAAATTCTTTATTTGGAACATCTCCGACACTGTCCTTGTTGGAGTAATAGAAGGAGACTACCGCAATTTCGGTTTTTCTCTTGACGGGACTAGATTTTGCACGCGGGAGAACTCCGCCGAGTCGCAGTTATTACACCAATGGCTCATTTCGGGAAAGCCAGGTGGGCTCACGCATGTCGAGCCTGATGCAAATGCCGCTAAAGAATACATTTCTACCTGGAATGATGGGTTGGCGGATATTTCCTCTCCAGACGGTAACATATCTGTACAATCCGGGCCACAGGTTACGGTTAGCCGAACAGCAACAAAACAACCTATTGATATTGTCAATCGCTCTCTGGCGTACCTTAATCCTAATCCCTGGCAGTTTGCATTTCCCTCCGATTCCAAGTCGCTTACTGTTCTATTTGCCAATTCCGCAATCGCTTTATATGATCTTGCTCACCTCGAATCGGACGCCTTGGTGGTTCTATACAACTCCCCTCCAGAAAATCCCATCCATGTTCAGCGTAATTCAATGCGGAATAGTACCGACGCAGGACCCATAGACGCATCTGGATGGCTGTATGGCTACACCGGCAAACGAATACTGTGGTTAACCCCGATGAAGCGGAAAATATGGGCTGCCACAGGAAGGCACCTCATCCTCGAAGACACCCATGGCCAACTTGTGATAATCGACTTGGTGGACTATCTGAAAAGCCATCCACAAGTGAACCGAGCGTGGCGGCCTGGCGGCTTCCGAGTAGAGTATGACTCATCGACATCGGACGAGTTGGCTATGGCAGTTCATCTGGTCAACATAGCCGACGCTTCCAAAGGGTAAGCTCGTCGCATTTTCGTATGCCATATCATTTCCCTGATCCGTCTCTTTAGGAAAAATATTAATCCGAGTGGATAGTTTCACTCTACCGTTGGTGCCGTGTATCTTGGTACGTCTTTTATGCGATACCCGCTGGCATGTAAGTATTGAAAGCTGATTTCTGAAATTCTAGGTCGTTGTAAATTCCTAAGTAGCGCAGACTTGGAGCTATCGTTGTATTTGAGGTTTTTGAAGAGAATGGAGATGGTGAACTTAGCTCAACAGAAATTCGGCGACATGCCGTCCGCTTGAAATAGTCGTTGCTGAAGATTGGATTACTGCAGGCGCACACGAGCTTAGAGCACATGGTAAAGAGGAGTCAGAAGTGCTCATAACCTGAACAAAATGGCCAGTAGTGAACCGTTCATGGAGAAGACCTGAGTCGGTGCGCCTGATGTCAGCGAGCAACAGCTCCAAATCCGAGAGTTGGTATTCTTAGCCCGTTATCAACCTGCACCAAAATAAAATAAAAAACGGCGATAAATTTATGAGTATATATGCCTTCACTATAAGAAGAATCGTAAGTACTTGCTTGGAGTTGTTTCCCGACACACACTGTCAACTTGAGGATTTGCGGCTTGATTTGCGGACACTTTGCCGGATGTGAAGCGTCGCGACCAATTTCCGAATCTCAAAGCTTGGCTTGAAAGGAAGGAAAAAGGTGATGTGATATTTCAAGTTTGTTTACTGTATGTAGTCGGGTAAGACGAAGACAGCAGTACGAAAGGTGGCTAGTGGGTTATGGAGGGTGGTATTATCGATGATAAGATGTTGTGATAATTAGGTAGAGAAGTACTGTAGAGTGAAATAGAGAAGAGATTAGAGAGGTAAGTAAAGTAAAGAAAAATGAAAAGAGGAGTACGTATCAGAGAAAGCGTCCCGTAGACTCAACAAATTTCGCGATTGGCTTGAGTAGGAGGGGGTCATTGAGCAGAGTGGGGAGGTGCAGGGCACCGAACGCACCCGCCGCCATCGACACTCGATAGAGCGGGGGGCGGAGGTGTTCCCAGGCGGGGCACGAGAGGAGGAAGTGGGCGCGGGTTTCGAACGGGGCGCCGCAGGCTTTGCAAGAGGGTGAGGCGACGAACCCGGACTTGGCGCGGTTGGCGTTGAGGAAGGAGAAGTCGATGCGGAGCTGGGAGAGGGTGGATATGGTGTGGCGCGAGATGGACGAGGAGGGGGATAGGATAAGCCGGGGGAAGGCGATCAACCACGCGGAGGGCCTTGCCCGTCTTCGACGATGTCCACCGCTGCTCCCATGTTTCCAGGGCCTGAAGGTGGATGAGACGGCGAACCGTAGTGAGGGACACGAAGAGGGAGGGGTCCGGCTCCAGAGCGGAAGCATCCTTCGCCGCCTCGTCCGCCCATTCATTCCCGCAGGTGCCGATGTGCGCCGGGGTCCACAGGTTAAGAATGGTGAGGTCCGGGCGGCGGAACTACGCGTCGCGGACCAGAGCGTCGTAGGCGATTGCGCGGAATTGACTAGAACGAGGCTTGGTAGAGAGGATCCCCCGGAGTGCAGCTTGAGAATCGTGGAAAACCAGAACCAGTTGGTCTGCGAAGACGGGATACTTTGGTGGTGGTTCGTGCTGGCTCATGAGTGGGCTCAGCGGGGGTGGTGGTTCGCTCGGAGGCGGCGGGGGTGGCGGGGGTGGTTGTAGATATGAAAGGCTGTGACGACCGTGACTTGTTACTCTTGTCCTCGACTTTCATGCTCCCCAAATGCTGCTGCTTTGGACACTCTCGCCGTATATATTTACCGTTTCTTCTTTGAGATCCACTAATAACGCTAGTCTAGGCTCTTCATAACGTCCTTCGTCACCGCCGACACCATTCAGAACGCAGTTCCCACAGACCTCATTTGCACACCCTCTGGCGAATGTAAGCCGTGCCCTGCAGATGCTGTTCGTATTCTCTTTATTTTATCCTTTCTCAGTTGTTTAAGAGCTCATGTCTATCTACATACAGCTCCACGAACCATTCTGTCAACCATTTGGCTCGCGCCGCCTCATGCATTGTCTGAAGGGAAACGACACTGTTTCTGCAGCGCGTTCTGGTCGACCCGTTCAGCCTGTCCCCCCGCCCTCAGGTCACCCACTCCTCCCGCCGCTTGACGACCGTGCTCTCCTGGACGTGCCAGTACAAGCACAGGCTACAACTTCGAAGGAATCGCGCGACACTTCGCCGCACATACACGAAGGCGAAGTTCGTGCCTGGGCATCCTGTGGGCGCAGCCCCATGCAGGAGCGCGCGGATTTCTATGAATTCGTTGCGTGCAATGTCCTCTTCGCCGCGGTGGCCCTCTTTGGCGTCGTCGTTCGCTCGCGCCGCCAGCGTGCAATACAGGCGCGGACGCTCGCGGCACGGATCGGGGTGGCGCGGAGATGACAAGTGTTGTAGTCCGTGCCACACGCCGTGCAATTCTTGTTGCAGTGCTCAGCGCGCAACAACTCAAGGAGCAGAGACTTTTGGCTTGACACCCAAGCGAACACCAACGTCTATGTTCTCTCGCCGGATCCTTCGAGCACCCGTCCTGTGCCGATCGGCCAGCCGGGATGTATGTGGGTTGGCGGAATCGGTGTCAGTAACGGTTACATGAACCTGCCGGAAAAGACGGCGGAACGTTATCGACTCGACCCGTTTGTCGGGGGCGGCGCCATGATGTTCAATACGGGAGATTTGGGTTGCTGGAGGACGGACGGTCAATTAGACCATCTAGGGCGCGCTGATGATCAAGTGAAAGTAAAGGGTTTCCGGGTAGAATTAGATGGAGTTGCTGCTGCCATGCTGGTGAGTACCACAGTAATCTTGTCCCATCTACGACGTCTTGCTGAACGTCTTTCGTCTTTCAGACTCATGAACATGCGAAGAGTGCCGTCACCTTTCTCGTAGGGACCGAGCTCTGGGGGTTCATTTCTCCTTCCACCGTCGACCTTTCCCTCGTACAAGACGCCACCGCGAAAATACAGGCGTACCACGCCGTCCCCACCCAGTATCTTGCCATCGACGAGTTTCCTACGACGAAAAACGGCAAGGTCGACAAACGAGCCTTGGTCGTTTTCGCCGAAGGCCAGTTTTGCGAAGGCTCCCGGCGATTCTCTGCCCCGAGTCGGAGTGGGTCCGCATCTCCATGACGCTGCTCCTAGTTGGGGGCGATCTAGACGGGGGAAGCACTGGGATATATATTACTAATTTGCTCTTTGGATTTTTCTGGGACGGGACATTTTTCATCTGTTACAACTCATTCATGCATGGACTTGGGATTTTGTAGTCTACTCACTCACTTACCTGTATAGTACTTCCTCCGCGTCGTGGTCTCATATCTTTGGAATCCTGAGCTATACATAATCGGTCGACCGCTTACATATGCCCAATAGATACCTGACGCCTGTACTTTTCTCTTACTACCGAGAACGCGGGTTATCAACGATGCAAAGAGACCGCCGTTTCACGCAGCTTTCCTTGATGTTTTTAACCTGTTTGGTTATTTTATTTTGACTTTATTGATTTGATCCGTCTTCGAATTCGTTCCCGCCAAAGATTGAGACAGCGACAGCGTACATACAGAGATGGGATCTTGTGAAGGCGAATCTGCCAGTGATTGATCTCGCGATTCACCCCTGGATGCAGGGGTTGTTCTGTTCCAGAAAATTCATCAAGATTCGAGAGCATGGCACCAACTTCGGTTTCTGGGTACAGATTGCTCCGATGCACCGGAAGTACATAGAGGTACCCCACAGCTTTTCGATAATTCTATATCTGTGGGTCCGGCAAATCATTAATGGCTCCGTGACATGGGAAAGATTGAACGGCTTCACAGCCCTGGGCCTGCTTGACACTTCCTACCGAATCTATTCGAATACCTTTTGGCCCGAAAGCACGCTTGTGAAGGATCATGGAGGACGTTGTCGCCGAGAAAAAGCAATTGATCCTAACGAGTAAGTGCTATCACTTTACAGTTGCTATCGGCACGGAATAGTGTCTTATGGAACGTAGTCGTGAAGGCATCTGGACTGCGCCAGCCAACCTTCGGAACGCTACGCTGTTGTGTTGTTATATCGGTCGATGGAGCGCCGGTTCGCAGGACAAAGACCGTGAAAGGCAAAGATCCGCAGTGGGATGAATCTTTCTCTCTGTATGTTTCTCCATTTTATATCACGGTGCATCCATGACCCTCTGCTGTGGATAGCACCATTGAAGTCTCCTCGACGGTCAAGATCGAAGTATTCCATCACACAACGTTCCGCGACCAGCTCATGGGAGCGACGGTTCTTGACGACTTGAGCAGTGCCAAGGATACCGTAGGTTAGTTACTCTTGCAGTCCACCCACTGTCCGCTCGCTCAGTTTCTGTAGAAAGAACGCAGGAACTCTCCGAGCCAGGGAAGAACGTAAAACACCAAGGATCGTTGACACTACGTTTCCGAAGCGAAATGGCTGGTTCTGCCATTCCCAAGCCCCCTGCTCATCTCGAACCGGCATTCTCTGCCTTGTCAGAGGCCAGTAGCAGTCTGAATAAGCTATCAAATACACCTGTATCTACAGAACCCATAGGCAGTGCTGTGGCCGTTCAGCCAGGCCAATTTGCGGTCGTGCTAGAACGCGTTCAAAAGTTGTCAAAATTGGGAGCGCAATAGCAGAGGTATACTGCCTATGTGCCCATAAATGCATCCTGCTCACTCCTGTCGAAGCTTCATCCGTACGCGAAGGTTGCTTGGACCGTTTTAGCTTCCATTCCCCAGGTTAGTTCGGAAATGATACGAATAATGTGCTGCTCACATTTGATAGGCATTGGTCGCGCAACTTGATCGTGACGCGGAAGTGCGGGCTCTCTGGGTGGCTGCCGCCGATATGCTCGACTTTCTCAAAGAAGCGGATCCTGTCCTCGACGACCCGGCTGTTGCACCGGTCGTGAAGGCCATGATGCAACAGATTTTATGAATGTGCATTATTTATTCGCGAATTCGGACAGAAAGGATATCTTGGTCAGTATTTAGCCACCCTATAGCTTGGAAATCTAATACCGGTGTTCAATCCAGGACGTGCTCTTCGCGACGCATCCAGCGCATCTTCTGATCAATCTATTGGGGCATTCACAACCGCCTTCGAGGACTTGAAACAGCGCTTTGTGTCTCGATCTACAGTCAAGACATGGAAAATAGTTCGAGAAATCCAGAGCGGGGTCATCCAACTCGGTATTGTGGTCGAAACGATTGAGGCCCTTGGTGAGAAATGTTGCCGAGTTCAGGGATATATGCTTAATCTACTCCCGAAGAAAAAACGCGACTTCTAGATCATCTACCGGGAGCAAATATCCCCCACGTACGATGGGACCTGGCAAATGTATGCCTCCCCAATACCCGGGTAGAGCTCGTCGATGAAATTGTCCGCTGGGCAAATGATCCACGCGAACGTTCGATCTTTTGGCTGCGCGGTGTTGCAGGGTCCGGAAAATCCACTGTTTCCAACACTATTGCCAAAATCTTCGACCATCTTGGCCGCCTTGCTGGCAGTTTCCGTTTTAGTCGAGATGTCAGCCAACGCAATGAACCCACATATTTGTTTGGAAATCTCGCATATCAGTTCGCCCACTTCAGCCCCCAGATTAGACACCGTTTACTCGCAGCCATTGACCGTCATGGCCACATGGGTTCTTTCCCTCTTGTCAACCAGTTCAAAACAGTACATCTTCGAAGTCCTACAGGGCATCGACTTCTCAGGACCCGTTGTTGTCGTCATCGATGCCTTGGACGAAAGTGGGAACGAATATGATCGTGCCGCCTTGCTGGACGCTCTCGTGTCGGAAGATGGGCGACTTCCGGAGTGTGTTCGCCTCCTTATTATAAGCAGAAACGAGGCGGACATCCGCGAACGACTCGAGTCGATCTCCACGTGGAAAGCCATGGATGAAGTCGCAAACACGTCCAGGGATATACGGTCCTTCACTGATCATAGGATGCCACAGATCCGGAAACGGTCCCAACGGCTCGCTGTTACAGACTGGCCGAGCGAGGCTGCCCGTGAAAAACTCGTCGAAAAATCGCACAACTTATTTATATGGGCCGTTGTTGCCTGTCGGTACATCCAAGGCCTGTGACCCTGTCCTATGTCTTGAAGCTTTAATATCCAGTGGATCAGCTCCTGCCGAATCCCCTCTCGATCAACTCTACCTTCGGATTTTGCAAGATATTTCCGCAGAGCATAGTATGCCCTTTTGCCAAGTCGTTGGTTCCATTCGTCGTGGCCATGACTCCATTGACTATTGAGACGCTCGACGCCCTGATCGGCTTTGGCTCTCAAACGGGCGACGAGGAGGTTGAAACCCATTTCGGAACTGCTGAATCTGTCATCGGTCTCTTGGGGTCTATTTTCCAGCACGAGGGCGGCACTCAAACCCCGGTCAGAGTGTTGCACCCTTCCCTGCTCGACTTCTTCGCCAATCCGCGCCGCTGTACCGACCTTCGTTTCTATCTAGAGCCCGCAAGCCAGCATCGCTCTATGCTCCTGCGATGCGTCATGGTTATGAATAACCATCTCAAGCGCGATATCTGCGAGATCGACGACCCTACCAAGCTCAACTCCGAGGTCACGGACCTTGCAGAGTGTCTTACGAAATATATTCCAGGGCACTTACGATATGCTTGTCGCTTCTGGGGCAGCCATTTCGTCCAGTCTGGTGACAGTGTCGAAGAAATGGGAGAGGCCACCAAGCGGTTCTTCTTCACTCACTTGCTTCATTGGATTGAGGTCATGAGTCTGTTGGGTGAATTTGACGTCGCATTCTCGACAATTGAGGCTGTTAATAAATGGTTCGAGGTATGCGTGGCTTCTTTTCCTTTCTTTTATCAAACTAATATGCCACAGTCTTCCCCCGGAAACGATATCACCCGTCTTGCGACCGATGCCCTGAGACTATTGCAACAGTTCGAATTTCCGATCCGCCAGAGTGCAGCTCACATCTACATGTCTGCTTTTACCTCCATGCCACGGAACACCACATTGGCTGAAGTTTATTCATCCATCTCTGTTGGAGTTCCAACAGTCCAAACTGGATTTGACATCAATTGGTCCCCGTGCTTGGCCGTTTACACGTCGCCGCACGGTGTTTCCCCGGACCGACTCCGATTTGTGACGGAGGACTTTTGGCTTCATTGACATCCGTAGCACTGTTACTGGGGCAATATTGTGCAGTGTCCCTGCCGGCAGAGAGCAAAAGCAGCTGTACCCATGGTGCACGTTCACCAGTGATGGGCAGTATCTGGTTGCGCGTCATATGGGCGATGATGTTCAAGTTCAGTTATGGAATTCGTTCACCGGTGCGGCCTGGCTTGGTCCCATTCCCTCTCAAGCGCATGGAATTTCTCCAGATGGAGTGTATCTTGCAACTCTGTCTGCTTCAGACACCATCACAGTTTGGGATCTTGTGCAGAGGCGAATTGTGTCTGAGACATCCTTCATTCCCATACCCAAACACAACCCTAGCAACGTAACCCTGGAGTTCTCTCCCAATAGCCGGTTTCTTCTTCGGGTAACAGAAGTCTATCCATCCCACAATTCTGCACTGGAGGCTTTCATGGAATTCGCAGTTTCAGAAGTCTCTACGGGGCTTGTCAAGTTTCAACCACGAACAGAATCTACAACATCTGGTGTTGATGGGCGGTCAATCCTCTATCCAACAGTGACCTGGTTGGACGAGGACCATGTCTTGTTGGGTGCCGGTGATACTGTCCGGGTTCTGAGGATTGCTTTCAGCGAAACGGTGCATGAATGGAAGCTTGAACAGGCTTTTCTTGTTGTCGGGGTCAGCTAAAAACCTAATCCTCACACACGAATATCAGCTCATCTGGGATGGAATCTTCCAACGAGAGTGTTAGGCGAGGCGCACTATGTTTGCGGGACCTTGCCTGGGAAGGTTATCGCAGGCCCGTTTCCGACCCCAGAACCTCCCGCCAACTATTCCTCATTGAGAAATTTCAGCTTCTCCGATGACCGAAAATGTCTTTGTATCTGCACCGAGTCCAACATTCACGTCATAGACTGTACAACCGGTGCTGAGATTGAATCCGCAGCTGAACACACATTGGGATGGCCAACTACTATATCGTGGACATTGGACAACAAACAGGTCTTCATTGGTCACAAAAACGGCATCCTTCAAGTGTGGAAGTTTTCTGATGGCCAACAGCTCAGATTTCAAGTTTTGGCACCCAGCGAATCCTCTGATATTGCTGGCCTTACTGTACCTCAAAACAGCAGCCGATTCCTCGTTTTGGCAGAGACAATTCAACTTTTCGATTTATCGATGCTCATAAATCACAGCGAGCCTATTCTGAACTCAACGATACGAATCACCACCCAATCTCAGAAGCCGCGCCGTATTACATCTGTCACCACCTCGAACAATAATACTCGCCTGGCATGTTGTTTTGACGATTTCTCGCTCGAACTGTGGCACATTGGAACAGGAGTTATCATCGGGAACCGCTTAGTCGGCCACTCTGACGAAATAAACTGTGCTACGTTCTGCGACGATGGCAGACGAGTCGTTTCTGCTTCTGTGGACACGACAATACGGCTGTGGGATGCAGATCAGGGATGCAGCTGGGGCAATCCTATACGAGGGCATTCAGGTTCGGTCACCGGTGTCGCATTCAACTCTGGTCAAGGGAACAAGATAGCATCTGTATCTCTGGATAAAACTATCCGGATTTGGGATGCTCTGACTGGGGCGCAGTTGTGGTTGTCTATGCAGAGGATTGAGAACCTGGCCTTGATCTCTTTCTCGCGGAGCGACACAAAGTTGGTGTGCACTACCCATCCTGATATGCATATGTATCCCAGCTTCAATCCAGATCCGATTGTCCTGGATGTGGAAACGTCTCAGAGCTGGACATTTCCTCCCCTTCGTTGGATGACGTTTTCGAGCAATGACAAAATTGTGTCGTTGTCGGGGAACGGGGATTTCTGGTCGTGGAACCCAGTCTCCAATTATCTGGCTGGTTCAGTCTCCAATAATTTTCCGGAGCACACCAACTTGCTCGCAGTCCACTTTTCGCCGAAAAGAACTCAGGCTGTTTGCATCTACGAAGAAACTTTTCTCGCAATCCCGGACACAGCGACGGGCAACTATGTCCAGCTACCAATTCCCGAATACTTGGATGATATCTTGGCGATTCAATGGCTTGATGGGAAGAAACTTGTCGCGATTGCATCCAAGCGTGTATTGCGCGTGAGGGATGCAGCTACGTGTACCGTGTTGGCAGAGCGTTATTAGGGGATCCATCGGACACTGTGTTTTCTCCTCGGATGGCTCGCGGATAGCTTGCTTGGAAGAGTATTCGCACCGGCTTCACGTTCGCGATGTTCGGACGACAGAAATGGTGTGGCACTGCGAAAAACGTATCTTCCTGTCTACAATGGCCTTTTCGGACGATGATAAACGAATTTTCTGCAACGGAGATACCCAATTCACATTTGATGCTCAATCTGGCGAAATCTTAACTGAATACCCGACCCCTGTTGAAGAACAGCATATCACAATTCCTCATTCAACAGACCGAGCAAAACTCGCATCCATTTCTGTAACCACTACCATTACAGTTATCGACACAACCACTGGACTGATCATTCGGCCCTTGTTTACGTGCCAAAATGCAGATATTCGGCCGTCGGCACTCGAATATTCGCCTGATGGAACCCTGGTGGCTTGCGTCACACGCGATGCGGTGCTCATTTGGGACACGCGGGCTGGGACATCCTCACGCACTTTGGGAATACCCCGTCGGGACCACCATCCATGTATACGGGCAGTGGCTGGTTTTCTCTCCTGATTCCACTCGAATTGCCTGTTGCGTCCCACTACCACTCCCTGCCCCTACCGCCAATTTTTTTATTTGGAACATCTCCGACACTGTCCTTGTTGGAGAAATAGAAGGAGACTACTATGATTTCGGTTTTTCTCTTGACGGGACTAGATTTTGGACGCGGGAGAACTCCGCCGAGTCGCAGTTACTACACCAATGGCTCATTTCGGGAAAGCCAGGTGGGCTCACGCATGTCGAGCCTGATGCAAATGCCGCTAAAGAATACATTTCTATCTGGAATGATGGGTGGCGGATATTTCCTCTCCAGACGGTAACATATCTGTACATCGGGCACAGGTACGGGTTAGCCGAACAGCAACAAAACAACCTATTGATCTTGTCAATCGCTCTCTGGCATACCTTAATCCTAATCCCTGGCAGTTTGCATTTCCCTCCGATTCCAAGTCGCTTACTGTTCTATTTGCCAATTCCGCAATCGCTTTATATGATCTTGCTCACCTCGAATCGGACGCCTTGGTGGTTCTGTATACCTTCCCTCCAGCAAATCCCTTCCATGTTCAGCGTCCTTCAATGCGGGGTACCGACGCAGGACCCATAGACGCATCTGGATGGCTGTATGGCTACACCGGCAAACGAATATTGTGGTTACCTCCGATGAAGCGGAAAATATGGGCTGCCACAGGAAGGCAGCTCATCCTCGAGGACACTCACGGCCAACTCGTGATAATCGACTTGGCGGACTACCTAAAAAGCCATCCACAAGTGAACCGAGCGTGGCGGCCTGGCGGCTTCCGAGTAGAGTCTGACTCATCGACATCGGACGAGTTGGCTATGGCAGTTCATCGAGTCAACATAGCCGACGCTTCCAAAGGGTAAGCTCCTCGCATTTTCGTATGCCATATCATTTCCCTGATCCGTCTCTTTAGGAAAAATATCAATCCGAGTGGATAGTTTCACTCTACTTACCGTTCGTGTAATATCTTGGTACGCCTTTCTAGTGATAGCCGCTAGCATTGGAATTGAGTTCTGAAATTCTAGGTTGTTGGAACTTCCTAAGTAGCGCAGACTTGGAGCTATCGCTTTATTTGAGGCTTTTGAAGAGTGTGAATATGGTGAACTTAGCTCAACAGGAATTCGGCAACATTGAAATGGTCGTCGTTGAAGATTATATTACTGCAGGCGCACACGAGCTCAAAGAACATAGTAAAGATGATTCAGAGTGCTCATAACTTGGACAAGATGGCCAGCAGTGAACAGTTCACGGAGAAGACCTTCGGTCGCCTGATTTCAGTGAGCAACAGGAGAGAGTCGGTATTCTTTGCCCCATTATCAACCTGCACCAAAAGAAAAGAAAATAGCGGCGATAAAATGAGTATGCCTTCACCAAGAAGAGTACTTGGAGCTGTTTCCCGACACATGGAACTGTCAACTTACCAGTGAGGATTTGCGGACGGCTAGAGACGTGAAGCGTCGTAACCAACTTCCGAATCTCAAAGCTTCAGCGAACAGATGCCTCTCCTGGCAACTAGAAAGAAAGTAGAAAACCAGAACGAGTGGTCTGCGACGGGACTTGGACGGGAGTGCCCTAGTGTTGCCGTCGAGTCGAGTCCGACTCAGTCGATCGAGTCGCACAAACGGACTCACTCGAGGAATCGAGTTAGGAGAAGTTAGGAGTTTTGCCACGCGAATTTCCTAAATGCGGATGGATTCGACCAAATTGAGGCCAACTCGTCGTCGAACTCGACTCGACGGCAACACTAGATGGGACTTGGACAAGTTCATGGAGGGTTGTGACGACCGTGACTTGTCACTCTTGTCATTGACTTTCATGCTCCCCAAATGCTGCTGCTTTGGGCACTCTCGCCGTATATATTTACCGTTTCTTCTTTGGGATCCACTAATAACGCTGTTCTAGGCTCTTCATAACGTCCTTCGTCACCGCCGACGCCACTCAGAGCGCGGTTCCTACAGACCTCATTTGCACACCCTCTGGTGAATGTAAGCCGTGTCCTGCAGATGCTGTTCGTATTCTCTTTATTTTATCCTTTCTCAGTTGTTTAAGAGCTCATGTCTGTCTACATGCAGCTCCACGAACCATTCTGTCAACCATTTGGCTCGCGCCGCCTCATGCATTGTCTGAAGGGAAACGACACTGTTTCTGCAGGGCATTCTGGTCGACCCGTTCAGCCTGTCCCCCCGCCCTCAGGCCACCCACTCCTCCCGCCGCTTGACGACCGTGCTCTCCTGGACGTGCCAGTACAAGCACAGGCTACAACTTCAAAAGAATCGCGCGACACTTCGCCGCACACACATGAAGGCGAAGTTCGTGCCTGGGCATCCTGTGGGCGCAGCCCCATGCAGGAGCGCGCGGATTTCTATGAATTCGTTGCGTGCAATGTCCTCTTCGCCGCGGTGGCCCTCTTTGGCGTCGTCGTTCGCTCGCGCCGCCAGCGTGCGATACAGGCGCGGATGCTCGCGGCACGGATCGGGGTGGCGCGGAGATGACAAGTGTTGTGGTCCGTGCCACACGCCGTGCAATTCTTGTTGCAGTGCCCAGCGCGCAACAACTCAAGGAGCAGAGACTTTTGGCTTGGGACTCTAGAATCGCTGCTCTTCGCCTGAATATTATTCTCAGTCTATTTACGTACGGAGGCGATCCTGGAAAACAGCTCCGTCATTTGTAATTAGGATATGATTGGGCGAAGGCGTATCGTATGAACATGTGTCTGTAAACTTGAGATGACGCAAATTTACTTCGTGGAGATTCGAGTCCTTGATTACTAATTAAACTTGTAGGCCCCGGAGCTCGAAACTTGAGGCGGAGTTCTAAATTCGTTGATCCAACTCCAACGTCCCTTCAACCACGACAAACGGCCGCAGTTTCCTCAATCCGGAGGATTTGCTTACTGCGTCTCAGGTATCTTTTTGTCTTCCCTTAGTAATAGTTGCTGAAGCCTGGTAGTGCGTACACGTGTTTTCAGCCTGGTACACTAAGCTTCATTCAAGTTCCTCACATTCGAGCCGGCTCGCGGGACGTGACAGGGAAAATGGGTTATCTGAAGCTCGCAATCAAGTGCTGGTCTCAACGTTCTTGTTAGATTTTATCGCGGAGGGGATCGCCGTCACTGGGACTTAGTGTAGACCTTGTGGACACACATACCCCGGGCCCAGCGCCTCGTGTCCTCCACAATATCAGGCCATGTCGCGCTGCCAACACATCCTAGGCGAACCTAAGAAACGTTCCTGATCCTATAAATGCCCCCCACTTCTCGCCACATTCCTCGTTCCTCCCTCCACCATGTGCCGCCGCCTACTGTCAATCCTCCGCATCTCATTACTCTTTGCTCCGGCGTTGGTGTCCGCGGCTCAGTACTGCTCCCTCACACCTCCCAGCGGGACTGGACCCTCTTTTGGCGTGCAGAAGGGCTCCGCCACAAACTCGGATGCTTCGGATGTCATCGCGTCTGCGTGGTATCCCGGGTGGGTTGGTACCGACCCAACCACCCTGTCGTGGAACAAGTACAACGCAATGACTTTTGCTTTTGCGTTCGTGCCACTTAATTAACAATTGAACTTTACCGTTTACATGTGCCGTGTAATTCAACAGCACGACCACTCCGGACTCATCTAAGATTGCATTGGACGATATGAGCGTTGGGCTGCTGCCCTCATTTGTGGCAGAAGCAAAGAGTAACGTGAGTAATTTCCTTGTGGCGTCGACTCAGATGTTTCATGAAAGTTTTCTTTGCAATCAGGGCGTCTCAGCGCTGCTTTCGATTGGTGGCTGGACGGGTTCCATTCATTTTTCCACTGCAGTCGCCACCCAGGAAAATCGCACAGCTTTCGTCAACGCTGTCCTTGGCCTCGTTTCGAAATATAAACTCGACGGCATCGATTTTGAGTGCGTGCTCCAACCTATCTGATGGTACCTTTAATTAATGAAAGCATTCAGCTGGGAATACCCCGGAAAAGAAGGTCTTCCGTGCAACAAGGTTGACCCTGCCGATTCCGCCAACTTTCTCGCATTCTTGCAGCAGCTCCGGGGAACCTCGGATGGGCAAGACCTCGTCCTCACCGCGGCGGTAGGCATCACACCGTTCGTCGGCTCGGATGGAGCACCAATGAATGATGTGAGCGAATTTGCGAAGGTCCTGGATCGAATCGGTATGCCGCCACTCAGGTGCCTTGTGTGTTATTTATACCGGGACAGCGCTGATGGCCTACGACGTATGGGGCCCATGGTCAACCACGGTTGGACCTAATGCACCCTTGGATGATGCATGCGCACCGACAGCAGACCGGGCGGGATCTGCTGCGTCTGCCGTCAAGGCATGGACCAATGCGGGATTCCCCGCCGACCAGGTAGGCTCTACAAAATTTGCCTGCCATCTCACCCACAGCAAACTAATTCGCCAACTTAGATCGTGTTGGGTGTCGCTGCCTATGGACACAGCTTCCATGTCACTCCGAGCTCAGCAATAAATAGCACGGGAGCACTTTCGTCTTATCCCAACTTCTCTGCCCCTCCCCAGCCTGAGGTTACATCCGGAAACACATCCTTGGATCCGTGCGGACAGCCTAGTGGCGACGCTGACAGCGACATATTTACATTTGAAGGGCTCGTCTCCGGCGGCTTTCTTGGATCGGACGGCTTCCCGGCTGAGGGCATCGACTATCGGTTTGACTCGTGCAGCCAGACGGTTAGTTTTATGTTTCTGATGCTTGCGTGGTTGACGAAATGCTGAACGGATAAATTAGCCCTACGTCTACAACCATACTTCGCAGGTGATGGTTTCCTACGACGATGCCGCGTCTTTCGGTATGGGTTTCTAAGTTCTCTTTCTAATGTTTCTAATTTCCCTCCCTATTCTCTTGTAGCTGCTAAAGGCAGGTTCATCAACGACCAAGGGCTTCTTGGGTTTGCCGTATGGGATGCTACTGGGGACAAGGGTGATATCCTGCTGAGCTCGCTCCACGAAGCAATCGGTATCGAGACAGACTGCCAGTGACCTGGCTAGGTTATAAATATAGAGCGGACTGGCTGCTGGCAGCTACGCTCTTGTATTCTAAATTTTATCATGGTGCGAATTAATCTACTTGATAATATCCAACATAAAACGGAGGTATTTAAGAACTTGGGTTTGCCGTATGGGATGCTACCGGGGACAAGGATGATATCCTGCTGAGCTCGCTCCTCGAAACAGACTGCAAGTGACCTGTCTAGGCTAAACCGAAGTGCTTGCCACATATTTTCGGCAATTGATTACAGACTGGTTACGAGTCTATATCTAGGCTATGAATAGAGCGGACTGGCTTCTAGCAGCTGCGCTCTTGTATACTATTCTGGATGTTATTATCATGGTGTGAAGTCAATCTAACACAAGACGGAGGTATCTAAGAATAGCCAACTCTTTGTTTCGCAGCTGTGTTTATGAAACCGCTAAGGTTTTATCGTTTCATCTCATCTAATACTTTGGGCTCAGGCATTAGAACTGCTGGCTTAAGCTTCTATTATGTGCAGTTCGCATTTGACGCCGTAATAACGTTTCCCGGATCTCAATTAATATTCCCCGGGCAATCCCTAGGCAATCCCCGGGCATGCCACAAAAAGTATTACCGTCATTGTACCGTCATCATGACGGGAACCAACGGACTGACAAGAAGAACGAGGCTGAAAGGCGACCTGCGCAGTTACGGTGATTTCGCGACATTCCTTCTTGAGAGTTTTATGGGCGGCAAAGTTGGCGCTGATACGTAAGTGTGATGCTTCGGTCAGTATCGGAACGGCCTCTTTGAACTTCGCAAAACTTGTCTCTCATTGTTTCGAAATGCTGCTGGTTGTTGGCTGGTGAACTTGAGTTTTTTTCTCGGTTTTTGAGCATTAATTGTGGACAAGTACTACTAGCACAGCCGTCGAACTTGATCTGCATCACATCTGCGGCGGTGTAAACTTAACAACTGTTGTCTCCATGGGGACACAGCGGGTAGCGGTCAGTACAAAAACTCCACTGCGGCAATGCTCTCGCCAGCTCTTCGCCGGTCGCAGCAAGTAGGGCGCTTCTTCTCTATAAAACCCCTTCTGACTTCTTTACAAGCTTTCGTTCTTCTTCCAGTTCCAAATCTACCACCTTTGACATGAATTTGCTTCTACTTTTCGTTGCTTGCATTGCTTCAAATCCTCTGGGGTCTTTTGCCGTTCCAATACCACAGGCCCGGACCATATCACCCTACACTACACATTTCATCGAGCGTTCGGTGCCGTCACGGTTCGGCATTCGCGCTATGGCATCCGGACTCGTTTCGCGTGTTCCCGAAGTACTACTGAGCAGAGAGGTTGAAAGGTTAGTTGCTTGAATTATTCCCTTTCTCAGCTAATAGTCTTGTATAGCGAGGATATATTTCTGGCCCGAGCACTGGAGGACTCCATCTTCGCCTCCGCTGAAGAAGTCGCACGGCTACGGTGATCTTCGTGTATCTGAATGAGACGAGCAGCAACAGCCTAGAGTGCGTTTCATCTACCCGTCTGCTCATACACCTCGATTTTAATTTAACTTAGGCTCGGTTGAGGCATGGTTAACAAACGGGCAGTCAAGCCCCGGGGGTGATATTGTATCCATAATTTGCGCATCATATAAGTACGTTGATATTGAAACATTGAGGCTTTCTGAGGTCTTATTGCCGCACACTTGAATGTGACGTCCCCGGAAGGGATGGTGCTGGCTTCATTTCCTTGCTTCGGTGACCGCACTGGCGCCGCGTGTGCTGTGGCCATTGCTTCGTGTCGATGGTTGCGCAGTTCACGTCAGTGGAGCAGAAAGAAGCGGGTATCCGGGTCTGCTGGAGATCGTGTGTTCAAAAAAGGAACACCAAAACACCGGCAACCTGAGGCGATGTAGTGGTTTAAAAAAACTGGAGCTCGGTCGAGTTAATGTGCAGTTGGGCGTGACTTTAATTCAATTAATTCGCATAAAATGTGAACAAATGAATGCATGAAGTTTGCCAAAAACAGATTCAGACTCCGCTAGCGCTTTCTCTGTCTATGGTAACAAGTTCACCACTGCCTTGATGCTGTGGACGTAAAGATAAGCGTGCCTGCAGTGCTCGCTGCGAATAGTGACGGCTTCCTATCTTCTCCTCCCATGTCTCATAAACCTACCAACGCCTAAAGCCAGGGGTGGACCACACAAACTAGCGCAGGCTGTGCGAGTCGAATCACTTCTCCCAATGCGCGACTGGAAGCTCTTTCCCTTTCTCTTCCTCCTCTGCTGTTCTGCCCAAGCGAGGCGGCACACCTTTGCCTCTTTCCGGAATACGAACTCGGGTCTCACGTATGTGAAGAATTCCGGCGTCTGTGAAACGACACCAGGAGTTGGTCAAATATCTGGGTACATCAACATTGCTGCTACCGTCTCCATGGTGCGTGTTCATTCCCGTTTTCTAAAAGCAACAAATTAAGCTCAATCGACAGTGGTTCTGGTTCTTCGAGGCACGCAATTCACCAGACACCGCCCCCCTCACCCTCTGGTAAGTGGAATTTTCATCACGCCAGAGGATATTAGCTGATTCTGCGCAGGCTCAACGGTGGTCCTGGTAAGCAGAATTCGACCACGATGCATTGCGTGAAGTCAGGCCTTAACAGTCATTTTAGGTTGCTCCTCAATGATCGGCCTCTTCTTAGGCAAAGCTATAAATTTCTAGTGCGTCGGCCGTCTAATACCTCCTATATAGAGAACGGACCCTGCACTGTCAATTCCGACGGCGAAACAGTCCTGAATCCCCACAGGTATTCAATTACTCAATCAAATATCCTGAAGCTTCATTCGCATCTACTAGCTGGAACAATATCAGCAACAGTTAGCGTCTACCGGTGTTGTACCGTTTAATTCTGACTCTATAGAGCAGTGATCTACATCGATTCGCCCCCAGGCGCAGGCTTCTCAACCGGCGCCGGAACCGTAAGCAACACAGACGACGCTGCGGAGATGATCTGGGTTGCGTTTCAAATTTTATTTGAAAGCCCAGAATTTTCCGCTTTCCAAAGCCGACGGTAAGTTCTGGTTGGATCTTGGTATCCATTATTCACCTCCAATAAGATTGATCTTCGCAACTGAGAGCTACGGCGGCCACATGGCGCCAGTTTTTATAGCATATTTTAATTCCCAGAACGCCTTGATTGACAGGGGAGAGTTGAGCGGCCAGAAAATCATTTTCACGTCGCTCATGATCAACAAGTTAGTTCGTTCGCCTCACATCGGTCTGTCCTGATCCTCTTCGCAGCGGGAAACATGACCCTCTAATCCAATACGCATCCTATATCACGTTTGCTCAAGACGCACCTGGATATGGCCCGCTCCAGAATGCTACCGTCACTATGGAAATGTCTGACGCATTCTATGCAGAGAATGGTTGTCGGGCGCAGCTCGAGGATTGTTATACTGCTGGGACCGAGCGCACCGCCGACGCCGTGTGTGCAGCGGCCAACAATATCTGCGTGAGTCTAGTTAGTACTAGAACTACCAACCGCCGAAATTTCGACGTAGAACGACCACCTTTTTTACCCTGCTGTCCGCGGGTATCAAGCGGACGATTTGCGCCAGTCTGCTGATAATATTACGACATTCCCACCGAAAGATTACAAGGCTTTCCTCAAGCGTCGAGCTGTTATGGACCTTATTGGGGCGACCGTCAACTATCAAGCATGCAATTCTAATATCAAGCATGCGTTTGCTGCTACAGGCGAAGTATGAGTCTTTTTTGTTGAGTCTGCAGGTTGCTGACGTGCCATACAGTTTGGACGAAGCTTTTTACCGCCGTTGGCCGCGCTTGCAGATGCCCATTTTCCGATTTTAATATGGGTTGGTTAAATCGCTTTTCTGTAAAATCGTTCTCTGAATTTTAGTAGGTTGGGGACGCAGATATCAAGTCTTTTCTTCTTCTTTTGCACATAATACTGCATCATTGATCATTTCTTCAGAGCAAACTGGATCGGAGTCCATGAGAGTATGGTATCGATGAGCTGGTACGGCAACCAAACGCTAAACAGCACTGCTTTCACAACCATGACCATCGGCGGGACACCGGTTGCGGAAATTAAAAGTGTCGACTCCTTCACATTCAGGTAACACTCTTCATCGCCCGATCGACTCCTCTTGAGATGCTGCACAGTCGAGTTTTTGGTGCAGGTCACGCTCTGGTAAGTTTGGATTTACAGTATCTGGAACCTTGCGTCGACAGTTTTGCCACAGCCCGCTTTCGTCCCAGCTACGGCGCTCGAGTTTTTCTCTCAAGTAGTGGCAGAGGAGGAGATACATTCAGTTCCTACCACAACAGAGTCAACTCCCTCCCCATCTGCATCTGCTTTTGCTAGAGGATCGGCACCATCCAGACTCAGTCAGCAAGCGTGGTGGTGGGCTCCGATAACTGTATTTGGGGTATATTGTACATTATAGTATATAGCCTGCCGAACAGATTACAGACAGCGCTGGACATCTGTATTTGTGGAGCTGATTGTGAGGCTCTAAAGACTCAAACGCCAGGTTCCACGACCTGTTCATCAGCAGACTCGTCTAACGGCATTGGAGGACCGTCGGGAACGAGGAAGATGACCGATACAACCAGGGAGAACGCCCCGAGGAAAATCGCTCCCGAGTCTGAGGAAAATTCGCCGATCCAAGTATGCTATGCGAAGTCCTCAGAGGCGCAAAATCCGGAGGAACATGACATGAACTCACGGAGACAAATTGGGCGAGGTAACCCCAGAGGGAGAGCGCACCGAAGAGCGTCCCAATTTCCGCTGTACGGTTCAAGCCGACGAACAGGGATGCTGCGAGGGAGTAGAGGGCGGGGAGGGCGCCGACGGTGAACGGGTAGATGAAGAAGAATGTCTTGAAGAGAAATCCTGAGCCCCCGAAAATGAGCATTCCTATCAGCGTAAGTGCGGCTGTCAAGATGGAGTTTTGGGCGAGGGTTTTCGTGAAGAAGAAGCCGGATTTTCGCGTGTCTCCATATGCGCTGCGGTACAGCGATGCAAGTACTAGAGATCCGGTCAGCGCAGAGCAGGAGCTTAAATGAGCTGCATGCCGGGAAGAAGGCAGGCGAGAGTCACCACAGTAGTAACGTTTTGGATGATTGTCAAGGCCGAAGACTGGAAACTGGGTCGAGATGTGCACCAGCTGGTCCTAAGGTGCTTACCGACAAATTAAAATATCTGTTGTTCACGGCAAACACAACCATCGCCACGTCCATTGCCTGAAGCAATATTAGTCGAAGAGTATGAAAGTGAAACAAGAGGTGTACCGATGTCAGGGTATACATGTAGACCGCAAGCGCAAAGAAAGCCAGTCGCACCCTCGAGGCACGAACGCGTAGGAATATAGAATACGGCAGCAGAATTGCCCTTCAGCGCGGTAGTCTGCGTTCCCGAGGCTGCCTCGCCTGGAATCAAGGATTCGGGAAGGATATAATAATGAATGCTAGGTTGCATATTGCAATGGCAATGCTGAGAATATAGGCCAGGCTCAGCATCGGACCGCAAATCCAACCGACCTGTCTTTTGTTTTAGAGGTAATGGGTGCAGAATCAAAGGATGAACCGACTGTTGCTCCAATGCGGAAGGATAGGAATGAAAGGGCTTGCATTGCGCAAAAAGCGATTGTCCTGATGTCGTTAGATTCTAGATTGGAGAAATAAATTAACGGTAGATACCTGAAAAAAGGGCCAGGTGATGTGTCAAACGCATATCTATCACGAACCCACATTAGCAGGCTGCACAAGGAGTGAGATTAACAGTTACGCATGGATGGCACCGTTATAAGCGGCGAATCCTCCGAGGAGATTTTGAATGATGATGCCCAGCGAGAGACTGTCGTGGGGATTCCTACGAAGGGGACCGATAGTGCGTACAATTAAATATGTCAGATCCAGAAGCATGGCGCCTAGAACTGAAGCAAACAAGACGGGCCTCCGTCCTCGTCGATCCCCAAATGCACTCCACCATCCAATTGAAACGAAGCTAACCACAAACGAAGCAAGCATCGCGTCTGGCATACACGATCAGCGAGAACCACGCTTGTTTGAAGTGCTTCTGACCCATTTGGACTCGTACAGTAAAGCGGGGCATCATTGCCCAGATGCTGAACGCGCCGCAGACATATGTTGCGTCTGAATTTTGAATAAAATCGCGTCATACTGGTAGTACACGACTTACCAGGGCAATATATGTCTTGGTAGTAGTTGTAGCCTGTATACATCGAGATTCCACGCTAGAAGAAGTCAGCACCACGAACAATTGATTCATGCTGTTTCACGCACGCAGATAGATGCAAGGGCCACAACGGGCAATATCCTAAGGATCAGCGAGAAAGTACCGAGTTAGCGGTAGGAGTTAGTACTGGTATGCACGCACCATAAGATTGGCTGTCGAGGTCCAGCGCGCGCGGCAACTTCTTCGCGGCGAGCCCCGAGTAACGGTTCTGTCTCGGTAGGCTGGTGCGACATTGAGTGTATGAAGCCAGTGGAGGAG
Organism: Mycena rebaudengoi; assembly: GCA_029282285.1. Taxonomy (NCBI): domain Eukaryota; kingdom Fungi; phylum Basidiomycota; class Agaricomycetes; order Agaricales; family Mycenaceae; genus Mycena; species Mycena rebaudengoi. The sequence goes on from JARJCX010000061.1 coordinate 515,913, forward strand.
GAGGAAGAGTGAGTTGACAACCTGGCTGTGCCGCAGTGCGTGACCGCAACCGCATCTGATGTTTCGGCATCGATTGGTAGGTAGAAATGTGTGTGTGGTTGTTAGAGATCCCGCGGCAGGTGTTAAAATGGGAAGGAATCCCGCCAATGACCACAGGCAGTGTCTACGTTGCACCGAAACTTCTGGTTTTTATATTTATATATATATATTTTCGTCAAAGGCAATCGTGAGAAGATTAGTTCGGCCAACACGGCCATTTCGTGATTGATGTCCGGTATCATTACTAGGGTTAGGGTCACAATGGACGACCATGTCGACTGTCCCAAAGAACGAATCTGATTCTGAGGATGACTCTGACTACATACCGCCAGCCCAGGCCGGTGAGATTCTCTTTCTTTATTGTATATACTCGTCTCATCATTATTAGAATCGGAATCCTCCGATGAGGAGCCCGAATTGAAGCGAGCGCGAACTAGTTCGCCAAAAGCAACTGAGGAAGACCAAGAAGCGAGAAAGCAGTGTGTATTTCATCTTGGCAACTTGTTCGCGTTCAAACTCGTCTCTGACAGAGCTCGAGAGTCATTATGGGCGAATTTTCAGGCGTCCGTCGATGGGCCGCAGGAAGGTCCCTCAGACATCCAAAAGACGATGGTCAAAATAGAAAAGAGGTATATTTTTGCAGGAGAGCCTGTTGTGTAGGTTCTTCACAGTAATGTGGTGACCATATCGTTGATCCTGGACTTAGTGAGGTTGTAGATGTTCCCGAGGACTCTGCGGACGCCAAAAAATGGCCGCGATGGCGCTTCGCCAGAAGATGTCGAACAGACGACCGGCCATTCCTGCAGCTTCGTCCTCCACGCATGGCCCAACCAGTCCCTCCCTGTTACCCAGTGATTCTTCCTCGAGCACTGCTCTTACGCGCCCCGGAACCAAACGGCCGGGACCTCGCAAACCTAGAACTTCGTTGGCCGAACTACCTTCTGCATCCTCTCAGAAGGCGCGGAAATTGTCTACTCTTGATAAGTCGGCGATGGACTGGCGAGCACATGTTAATGCCGCGCCTCCCGACATGAAGGACGAGCTGGACGCCAATAGGCGTGGTGGAGGCTATCTTGAGAAAGTCGAGTTTCTTAAGCGGGTCGACGAGCGGAAAGATGACGCCATGGAGGCCAACAAAAGTACGAAACGCAGGAGATGATCTTTCAGTGCTAATATATTATGAGCGGTGTCCCTTTGCCGAGCACACATGGTTTTAGTCCGAAGTCCTCCATGCGTCTTTGTTTGCCTCGAAAAAACTTCCGCAGCGACCGTTTCCCAAATACATCTGCTCTGTTGAAGGTCTGCTCCTCTGCACCCATCGCAATGGAGCCATCCATCGAGCTCAGCATACGAGCATAATCCTCCGGTATACCGCGTTCCATCATAACCCGCATGTACTGCTCCTCCGTAAGTCGGGTATGCGTGATCTTCCTGCCGAGAATCTCACTCAGCATCCCAGCGATCTGTGTACCGTTAAGTAGATGGCCTTCCATGATTTTGACAGTACTCGCCTTGTCGTACGACACTAATTCCGGACCCACAATGATGTATTCGTTTTTCTGGATCACTTCGTCGACCAAAGCTCCGAATGCGACGTCGGCAATGTCCTCCGTAGAGACATACCCGAGCAGCCCGTCCCCTGCAGCAGAAACTATGTCGCTCTTTGCTTTTATACGGTCGCCGTATTGTATAAGGAAGTTGTCTTTGAACAATTATGCATCAGAAAATGGGGCAAAGAGAAGCAAGAAGAATCGGCACCTGAAAAACCATGAAGGGCGGAGCACACAGTACTGCACGCCTAGCGCGCTCAGGTACTGATGAACTTGCCCCATCGCTGGCCCACCCGCCTCCAGCATACTGGAGCTCAAGAGGACGAAACGAACGACCCCCTTTGTGATGGCGACATCAATGAAAGCCTTCATTGGGGGGACCATGTCAAGTATGAGAGGCGCTATGATGTAAACGCGGTCGATCTTGTCGTCTACCTCGAATGGGATGGAATAAGTGGAGGCATCTAGCCAGTCGAAGCGGGTGCCCCTGAATGGTTCTGGGACTTTACCACTCCGATTGGCAAGAATTACGGGTTGATTGGCCTGAAGCAACAATTTGGCAAGAGGGATAGCCGTTTTCCCCGTGCCTCCAGTGAGTAGGATCGTCATGATTGAATCTGAGGTGCCGATGGAACTGTTAATCTTTTTAAACATCAACAGCTATTTCCGTTTATCACTCACTTCTCCTGCCCTACTAGTCATTGATATGCTTATTTACTGCGCTGGGATGTTGCCAAGACGGCTATTCGGTCTGTCTGGGTCAGGCGCTCTATCTTGAAGCAGCCTCCTCGACTACTCGGCTATTCGGCTATTCGGCTATTAGGCTATTCGGCCAGATATGCACAGGCGCTGGAGCTTGCGTTATAACCCGCAGAGTTTGGAGACTTCGATTACTGTTCAATATGGCCACCTACTCAGTTACAGATTATCTCCTCGACCGAGCAAACATTCACGATACGATGTACGTCTTTTTTTCTTCCCGCCCAGTTAAATGTGTAGGTCCTGACAATATCCTAAGCACCAGCATGGTACACATATGATCCGGATTTTGTTGGATATGCTGACTTAACGCGTGGATTAGTTTTGGCATGTTGATCGGCACAATTGGGATATGCTTAGCAGTTCGAGCTTTACCGAAAATATCGTCATGGATTATAGTAAATGGCTTTACGTTGGGTGTTATGAAGCCATGCCCTTATTTATTGATATAGCTGCTCTGGCCGGTGGTGGCAAACCTTCTCGTGAGCATTGCACTCCGCTGGGCATTTCCAAGACCCGACTTACTGTATTTACTAGACACCACAGCGATCCAGCAGGTGGAAGACTGGAAAGTTTTGCTGAAGGATATGGAAACATCAATTCATGTTGTGACGTTGGAGTTTTAATTGTACGTATGCCTCAATGCTAACTCTTCAACAGTGGGATTTTGTCGGACCTTCCGCAGCCGGCCGTTGATGTTGTGGTTCAACCACCTAACGAAGCTAAATGCTCATGCAATTCATTGGTCACACACGTTCGAAGACATGCGCAGGGTGATCCCGTTACGACTGGTGGGGTATATTCGTCACCTTGCAACTCGAACCTTGATACAGCGTCTGATGATCTGGCACAGGGCTACTATGAGTTTAAACTCGTCAAAACGGCCACTGGATTGACAGGGAATCCATGGCGCATATCAGAAATGAAGGCAACCCGTACGCCCAGCTACTAGCCCCTACGGACTTCTTTCGCCACTCACTCACCGTCCTGTTAGCGAGCTTTATGACCAACCGGGAGGCGGGCCCAACATTTCACAAAGACTAGTCGCTGTTATTATACGCTCATCGTACAATGGGGGTGGCACAACCTGCAGAAAGAAATATTATTGTCCTAAACTTAGTATTGCTACGCGTGTCAGTGAAAGGAAATTCCACCTGTGACAATTTGGAGCGATTATTTTTTGACTTGATGGTCTGCAGTAAAGTCGCCGGTGCCCATATTGTGCGTATTACGATTTTTGCCTTTTGCGTTCAAGATGGGTTGTTTGCTCCTGTTGACCGCGTGACCCTTTTCTTTCATCCAACATCCACCCATGCCAGGCCCCGGACGCAAAAGCAAGGCGAAAGCTAAGCCTACTGGTTCTGGCACCAAACCTACCGAAAAATCTAGCTCCCAGCCTGATTCCTATGTCTGGGACATCGATAATGCAGACGGGTGGAGTACCATCGTCAATATCTTGTGCGATGTCCTCAATCTACCGGGTTCGTCACTTCCAAGTCAAGTCCAAAGCCCGCTCATGGTGTCACATGGAAGACCTCACAAGCCGGAGTGGATTCAAGAAGGTCCATGCTGACTTCGAGAATATCTATCGCCGTCTCGACAGAGCATACACCAAGAACCTATCCAATGAACGAATAAGGGGCGGGATTGTTGGCATATACGCCAGGATGTGTGTCGACTCTCTCTTAAGGAACAAACTATTTCAGAGAGGTGCGATGCTTCTGATTCCATCACGTTGATAAGCTCAACTCGTTAAATCAGGTTTTTTGAAACAATTATTTCCTTTGCTGGACATAGCCTCATGCCGCCATCTCGCATTGCGGGCACTGACAACTGTTACCCACCACGGAGGTGTCGAAATTCGCCTGGAAATCACGAAATGGTACCTCGACTTGCTTCGCCTACTGAAAGAATTCCCCGACGACCCAAAAACCGTCGAGCTGACTATCGTCACCCTCTCTCATTGCCTCATTTCTACCATCTCCGATGAAGGTCTCAAGATCGACCCGAAACTGGGGCCATCCTTGGATTTACAGGGAATATTGAAGATTGTGACGGACACGCTTCATAACCCGTTTCCTTCGCGTGTCTTGGTGGATCATAGCGTCCAGCTCATGGCCATGTCGACGTTGCACTCTAAAATCCCGACCACTACCGCGCATTTCCTGATAGCAGGCCTGCGTAGCAAGGACTGGATTTTCCGTTCCACCTGCCTTGGTGGGATGGTGCGCTTGCACCGGAACGACTCCGAACCAGACCAACGCCACCTCGACCCAAATAAGCTCATAGAATGCGTATCGAAACCGGCTCCTCCACACCTCAACGACATTTTAGAGGCGTACGGCTTCCAGCAGTGCGAGACTTACCTCACCATGAAGACTGCCTCCGATTTCCAAAAGGCGATGATGGGCTGCGTCCGTACGGGTGACTTGTACTCGTTGGGGCTCATGCTGGCCTCGTTTATCCTCCGGTAAGCTCAAGAGCTGATTGGAATCCGCGTACTGACGTTGGCACTGCTCAGCACGGAATTCTCTATCTCAGACGGCGCATATCAGACCGAGAATCCAGTCACAGGGAAGCTGGAGTTCGCGGACGTCGGTCTTCCATTCAAGATGTGGTCCGACTCGCTTCCGCTTTGCGCAAAAGCCATTCGCGAGAAGGGAATCCCGGCGCAGGCTGACATGGCTGACATTCTGGACATTAAATTCCATATCATGAAGCAGCGTATTCCGGACGCTTTGAAAGCCGCTAACGCCAGTCTTAGGCGCAATCCCGATTTTGCTTACGCTCAGTACGCGTTGACGCTGTCGTCAGATCCCGTATTGGGACTGCGGGCGGCAAAGAAAGGATTGAAGTGCAAGCAGATCTCACCTTTTGTTCGTTTCCAGATGATGCAGCGTGCTGTTGAGCATGCGGGCGAAATGGGGATCAGGATCCTGCAAGAGACGGCGAGCACCGGAGACAAGAAGTGGGAAGAGGGGATCGCCTTCTTAACCAGCGCCTTGGAGGATTCGAAGACTTATATCGCGGAGGCTCCCCCTGACAATCGCCACATGAAATCAGTTCTGTATTGGAACATCCTTCTGCGAATCACAGTCGAGGAGGACATCAGCCAGGACCTGAGGGAAATTCAGGTACGTTCTCATAGGGTGTGGCGTCTCGGTTTCCTCTCAGCCTTGCGTATTCCAGGGATCCATACGGAAAGCTCAAGATCGCGGATGATTTCAGCAACTGGATTGGCGTTCCTCCACCGAAGACGAATCTTCGCTTGACGCAGCAAACCGTGGTCCGTCTGTTCCCTGACGCCGTCAGCGAATGGGGCGAGTTTATTACCAAAAACTCGCAACTAGACGTGCCGGATCCTAGTACAGAGAAGGTGGAAGACGATTGGCTACGTGGCTTGGCGATGCACATGTAGAGGGCGAACTCGACGGCCACTGCCCCCCACCCGCAACCTTCAATTCCCGTAATGTCGAGCTTTATAGATGTTCTTGGTGCGGGAATCCATCAGCTATATTGCGTAAGTGTGCATGTTCTCACACCAGGTGTGTCTTTGTTCTCCTTCCATTCCAACCGCCAGCGTCCTGACTCCTCTCTTCTAGGTACTGCGATGCAGCTTGCCAGAAGGCGCATTGGAAGGACCACAAGAAGGCATGTTCTGCTCCCAAAAAATAATATGGGGGTTTAGCCATGCTGTATATTTACTTGTAATACATTTTTCCTTCTGGACCCAGACTGCAAAGCGAAGATTGTGCGATGAGGCTGGCCAACTCGAATGGCAGTCGTGAGGGTGTTGTCCTGTGTCCGACACAAGGACAAACAGCTTGCTTTCGGTCCCAACCTCAGCCAAACAATCTTAGAGTCGGAGACTGTCTTGCGATTTTGAGGAGTCCTTCGGAGCTGTTTGGCAGTAATCTGCTTCTCTGCTTATTCCGACTGGCTCGGTCCGCGAATCTGCGGTCAAAACGATCCTACTACGGTCCTTATTTGATTCCTGAATGAGATAATGTCCTCGCCTGCGGTTCCAATCCACGGAAACTATCATGGGCACGTACTGCCCTGTGGAGATGTGTTCTTGATCTAAAACGCGCCAAAATTTTAGTTACTACCTCAAACGTCCCTCCGTAAACGACCCTCGCTTAGAGCTGCTGCCTCCAGGCACTTTTGCAGGAAAGCGTGTCTTGGACGTTGGCTGCAACGAGGGATGGGTCTCGTGCGAAATCGGTCTGTACTGCGTCTTTTATGTGGTGCTCGGGATTAACATTTAACAAGGCAGCACAGTCGCATGATGCCCTGAAAGTAGTGGGAGTGGACATTGATAACGCGCTCGTGCGTGCTGCTTGGCGGAGACGTCGGGCAGTGTGGTCTGCTCAGGGTCCCACCTGTGACGGGGGAGACACGGAAGCGTAAACGTGTAGAACCAGTTGGAGAACCAGACTATTTCCCCGCCTCGTGTGCCCATACCCTCGGGCCTCTGCCCATCCCCAACTCCTCTCCTCTCCTGTTCCCGCACAATGTCTCGTTTCCGCACCGCCGATTGGGTGAACGAGCCGATCCCGGAGGACGAGAATGGTTATGACGTCGTTCTTGCGTGCGTATATGACATGACTCTGATAACTTCATTGCTTACACATCTCCAGATTTTCAATCACGAAATGGATCCACCTCAATGGGGGTGACGACGCGCTGCGTCAGGTTCTTTGAGCGCGTAGCTACCGTACTGTCTCCTGGGGGACACTTTGTCGTAGAGCCGCAGGCGTGGGACACCTACCGCAAGGCCAAGCGCATGGATAAAGTAAGCCTTGCGCATCTCGACCTGTCTATCACCTTCTCATTTGTTCCAGAGGCTAAGAGATACGGCGCAGGGGCTAGAATTGCGACCCGACGATTTCCCGCGTATGCTGGCTGATCTTGGGTTTGGCCAACCGCTCCACCTGGGCAGTGTCGGTGAAGGCGGTGGGTCTTGTCTTTTCTATCAGCGAACCGTTCTAAATGCAATCTCAGGCTTCCATCGGCCCGTTGATGTATATACGAAGACGTGAATCGCGATGGGACCGTGCCTTTTGTCCGTCTCTTCAATAGTACTACTACTACTGCAGAATGTCGATTGAACCCCGACGATCCGAGATGACGGCAATGACTTTCCCTTCAAAGTCGGAACCCCCCCGAATTAGCAACGAGATCAGTGTCAATGTTCTTAACGCCCAACAGGGTCTCCAGGTTGGAGGAGGCCAGTGCCAAGGTCTGCGCTCTGCTGAGGGCTCCGTCAGACTCGAGTCCCGCCTACATACACGAGTCGTCATGGCGTGGGTGGACAAGGAATGGAACGGGCTCACCCATGCTGCGTCGAATCGCGCATTGCGCGCTGCCCACGCGTCCGTGATTCCGATGCTGATGCCGACGGTTACATTGTGGGCGACAAGCTTCGCAATCGCGCTGGACTTGGTCAGAGGCGGGCCAGGGAGGATCCGTCTCTGCTGCCATGTGAAGGGGAACGGTCGCTGATGAACGATCACCCCGACGCCTGCCTGTCCGATCTCCTTGGCCAGGAGATGCGCTTCCGTCGCCCCAGTGAGCGTAATCTGGATGGGACGGCCTTTGGCAGTCCTCCACCTCCTTTTTAAGGGAAAGAACACTCGCGATGAACGTCCGCGCTTTCCACGTCAACCACCAGAGGAATTTTGCCCTGCCCGATGGTCAGACAAGAGGTCGTGTAGGAGTGTATAACTTGCGTACTGCAGTAACGTCTCCGAACCGCTGGGCGAGCTCGCTGTGGCCGCCGCCAAGGAGAAGGCCCCGCAGCGTCGCGATCTGGGTGCTCACGCTGATCTCAGAAGTTCAGCGACAGCGCGACGTGGAGGGCAGCGACACCCTGGAGAACGGCGCCGTCCACAAGCTTGTGTGCAGCGACCGTGCTGAAGACGGTGCTGAGCCCAGAGAGGAAGCCTTCGGAGGTAGGCGCAGTGACAGCGGACGTGACGCCGCTGCGATAGGCGAGGAGCGCGTCCCGGGTGGCGAAGAGCAGGCCGTCAGCGGCCTTGATGACCGCCCCATCGAGAATCTTTGGGATGAACCCGCTCAGTGGCTGGAACATTTCCCCATCGCTGGTAGATCCTTCTGGGGCGGTCATCTTTGGGAAGAACCCGCTCAGTGGCTGGAAAACTTCCCCAGTCGCTGGTAGATCCTTCATGAATGGCGGACGCCTTCAGGAACATCTCGCGAATCAGATTCCTTGCGCTCACCTTCCGAAGGGATGTGGGAAAGGCCCAGTGGACTTCCATAGGAGATGAGACCGGGCCTGAAGGAAGAAGGAATACGCGTAAGCGCCATGCTGAAAAGAAGGGGACGATGCGCACGAGATGGAGCCACCTTCCAGATCAATGTACCGCGCAGTCTGCGAGATAGCAGAGGCGCACGCGACTTGCTCTCCACGGCACACGATCTTACCCTTCTCAGCCACGACTATACCCTCAGAGCCAGCGGAAGGAAAAAACCTCGCTGATTCCGCGCTTGGAGTCCTTCAGTAAAATACTGCCCACGTTCCTGAAGACAACAATGTCCGAAGTGGACGTCTCAGGCTCGAGAGGAGGTAGACCCTCGTATTTGATTCGCGTCGGCGATCTCCTTCTCAAAGTCAGGGGTGGCGGGAACGCGCTGAGCAGATTTAGATTTTTCCACCGTGTGCGGGTTCTCGAGTTGGGCGATGCCGTCGATGAATACCTGCTTCGGGGCCGCACCGAGCGACAATGGGTGGCTATCCCAGACCTGACGGGGCGGCGATAATCAAGTATATAGGAATCTGCAGTGAAGGAATACGAACCACAACATCTAAGTAGACAAAGGAGAGCAATGAGAAACCGAGCTCCAAAAAGAATATCCTTGAATTACCTGCATCAAAGCCTTCAATTAACCGACCGATTCTATGGTCTTGGCCCATAACCCTGGCGGGAGTGCCTGTGCAAGTGTTACTGTTTTCCGCCATTCATGTCTGCATGACCACGTACTGGTAACGGAAGCGAGGGCCAGATTGGCGGGCAAGCCAAAGTAGTGCGCTTGTTGCGCTTCGAACAACAAGTACCGCGAGTTTAGCACCGGGTGGTCGCTCTACACAATTTGAGAAAAGAAGAAACATCCTGGTAGTCAGACAATAGACGCACCTTCATTACAACATTCAAGCCGCTGTCCGCAAGAATGCGCGGGGCGAACTCGGAGCCGCGGTACGCCTCACGCTTATAGCGCCCGGTGGTAGCAAAGATGGCAATGGCGGGAGGATGCCCTGTGACGGTCCACTGTCAGATATAGCGGTTGGAGTATGGGACATGTCCTACCGTAAGCCTTCTTGATCAGGTCCGGAACCAAGTAGGCCTCGTCTGTCGATAGAGTCAACATCATGAGAGTAGGGACGAAGAACCGTCCTCACGGGCGTGGTGGAAGGCTGCGATGGAAAATTTGAACTCGTTGGTGAGCTACGAAAAGTAATAATAATCAGATGTTGTATGCTCAAAAAATGAGACTAGATGACTCACCCTGACCATCCCGTCGATGTCCACGCCTTCGTAGCAGTGGTTGTGCACCTATGCAGAACAATAAGCGCACAAACCGGCTTACTATCTGCCAGAACACACCTTGACACGGCCACGCAGCACGTCGACTAGCGCCTCCCACTGGAGGTCTTCTGGGAAGTTGCCCAGGTCTTTCCACTGGCCGGCGACAGCCTTAGCGCAGTACGCGTCCTGCTTCTCTTTTATCAGGCGTGCGGTGTTGTATCCCTGCCGGAACGCCCACTGTGTGTCCATGCGTGTGCCGGAGTAGACTCGGCCTGAAAATCGTCAGAAATATTATCCAATACGGGAAATAAAATCTCACTCGGGTTTTCTCCTGTGGAATGCCAGGAATATTAGTCGCTACGAACAATCCAGAATTTTCCGCGTACCGCAAGCATGCCTGTTTGTGCCGTGAGAATAATATTAATAAAAATGAGCTGCACACGCACTTCATCTGGCGCCACCTCGGGCGCGCCGACGGGTCGACGTACGTGCCATTGAGAGAGAACGGTGGTTCCAGGAGCATCGCAGAGGAGGACCTCTCGGCCGTAGGACGGAGCTTGATAACAAACGCCTGTCCTCCTGAATAGTTTTTTTGTGTTAGACAATAATCGCGCACAATGCGCAATGCAAACCTATCGCATCGGCGCTCCCAGGAAGAACATTGGCGGTGGTTACCCCGCCCGAGATGGACAAACGATACGCAGTCGTCGTGTGTGTTCAGGCCGTCTAGCGAGCGCAACCACGGTAGTATGAGACCTTTGAGCGAGTTAACGTCGGCGGCGCCTCGCAAGACCGGAGTGTTGAAGACTCCTAGATGGGAGTGGAGGTCGATGATACTGCAGGGGTACCGTGAGTAACACGGCTATGGGAGAGCAGGCTGAATAGCTACCCGGGGGAAACCCAAGCACCGGCCGCATCCAAGATGACGAGGTCTGCGTAGGCCGCCAGCACAGAGTTGTCGACAGTTCCGACCTTCTGGATGATCCCTTTGTCCAAAAGCAGGTCCCCGTAGACGACCTCGTTGCCCGAGTCCAGTCCGGTCCAAATTCGACGCGTTCCGGATGAGCGTGGGCTTTGTTCCCTCTACAAACCGATCCGACTGTGTTCTCGCGTGGAAGTCATCTGGAGGTCCCGGAGTCAAGTGTAAAGAGCGACATTTGTTGACAATTTCCGCAGCGTTGATCGGGAGAGTCTCTATACGCGGAGAATTGGGCCATAGCAGGAATGTGAGAGAGTAGGAAGCAGAGAGCAAAGACCAGAACGCCTAGCCGGACGGTTTTAACGCGATTTCTAGGTTGTTTCTGGGGCACAGGGTAGTACCCAGAGGGCTTCTCCATGGTGGTTATAGCAATATTATGCTAACGTACTTAAGTACTTGTGGCTCGCCGCGTGAACATGACTCGGAAACAGCGCTCGGCGGTCCTCCGGACCGCTCGGGTGATCCGAGGATGAGAGGCCACAGCAAAAAAGCCCTGAAAAGAAATGCTTGCCCATATCTCATAGAACGCAAAAAAATCACAGCGTCGCAGTGAGGTTCCCTCCATCTCTAAAATAATAATAAAACAGCCTTCAGAAATGGGTGACTTCCCGTAAGATAAATATATTCCTACAGATTATTTTGAGGCCGTTTTCGGACATCCCGAGCCCCATCGGCCTTGGATCTCGCTGAATAAAAGTTCACCCTCCAATAGAATAAAAATCTGGCTGGAGGGTAGCTACCCCCCACCACATGTTTTCGGCCACTTCCTCCGCCTTTGCTCCGTGCCGCCGCCTTACATATTCCTAGGACGTGGTCTATACAGCTTTAACTCTAGGCGCGCGCTGCCTCTCCCGAGCAATGTGATGTCGCGGCACGAACACCGCCGTGACGTCTCACACGCCCAGCGCGCCCGTCCTCACCAAGCCGCGTCGAACTAGAAGCGGCTAGAAGCCTAGCACGAACTGCGCCAGGCCGGAGGTGACGCCCCACATGGCGACGAGCGCAGTCGGATTTCTGGTGTGTGATGCTATTCCTCATTCTGAGGCTTTTGTACATGCCCGCGTCTGTGTCTGCCCAGGCGGGTAGTACGATGACGGCGATAGCGGCGCGTCACTCGACTGCTGCTGGCTCGAGCCGTGTAGTGCTGCTGCTGGTACGCCTGCTGGTCTGCGTAATGCTGCGGGCATGCAGCTGCTCCCCACAGTGCCGCTGGTGCGGATACGCGCCCGCCGCGCCAACGCCGGCCATGAATGGTGTGACGACGCCCCCGCCCATGCTCGTCCCCGCAAGCCGCCCGCCCACCCCGTCGTCCTCGTCCTCTGCCCCATTCGCGCTCTGCCGCCGCATCCCCAGCCCGTCCGTCTCGCTCATCGGCGTCAGTCCCGTGCCCCCGGAAACCCCTGCTAATGAATGTGGTAGTACCAGCTCATCCACCCGCAAGCCCCATGACGCCATGAGACGGCGGACACACCCCAACCACACCTGCGGCTCGTCGAGGAGCAGCGTGCACGCGCGGGGGGAAGATCGTCCGGCTCCGCAAGGGTGCGAGCCGGTGCGCCTCCCGGCCTAGCGCGCCAACTGCGTCATGTCGCCGCGTTGGCGACTGCGCTCGCGACTTGACGCCAACGCAACGCCCGCCTGCGGTACTTTTGTAAGTATGTAACGCGTGGAAATGAATGCAACTATGAAATCTCGTTCTAGTGAGGAGAGGGTACACGTCGCCGCCCATTCTGGTGCGATGTGTCGAAGATCTTGTCGAGACGCGCTGTTTGCAAGTTGTTTGCGGCAGACAGATATTCAAAATAATCCCAAAATTCTCATAAATGTTCTTACGGGAAACCAATAAACCTAGTATACCTGACAGGTCCCATCATTGGCACCCCTCCGATCGTTGTGTGGATTAATTTTATCTTACGGGAAGTCACCCAATGATTTAAAAGATGTCAACGGATGTCCGTTATATTTTTCAATCGCTACGATTATCAAACTCCAGCCTCTATAGCATAGCACTTGTGAACGACTGTCTTCCAAGTGCGTGGGCCGCTAGAGAGACTTGTACAAGGCTGGTATCGAACCTACGAGAACGGCAGAGAGATTAGTAGTAATTGTGAGATGTTCTGGTCGATAAATTCTTCATATAATATGTACTCCTACCTCTCCAACACAATTATACCGCTACTGCGACTAAAGAATGTCAATTGAACCCCGACGATCCGAGATGACGGCAATGACTTTCCCTTCAAAGTCGGAGCCCCCACGAATAGCTACGAGGTCAGTATCGATGTTCTTAACGCCCAGCAGGGTCTCTAGGTTGGAGGATGCGAGTGCCAAGGTCTGCGCCTTGTTCAAAACACCGTCAGACTCGAGTCCCGCCTGCACGCACGAACCATCAGCGTGTGGGCGGAGAAGAAGGGCAATGGGACTGGCTCACCCAGGCTGCGTCGAACCGCGCATTGCGCGCCGCCCACACCTCGTCGATTCCTACGCCGACGGTTACGTTGTAGGCGATAAGCTTCGCAATCGCGCTGGACTTGGTCAGAGGCGGGCCAGGGAGGATCCGCCTCTGCTGCCATGTGAAGGGGAATGGTCGCTGTTGGACGATCACCCCGACGCCTGCCTTGCCGATCTCCTTGGCCAGGAGATGCGCTTCCGTCGCTCCAGTGAGCGTAATCTGGATGGGACGGCCTTTGGCAGTCTCCACCTCCTTTTTAAGGGAAAGCACGCTCGCGATGACGTCCGCGCTTTCCACGTAAACCACCAGAGGAATTTTGCCCTGCCCGATGGTCAGACACGAGGCGGGGCAAGAGTGTATAACTTGCGTACTGCAGCAACGTCTCCGAACCGCTGGGCCAGCTCGCTGTGGCCTCCGCCAAGTAGAAGGCCCCGCAGCTGTCGCGATCTGGGTACTCACGCTGATCTCGAAGTTCAGCGACAACGCGACGTGGAGGGCAGCGACATCCTGGAGAACGGCGCCGTCCACAAGCTTGTGTGCAGCGACCGTGCTGAAGACGGTGCTGAGCCCAGAGAGGAAGCCATCGGAAGTAGGCGCAGGTTACTGCGGACGTGACGCCGCTGCGATAGGCGAGGAGCGCGTCCCGAGTGGCGAAGAGCAGGCCGTCAGCGGCCTTGATGACCTGCCCCATCGAGAATCTTTGGGGTAAACCCACTCAGAGGCTGGAACACTTCCCCATCGTTGGTAGATCCTTCATGGATGGCGGACGACTTCAGAACATCTCGTAAATCGGATTCCTTGAGCTCACCTTCTGCAGCAATATGAGAAAGGCCCAATGGGCTTCCGTAGGAGGTGAGTACCAGGCCTGAAGGAAGAAGGAATATGTGTATGCGCCAAGCTGAAAGGAAGGGGACGATGCGCACGAGATTGAGCCGCCTTCCAGATCAATGTGCCGCGCAGTCCTGCGAGATAGCAGAGGCGCACGCGACTTGCTCTCCACGGCATATGATTTTGCCCTTCTCAACCACAACGACACCCTCAGAGGCAGCGGAGGTAAAAACTTCACTGATTCTACGCTTGGAGTCCTTCAGTAGAATACTGCCCACGTTCCTGAAAACGACAATGTCGGAGGTGAACGTCTCGGGCTCGAGGGGAGGTAGACCCTCGTATTTAATCGCGTCTGCGATCTCCTTCTCAAAGTCGGGGGTGGCAGGTACGCGCTGAGAAGACTTGGGCTTTTCCACCGTGTGCGGGTTCTCGAGTTGGGCGATGCCGTCAATGAACACCTGCGTAGGAGCGGCGCCGAGTGACAATGGGTGGCTATCCCAAACCTGACGAGGGGTGATGATCAAGCATGTAGAATCTGCAGTGAAGGAATACGAACCACAACATCTAAGTGACAAATGAGAGCAATGAGAAACCGAGCTCCAAAAAAATAATGCTGAAGTACCTGCATCAAAGCCTTCAATTAACCGACCGATTCTATGATCTTGGCCCATAACCCTGGCGGGAGTGCCTGTGCAAGTGTTATTGTTTTCTGCCATTCATGTCTACATGACCACGTACTGGTAACGGAAGCGAGGGCCAGATTGGCGGACAAGCCAAAGTAGTGTGCTTGTTGCGCTTCGAACAACAAGTACTGCGAGTTCAGTATCGGGTGGTCACTCTACACATTTTGAGAGAATTATTCTAGGGTTATCAGACATAGAACGGACCTTCATCACGACGTCCAAGCCGCTGTCCGCAAGAATGCGTGGGGCGAACTCGGAGCCACGGTACGCCTCACGCTTGTAGCGCCCGTTGGTTGCAAAGATGGCAACGGCAGGAGGATGCCCTGTTGACGGTCCGCCGTCAGATGTAGCGGTCGGAGCATAGGACGTGTTCTACCGTAAGCCTTCTTGATGAGGTCCGGAACCAAGTAGGCCTCATCTGCCGATAGCGTCAACATCCCGAGAGTGGGTCGGAAGAACTATCCTCACGGGCGTGGTGGAAGGCCGCAATGGAAAATTTAAACTCGTTGGTGAGCTACGAATAATAATAATCAGATGCTTTGTGCTCAAAAAATGGGACTAGGGGACTCACCCTGACCATCCCGTCGATGTCCACGCCTTCGTAGCAGTGGTTGTGCACCTATCAACACAGTATTAAGCACAGATGATTGTCGCATTTTGAATGGAACACATACTTTAACGCGGCCGCGCAACACATCGACAAGTGCCTCCCATTGGAGGTCTTCTGGGAAGTCCCCCAGGTCTTTCCACTGGCCGGCGACGGCCTTGGCGCAGTACGCGTCCTGCTTCTCTTTTATCAGGCGTGCGGTGTTGTATCCTTGCCGAAACGCCCACTGGGTGTCCATGCGTGTGCCGGAGTAGATACGGCCTGGAAATCGTCAGAAATATTATCCAATACGGGAAATAAAAATCTCACTCGGGTTTTCTCCTGTGGAATGCCAGGAATATTAGTCGTTACGAACAATCCAGAATTTTCCGCGTACCGCAAGCATGCCTGTTTGTGCCGTGAGAATAATATTAATAAAAATGAGCTGCACACGCACTTCATCTGGCGCCACCTCGGGCGCGCCGACGGGTCGACGTACGTGCCATTGAGAGAGAACGGTGGTTCCAGGAGCATTGCAGAGGAGGACCTCTCGGCCGTAGGACGGAGCTTGATAACAAACGCTTGTCCTCCTGAATAGTTTTTTTGTATTAGACAATAATCGCGCATATTGCGGTCATGTAAACCTATGGCATCGGCGCTCCCGGGCAGAACGTTGGCGGTGGTGACCCCGCCCGAGATGGACAGGCGATACGCGTCGTCGTGCGTGTTCAGGCCGTCCAGCGACCGCATCCACGGTAGCACGAGACCCGCTAACGAATTGCCGTCAGCGGCGCCTCGCAAGACCGGAGTGCTCAAGACTCCCAGATGGGAGTGGAGGTCGATGATACTGCAGGGGTACCGTGAGTAACATGGCTATGGGAGAGCAGGCTGAATAGCTACCCGGGGGAAACCCAGGCGCCGGCCGCATCCAAGATGACGAGGTCTGCGTAGGCCGCCAGCACAGAGTTGTCGACAGTTCCGACCTTCTGGATGATCCCCTTGTCCAAAAGCAGGTCCCCATAGGACGACCTCGTTGCCCGAGTCCAGCCCGGTCCAAATCGACGCGTTGCGGATCAGCGTGGCTTTCGTTCCCTCCACAAACCGATCCGATTGCGTTCTTGTATGGAAGTCATCTGGCGGCCCCGGAGTCAAGTGCAAGGAGCGACATTTGTTGACAATTTCCGCAGCGTTGATCGGCAGAGTCTCTATACGCGGAGAATTGGGCCACAGCAGGAATGTGAGAGAGTAGGAGCAGAGAGCAAAGACCAGAACGCCTAGCCGGACGATTTTAACGCGATTTCTAGGTTGTTTCTGGGGCACAGGGTAGTACCCAGAGGGCTTCTCCATGGTGGTTATGGCACGAGCAACCTGAGGCTGATTATTTATTTAAGGCATACTTCAGGCACAACGTAAGTCCGACTCGAAGTTTGTGGGAGCGTTTCCATGTGGTATCAGAAATCCGGAGCCGTCTTTTCCTTTCCACGGTCGAGATGTATGACATTCTTGGTTGTGGCCGGGAATCAATGGGCGCAAAGTGGCGAACAGTAATCGACTCGGAAGAGGGGACTTGGACAAGAGAGAAGAAGAAAAGGAGGATTGATCATGAAGCAGTACCTGCTTGTTCCTTTCAGGGACCACCACAGTAATACATCCTCCTCCTCCTCCTCCAATAGTATAGTTCAATCGATGTATTGGAGGTTGGCAAGAATAGATACAGTATAGTATATTGTTGGGCAATGTCGGATTTAAGGGACAAGACTAAGTACATGCATGCTTCACAGAAACAAGAAAGCAGGACAAACAAAACTCATTTCAGCATGGACTGAGTAGGGGAAAAAGAGAGTTCTGCAAATAAAGGCATGAACATGCGCGCGAAAAGGAGGAGGATTGCCGGCACACAACTGTTATTGCCAGAGAAAGCAGGACAAATAAAACTCATGTCAGCATGGATTGAGTAGGGAATAAGAGAGTTCTGCTAAAGGTTGAACATGCACACGAAAAGGAGGAGGATTGCCGGCATACAGCTGTTATTGTCAGACGTACCAAAAAATAGTGAGAACCAGGAGTCACTGAAGAATGAGATGTATGACCAGAGCGCCCAAGAAATTCGTTCAAAGAGACAGTCAGCCTCGAAGCTAGGCTTTCAGGGGACAGACGCTTTAGTGGATCCAACTCGTACCTCGTTCGAAGCAAGGATTTGTGAAGTGATTTCTTGGTGATTCTTCGATTCCGGAATAACTTGAGTGAGCGGCGCATGGTACCACTGGCGCCAGAAAGCCATTGATTCCTGTAAGATCAGACAACCCCAACGTCCGTAATCCGGGCCTTGAGAATGGTAGTGACTGCCGAGGCAACTCAGGCAAATATTCATTTTCGCGGCTCCCATTAGCGTTCAGATCTGGGAGTCTTGATGCAATCCATCAGCGCAAGAGAGCTTCTAAGACGTCGCAGCAGAAAAAAATGTGTCGTTTCCGCGAGTAGAGTGCATCCAGCCGAGACGGGAACAAGTTGGAACGCAGGGAGTAAAAGTGTGACGTGAGAGTGCTCGTCACGCAGTGGTAGAAAAACTCTTCCAGCATGTATATACTCCCTAGCACAATTATACTGCGACTGCTACTACAAAATGTCAATTGAACCTCGACGATCCGAGATGACGGCAATGACTTTCCCTTCAAAGTCGGAACCCCCCTGAATAGCAACGAGGTCAGTATCGATGTTCTTGATGCCCAGCAGGGTCTCCAGGTTGGAGGAGGCCAGTGCTAAAGCCTGCGCGTTGCTGAGAGCTCCATCAGACTCGAGCCCCGCCTACGTACACGAGTCGTCATGGCGTGGGTGAACAAGAAATAGAACGGGCTCACCCAGGCTACGTCGAACCGCGCATTGCACGCCGCCCACTCCTCCTCGATTCCGATGCCGACGGTTACGTTGTGGGCGACAAGCTTCGCAATCGCGCTGGACTTGGTCAGAGGCGGGCCAGGGAGGATCCGTCTCTGCTGCCATGTGAGGGGGAACGGTCGCTGTTGGACGATCACTCCGACGCCTGCCTGTCCGATCTCCTTGGCCAGGAGATGCGCTTCCGTCGCTCCACTGAGCGTAATCTGGATGGGACGGCCTTTGGCAGCCTCCACCTCCTTTTTAAGGGAAAGAACACTCGCGATGACGTCCGCGCTTTCCACGTTTACTACCAGAGGAATTTTGCCCTGGCAAGGGATCAGACAAAAGGTCGTGTAGGAGTGTATAACTTGCGTACTGCAGCAACGTCTCCGAACCGCTGGGCGAGCTCGCTGTGGCCTCCGCCAAGGAGAAGGCCCCGCAGCTGTCGCGATCTGGGTGCTCACGCTGATCTCGGAGTTCAGCGACAACGCGACGTGGAGGGCAGCGACATCCTGGAGAACGGCGCCGTCCACAAGCTTGTGTGCAGCGACCGTGCTGAAGACGGTGCTGAGCCCAGAGAGGAAGCCTTCGGAGGTAGGCGCGGTGACGGCGGACGTGACGCCGCTGCGATAGGCGAGGAGCGCGTCCCGAGTGGCGAAAAGCAGCCATCAGCGGCCTTGATGACCGCCCCGTCCAAATCTTTGGGATGAACCCGCTCAGTGGCTGGAACACTTCCCCATCGCGGGTAGAGCCTTCATGAATGATAGATGACGTGAGGAACATCTCGCAGATCAGATTCCTTGTGCTCACCTTCCGCAGGGATGTGGGAAAGGCCTAATGGACTTCCATAGGAGATGAGACCGGGCCTGAAGGAAGAAGGAATACGCGTAAGCGCCATGCTGAAAAGAAGGGGACGATGCGCACGAGATGGAGCCACCTTCCAGATCAATGTGCCGCGCAGTCTGCGAGATAGCAGAGGCGCACGCGACTTGCTTTCCACGGCACACAATCTTACCCTTCTCAGCCACGACTACGCCCTCAGAGCCAGCGGAGGTAAAAACCTCACTGATTCCGCGCTTGGAGTCCTTCAGTAAAATACTGCCCACGTTCTTGAAAACAACAATGTCCGAAGTGGACGTCTCAGGCTCGAGGGGAGGTAGACCCTCGTATTTGATCGCGGCAGCGATCTCTTTCTCGAAGTCGGGGGTGACGGGTACGCGCTGAGCAGATTTGGGCTTTCCCACCGTGTGCGGGTTCTCGAGTTGGGCGATGCCGTCGATGAACACCTGCCTAGGGGCCGCACCTGAGCGATAATGGGTGACTATCCCAGACCTGACGGGGCGGTGATGATCAAGTATACCGATTCTGCAGTAAAAGAACGAACCACAACATCTAGACAAAGTGGAGCAATGAGAACCGAATACTTTTTTAAAAGAAGGGTGAATTACCTGCATCAAACCCTTCAATCAACTGACCGATTCTATGGTCTTGGCCTAAAATCCTGGCGGGGGTGCCTGTGCAAGTGTTATTTCCTATACTTGTTTACAAGTAACCCTAACCCTAGAGCACATACTGGTAACGGAAGCGAGCGCCAGATTCGCCGACAATCCAAAGTAGTGCGCTTGCTGCGCCTCGAACAACAAGTGCTGCGAGTTTATCACCGGATGGTCACTCTACATAATTTTGAGATAAGGAAGAGAAAAAAATCCCAGGCTATCAGAAATCGCACCTTCATTACGACGTCCAAGCCACTGTCCGCAAGGATACGCGGGGCGAACTCGGAGCCGCGATAAGCCTCGCGCTTGTACCGCCCACTGGTGGCAAAGAGGGCAACGGCGGGAGGATGACCTGTTGACGGCCCACCGTCAGAATATTGTTGATGGTTGAGTATTTGTTCTACCATAAGCCTTCTTAATCAGGTCTGGAACCAAGTAGGCCTCATCTGTCGATAGCGTCAACATCACGAGAGCGAGCCGGCAGAACTATCCTCACGTGCGTGGTGAAAGGCCGCGATGGAAAATTTGAACTCATTGGTGAGCTGAGAATGTGACAGATGAGGTCCGCTCGGACAAAAAGAATACCTGACTCACCCTGACCATCCCGTCAAAGTCCACGCTTTCGTAGCAGTGGTTATGCACCTATCAACACGTATTAAAAAGAGACCATTGTCGTGTTTTTAATGAAATACATACTTTAACGCGGCCGCGCAACACGTCGACAAGTGCCTCCCATTGGAGGTCTTCTGGGAAGTCCCCCAGATCATTCCATTGACCGGCGACGGCCTTGGCGCAGTACGCGTCCTGCTTCTCTTTGACCAGGCGCGCTGTGTTGTATCCTTGCCGGAACGCCCACTGGGTGTCCATGCGTGTGCCGGAGTAGACACGGCCTGGAAATCGTCAGAATATTATCTAATACAGGAAATGAAAATCTCACTCGGGTTTTCTCCTGTGGAATGCCAGGAATATTAGTCGCTACGAACAAGCCAGGATTTTCCGCGTACCGCAGGCATGCCTGTTTGTGCCGTGAGAATAATATTAATAAGAATGAGCTAGCACACGCACTTCATCTGTCGCCACCTCGGGCGCGCCGACGGGTCGACGTATGTACCATTGAGAGAGAACGGTGGTTCCAGGAGCATCGCAGAGGAGGACCTCTCAGCCTGTAGGACGGAGCTTGATAACAAACGCCTGTCCTCCTGAATATTATTTTGTATGAGCAGTAATCGCACATATTGCGGCAATGTAAACCTATGGCATCGGCGCTTCCGGGAAGAACGTTGGCGGTGGTGACTCCGCCCGAGATGGACAGGCGATACGCGTCGTCGTGCGTGTTCAGGCCGTCCAGCGACCGCATCCACGGTAGCACGAGACCCGCTAAGCGAATTGCCGTCGACGGGCGCCTTCTAAGCCCGGAGCGCTCGAGACTCCCAGATGGGAGTGGAGGTCGATGATGCTGAAGGGGCGCCGTGAGTAATACGGCTATGGGAGCGCGGGCTGAATAGCTAGCTACCCGGGGGAAACCCAGGCGCCGGCCGCATCCAAGATGACGAGGTCTGCGTAGACCGCCAGCACAGAGGTGTCGACAGTTCCGACCTTCTGGATGATCCCCTTGTCCAAAAGCAGGTTCCCATGGACGACCTCGTTGCCCGAGTCCAGCCCGGTCCAAATCGACGCGTTGCGGATGAGCGTGGGCTTCGTTCCCTGTACAAACCGATCCGACTGTGTTCTCGCATGGAAGTCATCTGGTGGCCCCGGAGTCAGGCGCAAAGACTGGCATTTGTTCACTATTTCCGCAGCGTTGATCGGCAGAGTCTCTATCCGAGAACTGGGCCAAAGCAAGAACGTGAGAGAATAGGAGCAGAGAGCAAAGACCAGAACGCCCAACCGGGCGAAGTTTAACGCGATTTCTAGGTTGTTTCTGGGGTACAGGATGGTGCCCAGAGGACTTCTCCATGGTGGTTCCAGATCAAGATAAGGCGAATAAGGTGCGTTCTTATAAGTAAAGCACAACGTAAGAGTCGGCATTCGGGGTCTTCCATTTGGACTGAGTATCAGTAATTCGTGGTTTATCCGCAGCTGGTTCGCAGTGGCTTTTCCTTTTCCAGGACCTCGCCGTCAAGATGTATGATATTTCAATATTTTCCCTTGGCTTTTGGGCATCAAAGGAGAAACGATTTCATTTGCAGCCATTGAAGCTTGCGGCTCACAGTTCTCCAATAGCTCGAGAGGAAGCGCGCCCAAAAGAGTATCAGCGAGGCAGAAACTGATTTCAATGCGAGGTGAGGTGAGGCGAGGTGTTCCTTGGGCATCCTCGAGCCGAAATAGTGAAATTGGGTGTTACAATCGAAGATTTCTGTTATGTGAGATCAAATAGCGTATTCCATTGTCGTTTCCGCTAGCAAAATGCAACTAGCTGCAGGAGTGTTGTATGCCACTGACGAAACGAGTTGAAAGCATAATTGTGACGTGACTGATTCTCTGTCACGCCATCATAGCCCCTTTCTCGTTTGGAAAATTTGAATCCTCTTAGGACCCGCAGACATGCAACATCCGGTTCCGTGGGTCGGTCGGTCTGCTCCAGTCGTGTATCTCCAGTGGTCCTTGCAGTCCTGAGCGCTGACCGCTGAGCGACACCGGCAAGTAGGTATGCGAACTTCTCGGTCCTCCAGAATGGAGTCAAGAGGATTCAAGAAAAGCTTGTATGATATATTACACGCATGATTCCAGTATGTACACAACGTCTAGTCGTAAATTATGAGCCCAATAGCATTTTCATTATATATTCACAGCTCCAGCGAATACTCACGCCGCTGCTTTGCAGATTTCTTTACCGTCGGCTTCCTCTGTTTGCGTTCCTCCTCCAAGCGCTCGGTCCGCTTCCCCTCCTCCTCCTCCGCCTGCATGCGCGTAAGGTGCCCTATGCGCCGCTGGAGGTGCCGAATGCGCTTGCGCTGCGCCGGGCCGCGGGGCGGGGGTGTACTTCGGGGGGCTGGAGCTGCCAGCGAAAGACTGCTGGGGGGAGGACGACAGATGCGAGGAGGAGGAGGATGCGCGCAGCGGAGACGAGGAGAAGGTCAGGGCCGGGACGGGCGGGGAGCTGCCGGGATCCGCGTCGCCGCTGGGGAACCGCAGGCTGGGCACCGTGCGCGCGTAGTACTTGGCAAACGCGTCCTCGGGGTCGTTCCAGTTCTCCGGCGAGAGGAGCGCCGTGGGATCCTCGTCCTCGAGCTCGTCCTCTTCTGCCGGCGCGTCGAGATAGACGAGGCCGCAGGCGCTGAAAACGTGCGGGACGCAGCCCCAGCCCCGCCGCTTCGTTATTGGCGTCGTGTTGACCGTGATGTGGATTTGGAGGTGCTGGGAATGTTGCTAGTGGAAACAGTTAAGTTAGTCCGAAATGGCGGGGACGCGGAGCACCTACGTAGAGAATTCCGCGCGAAAGGTCGCCGCCCTCCGGCCATACGTGTGCCACAGTCAAGTCCTCCTCTGCCGTCCATTTTCGTTCGTCCTCCGCAGGTTCTGACGCGTCTTCCGCGCCAGGATCGGCAGCGTCTCCCGCGGAATCATCCTCGCCATCCCAGTCCGGGCAGTAAAGATATGGATCCAAAGCGCTGGACGAAAAGGCCCAGGTGCTGCCATTCTTGATCTGTCCGGGTCTCTGCGACGCACCGCGCACCGGCAGTCCATGCTTGATCTCAAACAAGTGGGCTGATCCCGTTTCCTCCTCCTCGTCTGGGTCCGGCGGTAGCTGCCCGTATCCGCCACCAAACAGAAAGCCAATCAGGCTCCGCAGGTGCACCAGTGTGTAGCTCTGCGGCACCTGCACGACGCGATAAATGCCGTCACGCGTGCTGCGCGCCGCACCACGGCGGAGGAACTGAAAACGAAGCGGGAGGTGCTGGGAGTACGAGCTCGGGGGTGGTAGAGACTTTATCAGGTTCCAGGTGCGCCTCCTACCAAAGGGATTCGACGGGGAATCAGAGGGACAAGGTGGGTAGGGTGTACTGCCAGACACGGAACTGGGGGTGTAGGGGTACGAATAGGAAGCGTTGGGGGTGCTAGTGGTGTTCTGGCGTTTTCTGGGGGGTCCTTCTGATGAATTTCGCGATGGAGAGCGTTTCGGCGTCGCCATGTTTTGAGGAGAATCTCTTGCAAGTACGCGTTTGTGGTTTGTTTGTTTGGTTCGAGACGCGTATGTCACCTCTCACGTGGCGTGTCACACTCTTGTCTCAACCACGACCAGAGCTGAGCCTATTCGATCTGCTATTTACATCCCTTTTCTACCTTAAAGTTTGCTCCCTGGATTTCTTGGACTTCTTCAAATACCTGCGAAATCTTCATCTGTCATGCTCAGCGGTTCAACGAACGCACACACTGCCTTGGACGATTTCCTCCCGCAACAATCACCAATTTCCCCTCATAATTTCCACTCGGGCTCTGATATCCCGCTCTTGACTCAAGTTGCCATTTCGCCGACGTTCACACTGTAGTCCAATGCCTGCTGGATCCGTTTTCTCGTTCTTTGCTTACCCAAAATTGCCAATCATTCACAGCGCCCTTGGCTTCTTGCAAATTCAAATTCACGGATATTTCTCATCCTAGCAAGTTTGTGCTTGCTCATCTTTTTCAGCGGCCCTCTGCGGCGGCTGGATTTTGGTCTCAGTGCTCTTTGAACGTTCGTGCCGGTTGTTGGCCTCGGGGAACCTCGTTATCTGCAATTTACCTCGAAGCGTAAATAACTCCTGACAACTATCAGCAACTATCCTTATACTCGCCGGGCATTGCCGCTCTCAATTTATGTTTCCTTAAAGTCGTTGGGGCTTACGGCGCAATGTATCCCGCTCGTTTTCATTTACTTCTACAGCAAGAGAGCTTTCTGGCAATTGAAATGCTAATCCAAGTATGTGCACTGCGGGTCCAAGTTTAGCTAACATTGGGCCGCCATGTTTGGCGCACAACCATCCCTCGAATTGGGAACCTAAGAAGAAGGTGTGAAGCGCCGAGCTCCGACTGTACCTCCACCGTCGGAGAGCTTGACTCCCAACGCCGTTACCTATCGGAGTCATACTACATGTATGTTATTTTGAGCTGAATAGACGCAGTAATCCTGTGCTCGAGTTCGCTCTTTCGGTGTACTTCTTCCTGTGAGCTACCTTGAGGCACAAAGACTCTGTACTGCAGCGCTTTACGCAGCGCGCGAAGGACGTGGACTGTGCATACTGCGGCCCCAGGTTATAAGGGTACTAGCGAGGTGTGAGTTTAAGCGAGACCACGTGGACCGGACCGACTCTATCACCACCATTTGGGCGCTGCACATTGGTGCCCATAGCCGCCCCGTAGAGTCTGCAATAGCCCACCTGGCCCTTCAAATCGCATATCCGCTTTTTGGGGGTCCTTCGACGCCCTTTTCCGCGTCCTCGGATCGTCTTTTTTGACCTAGATCGAAATTTGTGGCGGGAATGGCCAAAGGCAAGGCCCAGAGCCCGCAGGAGCTTTACAAGATCCGCAAGCAGCGGTGAGACCTTCCAAACCAACTCCGGGGCTAATTCTCATTCATTTTGGATCAGAGAAGAGCAAGAAGGCCTCGCGTTTCTGCCACCAGGCCTTTATAATCATGGAAATACATGCTTCATGAACTCGGTTCTGCAAGGGGTATGCATGCATGCGGTGGCTTTCTATTACCGCTAATGTTCATCTAGCTGATAGCGACGCGGTTGCTCTCTCAACTTGTTCATTTCGCCCCGATCCCGGAGCAAACCCAGGCCCACTCGGCCACCCTGCTGGCGTCGCGTCGGTCTCCGCAGCTGACTAACGGCCACGGTCTTGCTGGGGAATACGAACAGAAATGGGTCGACACGATGCCGATCGGGGACATGTTCCTGAACGTCGTGCATCGCGCATGGGACGCCCAACGCCATCGCCGGCGAGATAATCTCAGCCCGAAGTACGTATTTCTTTTTCTATGTTTAATTTAATTTAATCTCCGCAGGCCGCTCCTGGCGACGCTCGGCAAGAAATACGACCAGTACCTCGACTTCGCACAGCAAGACGCGCACGAGTTCCTGCGCATCCTGCTCGACGCCATGCGTATGGAGGAGCTCGACGTGATAAAAAAACTGCAGCCCCCGCCCAAGAAGCGCCGGCGGACGACCCTCCCAGCCGCCCCGCCACCGCCCGCCGACACGCTGATCTCGCTCGCGGACATGATCTTCGGCGGGAAGCTCGCGAGCATCCTCGTGTGCCAGAAGTGCAAGCACGTGTCGCACACGTACGAGGACTTCAACGACCTGAGCCTCAGCATCAAGCACGAGGACTACGACGTGCGTGGGGCGCGCAAGCGCGACCGGCTGAAGACGTTCGCGAAGCGGCTGGGGATGGGGAATGTTGTGTCGCTTGGGACGCCGGACATGTTGCAGCCGCCGCGTGCGAGCTCCGTGCCGCCGAGTCCGCGGGACCGCCCAGATGGGTATGGGGAGCTGGTGGCGGTGGGCAGCGGTTCGGAGGAGCCGCGGAGGAGGAGCCTGGATGTCAAACCCGAGGAGAGCAAGCCGGAAGAGGAGGGTGAGCCGATCGTGAGGATCAACGGCGTCACGCTCGAGGACGAGAAACACATCGAGTTCCTAGGATCAGCCGCCGAAGGAGAAGAAGGAGAAGAACAAGAAGGACGACTGACGGGTGGGCGAAGATCGGGCGCAGGCTCAGTCTTGGGCTTGCCAGTAAATCGTCCAAGGAGCGCAAGGGACGCTCGGCTGACCGAGGCAGTCGCGACTTTTCGCAATCAGGCCGCCTTGCTGCGGGGTTGGCTGACAGCGGGCGTTCCAGCCTGTCGGACACCACACCAGAAATCCGCTTGTCGAGTCCCTCTGGATCCATCGAGCACAAGAGGCAGTCGGCCCCCACGCCCCCGCCCTCTTTGTCGCCTGTCCGCGCCGTCCCACCCATCACGATCGCTGCGCCACAGCCGCAGGTCGCCCACAATGCGCATGACGTCCAGCGTAGTAAATCGCCGAAGCCGCCCAAGCCTACCCCAGGAGAGACGGAATATCCTGCGGCAGATCCTTGCGGACGTGTCGTCTGGCGACGCGATGTGGCTGAAACTCGGCGGCGGCCTGCCCGGGGTCGAGGAGTGCATGCGGATGTTCACCGCCGTCGAGGTGCTGGACGGAGAGAACATGGTTGGGTGCCGGCGGTGTTGGAAGATTGCGCACGGGGAGTACGTCCCCCGCCCGCCGCAGCCAAACGGGGGGTGGGGGGACAGGGAAGACTGACGATGGGGACTCTGATAGCGCGGACAATCACGAGTCGCCCGTCCTCCCGATGGAGCCGAAGCACACTCATAGACCATCACTCCCGACGTCCATATCTACACCCCTAATTTCGGTGTATTCGCTCCCGACTCTCCAGACGACCGATTCATCAGCATCGCTGCCTCTCGCCACACCTGCGAGCAGCGCGTCTGACTCTGTACTGCGGTTGCACAATGGGAGCGAGTATAGTGATGATACCGATATACCTACCCCACCTTCGTCGGCAACCTCCGTCCATTCTTTACCCTTGTCTTCTGACCCTGAGTTGGATACGCCGCCGGCTGCGACGTCGCCCGCTACGACCGTCAGGATCGTCCCCCCCACTCCGAGTACGACTCGTTTCGATGCGATTGAAAGCGAGGCCTCCCAACCCTCGCTTGACTCCGTCTCTGAAGTTGCAGAACTGCCCCCGACCGCGCGTCCTGTGCTCAACGGCGTGGGCTATTCCACAGATTCGCTGCACCCGCCTGTCACACACCATCGCCTGTCGGACGAGAGCACCGACTGCAGCTCCGGCGACGAGAGCGACGTGTCGGCCACCTCTGCATCGGCGCAGCTGTCCTCTGCATCCGCATCCGACGACGCCCGTACCGACAATATCGGGGAGGCCAAGCCCAAGCCGCGCGCGAAGAAGCCCAAGCCCGTGATCATGCGCCCCGCGTACAAGCGCTACCTCGTTTCGGTCCCGCCGCCGGTGCTCGTCATCCACCTCAAGCGCTTCCAGCAGGTGTCCAAGACGATGATATCGTTCTCGAACGGATTCAAGAAGCTGGACGACTACGTGACGTTTCCCGAGCTCTTCGACCTCACCCCGTTCCTTGCGCCGAAGAAGGAGGACTTTGGGCTGAGCCATAAACACAAGGGCGGCATTCGCCTGAAGGGGAAGCGTGCGGAGGACCAGTGCATGTACCGCCTGTATGCGGTGGTGGTGCACATCGGGAATATGGTATGTCGGCTGCCGCTTGTCCATCTGAAATGTGCTGTTTGTTAATTTGTATTCTCGCAGCTCGGAGGCCACTACATCTCATACGTCGCACTGCCCTCTGCGGACGACATCGCCAGCATCCCGCCAAATCCGCCCGCTGCCGCCACGTCCTCCGCGCCGCCTTCGCCGCCGACGACGCCCATGGAGGTGCCGCCGGGAAAGCGGGAGCGCCAGTGGGCGTACGTCAGCGATACGGTCGTGCGGCTCACGACGCTCGAGGAGGTGCTCAAGGCCAAGGCGTACATCTGCATGTACGAGCGCGTCTGAGGCTGGCTGCGCTGCTACTCTCCTCGATGCGCGGCCTGCAGCTGACTGCATACTCCTCCCGGATGCGTCCCCCTCTGTGCGACATACACTGCTGCCTCCGGCTCGCGCATGCGCTTATTAACTTATTTATCTTATTGTATTACTGTACGTATATCATCTTGAGCTAGACTGTATGTACTCAGTACGCTGTAAGTATTAAAATTAATCGAAGAGGACTTGGTTTTGATTGCGGCCGACGGGATCCCGAATCCCGCTATGATTCCCACGGCCATCACTTGGCCGTGAATTGGAAGATGACGACTAAACGCGCCTTTTATTTTACCAGATTGCTCTTCAGCGACCATGGACAAAGTCCCTGGGTACTACCCTGTGCCGCAGAAACAGCCCCGCAGACGCGTCAAAATCGTCCCCCTGGGTCTCTTAGGGCTTGCTGTCTTCTCATACTCCCTCACGTTCCTGCTGTGGCCCAATTCTCATGCCGAAACTCTTCCCATTAACGCTGCAGAAATTGTCAACAAATGCCAGTCTTTGTACTTGACTCCGGGACCTCCAGATGACTTCCATGCGAGAACGCGGTCAGATCGATTTGTCGAGGGAACGAGGCCTACGCTCATCCGGAACGCGTCGGTTTGGACCGGGCTCGACTCGGGCAACGAGGTAGTCTATGGGGACGTGCTACTGGACAAGGGGATCATCCAGAAGGTCGGCGTCGTCGACAAGTCTGTGCTGGCGGCCTACGCAGATCTCGTAGTCTTGGACGCTGCAGGCAGCTGGGTTTCTCCGGGGTTGGTACTAGGCACTTGCAATATGATTCCTGTCTCACATCTCGCAGCATTGTCGATCTGCACTCCCATATTGGGGTGGACAGCGCTCCGGCGTTGCAAGGCGCCAGGGATACCAACTCGCGCAAGGGCCTGGTGCTGCCGTGGCTGCGGTCGCTCGATGGCCTGAACACACACGACGACGCGTATCGCCTGTCCATCTCGGGCGGCGTCACAACTGCCAATGTTCTACCTGGGAGCGCCGATGCCATAGGTTCGTCCATGCGCGCCTCAGTTCGGTGGATATTAAGCCATGTATTTAGGTGGCCAGGCATTTACCATTAAGCTGCGTCCCACGGCCGAGAGATCATCTTCGGCGATGCTTCTTGAGCCCCCATTCTCCCTTAACGGCTCCTACGTCGACCCGTCGGCGCGCCCGAGATGGCGGCAGATGAAGTGCGTGTACAGCTTGTGCTTTTTGTTATTCTGACGGGAGAACAGGCATGCCTGCGGTACGACTCGAATTGTATATGCTTCTGCACCTAAGCTAATCTTATTGCCAATATGCAGGAGAGAACCCGAGTGAGTTGTTATTTGCTCGCCTGGATAATAATTCTGACGACTTCCAGGCCGTGTCTACTCTGGTACGCGTATGGACACCCAGTGGGCGTTCCGGCAAGGATACAACACCGCGCGCCAGATAAAAGAGAAGCAGGATGCGTACTGCGTCAAAGCTGTCGCCGGCCAGTGGAAAGGACCTGGGCGACTTTCCAGAAGACCTCCAGTGGGAGGCGCTTGTAGATGTGTTGCGCGGCCGTGTTAAAGTAAGCCGTTTATTTCAGGTAAACGCGGAAATTATCGTAATACTTTGTTGATAGGTGCATAACCATTGCTACGAGGCAGTAGATATCGACGGCATGGTCCGAGTGAGGTTGCATCTCCTTTTATATATACACCACTGACTGTAGCCAGCTTACGAACGAGTTCAAGTTCTCCATCGCCGCCTTTCACCATGCTCATGAGGCCTACCTCGTTCCGGATCTCATCAAGAAGGCTTATGGTACAAATGAGGTTCAGAGCCCCAGCGCTGTTGATTGACGACTTGCCGAAACAGGACATCCCCCAGCCCTCGCCATCTTTCGCCACTTCAGCTCGATTCAAGCGCGAGGCGTACCGGGGCTCCGAGTTTGCGCCCAGGATCCTGGCGGACAACGGCTTGGACGTCGTGATGAAGGTGCTTTCTATCTCTCGTGACGGCTTCAGACCTTCTAACACTTCTACAGAGCGACCATCCGGTCCTAAACTCGCGGCACCTGATCTTCGAGGCTCAACAGGCGCATTACTTTGGTTTGCCCGCCAATCTGGCGCTTGCGTCTGTCACCAGTAAGCGGTCTTTGCGGAATGAATGGGAAGAACTTACATCACGCGGACAGGTACTCCCGCGCGAATTATGGGTCAAGATCATCGAGTTGGTCGGCTCATCGAGGGCTTTGATGCAGGTTCGTGCGGCCTCCTTCCTCTTCACGCTAGCTCTGATACTGTCGCCTATCTATAGATGTCGTGGTTCGTAATATTCCCCTACATGACCGAATTTCTCGTCACCGCTTCAACAGGTCTGGGACAGTCACCCTTTGTCGCTGAGTGCGGCCCCGAAGCAGGTGTTCATCGACGGAATTGCACAAATCGACGAACCTCATACGGCGCGAAAGCCCGAGTCCTCAGAGCGCGTACCGAGGACGCCTGACTTCAGCAAGGAGATCGCAGACGCGATCAAGTACGAAGGACTGCCTCCCCTCGAGCCTGAATCGTCCACCTCGGACACCGTCGTTTTCACGAACGTGGGCGGTGTTTTCTTGAAGAATGCCGATTTGGGAGTTAGCGAGGCGTTTACTTCAGCTAGCTCTGATGGCGTCGTCGTCGTTGAGAAGGGTAGGATCATATGCCATGGAAAGCAAGTCGCATGTGCCTCCGCTATTTCGCAGACTGAGCGGCACATCGACCTTCGAGGTGGCTCGATCTTGTGCGTACCGTGGCTTTCTTTTTGTTTGAGCTGAAAGGCTGACATCCTTTTAGTCCCGGTTTTGTGTCGTACGGAAGTCCGCTGGGACTTACCCATATCACTGGGGAAGGTAAGTTCGATTTATTGGCTCCGAGATAATTCCGTGTGTGGCTTATTATTTCACCAAGGGTCGACCAGCGATGGGGTAGTGTTTGATCCGCTTAGTGGCCCCATCCCAGATATTATCGACGGGACGATTATCAAGGCTGTAGACGGGCTGCTCTTCGCGACCCGGGACGCTCTCCTCGCCTATCGCTACGGCGTCACATCCGCGGTCACCGCTCCTTCATCTCGCGGCTTCCTTGCCGGTCTCAGCACGGTCTTTAGTACTGTCACAGCCAATAAACTGGTGGAGGGAGCCGTCATCCAGCAAATCGCTGCCCTGCACGTCGCGCTGTCGCTGAACTCTTATATCAGTGTGAGCACGCAGATAGCGACGTTGCGAGGCCTTCTCCTTGGTGGGGGCCACGGCGAGCTGGCCCAGCGGCTTGGAGATGTTGTTGCGGTATACAGTTTGCACACTCCTATACGACCTCCTGTCTGATCCATCGGGCAGGGCAAAATTCCTCTGGTGGTAAACGTGGAAAGCGCGGACGTCATCGCGAGCGTGCTTTCCCTTAAAAAGGAGGTGGAAGCCGCCAAAGGCCGTCCCATTCAGCTTACGCTCACTGGAGCGACGGAAGCGCATCTCCTGGCCAAGGAGATCGGGCAGGCAGGCGTCGGGGTGATCGTCCAGCAGCGACCGTTCCCGAGCACATGGCAGCAGAAACGCATCCTCCCTGGCCCGCCGTTGACCAAGTCCAGCGCGATTGCGAAGCTTGTCGCCCACAACGTAACTGTCGGGCTCGCAGTGGCCGGTCCGTCGTCTGTGCGCAATACCCGCTTTGACGTATCTTGGGTGGGCATTGGCGTTTGCTATGTTTTTGCTCTGCTGACGGTACATGCTTGCATGCAGGCGGGACTCGAGTCTGATGGAGCTCTCGGCATGGCCCAGATCTTGGCGCTGGCATTCCTCCAATGTGGAGAAGCTGCTCGGCGTGAAGACCGCAGATAGTGACCTTGTTGCTGTTAGTGGGGGATCTGACTTCGAGGGCAAGGTGGCGGCGATTATTTCGTCTCGGCGGGGCTCAAGTCGACTTTTTATGATATTTTTATGGTCCCGGCCAGGGGAGTATTTATCCGAGTCATAGGCTTTAGCATGTGGTTGCAGTTCGTTTCTTACAGGACTCATTACGATCAAAGTCGTCAATCTCTAACCAGATCTAACCTCTTGTTCACGGAAAGGGTGTGGCAGCTACGAATGGCGATATCACCATCCGCTCTGGATCCCACTTTATTGTCCCAGTCAGTTTGCGGGATATCCAGCGTCGACTCCGAACTCACCACGCCCGCGGTATAATAGATATCTGATTGCACTATCTTCGTCACAGCCTCCAGACTCTCTGCCTCGTAAATGATCACGGATCCAGTCTGCTCAACCTCATTAAATGCAATACTTTCTATTACCGATGTCAATGTACTCACCATTTCTTTATTCGCAGATGTAAGCGATTCTGGCGTTACAAGAGCGCCTCCCACTCCTACACGGCAAAATTCATTACCCACACTTCCAACAAGAGGATGACCATCACTAACGGATCGTCCCGTCTTTTATGAGTTGTGCAGCGTTCTCGAGATGCTTGGGTCGTACAGATAGGCGGCGTTCCAGGGCGCCCTCGTCCGTTTTGTCAGGCGCATAGACAAAGAACTTGAAGAGTGGGATGGAGGCCATGATGGATTTAGGGCGGATCCGACTTCGTCCTGTCTTTTATAGCTTTGGCGGGCCGTTTTGGGGCCGTTTAGCCCGTCGGTGTCAAACCGAAGTGCCAGCTGACCGATGTGTTGAAACCTTCAGCTTTCTTTCGAGTTGCCTTCGAGTGATATCTTCGAGTTCAAATCAAGGCCAACGCGAGAACTGTCGCAAATCGGAGCAGCAGCCAAACAGTTAGTAGTTCTCTAATTTAATTAGCTTATCTCGTTTGACATGCACATAAAAATAACTTCAAATTCAGTAACGCACTCGTAGTTGGACATTCCCTGTTGTCTCCCCCGAAGACAGCCTCTGACGCAACACCCTCGGCGCAGAACGGTAATTCTGTGTCAAACAATAGTCACCAAGTTATTTTTGTCAGGGGATTTTAGTACAGCTATTTATTTCCATTTTTTGCCGCTGCATCGACGCTGGTTGAAATGGGGGAAAGTACATCATGATTCATGATATCAATTCTGCCTGCGAAATTTGCGACAGTATAAAGACCAAAAGTGGCTTCAAACATACGGGGACTTGGTGTAGTGGTTAACACGCGTCGGGTATGGAAGCGACCCGTTGAACCCGTGTGTAATTGGGTAATTAATACTGAGAATTAGCGCACGCAACGAGCCGAGGGTTCGATCCCCTCAGTCCCCATCGTTTTTTTCTTTCAATATTAATCTGTGGCAAATTTGGTTACTTCATCATGAATTTACTATCTTCAAATGGTTCTATTCGTTCGGTCCTTCTATTTTTTTTCACAATTTTGTGCTCAGATATGATTGCTCCGACCGTCGACATCTTCCGAGCCCGTCCCTCCCATTCCCTCTGATCACGATAAAAATGATGTCACACAACAGAAACTGAGAAAAAAACTCTCCTTCATTAAACCACTCAAGGATCGTTGTATTCTGATATTCGTTGATTGGATCGTGATTCAGCGCTTGGACCGGATGCCGGCTTGTTCGGAATATCGGATCATGTCGTCACACAGTGACCGGCATCACGATCCGTCTCATCGGACCTAAAGTTGGATGCTGCGACAGGCTCTGAGCCTCCGACGCTCTCGCGGCTCCGACGGGCAGCTCAATGGAACATAAGGTCCCAGTGATATCCCTTCTCTGGCCTGGCCACTGCTGAGCCACATGCGCTGCACGCCGCGAGAGAGGTGTCTGGTACACTGGAACTTTTTGCCAATTCCGACGTTTCAGTTGCGGTGGTGCCTCACCGGTGTCGTTCAAGGCCGACAAAATCATACCGTCACGGCGCACATGACTTTGCAGAGCTGTAAATCCAACTGTGTCTCAAGCGCTTTCAATCCCCTTATAGGCTAGACTGAATACTTTTTGGGACGAGCTGTATTATGGAAAAGTCTCGGAGGCAGTATGCAGACGTTCAAGACCGACACACCCAAACAAATGAAAGGTATTTAAACAGACGCGAGCCTCGTGTCTCTGGTTGAACTCTCCTTTCCAATCTTCCTCAGTGAGAGGCATACAGCAGCACTCAAGTCTCATCCATATCGTCCACGATATATGCCCGGGCATCACGTCCGTTTTTCCGACGCGAATACATTCCACTCTCCCCCGCCTCCGTTGAGCTATTCTTCGCCGTCTGCTACCTCCTCGTCGGGTCCATTCACCCCTCCCTCCCTTCCCAACGTCGCACTTCCTGGCCCAACCCCCTATGCTCCCCGTCGCAATTCAACGGCGGCGAAAGCTAGTGCACACATCCTCGTGGAGTTCTCGGACTCCCCACTCCTGAACTACGACATAAAGAAGCCTCCATCGTCGATTTCCACCCACTTTATAGGTGTTTCAACTGCAGGACTCTGCGAGTCCGCAGTTTACCCCCCACAACCGGTTATTACCCTCCTCTCGCCACATTTACCGTGGCACATAACCGTTACCGCAACCAATGGTGGATACGTCACGGTTTCTGACGTCCTTAACTCTGTTTACCGCACCCTCCGCGTGAATGTGACCCTCGCCGAATTTAATTCGCTGGGGACGCAGAAGCTCATGCGGCGGGTCACGGACGCCTATGCACAGCGCTATGCGCGTCTCAAGGGTCACCGCGGATACACTGAGGAGAAGCGCCAGGGCGTCAAGCGGATCGATTTTCTGATGGGCTGCACGAAATTCCACGGAATTTCTCCAGCATCTGGCAGTGCTGATGTCTGGCAGTTGAACATTGCTTAAGGCACACTTTCACTCTCATCGCTTCCAATAATACCATACCACGATAGGCACCTGTATCTGGATCTCTAGTCTCGTTCACACCTTTCACTACCCGCGCCTACAACTTTCGATCGAAAGAATGATGCACAAGTCCTCGTGTTTCATCAGGTGTTCCATTCACCGTCTGGTCCCGCGCCGACGTCTACGCATGTGTGGCGCACTAAAGACCAAAAGCTGTTATAACTTGACGCGAATGATTGTGCCCGTTGACATGCAGTGTCGAGAGGCGCGCCTACGCACGTAGTCTCTGCTACCAGCACAATGTCTGGAGGTGAAAATAAAGTTTTCTAAAAGTAACTTCACACAGTATTGAACTACACCAGATTGATATCAGATACACAGCTGAACGGAATGACCTGTAAACTACCCACGCGGCATTGAGGAGGTGCGGTGTCTGTTATCCTCGGCTCCACCCGATTTCCTGGGCAGACTCGGACTTTATTGCCTCGCGCGACGCATGTACCACACGAACTGCGTGCCATTCATATCCGTACCGTGGATAATTCCGTTTGTTTGGATCTTAACGACATCATTCACCTTCAACCCGATACTGGCGGCGGGAAGGTGATAACCTCTGAATCCCCGCCAACTCATGACAGCCGGTTCCTTGTGAATTGTTTCCATCACCCATTTCTTGCTTCGAAACAGCGTGGATATTCATCTAGGTAATATGGGCCTCTAGTCGACTCACAATAACGGAACCCAATAATGAAAAAATAACCTATTATCTAGTATCTCATTCCTCACTTGAGGGCCAAAATCTTCGCCACCGCCTGCTCCGCTGTAGACATGATAACACCCTGAGGGTTCCCGAATGGCAGGGAGGGGATGATGGAAGCATCCACAACGAACTAGAGTAAAAGGGTTAGCCGCCTGTCTCAGGCCAGCAAGAGATCGGGGAAACACACCAAATTCGTCGTATTGAAGACTTTCGTGTTAACGTCAACGACGGCGGTAGATTGGCGAGGTTCCGACTTTGCTGGCGCCGACCCAGTGGTTTGAAAGGAGGTTGCTCTAAGGACTTGTTAGTTCATATTCCTCAGGATAGGAATATATGTGATTACGTCAGCATATGTATGCACTGGAGCTATAGGTCAGTAATCAAAGAGAACGGTGGGAGTAGGAGCCTAACCGAAGTTGGCAACAGTAGTGGTATTGTCGGGTGTGATGAGTTTGAGGCCGGAGACTAGCGAAAGAATGAGTTACTTGGACGAAAGGAGGTATGATAGTGTAGCCTACCATTCTTCACACTCGCAATAACGTCGTTAATGGCGGTAACAAGCGTGGCCTCGTCCGCCGGGTCTGTGAAGTAAGGCTGGACGATCGGAACACCGTTGAGGTTTGTGTCGATCCCCAGGCGACCGCGCGACGTCTGCCCAGCAGAGCTGCAGAGAGTCAGACGTTGTCGAGCACTCACGAAGTTTGAAGACGTACAGGTAAAGAGTAACTGCAAAGACTTGGCTGTATAGACAAGACAGATAAGCTTCATAGACACCAGCAGAACCGAATCAGCACACCTAGAGTTGAAAGGGGAAGTTCGTCATGGCGTATGAGACCCCTCCTGGTCTGACTGTTCCTTGGACCTACGAAAGGTATGTTCGTAAGTGACATGGAGGAACCTCCGCAAAACTAGCGCGCACCCAGCGCGTCTTCTTATCGCCACCAACATAGGAGCGCCAGAAGTTAAGCCTGCGAGAGTCATTAGGTCGAATATGTAAGATGATACTGGGAAGATCGTACTTGATAGACGCGTCTGCGTACACGCCGGACTGGCTCTTTAAATATTGCGCAGCGTCCGCCGGGCGCGGGTTCGTCCACGCATTCCCCCAAGAATCGTACGCGTCAATTGAAGGGTGTGTGAAAACGAGTGTAACGCCTGGGTTATCAGATACCTACGAGAGAGCCCCATGCGTAAGTAGATGGTTTCATAAGCAAGCAAAAGTACGCACATCGTTTCCAACCGGGAGGTTAATCCACTGTGCCTTCGGCGGGAGCTGGGCCTTGGCTGCGGTGTTCCCGCTGTTCTGGACGATATTCAGCATGTCCGTCGGTCCAATCCCACTCTGGTACAGAATGCGCGAGGTGCCGAACGCGCCGGCAGAAAGGATGACGCGGCCGCCCTGGGTTGAGGGGAACAATACCGTTAGGACCGAGAGAGGTGTCGTTCGTCTGCACGCCAGTGATGACGCCGCCGGTGCGGACAACAGCGGTGACGGGGGTGAAGAGCTTGAGTGTGAAGAGGGAGCGTCCGTGCAGAGGCAGTTTGGAGGTAGGTCGCGACAGGGACCCGGCGCGTTTGCCACCGATGTACTGGGAAGCGTATGTCAGCATGAGTGGGAACTTGGACAATTGAAATGTATGCACATCATACGCGCTGAACCCATACACATGCTCCTTTACATTAGGATTGTCGTTGATTGTCCGCTGGGTGTACCCCTGACTGTTTAACAACGACCCAAAAACTGAGGAAGACTGCTCGAGATAGCGCTTGGCATCGGTGGAGGGGTGGTCCGTGCTTGGCAGGCGCGCTGAGACCTTTGCCGTGTAGGGCGCATGGGCCTGCCAAGCCGAGGGCCATCCTGCAGCAGCAGAAAAATCGGCGTCGGCGGCGGTCCAGTAGAGGCTGGAGGAGGGGTAAGCAAGGGAGAGATTGGGAACAGAAGAGAGAGCATATGTACCCGGCGTTAATGCTCCCGCCCCCTCCCAAAAGACAGCCGGCCCAAACTGAAATGTCTATGGATCTGGGTCAGCGGGATTAAATGGCGGTCAGATGCGTGTGTACCCTTGCACCACCAGAACTACGAAGAAACGCGTTAGCACACAGATTTTGGTGGACTAGAATGGAAGCTATTTACTTGATCATCGTCTCCGAATAAAGTCTACAAATCATCAAATCAGTGGCGGTAACGTATGTGGGGGCGGATCGCCTCACTTCAAATGCACCGGGGATGTCGAATTTCGTGAGCTGAGAATGTGTTGGTCAGGCAAAATATCAGAGAACCACGAAAGGGATCTACGTTGGTCGGAATGCCCCACGACGGGGTGTACGTCCCACCTGTCTGTGCGGTGCTCGGTCCCCCGCGTTCAAGGAGGAGCACTTTCTTCCCAGCCTCCGAAAGACGATCGGCGGCAATGATGCCAGAGGGCCCAGCACCCACAATCACGTAGTCGTATGCCGTCGCTGCATGGACTACAACACACGGAGAGCTACCAGTTAGCGCAATTGAGAGGAGACGCTAAGGAACCTGCACACCTGAGGCAACTCCGAGCGAGAGGACGCCGAGAGAGATAGGATACATGGTTAGAGGCAATCAAGCGTCAAGGATTCGATGGCGACGCTTAAAAGGAGTGTAGCGGCCTCTAGCAAACTCGGCGGGGCCTGCCATAAGTGGAGCGAGGAGCGCGGGCGCAGACCCCGAGCAACTGAGATATGTGTTTCAATGCCCCCTAAGAGGTCTACGTGACTAAGATGCGAACCCTCCGTGTGGGCGGATAATACATTCTGAAGCGCTGGAGCGATTCCTTCTGGGGATCGTCTACCCCAAGTGCTCTGTGATCGTTAAGTCCACTGGAAATATACTGACTCAAAAAGCTTTCAGGAGTACATCTGCGGTACGTACCTTGTTAAAAGGAGTGTGTACTTTCGACAGCCTGGCCCAATGACTCCTGAGTCTGCCTACGGCCGCTGTATTAGGCGGGGGGTAAAATCGGGAGTGCCGGAAAACAGAAAGAATCCCGAAATCCGATGGGTATCTTCAATTGGAGCAATGTTTCCATCATACGAGCGTCGAGCGGATCGGCTGCAGTGGGAAAGGTGATGTCACATTATTTATGTTGGAACTGTAATGACCGCTTTGACCGGTCCTATTTAAATAGTATACACTGTAAACACGGGGTAGTTCGCCACACATGAGAGTTCACATTACATTGGTGCATTATTCACACCCTCGAAATTCGGACCGATTGAGTCCCGAAGGACGATGAAGGAGAACAACAAACGAAGACCCTGGCGATGTACGTCAGTAAAGGAAATAGTGAAGAGGGGAACGGGGAGGAAGGCCCTCAGACGAGATAAATGTATCCTTCATGAATATCGGACATATGCTTGTTTATTATAAAGAACATCGTGGGGAACGAATGCAAAGGGAGAAGCTCACATTCACTGCGACCAAAATTGTCCTTCCCTATCCAGGCCTGCAAAAACGACGGACGTCAGTTCCTTGTCTGGACCGACCTGCACAGAAAGAAAAAAAACATCAGCGGGAGGTGGGTGTTTGCGAAGGGCCCATTGTTTGTCGCCTTCGTCACCAGTTCCAAGAGGGAAAGGTATGGAGTCTAAAGAATGGAGGGTCTGAATCAGCAACGGGCTTGAAAAAGTGGAATAGCAAAAAGAAGAAAAAAAGCTCAGTTGGTGATGCATGTTGCGAGTGAGGATCATCGATGTATCGTCACCGACTCGAAGAATGGAAAGTATCATCATAGCCAGAGATAGAGCAGGAGACTCACCGCAAGAACATGGAAGATAGGACAAACCTGAAAAAATGGCACAGTGATGGCCGAACTGATTCAAAGCCAAGTCCGGCCGGCGGCAACCGGCAGCGCTGATGCATCTGGCAGCTGCCAGTGGGATATCCGGGCTTCAAGTTTTTAGTTCTCCTTGCTTGTTCCTATTAGGGACCACCGCAGTAATACATCCTCCTCCTCCTCCTGACTCCTCTTGTGGACAACCTTGTTCTCGTTTCTTCCCTCTTAGGATCTGATGACGCACTTTCCTTTCTTTTCTTATACATAGAATATTTTCATCGGTTGGTCCGATCTTGCCTGCACTAATATTGCAGGTTCACCTCTCTTTAATGGAAAGGACCCTCTTTGGACGACTGCGCCACAGCGAGATGCACACACACTACACTTTGTGGATCCTATACGTGTACTCCCCTGCTTTTCGCGCATCACTTGAAACATACGCGGCAAGCAGTAGCGCCACGCTTGATCTAACATTTTTGGTGGCCCGCACTTTTTTTGAGACTAGCGGCACCCCACCTCAGGCTGCGACGTCAGGTTTATGGTACACCCCACCCCGAACGGTGTGCTTAAAGAAGTTCATCCTCGTGCTACTAACCCTATTCTGGTAGTGTTCGTTCGTTGAACAAACTTTCGCGGATGTGGGACAAGTCTTATCGCCGCACGGATGAAGAAACTTCACTACTTGAATGCGTCATTCTGGCCTCTACTTCCACCCGCTTTCTCGTCATCTAAATGCTAAGACGTCGTCTTCAACAGCGGTTCCCGCCCGGTTCCACTTCACATCTCACTCGCCGTAGACTCAACAGTGTGGCTTATACCGCCAAAATTTAAATTATATCTGTCTCTAATCATGCAGCCGACATTTTAAAAGTGGGTTTACTCAACATTATTCCAAAAATACCCAGCCTGCTCAACTTCAGCTGATGTTGTTCATATCATGACTTCCGGAACTCCCCCCATTACGTACTTGGTTCGAGGCGACACGCCATTGATATATGCGATGCAACACAGGCTTGCCAATCCTTGAACGCTTCGGTCTTGCTTGCTAGCCTCCACGCGGTCGAGGGACGTTCCATCCTCTAAAGGCCAACGATCAACGATTTCATGGCGATTTTTTGCGTCTCTACTGCTATAGCTTTGCTACTACTCCACTCCACGACGACTTGAATGTGTCTTGCCACATGTGACATGTCTTCACCAATTTGGTACCTCCAGGTGCACGTTCCGGCCCGGCCGTTGGATGGATATTGTAGACAACTGGCTTTGCGCAAGACCTGTACTGACTGACCCTCGCAGCTCTACTCCAACCTGCGCGGTCACACCATTGCGCCGAATTTCGCTAGCCAAATAGCTTAATTTTCAATTTCTATCGCCGATGCTGGCGTTGGCCTTCCATCTTTGGCGGTGTTAGAAGGGTAATAGATGAACATCGGCGAGCCGTATCGAGTCCCGTCGGATTATTAACCTTATAAAAAGCCTGCCTCGTTCGACACCAGTCATCCTCCTCCTGGTTACGACTCCCATGAGCCCCTCGAGTCTTCCCGATTATCAGCCTACGGATCCACTTCTGTACAAGGTTCCAGAGGAAATCCCAGCCAAGCCGTCGTGGCGCGAATATCTCGACTCGGAGGTCGACCCCGAAAATGCCACGGCTCCCCTCGCGGTCTACTGCTTCATGACTGGATTCATGTGCGCTTCTTTTTTCGTTCTGCTAAATACGTCTCACATTTCATTTACCTTTATAGCGACGCCATCTCCTTCACTGCGGTGTTTGTGTGGTGTGGCTTCCAAACAGGGAATTTCGCGCAGGTACGCATCAACTCGACGACTTTTCAACTGTGATTTATTGGACCGTTCCAGCTTGCTCTTGCGTTCGCACGTTCCTTTAAAAACCAAGAGATCGCGTTCCAAATGTCCGACTTCCAAGCAGTCACGTCGTTGGTAGCTTTCAACCTGGGAGCCTTCCTAGGTCGAGTGGGAGATCGGATAGGAGCACAGAAGCGCATCTGGCTCGTATTTGGTACCTTAGCCCAGGCATTCCTGACCATAGAGGCTGCTGTCTGCATCTGGAGCAGTGGACAAGGAAGCATTGCCTTAGTCCGGGGGGAGCCCAGCTGGACGAATGGTTTAACGACTGCTGGCTTGGCCCTCATGGCTGCAAGCCTGGGATTGCAGGGAATCATGGGAAAGCGGCTGAATACACATTTCAGCACCACAGGCGAGCGGTTTTTGTTGACATGAGAAACGCATCCACTAATTAATTGTGTAGTTGTTCTCACCGCAATTTGGGTCGAGCTCCTCGCGGACCCAGGGCTATTTGTCAGGCGCAGGATTGCAAGTAGGGATCAAAAGCTGATT
The DNA here is from genome assembly GCA_029282285.1 of Mycena rebaudengoi. Taxonomy (NCBI): domain Eukaryota; kingdom Fungi; phylum Basidiomycota; class Agaricomycetes; order Agaricales; family Mycenaceae; genus Mycena; species Mycena rebaudengoi. Next base: position 557,996 of record JARJCX010000061.1, read on the forward strand.
GCCCTGGGCAGTCTATTCATCGGTGCCGTTGTGGCAAGAGTTCTTCTAGGGGAAACTCGGAGCCGCCCCTGTGCTAGCAATTGGCGCAGGCATCAGGGTACTAATCGCTCTCGCCTGGGTGTTCGTTCGCGGAAAAGGTGATGGATACACCAGGCTCCCGGCCGCTGACCCTGTGCAGGAAGATACGACCGACTCCGACGTTTCTGAAGCTGAGGGTGGTGCCATCCCGAATTATGGTGCAGTTTCAGTGCGCTCATCGACGGCTACTTGAGAGGTTCGACAGCGTTGGAGTCTGTGGAAAAAATCCCCCGCATCACTAGACACCTCATTCCTTCAGCCTTTCCATCCATTTACTGCTGTCTTTACGTCCAACACAACTATTTCTTGTATATTTTAAATACACGTGGAAGCGAAACGAATGGGCAACGTTTCATACGTTGAACGCGAATGGAATGTCCCGCGTTATCCAGTATATATATACCAAATGAGAAATACTACGATATCATGTGGAGAAGCAGCATAAGCGCTTTAGTGAGCGAGAAAAATCACAGTCAACAAAAATCAGTGGATGGGATCCAGTGGGCTCACTTTGCTACCTCCAAGAGTGCGACCAAGAAAATAGGTAGTAGGTGACGATTGGTGACTTGAGACGACTGGCCGCCCTGCGACATGCAGGCCCAACAAAGCATCCGGATCAAAAGGGCGAATAATCGGTGCACTGTAAAACACGTCCAACGTGCGGGACACCGGCAGGGCACAATACTTGACAGCAGCGGTTCAACCGGTTTTCCATCCCTGTTGAATCGCGGAACTTCAGAGAACGGCAGTCTGGAACGCCCCTTCGAATAATGACAATGTTGAAAGGAGACTTCGGATTTGAATCTAATGAATTTATTTTTGGCCATCATCGCCATCATCTCACGTGATCGAGTTGATTGGCAAACGCGTCGTTACAAAACAAAAGCAAACCTGGGCCGAAGCTCTTTCCAACACGTTTCGTTCATATGCGGCCATGCGCGCTCGTTCATGCAATTATTCTTGGTCAAATATGATCGGATTACTCTAGGTCAGCGAATGCTAGAGCAAGCCAAGACCGCGGAGACCTTTGCTTCCAACTCAAGCGGCAGCGAGCGGCGCCACCAAGCGCTTGAGCGCTATTAGCTAGTCAACGCCGCGGAGTCGTCCAATTCTCTTCCTCATCGGAGTCCTGATTCTCATGAGCGCCTCGACCGAGTGTTTCACGGAATCAGAGCCTGAGGGTACAGGACACGATAATGGTTCCTTTCACCCTTTCCGAAGGCCTTCGATGTGCGGCGATGCTCGTTCAGCAAGCTTGCTTGGTACAATATGCCTTGGATTGAATTACTCTGGTGAACCGACCACAGAGATGTTCCGCCACTTTTATGCGCACCTGCACAATTCAAGCGGCACCGGGCGGCACCGGCGAGCGCTATTAGCTGGTCAACGCTGCGGAGTCGTCCAATTCTCTTCTCCATCTAAGTCCTGCTTCGCCTGAGTGCCTTAAATTGAGGATCTGCAGCGCACGACGGTCCACACACCATCATGGCTCCGTTCACCCCTCTGTTCATCGATGGCCGAGAGGTTCCTGCGAGCGACAACGCGACCTTCGAAGTCTACAATACCTCTGTATCCACTATCGTTGGCACGTCCGCCTCTGCTTCCAGCGCTGATTGCGACGCCGCCGTCCAAGCGGAGGGACGTGCGTTCAAAAGCTGGGAGAAGACGACTCCATATGCCCGCCGCGACATCCTCTTGAAAGCGGCGGAGCTCGTTGAAACGGACCACTGGCTTGAACTGACTCAACGCGTCGCCAAAGAGGAGACAGCGTGTTCAGCCGTCTGGGCGCATTCTCCACTGCGGGCATGGGGCCATTCCTACGCACCGTGGCGTCGTTCGCGAACGAGCTAACTGGAAAGACCTTCGTGTCCGCGTCTATCCCAGGTATATCCCAGGTACCTAATGTGTGATGGAGCGTCGAGCGGTGGGTGCCGTGTAGGCCTTATTTCCATCTATACCCAACGCCTATCTTGAAATCCTGTTCGCAGATTTGGTGTTGCACCGTGGAACGGGCCCTTCGGACTGACGGTCAACGCAATCGCTGTACCGATTATGTGCGGGAATACTGTGGTCATCAAATCATCGAAATATAGTCTGCGGACCCACGCGCTTGCTGCCCAGCTCTTCCATGAGGCGGGCCTTCGAACGGGGTGCTGAACTACATCTCAATGTCTTGCGAGACCGCCCCGGCCTTGACGGCCCAGATTATCGCGCACCCTCTCGTCAGAAAGATAAACGTCAGTCCCCTTCTTTTTTATTTTACGTCTGCTCGAACGTTGAATCGACCCCGCAGTTTACAGGGAGCGAACGCGTGGGCCGCATAATCGCCACAGAAGCGGCCAAGCACCTCAAGCCTACCGTCCTCGAGTTAGGTGGAAAGACCGCCGCAGTTGTATGTTGCGCCGGATTGCGTAGTATATTCGTAGCAGCTGACAGATTTTTCAGGTCCTCAACGACGCCAGCATCCCCGACGCGGCAAAATCGTCTTTGGTGCGATAGTTCACTTGGGTCAAATTTGCATGTCCACCGAGCGCATCATCGTGCAAACGATGCCCCAATTGTGCAGATTAAATCGCTCTCTGCGGAGCTCCCTTTCGGGAAGGATTCCGAGAGCGCCAAGCTTGGCCATGGGCCCGTCTTTACTGAGGGCTCGGCCGATAACGTGGTCGCGATGATCTTGGAGGCGCAGGCGGCCGGTGCGGAGGTTCTGCTGGATGACCTGGGCTGTGGTAAAGTCACATCTAAGCAAAGGGGTGAAGTCTGGGACGCGACTATGGGAGAGAGTCATTCGGTCCGGGTAGGCTCCTCGCCTTTCACCGTGCCGGTCTTTTTACTTCCCACCTCCTCCTAGTCATCGCGATCGCGGTCGTTGACACGCCGGAGGAGGCGGTAGAGCTGACCAACTCGCCAACTCGACCAGCTATAGCCTGAGCGCCTCGCTGTGGACGTCAGACCTGTATCTGCCGCAGGGCATTGCGCCAATGATCAGAGCTGATAGACTTTCTGGGTCTTTTATGCGCTGTATCGTGGGCTCATTCTTACTCAGGATACACGAAAATCAACGGTCCTACCTTCCACGCCGAGTCACGGGTTGGTCTCTCCGATGTCAGGTTCGTCGTGGTCGTTATTTTCTGGCTTGTGTCGGCTGATAACTCAGCATAGCGGTTCTTCTGGCTACGACCACTTGGGATCGATCGCTTCACTGACAAGCGGGTTATCGATATCACCACCCACCCTCTGGGACTCCAATACCCTTTCTTACAACAGTGAAGTTCCATGGAAGTAACGTGGAGTACCAAGCCCACCGCGCAAACGTAGCCGTAGAAAAGCTGTAGTAGAGCCTGTATTGCTAATGGTCCGACTCGTTTTTTTAACTCCACCCATATTACCCCTGCCCAGCGCGGTTCAAAGTGTAGTTACGCAAAAACGCACTGGAATTTTGTTCCGACGTGCGGTGTTAAGATCATCGGAACACGAAATTTTGGTCGCCAAGGCTTTGCCTAGGACTTTTAAGTACCTGCTTTCTCATGACATAGACTCACTCCTCGCCTGCAGTTTCATCTCTTAGACGACTTCCATCTCCATCTTTGCCAGCATGTCCGCAACGACCACTGTTACTGTAGATGGCGGAGAGTCAACGACACTACACTCGACGCTCAAGGAGAAGCTGCACGATGAAGAGCTTGCTATGGTCAAGCCTTCTCGGCCAACGTTCTGGGAGCATTTAAACTCGGATGTCGACCCAGCACAGTGTACCCCTCCACTGGCGGCCTTCTGTTTCATGACGGGCTTCATGTGCGTTCTTACTCGGTCCACGAGTACTGAGAACGCTCAAAGGGCCACTTTCAGAGATGCTATATCATTCACTGCTATCTTCGTCTGGTGTGGCTTCCAGACGGGTAATTTCGCCCAGGTGAGTTTTGTTTGTCTACTTGAGTGCAATTTCGCGATATGCAAATGAGTTGCAGCGATCGTCTATGCTTAAAGTCTGTCTCACTCATAATAAACCTTGCTGAATATTATTTGCTAGCTTGCCCTCGCCATCGCGCGCCTCTGGGAAACCGCCCCTTCCGGCTCTGGACATGACACCCACTTCCACATCGCCGACAAGCAGGCAATCACCTCACTCCTGTCTTTTAATGCCGGCGCCTTCCTTGGCCGTTTAGGGGACCGCATAGGCCCTCACAAGCGCAGTTGGCTCGTTCTCTCGACGATAATCCAGGTGCTCCTCACCACGGCCTCGGCGCTGACCATCTGGAAGAGCGGGCAGGGAAGCATCGCCGAGTTGCGCGGAGACCCTAGCTGGACGAACGCGCTCACGTTTGTGGGCCTCGCGTTCATGAGCGCTAGCCTCGGCGTTCAGGGCATCGTCGGGAAGCGCCTGAACACGCAATTTACGACTACGAGTCAGTCCATTTTACATACTGCGCGGTTTTTGCCCTGGCACTAACGCCTTTTGCAGTCGTGCTGACGACGGTGTGGGTGGAGCTGGTGACGGACCCGAAGCTCTTCTACAGGAAGAAGGTCATCACGCGCGACCACAAGCTCATCGCTGCCGCATCACTCTTCTTCGGCGCTTTTGTCGGCCGTGCGCTACTGGCGAAGATCGGGGCGGCAAGTGCTTTAGGTGTCGGCGCGGGCCTGCGGGTACTCATAGCCCTCTCTTGGATCGTCATACCGGGTAAGGCGGTCGGTTTGTGACATAGATATATTTTCTTGGTACTAGCTATTTTTTCTTATATTTATATCAACTAGACAAGGATGTTGGGGTAGACGAGGAACGTGTATAAAGTACTACAAATATAATTAAAGTCCCTAGACGGTACAAATGGTGTATTGATTAACACCAGTAGAAAAAGCTTTAGTGACGGTATTTGCTCAATTTTCTGAGACATACAAATGATGCGCCATCAGAGTAACATACATCGGGCATCACGTACCAGGATACATAAGGCCTAAAGACAGGGCTATATCGCCCGCCTCCCAGAGGATCTTTCAAGCATAATTTCCAGTCGGACCCGGAGAGGGAAATCTACCACTGAAGTCAGCAAGGGGCGAGGAAATAGATGGGGGCCCATTGGACGGTGGAAGAGCTTCGCCTTCTTTCTTACAAACAAAGCACACATTGCGAGGCGGTTTCTCCATCGAAAGACGGCCCTTTACTGTTGTCAAATTCCTATAAACTTTGGATGTGACTTGGATAGAAGGGAGGCAGAAGACAAGATGGATTCTCCGCCGGCCCGGCGCGCGTCGACAAGGCCAAACAACACGCTTTATCGCGCGACGAGAATATGTTGAGAGCCCAAATAACGTGTATCCGTCTCTTTGCACCATCGTTTTGTAATAATTACATGTAGTTTCTCTTCGAGTGACTTTCTTCGCCTCCTCGCACACAGAATGCATCGTGTATCTTGAATGTTCGAAAATGACTCCTCCCTCGAGCTCCTCAGAACAGACAAACACACAATTGTGAGCAGAGCATGTAGGCCAACTCGACAGCCAGGGTGGTCTCGTGGAACTCCTCCAATTGGTAGAAACAGGCTTACAAAGGTTCGATTGGTAGCATCTGCGTCGGCCGCGAAACTGACGTCGATAGAAGCGTTAAAATGAGTGACAAGGTACCGGTGAAAGACCCAAGAAAGAGGACAGATTCTGGTCGCAATAGGTGAAACGCGAGCCGCGTTCCGTTTGGCTACAAATAACGTGGCGAACATGACCATCAAATGGGCGACCTATGCAGGTCATGTCGGCGACAGATAGTAATACTAGATAGATGACGGGTGAATCAGTTGGAGGTAACGAACTAGATAACAGACAGAAGCCATTCCATCACAGTTGACCATATTCCACGTTTTGTAGAGGTTTTCGGGAGGAACCCAACTCACATGGCTCCCGATGACAGACGGGCTTGGTTCCCGCGATACGTTGCCCGAGAGTTGAACTGGAAATAAAATTTAAAGCAACGCGGAAATCAAAGAGATCAGCCATCGAATGGACTGGAAAGTGAGACCCACGGTCTCCGATTCAACACACACTTGTTCTTGGGTTTCGATTGCATTTTCCTTCTGGGGACTGGTGTTCCCTCTATTCGAGGTGTATTGTGGCCAAGTAATTACGAATCACAACCAGATAGCAACTGCTCACTGGTTGAGAAAGTACATGTTATAGAAAAATGTTAGAAATATGAGAAACCAACTAGCGTGCTTTCAAATGGAGAGCAAAATCAGGAGGGGGACTGCAATGGCACCGATGGCGACCATATGAGAGTAGGACGTGAGGCCTAACTGCAGCACCAGGTAGGGGTTGCCGCTGAGGCTAACTGCAGCATCGGTGGGGTTGCCGCTTGAGCCAGAACTAGTTGGGGTGCCAGATCCTGACGCAGAATCGGAACCTGTGTCTGGGGTGGTAACACTAATGCTCTAGATCAATACAAAAAACAACCTCAGAAAAAAAGTGCTCACATAAAGTTATCCAGCCAGAAGAAAAAGGATGTCGTCGTTGCCAAGCGCAGTATTGCGAGTGGGGGAAAGTCCCTTTATTGATATCTTAATGGTGTGCTCCACGGCAGGGTCCAGATTGGACTGAGAGAAAAGCGTATAGCAGAGCAATGGCCCTCCGGGACGAACCCCGTCGACCTTCTGTCTGCTTTCCGTCCACATCGATAATGTACGTGTTGGAAATATCGTCGAGGAGGGCGTTTACGTATATCGCTGAGCCTGTGAAACATGCAATCAGGGTCTGGAACAAGAGTGGATACGACAAAATAAACCTTTAAATTTCATCGACGCGGTGCTGTTCTGTTGTTGGAGAACGTGAGAGCCAGAGCTACAGTTTTTAGGCCCGTTGGAGAAGCAGCCAGGGCTGGCCACCCTGTAATTTACCGTCCGCATCCACGATACATGGCAATGCGTGTCCACCACTGCCGCTATACTGGATGGAGGGGATCGGTGTCATCAATGGTGATGTTCTTGTCGGCCAAAATCAGCACAGATAAAGACAAGAGTGTAGATATAATGAGTGAGCGCATTGTGCAGCGAGAGCGTGTAGAGCAAGTATTTGTAAAGAAGAAAGCAAGAGGAAGAGATTCTGTGTTTGATTGATGATCATTACAGCTGTTTCTGAAAAACTTACACCAGGAAAAACTTTTGCTCACAACCAATGTGTTAAGGATTACTGTTTTGGATTAGCCGAGTGCAGCCGGCCACAGCCGAGACGAACTAATGTAAATCTTCTCTCAAATATTCATCTTTATATCACCTGGGTTGTTTGTATGCACAAATGGATGGTCTGAACATGTTTTGGAGGGCTAGGACCGCTTTCAGTTCCAACGCAACTTTTTTCAGCGGAAGACCTTTGGGTCCTTACGCAGTCCTCCTTACTCAGCCGGTAGCTGATCCGTAGCCAAATACGGCAATCCTTACCGCTGCATCAAAAGTTAGACAGCGAACTGTCAAGATTTTCGGTAATGGAGAGCATTTGGGAAATGGAAAGTCCGGGATCAAAAGTCCGGGAAAATGTCTGGCCGAGCTTCGGCCAGACATTTTCGGAGTTTGAATGCTCCTATGACACACTAGTTTAAATTCCGCCAATCGTTCCTAAGCTCCTCAAGCAGCAAAAAACAGCATAAGATTCAGTGAATAGGTAGTGCGCACTGCATACAAGATGGACATTCGTAATGTACGGGGCCTAATGCGCCCATTAGCATGCGCGGGAAGTTCACCAACCTGCGCTCACGCAGCGGCGCGCCCGCCATGGCAGGGACTTCGCGCCATTGCCCCGGACTCGCCAGCCTCATAGTGCGCGCACCAATGCGGCCCGGACTTGCGCTCACCCCTGACGACGTCGTCCTTGTGTCGCGTGGGTGTGGGCCTTGGAACGAGCGCATGCGTACGTACCGTCGCGGCTTGCAGACACCCCGCGCCTCTTTCGCTGCTTGCCGTGTACCCCGCGCTTCTGGTTTATGCTGCCCGCCGAGAGGGTGGGCGAAAGCGCGATGGCGATGTGCGACGAGTGGGGGCGTAGCGACGAGGATGGTGGCAGGAAGCGAGAAACGCGTTGTTTGTGGCTGATGTGAGCGGAGCTTGAAAGTGCCGCAAATCTTGCCGCCATCAATGTCCGCCGATCGTTTGATCCCGGACATTTGATCCCGGACATTCCAATTCCCCGAATTTATTGTGGTAATCGATCTGGCAACGCCTGTTGAGTTGCGAAACTCGCCACTTTACCAGTCGTGTTGCTAGTTCATTCTGGGACTGACAGTGGGCCATGGCTCGGATTCCGCCTGAGCTTGTTGACATGATTGTGAGCAAAGCCTATGATAATCCGCCCTTGCTTGCGGTCTGCGGTCTTGTGTGCAGGTCGTGGCTAGCTTCGAGTCGATTCCACCTTTTGAATGGGCCCGTAGTGCTTCGCCCAGGAAATGTGAACGCGTTCACGCAAGTTCTAGCCAATCCAGCATCCACTCTCCCTCCCTATATACGGACTCTCGAGATTTCCAGCGGAAACTTGGCTGGTCAATCCTACGACTCGCAATGGCTTGACCCTTGCATCCAAGTCCTCGCAGACTTGCCCTGCGTGACCGAGTTTCTACTCGAAAACATACACTGGGGGCACATGAATCCCCGCACCAAGACGGCCATTTTGTCTGGCTTTCAGTCTCTTGCACATCTTGAAATACGGGCGGCACAGTTTGATTCGGTCCTGCAGGTTACACAGCTCGTCTGCTCGAAGCCTCTGCTGGAGATACTGAGTTTCGACGATATCGCCTGGAAGGATCCGTCCTTCGAATCCCCGACGACTGTTCCTGCCTCGCTACGCAGTCTTCGCCTAAGTAACTGTTATAAAAGGGACGTTCTGGAGTGGCTCGTATCGCACAGCTCGCTTCCACCCATTCACCACATCCAACTGGGCCCCGTATACCCCCAGGACACGGTTTCCATCGGCCGGTTTCTCGAGCGTCTCGGAGCCAACCTGTTCACTCTCGAGCTGGAGTTCTCTTCTCTAGATGCGGGCGGCGACGCAGGTGCTTGATAAATAAATTATAAATTCTCGCCTGCAGTCACTGACAAGAACGAATGAATAACCAGAGGATTTCTGCGCGCACGTCGATTTATCCCACAATTCCGCCTTGCGGGCCTGTCCTTCTCGACAAATTTGTTCACTATTCGATTTACCAGTTCAGCAGCGCCATCGCCTGGATCCCAGAGCTCGTGTCGCGCATCTCGAGTCTGTGCGAGATGGCGTTCGGCGTGGCAATCCACGCCGTGGAGGAGCTGCAGCCCGAAGACGACCCCATCGACTGGGCGAGTCTCGACAGCCTGTTCAGCCATCCCCAGCGCTTTCCGCACCTCCACGCACTGTGCTTCTGGGTGACAGGGAGCGTCGCCATGGACGAAGTTCGCGGACTTCGTGACGCACAGCTTGCCGCTCTGCAGTAACCGGAGGCTACTGTATTTTCACTGGGGTTCACCGCGCCTCCTTGACTAAAATATATTACTACCACCTATAGGGGTAAAGTACAACAATTACAAGGTGGGTCCCTTCTGTGTTCTGGCCTTGGGCTATACATCATATCCATCCACAAAATATACTCTAAATGACTGACGAGAGTACCAGAGGACTTTTGCGCTCGCGTCGACTTGTCGCCTTGCAATACCGTAGATTTCGGGCTTGCAGCACTGGAGGCTACTGTATTTATTTTTGCTGCGGCACACCACGCCTGCTCGAATAGAATATATTGCTGCCTACGGGGTAAAGTATGTACAACAACAATTACGACGGTGGGCCCCTTCTGTGCGCCGGCCTTTGGCGACAGGCAATTGACCACCAGCGGCGTGTCCGTCCACGCCGTCAAGCTGGTGTTGTGCGGGACCTCGTCCAGGACGTATCCCGTGAAGAAGTTGCCCGCGGACTGTCCAACGTCAGCAAAAATACACAGCCCAAACACGAAAATGCTCACCCAGCCCACGTAGCCGAGGAATACTGCGAAAAGGAAGAGGAAGGTCAGTTGGCATTAACGTCCGAATATATAAGACAATGCAGGAAAGGGGAAGTTGCGCACCATCGCTGTTCTGCGCCTGGAACGCGATCTGCTGGCACATGAACTTGAAGCACGACGCGACGTTGCCGCCGCCCGTCTCGGTGTTGAACGCCTGGCGCTTGTTGCACCGTAGCCACTGCGCCAGCGGCGCCCACGCCTCCGCGATATTGTTCGTCACGCATTCCCTGTCCCACTCAATCAGCCTTTGGGAACGGCAACGGTATTATGTAGTAGGAAAGAAAGAGAGACACTGACGGGTTGGTGCCCGAGTTGTCAAAGTCGAGGTACTTGTGCACGTCGAAGATGAGGTTGGTCGTGCTCCCGTCGGGGTTGACGACCTTCTTGAGCGCGTCGGCGGAGCCGTTCGAGACGAACGTGGCGGCGGACGTCCAGTTGTTCCCCGGAAGAAGGATCATGTGCGTCGTTGCCCTTTATTTTATTTTTCATGAGTTGCGGACGACACGAAAATGAAACAAACAACAGACCCGGCGTTGCGGATGGCAGTCACCGCCGCCTGGACGCTCCCGGCCCACAGGTTGATGTCCGGCACGTCGTGCGGCTCGTTCATTCTATAATGCACGACACATTAATAATAATAAAAACACACGTCTGTACTCACAATCCAAAGATAATTTTGGGGTTTCCCTTGTAGAACGCCGCAATAGCGCCCCACGTCGCCGCAAACTGTGCGTTCGTCGGTCCGCCCTGCCCGATGATCTGGACCGTACCGTCGTGAATTCTGGGTCGGAAAAATTAAACTATAAATTAAAAGCGCTTACCCCACGCTCCCACCGCGCATAGTTGTGGATATCGATAATGCAGGAGGCACCCGTCGAGAGACATGCCTTGATAACAAAATTCGTCAATGACCGATCCGGAGTTGTTTGATGTTGAAAAAAAAGAAACGCACCTGCACGAGCGCGTCGTATATCATGAGGTTCGTTTGGTTGATCGGGGCGCCGAGGACGTAGCCCGTGAGGTACTGCCACGCGACCGGGAGGCGGAACACGTTGAACCCGTCGTCCTTTGCAAAGTGCGTCATCTGGCCCAAGCCGTCTGCGCCTGTGTACGTTCGAAACAAAATTTAAAGGACAATGAGTGTGTGTACTTGGATTTTGTCAGAGAGACGAAGAGACGCACCAAAGTATTGCGTGAGGGGCGGCCACGCAGCACCGGGGCTGCAGCTCCCGTCTCCGTTGCACCCAAAGTCGAAACCTTTAATTTAGCCGGTAAGTTGACTCGAATATATATAGAAAGAGTAGCAGTCCAACCTGCGATGTTTACGCCGCTGGAGAAGGATTCATTCAATTCTGACGAGTTGACTAAATATCGAGTTGAACCTACGTGAATTTGAGCGTCCCCGAGCCCGCCGCAGGCGTATTCGGCGCGCAGGTGCCGGTGGGGCCCGCGGCGGTCGTGGATCCGGCTTTGGTGGTCGTGGCGCCGGTGGTCGTGGGGGCTGTGGGCGTAGTCGCCGCAGTCCCGGGTATGCATTGGGAGTAGACTGTTTTTTTTTATTAAAAAAAAGTCAGCTATATGAGAACAAAGAAGAATTAACTTACAGTTATTCACGAATGTGCATGTCGTGGTGGAGACGCAGGTCGTCGTGCCTTTCCAGTCCTTGTTAATAATAAAATGAACCCGTCAGCCCGCCGGATTCTGCTGTATTATTCCGAAGGACCCAAAGCCTACCTGGCCTCCGCCTTCGAATTCGAGGACAAATCAGAACGATAATAAATCTACGTCAGGAGCACTACGCACACTGCGACCACTCCGCGCCCTGGCCGCGCACCAAGGACGCGTAGGAAATTGCGGTGATGAGCAGCAGGGAATTCGAATACATGTCGAGGAAATCAGAAATCACCTGTACACCATCGTTCTTGCGGGCTGGCCACTTATAATGCATCCATGGACGCGACGGTGCGACCCCCGAAATGTTGCCGAGCCCGAGGAGGGCGACGGAGAGTCACCGGGCCAGGGATTATCGCGCACACGTGAAGCAAACGCGGGTGATGTTCGCTTCAACATCGGGGAGCGGCTGGAACATAGGCGGTTCCCAGCAAATTCCAGCAAGTTCCCAGCATTCAGGTTTGGAACGAAAGTTGCGTCGGGAATACCTGCATATGGCATAGTGAGATTACGTCTGACGTCATGATCATCCGATAATTCTTTCATTGAGCCCGTTTTTTTTTCTTCTAGCAGATTAAATTTTCATCAGAGATGTATGTAGTCTCTCCTAGACAGACGCTTCAACAGATCTAACTCGTACCTCGTAAGATGTATGCGCGTGTATGATACTTAGGTGGATAATCTACGCAGGCACGACCCTCCATATCCTCGTCGCGCCATCGTCGCCCGTCGTCGCCAGCAGGTTCTCAAAGCCCGCCCGCGGACACCACACGACAGAGTTGACGTCGTGTACGCCGTGCGCCGCGGGCAGCTGTGCGATCAGCCGCTGTGAGACAACGGAATCGCGTTCCTACAATAATTTTAAAAAGGCGTTCAAATAAAATAAGTAAAAGTTAAAGCCACCTCAAGCTCCCACACGCGCACGACGCCGTCACCACCCGTTGCTGCGACCCACCCCAAATTCGGGCCCGCGCCCCAGCTCACCGAGTACACAGCGCGGGCGCTCCCCTCCAGCACGGCCGCGCACTCCCACTTGTGCTGTGCGACGCGCCGCCAGATGCGCACCGTGCGGTCGTCGGATGCGGACGCGAGGTAGCTAGTGGTGCCGGGCGCCCACGCGAGCGCCCACACGGTCGAGGCGTGGCCCGTGAGCGTCTGGACGCAGAACCAGTCATCCGACGGGTCGTCGACGTAGAGCTTGATGGTGTCGTCGTAGGAGCCCGACGCAAGGATCTGCGGGCGTCAGCGCAGAGCAGGGGTGCTGAAAAGGCGGAGGACCTCTTCGACGGGGTGCCAGGCCACACACTTGACGTCCTGCGTGTGCTCCATGAGCACGCCCATGCATTCAAAGTCCGCGTCAGGGTGGACTGCAAATAATATTAGTTGGTTAGCTGGGTATTATGTGCGAGTAGGCACCCTCCCATATCCACACGGTCTTGTCGCGGCTGCAGCTCGCCAGCAGCGTGCCCGAGCTCGAGTACGCGACACTCTTGCACTCGGTTTCGTGCCCCTCCAGCAGGCTCGCGCACTCCCACTCGCCCCCTTCCGCATCCTCTCCTTCGCCCTCCTCCTGCTCCCAAACGCCGATGTTCGCGTCAAACGATGCCGTGGCGAGCGTGCGCCCCGACGGCGCCCATGCGAGCGCGCGCACAGTCTTGGTGTGCCCCGTCGGGATCGTCGTGAGGTGCGAAAAGTGGAGACCAGAGGGCCCAGCGGCACTGTAGGAGTACATGCGCACTGATTTGTCCGCGGAGCAGGACGCGAGGATCGGTTTTGTGGGGTTCCATGCGACGTGCCAGGCGCGGTCGTCGTGTCCTGGGAGCTCTTGGACGGCGTCGATTCTGTACGGGTAGTCGACTTCCATGGTCAAGCTCAAGACTCAAGCTGTCTCCTGTGACTTAACCGTGACTAATCACCTCTCCGAGTCCTGCATGGAAGATCACAACAGAAAGAAATTGGAAACAATACATGTTATACCTCTCTACCAGAGAGAGGGCTTTTCTATATAATTTATTACACAAATCACATAACCCCCCGTGCCGCGTATTTTTATTAGGAAGATCTTTTGAATCCAGTCGAAATGTGTGGTATTATGTTTTTGTTCTTCTTTTTCTCTTGAAGCGTTGAAACGATTTTGAGGGATTGAACGGTTACTTGAGGATGGATAGGCTTTAGACTTGAGAACTTGCACGAAAATTCGTAACTTGATCTTGCACAATTTGCTTGAACTTGAAACTTCCTTCCTAGACAGCGGAGACCGCCATCGCGTCATAGCGCGCCGAGACGCGCCGCCACTGCGCGCCAGCCATGAGGGTGTCGTACGACGCGAGGAGGTTGTTGAGAGAGCGCGAGCTCGCATTGGCGAGGGCGTCCAAGGAGCCGGACGCGGAGATGGAGGATATGAGCCGGCCCGACCCAGGAGCGACAGTAGAAGGAGGACCAGGGGTGCGAGGGGTTTCCGATACGATTGTGGGTCTCGTGGGTCTCACGCTATTGTCGTTGCATTGGAACTGTTCGGTATTGATATCATCATCCAGCGCCGCCATCGTCTCTTGCGCTTCCAAGGCCAGCGATTCGAACTGGTCCGCGAGGCTGAGCCGCCATGCGTTAGGCGCGAGGATGGCGGGGGCGGAGTGGCGCTTCCGTGCGGCGGCGGTCACGGCACCGGCAGACTTGGCGGGGAGGGGCACAGAGTGGCGCTTGGCGGCCGAATCTCCGGATCCTTTCTTGACGCGCTCCGTCCACAGGCGTGCTTGCTCGAGGAGGACGCTCTTCTCGGCGTTCCACCCCGCCGACCCGGGAGCAGGGGCGTCTTCGTCGCACGTAGGAGGGACAGGGCAGAAGAGCACGGGGTCGGCGTCGTCGCAGGAAGGAACCGCGGCTTTGGGACGGTCCGCGAGGCTGAGCTGCAATGCGTCGGGCGCGAGAATGGCGGGGGCGGAGTGGCGCTTCCGTGCGGCGACCGCGGCGGTCACGGCAGGCTTGACGGGGAGGGGCACAGAGTGGCGCTTGGCGGCCGAATCTCCTCCTTTCTTGACGCGCTCTGTCCACAGGCGCGCTTGCTCGAGGAGGACGCTCTTCTCGGCGTTCCACCCCGCCGACCCGGGAGCAGGAGCGTCTTCGTCGTTGCACGTAGGAGGGATAGGGCAGAAGAGCACGGGGTCGGCGTCGTCGCAGGGAGGAGCCGCGGCTTTGGGACGCCGCTCGCGGTGAGAGCGCCGCTTTGCGGTACGGGCCGCGGACGTGGGTGCCGCCGCCGAGCGGGACTTTCGACGCCGTGGGGCGGGAGAAGTTCATGATCGAGCTCAGTGGCGCCCGGACGCGGAACAGACTTCAGGGGCGGGGTGGCTGACCACGAAGAGCTGCTTTCTGGCACCGGTATCCGTCGTGGGAACGTCCTCGAGCGGCGCGACAGGGGTGTGGAAGATGGCGGGCAGCGGAGGGAGCGGAGGAGAAAAGGCGAGGGCTGCGCCGAGCACGTAGTCTGCGTCGAGGACCTCGCTCGTGGCGTACGTAGGGGCTAGAGAACGAATGGGTTAGTTGAGTGATGACGGAGAAACGAGTGAGAGGAAGTACCTTCAGGCTCTGGACAGGACCTGGATGGGACGGGTCTATATGGCAGGATGATCAGACAAAGCCTACTGCGGTGGCGACGACGACTTACCGGGTGTCTTGAGTCCCTCCTCCAGATCCGCCTCGCGCCTCAGGAACAGAGCCAACACCCGGGAGAGGGTGCCGTGGAAGTAGCAAACAAGGAACGTGTAGATTTGAGAGAGTGTAGGCATCTTGGTGGATGAGGTGGTGGTGGTAGCGGAAAGAGTGCGAATGAAGAGGCTGACACCCGCCTTCGAGAGTAGCGTGTCTGGTGGGTGGCTGACATCCGCGATGCAGAGCTTTACTGGACTGGGGATAGGGGTTTCATCCGTGCGCCGATTGGTCAAAAGCAGAGGCTCCAGGCTCCAGGTAGTGACTGAAAACATCCAGGTGACAAAGTCGAGGTGCCCCGCGGTTCGTGTTTGTAGACGGCTGCTGACCTTGACTTTTTTGCGATTTATTTGTTCCCGTTCATACCTGGAAGAGCCTTGCCCGTCGATGAAGGCGAATTTCGAGCGATAAGAAGCTGATAATACTCAGCACTTTCAATCGAATGTATCATGAAATCTGGGAGCGATACTGTCATCGCTATCCGGAATGAAATCGCCATCGCTTTGGGATTCTCCGTGCTTGATCAAGACGCTGTCCAAGCAAGCGACTGGTGGCGGCGATGGAAGAGTAGCAAGGTGTTTGCGAGACCACCGACGTGAAAGGATGGCTTTCTTCATTGTGGCCGTGGAATAGTTAGCATCGACGCTCGTCAGCCGCAGCACAGCTAGTCTTGGAGCTAGATGTACTGCTCCTGCATCCGGCGAGTACGCGAGGGCGGCGAAAAACGCGTCGTCGATGCACCGCGTGCAGTAGTGCAATGCAAGATCTGTCAAAGCGGTGAATTTTGGAGCAGAGCGACGAGGTGAGCGAAGACCTGCCCATGGAGAGGTGCGCGACGAGGGGGTAGCATGATTGGAACGCGGCGAACACCGAGGGCAGCCACACGAGCTCGGGATCGACGCCCATGTGCGGGGTGGCGCAGCGGCGGCAGGTCTAACCCGTCGAAGAAGTACATGAAGTGCGCGCCGTCATCCTGCACCGGGGCCGAAAAGATGGAAAGGTCCAGGTCTGCCAGGTTTTGGAGCGTGAACTGGATGCCCGCACGGCTTGCGACGGGTAGAGCGGGGTCGGCGTGCATGGTGAAGGTGGCGGTCACTATGCTCGTGCACTGTATGAGGATATCGCGGCATGTCTGAGGGGATATAGCCCACAGACCTGCCCATCGCGACGAGGGGGTGGACCGCCAAGAAAGAGTCGGCTGAGAGAAGAGAGTTGGACTCCGTGGCGGCAAAGCCCGTGAGTTAAGCGCTGTCCATCTAACTGTTGTCCCCAAGATTTCAAAGTGTATTCAGGCCAGAGATTTTATTTTTGCGTCTGAAAATTACTCAGTATTCCTTCCACGCCCCAAAGGTGTCTTTAGTCATACAGTACGCCATAGCTGTTTGGTCCGTAATTTAACGATACTGCTGTACCAACTCTTCCACCGCCTTGCGAATGAGATATACGTCCGGATGAGTCCACCACGCTGTTCAACAAGAGCTCGAACTCTGTCGTGGGTGTTGCGCGGGGATGCCGTCAGTGTATAGGCATGGAATGCCTCCTGCAGCTCCTCCCAGGATACCCTGCCAAACACTTTTGGCTGCAGCGCAATTTGAAAGAGCTCCTTCATGACCAAGACCAAATCCACGATGTACGCGATTAGAACCCTCTGAATGTCGACGCTGAAACCACGAGTTAACAAATCATACATTTACGGATCCCTGCGACATACGCATTTTCCAAGACCGCATCCGAAAGCCACTTCACGAAGAGAAATGTTAGTCCGAGGACAGCGGCCGGTGGCGCGAAGGAAGCTGTTGCCGCGGTGCACAATGTGACGAAGTGATTAATTTTATCAATCTCCACGGGAGATCTAAGAAAGTGTTCGAGCTCCGTCGCGGACGCGTAACATGAACATACGATTGAGTCGGGTAGTTGTTGTCCTTCATGTCTTGGACGACATAAACCATCAGGTGCTTGAATTCTTCGCAGGTGAGGACCTTCAAGATTATTACTAAATTATTCCAAATGCTGTAGGGGCACTCACAGATTTCATATCTTTGAAATTCCAGCACGCGACAATCTCTTCATGGACCCGGACGATAATTTCGCGCAGCAATGCATCCCCGACGAGGGGAATACCGCCGGCCAGAGCGCGCCAGTAATCTGAGGTACCAGTTATGTGATCGAACAGATAGTGTGAAGGCTACATACAATCCATGCCTTTACTGGGACGGGACAAAGCCACGTATGAGCAAATAGTTCAACGCTAGTCTGGTCTACACTTACGCAACGCAGAGCTCGATCTTTAGTGGGAGGTCGACTTGCTGTGCCCTAGCCCAAGTGGCCCACAAATCGTCTTCCACTAGTTTGCGAGTCATTGTGACGAGAGGGGAGATATTGTCCGTGTAAGTTTGAGTCACTTGGGCGAAATCAGGCCTACGCATGCAAAGTGCAAAAGAGGACTCGCCTGATACGTTTATGTAACTGGGCGTCGTGTCGAGTTTGAGGCGGATTGCAGCTCCCTTGAGAGAATCTACGCATTTTTCGAAATCTTGCGCCGCCTGAGTCTCGCCCCACTGTCGCAATTCCTTCGAATCCTTCATAATTTTCTCCTTCGCCACCATATGCTTCCTGATCAGCTTGTCGTACTGGGTAAATACAACGATCACGGGTACTGTGGTTATTGCAGCGTTCTGAGAGCCGGTCTTTTCCATAGAAGCTGTTGACTCACTTCTGAGTTGATGAGCAAGCTTCAGAAGCTCTTCGTCTCCGCTCTCCACTACACGCCCGCCAGCAATCGGCGTTTTTATGCAGAGCCTGAGTGGGGGTTGGATTTTCTCGGGAATAAAAGGCAGGCAAGCACCTACAATAGAGCATGGAGCTGATCCTGCAATTTCAGGCTCTTGTCGCTCTTCGCCTTGATGAAGTCGCGGACGATGTTGAATGTGGTTGCATCTGCTGGCTCAAAACCCTTCGAGTCGTGTAGAATGAAGCGTGGATTGGTTTCAGAGGTGAATTCACTGTGAATATTCGCCTCTCCTGGCTCGTGGTGCGAAACTTTCTGCAGCATGACCCATTCAATGAATATTCCAATGTTCTCGACAAAGAAGCGCACCGCATCGTTGACCTGGAATATATGATTGATAAGCGATGACTTCCCTGCGCCTGACTGGGCTGAGTCAATAACGACGAAGAGGTGGTCAAGGAAATGGAGTGCGCACCCTGCCAACAGATGCGATCCGGAATCTTCGGGTACTCAGTTCAGGAGCGGTGTAACAGAACGCAAAGCGCTCACCGGTCACATAGTTGGAAGGTTTCTTGGTTAGTGCGCTCGAGGGCAGTGAGCTCGGGACCCATAGTTGTATCGATGTTGGGAGTAAGATAGAGAAATGGGGCTTCAACGTCGATGGGTTGGTGAGATTCGCATCCGAAGCCACCCGATGCTGCATTACCACGCGGTGTCATGCAGTCTTGAGATCAACGTGGTCGGCCGTTCTAATCGCAGATGGGTGAGCGTCCAATGGCGTTCCCATCTTTCTTTGGAAAATGAACTCAGGACGTCCAGAATGAAGTAGCGTACAAATCTAAGAAAAGGTACGCGGACAACTCGCTATCGCTGGGAAATCACTACTCAACTTGTGAGGGCGGTACTTCCAGGAACCTTTCGGTTGTCATTGATTTAAATGTCCCACCGCTGACAGCCGAAATGGGCCACTGGCAAATATCAAAGGCACGAGGTCCTTAACGAATACCTCTCCTTCCTCTTCCAATTGTCCCTTCGTTACTCAAATGACCACCCAGATCCCGCGTACTAGGCCTCTCCCTCAAGTCCGGTTTCGGGTCCTTGTTGCCGGAAGGGCAAACGCAGGGAAGACCACTATTCTCCAGCGTGTGTGCGAGACGACCAAGAGTCCTGAGATCCACACAGTCAATATCGTCAACGGGCGTGAGATCAGAGAGAAGGCAGGTTCATCAGCTTACAATTTTAAGTCATCTACTCATTGAAGAGCTAGATCGAACGTCTTGATCCCACATTCGAGGTGTGTACCGTCACCCATTCATCGAGCTTGCTCACTGTTACTTGTGTGCAGCGTGGCCAGCACGACATCTCCGATGAGCTGACATTCATCAACCACAAGGGATACGTGTTTCACGATTCTCGTGGCCTTGAGTGCGGTGGCGAAAAGGAACTGCAGATTATTCAAGACTTCATTAGGGACAGGTCGGAGCGTGGAAAGCTTGAGGATCGAATACATGTAATATGGCATGTCCCCTTTTTCCATCCCATACATCTCGCCTCACAGTCTTGCCACTGAAGGTATTGTATTTCAATGGAGGACAACCGCCCGAGCCTTGACATCGCTCTGTTACACAAGATATGTCTCAACAAGAACGGTGTGTTGCTTTCTCGTCAAAAACCATGTTTTCATTTAGTTGTTGAAGTTCCCGTGATTGCGGTGTTCACAAAATACGAGGTGTTTAGGCTTGAAGTACGATTCAGCGTGGAGGACAAGAAAGGGCTGGATGGCGAAGATCTCCTCGATGAAACCGGCCGTGAATGTGAGAAGGTCTTCCAAGAGAAATACTTGAACATCCTTGGTGGGGAACCCAAGGTAGTGCGGTTGGAGGGTGAGTTGGCAATTTGGTTCATGAGTATTGAGGGTTCAAACTCTTTGAGAGGGATGGAGCGAGACGACGGACATTGTGATGATCTCATCGGGACAACCGTGGATGCATTGAATGACGAGGTGGTGACTCTGATGCTGCTGGCCGTGCAGAGGGGAAAGCTGGAACTCAGTGTACAATATGCAGTGAAACGGTAGGTGACTAGCATGAGCAGCATTATTACTTACAAATTAGGTGCTTGCACAATGTGGCTACTTCACGGATTGATAATGCAGTACTTGCGGAGGAGTCTTTGAGAGCATTCCCTTGGATTTGGGTAAGTGGGATCCTTAGTTCGATCCATCAACTGACTGTGCCCTGGTGGGTGGGTTTGTAGATGGTGAGTCCCACTCCACCCCCACTCACTGCACTGCCGCTGATCTGACCCACTGCGCCGCCCTTCAGTTTGTGAGTCCCGCCACCTGCTCCACCCCCGCTCGCTGCACCGCCGCTGATCCGACCCCCTGCGCCGCCCTTCAGTTGGTGAGTCCTGCTCCACCCCCACTCGCCGCACCGCCGCTGATCCGACCCGCTGCGCCGCCCTTCAGAGAGTGAGTCCCGCTCCACCCCCGCTCGCCGCACCGCCGCTGATCCGACCCGCTGCGCCGCCCTTCAGGATGTGAGTCCCGCTCCACCCCCGCTCGCCGCACCGCCGCTGATCCGACCTGCTGCGCCGCCCTTCAGAAAGTGAGTCCCGCTCCACCCCTGCTTGCCGCACCGCCGCTGATCCGACCCGCTGCGCCGCCCTTCAGTCCGTGAGTCCCGCTCCACCCCCGCTCGCCGCACCGCCGCTGATCCGACCCGCTGCGCCGCCCTTCAGGAAGTGAGTCCCGCTCCACCCCCGCTCGCCGCACCGCCGCTGATCCGACCCGCTGCGCCGCCCTTCAGGATGTGAGTCCCGCTCCACCCCCGCTCGCCGCACCGCCGCTGATCCGACCCGCTGCGCCGCCCTTCAGGATGTGAGTCCCGCTCCACCCCCGCTCGCCGCACCGCCGCTGATCCGACCCGCTGCGCCGCCCTTCAGTTCGTGAGTCCCGCTCCACCCCCGCTCGCCGCACCGCCGCTGATCCGACCTGCTGCGCCGCCCTTCAGTTGGTGAGTCCCGCTCCACCCCCGCTCGCCGCACCGCCGCTGATCCGACCCGCTGCGCCGCCCTTCAGGATGTGAGTCCCGCTCCACCCCCGCTCGCCGCACCGCCGCTGATCCGACCCGCTGCGCCGCCCTTCAGAGAGTGAGTCCCGCTCCACCCCCGCTCGCCGCACCGCCGCTGATCCGACCCGCTGTGCCGCCCTTCAGTTGGTGAGTCCCGCTCCACCCCTGCTCGCCGCACCACCGCTGATCCGACCCGCTGCGCCGCCCTTCAGGATGTGAGTCCCGCTCCACCCCCGCTTGCTGCACCGCCGCTGATCCGACCCGCTGCGCCGCCCTTCAGTCCGTGAGTCCCGCTCCACCCCTGCTCGCCGCACCGCCGCTGATCCGACCCGCTGCGCCGCCCTTCAGTTGGTGAGTCCCGCTCCACCCCTGCTCGCCGCACTGCCGCTGATCCGACCCGCTGCGCCGCCCTTCAGGAAGTGAGTCCCGCTCCACCCCCGCTCGCCGCACCGCCGCTGATCCGACCCGCTGCGCCGCCCTTCAGAAAGTGAGTCCCGCTCCACCCCCGCTCGCCGCACCGCCGCTGATCCGACCCGCTGCGCCGCCCTTCAGTTCGTGAGTCCCGCTCCACCCCCGCTCGCCGCACCGCCGCTGATCCGACCCGCTGCGCCGCCCTTCAGGATGTGAGTCCCGCTCCACCCCCGCTCGCCGCGCCGCCGCTGATCCGACCCGCTGCGCCGCCCTTCAGGTGTCAGACTCCCCCAAGTTGGGGAGTCATAACATGAATTTATTAGCCCACATGTATATTTTTCTACTTGTACGAATTTTTCTTGATATTCGTTTATTTTCCCCTAGCCCCTATTTACAATATATCGGAATATTTCGGACTATGCGGGTTATTTCGGATCAACCAAACAAGTGCAAACAATAAATGCAACTTGTTGGCACAGGAATGTACCTGCTCTTACCGGATCTACGTAGAACCATCTGGAACATCCTATAAGTAGTATATAAGAAGCCCGAAATGTACCCCCTAAGAGACTTCCCCCACTTGAATAAACTTGACTTTTATTT
This sequence comes from Mycena rebaudengoi, assembly GCA_029282285.1. Taxonomy (NCBI): domain Eukaryota; kingdom Fungi; phylum Basidiomycota; class Agaricomycetes; order Agaricales; family Mycenaceae; genus Mycena; species Mycena rebaudengoi. The sequence continues at coordinate 580,260 of JARJCX010000061.1, forward strand.
GGAATTTAGTTCCGAATTACATCACGTGACCGCATCAAGATAAGATCAGATTACGATAATCTAATCTAAGCCAAGTAAGTTCAATTTGGTAATCTGTCCCAAGCTTCCGTAAGTTCAAGAAGAACTTAAGTACTGTTGATAGCTGTACTGTAGTACGATACTACGAGTGCACACACATCATAACGATCTACTGAACAAGATAGCTGTACTGTAGTACAATTCTACGAGTGCGCATATATCACTACGAACTACTGACCAGGATAGCTGTACTGTAGTACAATTCTACGAGTGCGCATACGTCTTAACAAACTACTGACTGAGATAGCTGTACTGTAGAACGATTCTACGAGTGCACATATATCACTACGAATTACTGACCGACCACCGTAAGTTCAAGAACTCAACCCCTGTTGATAGCTGTGCTGTAACGCCGTAGTTACGAGTACACAATTCATTACTGAAATTCCTGTACGCTGTACTGTAGCACCGTAGTTACGAGTACACGAATACCTACCGCATCCCATCACCGTCCGATATCCCTGAACCCCTGTTCGCTGTACTGTAACTTGGAAGTTACGAGTACACAATTTTAATTCGAATTCAACTTTTATATTTGTGAGAGCAAGATACAACTAAGAACAAGTAAACTAAAAGTTCTTTGTCGCACCTTAAATAAAGAGATCACTTGGATAACGTCATTCCAGTGCAACTCTCTTTACCTAAATAAAATTAGGTTGACATCAGTGGAGCCCACCGCGCAAAGGCTTGTTTACTTCTTAGCTTGTGTTTGCCTTCAGATTAAAAGTCTGAATTTTCTATTTTTACATCAACTCTTTAGTTGATGCACAGCACAGCACGACCCAGACAAACAGATATTTTAGGTTCGATACATCACGCACGCGACAGTCGCAGGCGAGCTCGAACCCTACACGCAGCAAGTACAACCGATCTACCGAATATTTCTGACAACACCCAGAACCCAGCAACTACGTCTTACATACCAGCACCCCTGTCCAGTTCTCCGCCTTTTCAGTACCCAGCACCTTTTGCCGCCATACCTGTACATAGAGACCCCTATCTTCGTGTACCTCTTAGGCCCAATAAATCCGCCAGTTCCTCACCTCAGACCTCCCCATCCAGCTTAACCCGAAGCTCACGTTCTCACACCCAGCTCTTGCAATCCATTTCGATTCCATCACCGCCCGAAGCTTCACCATCACCTCTGGTACCACCCCCTCAGCAACCAGTTATGTCATACCCCACACCTACACGATCTGCACTGGATATGCCAGCTCGCAAATCTAGAGAAGCCCCGAAAACCTTTAAAGGAAAATATTCTGAGGTTGATGTATTTCTTAGAACTTACGATAAACTTCTGAAGAAATACAATGTTTACAACAACCAAGAGCGTTGTGAACTTATTTTGGAATATTGTTCCACTGAAGTCAGCGAGTTCATCAAGTCCATGCAACCCTACAAGGACAATGATTGGACAACACTGCGCCAAGCCATCTGGAAATTCTACGATGCGGAAAAGGTGGACAAGAAATACCACCCCGCAGATCTTACCGCATTTGCTCGAAAATGTGTTAAGAAGCCGCTATACACCATGGAAGAGTGGAAGAAATACTACCGTAAATATAACTCCATCAGTGGGAATATGGGAAAGACGCGTCTCTCAGCTTCAGAAATTAACGGATATTTCTGGCTGGGAATTCACAAGAATTTGCGTGATGAAATTCAAATACTCATCAATTCGAAATATCCTACACGAGACAAGACCGATGCACCAGAAATGTCAGTTGTAAGTGATTGCGCAGAGGAATACTTTCAAAGAGATCAATTCCCAGCCAACTTACTTGATGCTAAAGGTTTTGGGTGGAAAGGGTTTAAGAATTACGATACTGATTCTAGTGATTCAGATTCAGACTCGAGTTCTGATGATTCCTCTGATACCGAAAGCAGCAACAGTGAGGAGGATGATCGTAAGTGGAAAAAGAAGTTGAAGGAGAAGTTGAAGAAGAAACGGACCAAGAAATCAAAGCGCAGCCGCCAAGAAACTAAGAAGCACCGAGAAACTGTGGAAGAGGAATTAAATTCACGAGAACGAGCACGTACTACAAAAATTGATAAAGAATCCACTGAAGTAGCTGAATTGATTGAGAAACTGAACACCATGTCCATCACGGACCCTCATTACGGCGCTGTTTATTACAAGGCAATTAAATTGGATCCTTTTGTAGCAAAATGTATCACTCGAGAGCCTCCCAGAATTTCTGAGCTCAGACAGCCCCCAGTTTCGAGGCCGCCAAACCAATTTGCCCCCCGACTTCCCATAGAATCAGTCCCTCGACAAGCCTATAACGTAGAGAATCCAACCCCAGCAACACATCCGAATAATATCCCACTAGGACAACGTGCCTTCAGCAATAACTTACCCCCCAGTGGATGTTATGGGTGCGGGAACGATGATCACCGGATAAATGAGTGCGCTCAATTGGACGACTTGCTGGCTCGTGCTTTAATCCGACGTGATCAGGAAACACGAAGACTGGTAATGCACGATGGGTCTCCGATACGGAGGAGAGGAACGGAAACCTTAGTACAAGCAGCAGTACGACAGGGGCAGCCTCAGACATTGTTCTGGTCACGAGGACCCATTTTAAAAGATGAAGGCACTCCGCTTGAACGCCAGGTGATGGGTTACTATTGGAATACAAACAAGGAGCGGGCTAGATACACTTCAGATACCAGTAGCAAAGACGGAATGGAATCCGAAGATGAGGGTATGGCCGATTTTTTTTATGAAGCAGAAACCCATGCGGAGTACGGGACTGATGGAACAGATGATGAAGAGAATAATTGGGGAGCAGAAAACTCGGAAGAGGAGCAAGAAGCTGAAGAGGCTGGGTGGCACACTACAGAGAAGCGTCCAGAGTCGAGTGATTCAGACAGCGACTCAATCGAGGAGGAGGATAAGACAGGGCTCAAAATTTTCTACACACATCCAATGAGGGCCGCTGATGACCGAAATTCCCGCCCAAGAAAAATTTACGAGGCCCAGAGGACACCCACACACCTCAAGGAGGCACGCAAGAAGGTGTTTGATGGAGTTTATCCACCTAAACGGCCAGACCTAGTCAAGAAATCTCCGCCGTTGTTGCCAAAATTAGACCCAAAATTTCGCAAGATGGAAAAAGCTTCGGAGATTCCTGCCTCCAAACCCACGACAGCCCCGCAGAAGAAGCCTGAGACCCGTGCAACGGCGACGTCCAAGGAGGTCCCCGCTCCGCGCCATGAGGCCCCAGCACGCAAGAAGGAGACTATGGACGATATTCCATTCCAGAAGCCCTTTGATGCCAGAAAAGTGCGAATTGTCGCACCCGAGGACCGAGAAGACGTTGAGATGGCCGATGTAATGGCTAAGAATAAAGAAACACCAGCTCGCCGCGGTCCTCCAGGCCTTAAGAACATAGAAGCTCCAGCTTTACAAAGAAAACCCGAAAGGAAAAAGGAAATCACACCAGATCCGCCCAAGATCGCGTCAAAACCAAGCATTCTCAGCAGGAAAGTTCCAGACCTGAGTAATCTGGTCGATCGCTGCTGGGAACTGCCGTTGACCACGACGTTGGGGCAGCTATGTGAGAGTTCTCGCGAAATCAGGAGCGCCATGACGGAGAGATTGAAGACCAAGATCCAACGAGCAGTGATGCTAGCACGAGACCGCCGGATAGTAACAGCGCATGTCCCCGAATACCCATGGAGCGATGAAGATGGGGTCCTGATTAAGATAAGCATGGAGATAAATGGTTTCCCTGTTGTAGCAATCATGGACACGGGGTCCCAATTGGATGTAATTAGGAAAGGAATTGCAGAAAAAGTGTTGCAACAACCCACTGATGTGACGCGCTCAATCCAGATGAATGATGCAAACGGCGGTGAAAGCACGCTCTTAGGACGCGTGGATCGCGTACGGCTGCAATGTGGAGGTGTGCGGACGATGGCTAATTTGTATGTCAGCGGCAACCAAGTACCTTTTGACTTGCTACTCGGGAGACGTTGGCAAAGACAGAATTTTGTGGGCATAGATGAACGAAAAGATGGCACATATTTGATATTCAAAGACGCGCGCACTTTGGAGCCAAAGTTTGAACTTTTGGTGCAGACGGAGACCTTAACAGAAGCCGAAGCGCGTAATTTGAGATCATTTTTCTGGAGTCCGAAGCCCCGTGTCCCAGAGTGGTATAATGAAAGACTGGAAGAAAGAAGCTCTGCAGACCTCGACGCGTCGCCAGAAAAACAAACCCAGGCTTATGAATTAGGAAAAGAAGGAGACCATGCGGGCTCGGAAATGGCCGAGCGAAACCTCAGGATTGACATGGCCGAAGGTGTGTGGGAATCGGCACGTTTCGCTCTGGCTATTCTCGTTCTCTTCCTCCAACTAGTATCTTGTACATGTAGTCTGGCTGTGGCTGCTGAGCTGGCTCACGCTGCGCAACAATGGTTCCGGCGCACTTTCTCAAGACCTAGAGGTGAGCTGGAATGTTCCCAGTTTAAAAGCAACCAGGCGCTTAATACCAACCTTGCTTTACGCCCAGACTTTCGACACTCCTTACTTTCTTTTTACAATTCTCGTATCACTTTATCTTTTTCACCCTGTCTCAACCCGTCAACGCCGCCGCTCTCCTTTGTCTCCATCAATTCCGGCACTTTTCCCAGCTTTTTTTTCAACGCCTCTATGACCTCGCCTACCCCCTCGAGCCCATCCGACGCGCTGTCCCCGACGAACCTATTCAATGCGTCGTCCCCGATGGTCCCCCCAGATATAGCCCTAGAACCCGCGCCAGTCCAGTTGCCACAGATGCCAGTTCATCGTCTCACCGGTCGAGCGCCCAAGATCGCGCTGGTGTCGAATGCCCGCGACCTAATGGAACAGGTAATATTTATTCTTCAACTAATTTATGACAGCGAGCTTAATGTTTTGAAGCCGCAGTTCCTATGCCGCGAAACGTACGGGCACCAGGGACCCGTGGATGCTCCCCTGACTGGAATCCATCCATACGAGGCCGCCGCGTTCTTCGCTCAGGACGCGGCAAACAAGACAGCGCGCGGCGAGGAGCTCGTGAGTCGCCCCGGCGCGATAACGAGTGCACAGACGTACAGTCTCGGACATCACACCGATCCAACCGGACACGAGTATCTGAGACTCATATTCCTCAACGCATCCATCAGCCAGCACAACCCCCTAACCGGTCATCCTCACACCCTAGTAGGCGCGGTCGAAGTGCGCGTGTACGCGGCACCTGAATCGCAAGGCACCTTCTGGTACATTGAATCTCCTCACCCTTCTCGTGCATCTCTCGCCTTTGCCCTCAAGGATTACAGTATTTCCCAGCTCCCAGCCTCTGAATTTCCTGTCTATGCTACTAGCGTACGACCACCTCTTGACGCTGCCCTTCTTTCTCACGAAGGCGTCGATCCTGCTGAAGGTCGCGCATTCATAAATCAATTCCCCATCCCTCGTGACACCCCCAACCATCCGCTACCCCTGTATGATAACCCGCCCGTATTCGCTCGCCCTCAAGAGCTTGGGATCGACATTATCAACAGCATTACCGAGCATAACAAGGCTCACAACAAACGAGTGTACCAGTTTTGGCGAGTAGGGCCCAACGACGTAGATTTCCAGAAGCCGGCGGAATGGGAGAGCCTTGACTGGGACTATCGAGGAGATAGAATCTTTCGGGAGTTCCTTCCCGACGGAGCACCCCGCCAGAGCTCACCCTCATGTCCAACCACCGACTCTTTCAGCAGCCCAGACGAGCAAGTCGATTTCACCGCTTTCTTTTATCCAAAAGCTAATGAGGATAGCAGGTCGAATGATTTTGACTTAACACACGCCGCGGTGATGCAGATACCCGATGCTAGCGATCGCTTTAGTCGTCCCGAATCTATGGCGCTACCGCCACCACCTGCCGATGAGTCAGTGGGACTGCAGATGGCGCGCTTAGGTGATCACTTCGCTCGCACGGTGTATAATTATCGTGCAGGACACAATATTCCTAATGCACCAGTGCTCCCTCAACCCATAACCCCGTATACACGCCCCCCGGCCATTCCATCCTTCCATGTCCCCACGAAACCATTAGCTATTGTGTGGGATTCCGACTCAGATGATGGACGATGCCCTGAGACAGATTGCGACTGTGATTGCGAGTATTATTCCACTAGCGAGCTTGACAGCGCATCTGGCTCGGAAGGCGGAGACAAGGGAGATGATGGGAACGAACCTTTATACTCATCGCGCCCACAATCACCGCCCCCGCCACCACCGCTATCCATCACCACGCAGCCAACAACCCTGACTTACACACCGCCTCCAATCCGTCGAGCTCTCCTTGATGTTACATGGACTACCAATGACGAGCGGGTGGCTAAAGTAACGACGTCAACTTCGGGTGCTCGTCAATCCGACACCCCCTCGCCTCTGTCTTTATCGCCAGTGGGACGGGCCACAATTGCTCATGACCCCACGCCATTAAGCCCTAACACCGAATGGAAGTTTTCACCAACGCCCTCCACCTATGGGGACCAGGAGCTACAACTGCTGAGGGTCTCATCGGCCCACACTACCTCGCCTGTGTTCGATGAAGGTACGGAAGTATATGATACTGTGTACCTCCGGCGCCAACCCTCCCTTTCCATTTCAGATGCTGAAAACACCCCGCGCGCACCTTCGTCAGCAGGGCACTCGCTAGTTTTGTCAGACCTACCTCCTTTCCAAGCCCCCCGTAGCTTCATTAACGCACGAATCAGCCGAATCGCTGAGGAGGAGGGTTTTAACGATGACTCAATGTCCGATCGTCCCGACTCTTTACACAACCCTCCCATCCTGGACGAGGAGTTTGGTGGCCTACGGTATCCAGCTGAGGTCCCTCACGACAAATACGAGTCCAACTCTAGGCATCACTTAGCGATCTCGGCGCCCGTGCCACTGTACGCAGCCTTTAACCGACTGGCGGCAGTCTTGCGCGAGACCCCCACACGCCTCAGCTCGCCCACCTTTAAGCCTACCAGTTTACTTCGAAATTCATTCCCAATCGATGAAGACAAAGAAGACGCCCAGACCCCAGGTTCTCACGAAGCTACCGCTGTCCCAGAATACCTTCGGCATCCCCAGGTGCTAAGCGTCCGAGTGCCGGATGTCGCCGTCAATCCGGCCTGGTTACACGGACTCGATAGTCCTTCCGTATTGTTTCGCACCGACGACCTCATTCCGCCCCATTCGCAGCCGATCCAAGAGAACGACCCCGTTTACGACCCTTGGAACCCGCTTCAGTCGCCGACAACCCAAGCGCTGGAGTGGGAATATCCCATTGAGAAGGAGCAGATAGAGGAGGCGATGGCTGAGTTCTACGATGGCGAGTCAGAGTCGTCTGATTACCAGGGATATCGTTTGCGTAAGTATGGTCAGAGAATTGGAGGACATTACTTACTTTTATTGTCAGTGGTTCGATTCGATCAAGAGGAGTTCCCTCCGCTCATGTCGCATCGGCCATTGCGCACGGCGCTGGGGCTGGTCGTGTACAATCGAGAACTGGGTGATACCGTTGATTATGGGGAAGAAAGGTTAGGAAAATGGCCTATCGCCTTGCGCAAAATTGCAGAGATCAAAGGCTGGGGCCGCGACTTTCCCTGGCACGTCTACGCACGTTCTCAGACTCGCCTAGGACACCGACTCAGATTCAATACATATGATCGCATCGATGACTGGGATAACGGATCGCCTCAACCTGTGCATACTACACTTCCTCTTATCACGCACCAGACACCCCCTTCCTCTCCCACGCAGCTTTCCTATGTGTCTCGCTCCACATCGCCAACCATGCCACCTTTAGCCCCCCTATCACCAGACCACGACAAGGGCCTAGCCGACTGCTTCATGGATTCAGATTCGGATAGCTCGAACACCTCCTCGTACTACAGCATAACCCGGGTGGACAACGCCATCCAACGGCGTAGACCACCACTTGCACCTGTAGGCCGTATCCCATTTCCTCCCAACTACATGGTTCTTTCCCCAGAAATGGCCCGCCCCCGTCTACGCAACCCCGATAGTGACTGCGACGAGCCGGCGCCCAAGCGCCAGAAAATCGAAAGCTCCCTGCAGGATCTGATGCAGGCAGAGTATACGTCGGGCATGCTGATCGCAGACAAGTGGGAGAATGACTTGGACGAGATGACGTGGCTTCGCATCGATATCAAACTGATGTTATTCAGGTACACGGCTGTCATCGAAGCATTGGGACTTCGCGACCGATTCCGGGCAATCTATTTTCCATTTCCGGAGACATTCCCAATCCATGAAGTCTACGAATTATTCCTCGCAGATCTTACCGCTAACCATGACGGCACATTCCAGCGTAACTCGTACCACCGCAATGCCATCCTTCACGATGCTGAAGCGAACTTCCTTCAAGCAGCCGCTATTTTATTTCGGGAATCGCGGATCTGGGAGTTGGCACTGGATTGCGAGAGAATCCTTGGTTTGGAATTCAGGGACGACGCCGAGGTTGTCAAGCTTTTTCGTGCCGGGTTCTTTAGCAAAACAGCGAACCACGAAGAGAATGATCCCCAAAGCCTCGGCGATCGCTTGCGAGAAGTCGACGCCGACTACCCACCTAGTGACCTCTTCACGATCTCTGAAGAAATGGTTTAATATAGACGCAATCGGCTGGTACGCGCTCTTGTTACGTATAATTCTATTCTCGTACTTCCCAATGGTTTTAGGTTGCGGGACATGGCAGGCACTATGTCTACCGTGGCATGCTCCTTCCAACACTTCACTGGTTACGCGGTGTGGATCGCCGTTCCTCTTCACCCATGATCCCTGGTTACCCGCTGCTCCGATGTTGCCGATCTCTTTTTTTAGCCCCTCGTTCCTTGTACCACCACCCCTCGATAACGATCCTATGTTCCCCGCGCCCGCAACTGTACCGCCACCCATCGAGAACAAATCAATGTTCCCCGCGCCCGTAACTGTACCATCACCTCTCGGCTTCGATTCAATGTTCCCCGCGTCTAGCTCCTTCCTTCCTGTTCACATCTTTGTATTACGACTCCTCGTAGCAATTGCTCGCTCATTCGCAAATATCGCATCTTTCATTAACCACTTGACGCCCGGTTCGGTATTATTGTTTACAGATTTTCTCTCAATAACGGCCTTTGGTACTGTACTATTTCTGATTCTACGACGTACATTTCTCTCTGCGCGCGCGAGCCGCACGCACCTAGCTATTTTTTTAGTTACCCGCCCCATTTACTTAGCCCTTGTCCTTTCCTGGATATGCCGAGTTGTAACGGCTTTCGTACTCCAACTTAGTATCATGATAATGGCTCAAGTAGTTTACCCCGCTGCACTTGAATCATATAAAGTTGTCCAGGAACCTTTCTGCGGAATGATCACTACACAGCCGCCTCCTACTTTGATTTCCTACGCAAAAATCCATGGCGCCAAACAGCGCTACCGGAAGCCACGCGGGAAACCCAGACCGGCAATGTACCGTTCCGACACCCGGCCTGCGGCTCGGCCCGCTGATGTTACCGCGAACCGATTGAACTTACGGGAAAAACTTGCAGAAATAGGAGTGGACTACGTCCCTAACAAACATATGAGTGACAAATGGTTTGAAGAAGATGACGAATATATATTCTACCCGACCTACATGGATGAAGAACAGGAAGTCCATCACTGTTTTACCGTGTATAAAAGGGTGGATAAGAAAGTAAAACCGGTACCAACTACATTCCCGGAGGCCTCTGCTACAAAAATGCAGGTTCCGGAGGACCCTTTGAAATCTCTACCATCACTTCCAATCAACCCGCCTGCCTTCTCGCCCACCACACGTCTAACTCAAGAACGGCTCGACAGTCTGAATATAAATGCGGACCATTTCTTATCCCTTGAAGAGGAGGCATTAATTAAACATGTTATATGGTTGAATCAAGAAGCCTTAGCTTTTGAAGATGTAGAACGCGGAACATTAAAAGATACTTATTTTTCTGACTATCAAATGTCTACAGTCCCGCATCGGCCATGGGAATACAAAAATATTCCTATACCGCCCGGACTGCTAACGAAAGTCATTGAAGTATTAAAATTAAAAATGGATGCAGGTGTGTACGAGCCTTGTCAGTCATCCTACCGTTCCCGCTGGTTCTGTGTGCTTAAGAAAAATGGCAAGCTTCGGATTGTACATGACCTTCAGCCATTAAACAAAGTCTCAATTCGCGATGCAGGTATGTTACCCATCCTTGATGATTTTGTTGAAGGATTCGCGGCTAGACAATGTTATACAGTCTTTGATTTGTACTGGGGATTTGATGCCCGGCGCATGGAACCTATTAGCCGCGACATGACAGCATTCATGACACCCTTGGGGCTTTTAAGAATTACTTCCATGCCAACCGGATACACCAATTCACCTGCTGAATTCCAGCGATGCATGGTATTTGTCCTTCAAGATGAAATCCCAGACATAGCGAATGTGTTTATTGATGATGTTCCAATCAAGGGACCTGCCAGTAGTTATCCAGATGGGAACGGAAATCCCGAGGTGATGAAAGAAAATACAGGGATCAGACGTTTTATTTGGGAACATGCCAATGATGTCCATCGAATAATGCACCGCATAAGATGTGCTGGTGCAACTTTTTCAGGCTCTAAAACACAAATTTGCCGCCGTGAAGCCCTGATTGTAGGACAATTATGCAATCCTGAGGGACGCGCACCCGACACTGAACGAGTAGATAAAATTATGAATTGGCCTGATTTGGAGACCCCACAAGAAGTTCGCAGGTTTTTAGGATTATGTGGAACAGTTCGTATTTGGATTTTAAATTATTCCTTGCTGGTTCGACCACTTACTGAATTATTTCGAAGAGGCTATGAATTCAATTGGGATGAGAGGCGACAGAAAGCCTTTCAAACCATCAAAGAATTAGTTAGTTCCGCACCAGCCTTACGACCAATTGACTATACATCAGGAAATCCAGTCTTTCTTTCTGTAGACTCAAGTCATGAAGCAACAGGAATGATCCTTTCCCAACTGGATGACAATGGGAAAAGAAGACCCGCACGTTACGGATCAATACCCATGTCGGAACGTGAGAGCCGGTACTCTCAACCAAAATTGGAATTGTTTGGCCTTTACCGCGCACTACGACATTGGCGCTTATATGTCATAGGAGTTCAGAACCTAAAAGTTGAAGTGGATGCGCAATATATACTTGGAATGTTGAACTCCCCGGATTTACAACCAAATGCGGCAGTGAATAGATGGGTGCAAGGTATTTTGATGTTTGATTTCGAACTCCTACATGTTCCTGCCGTACGATTCCAAGGCCCAGATGCCTTATCAAGAATGAGGCCAGACCCTGATGATCTGCGACTCGACGATGACGACAGCTGGCTTGATCATATAGCCTTGTTAACATTGCTTCCTGATCGTAAATCTCCTAATTGGGTTCTAACTTCCGTAAGCCACCAATGTATGATCCTACTCTACTACCCTCGTGTTTCTTAACCCGAGCTTCCACCGAACGACTTTTACTTGATATCAAACACTTCTTAGAGACATTAGAAACTCCATATATAAAAGATGTTGCTGCTAAACGACGATTTTTATTACAGGCTGCGAAATATTTTGTATCACAAGAAAACGGACATCTATATCGGCGGAATGGGAAATTACCGCCATTAAGGGTGATCTTCGATCCTGCAATACGACTAGACATTCTCACACAAGCACATGAAGACTTGGGACATAGAAAACTTGAAGCAACATTTGAGACCTTGCGACGTAGAGTTTTCTGGCCGCATCTACGAGCAGATGTCCAACACCATGTGAGTTCCTGTCATGAATGTCAATCCGAAGTCTTGCACGGAGAGAAATTCCCTTAACAATGTCCGTGCCGACAACTTTATTCAGCAAAATATATATAAATGTTATGTTTATGCCTAAAGCTCAAGGATATCGTTATATTGTAGCTGCCCGGGACGATTTGACAGGGGTGTGTGAGGCTCAGCCTCTTAAATCCTGCACCGCCCGAACTCTGTCAACATTTTTCTGGAAATATATTTATTGTAGATATGGAATTCCGCTCCAAGTAACAACCGATAATGGATCCGAAGTCAAGGCAGGGTTCACTCTGCTGATGGAACGATTAGGAGTACCTCATGTGAAAATTTCTCCATACAACAAACATGCCAATGGAGTTGTGGAACGAGGACATTTCACATTGCGAGAGGCTTTGGTTAAAGCTTGCCGAGGACGGATCACAAAATGGCCAGATTTTCTGGCCGAAACGGTATTTGCCGATCGAATCACTGTTAGCAAAGTCACCGGCTATTCGCCGTACCAATTGCTTCACACTACGGACCCAATTCTTCCCTTTGATTTGACCGAAGCCACGTTCATGGTAGAGGGTTTTTATTCTGGGATGTCCACCGCCGAACTCCTGGCCCTTCGGGCAAGACAACTTTGCAAGCATGATCAAGACATAAAGAAGGCGGCTGCCACCCTTAAAGCCGCACGCTTTAAATCCAAAGAACAATTTGAGAAGAGGTTTATTAAAAAGCTGCAGAAAGAAAGTTACAAAGAAGGGGAATTAGTTTTAATGCGTAACACTCGTATAGAAACAGCACTAAATCGTAAAACACAGGCACGCTACCCTCGGACCTTATGAAGTAGGGCGAAAAACACGAGGAGGTGCATATGTGTTATATGAATTAGATGGAACTCCCTATTCAGAAAATAATGTCGCCGCTTTTCGCTTATTGCCGTATATCACACGCGACCATTGGTTCATGAAGCGTGGATGGCTTGGTAATGACGAAGAAGACGATTCAGATTGAGAATGACCCTGCAGCATGTTCCTAAGGAAGTTCTATTCAGATTCGTCTAAAATTATGTATCATTTAAACTCATCTCAATTCTCAGGACCTCATCCCTGCCCTTTCGTCCACAAAATGGGCCAGCTCTCTCTCTACCAAGCCCTACTCTGGGCACGCGAAAGATTCGCCGAGAAAATTTACCACTACCAAGGCAACAACTCACGAAAAATCCGCGCTATGAGAGAAACCATGGAGGAGCGAATGCACACCCTGGTGCCATACATCGTTGACCATACCAGTTTACCCACCCTGAGCACCACTCTCGCCGACGTTGGGCTCGAATTTGCGCCTCAGTTCGCACCCCAGAATCATTATAATCCTTTCTTTACCCATCCGCCATCCCCCACTTGTCCCTATCCGACTCGGGACTTTCAAGGGCGTCTTTTGGTCCTCACAGCCTTGTGCGACCATATTTGCTTCAGCGGAATTGAATACACCATTCCACGATATGCCATTTTATTACCCAGCCACCAAGATATTATTGAGGCGGTAGACGAGCTCATCCTTGTCCAGCCCAATGGCCTCACAGTTCCAGTGAAGGTTATTAGGAATCATGGCACCTCTCAACGCCTCCGCTTCAGTTATGTCCTGGAATGTATCGACCTACGCTACTGGACCCCCACTCGAGTTATTTTGCTCGCCGCGACCACCCTGGTACACTCATCATTCAAAGTAGAAGAAGAGCCCAATCTTCTCTTCCTAGGATCGACAGGGCGCTGTGAGGTGGTGGAAGAAGAAGAATACGAGAAGTACGCAGTGAGTGGGACCATGGCCCATGCATACTACCGGACAAATGAGGATTTTTCGCGTCCTGCAATGGTGGAATTCTCAGACGATGAATACGATGGATCATTATTCACAGAGGACGAGGAAAATGCAGAACACCCCTAGAACATTGGCCTAACTACTTACTTTCCGTGTATTTCAATTTCGCAACACATCCACCATTTTCTTCCTTGAATTTTAGTGACGATCACAATATTTCCCAATGGGGTGCATCAGGAATAACGTGTTTCCATTTTGTGACGAGGCTTCTTGAATACAAATCACTTAATTCGACTCGACCATCACGAAATAAGGTCTGTTAGGCTTTCTAGGAGGCACCCTGGTCAGCCTTATAACCCTCACGTCCACAATCCTAACACCACCCACACTCTTTTCGCCCCATTCTACACGTCATGCAGCAGCCCAGCTTTGCTTTTCACCAGAATCGAGTTCCACTTCCCATACTCCGGCTGGACCAGCCAGTCCCTCAGCCCCCTATTCTGACCTGGAAACTTGACCCTAAATCATCCAATTATGCCACCTTTCCATCGTATGCCATCCCCAGCCCACGCAATAGCCCATCGGAGAACCGAGCCCAACTTCTACGTGCGCACCCTCTGGTGCCATGTGATGTCGTGCATACATCCATCTACCAGATTCCGCGATACTTGATGGGCCCAGAAGCCTTGCTCATAAGCGATGAGGATACTCGGAGCAGTAATCCTGAACGCCGAGTCCCCAACGACCAGCTTTTGAAATACCTCCCAGTCGCCAGCCATGGAGTGGCCGAAGGGTTCCCTAACTTGATTGTCATCGAATTACGAGACCCTCAGGAGTTCAGCCATCTCCCCATCATCATCCTCTGCCCACCGAGTTTCTGTAGCTGCAGCCCTGCCATCAGCCCCGAGCCCACATACACCGGACACGGGCATGGGTTAACTATCAAGCAGTTAGAGCCGCCCGGCAGCCTCATTAACGAAATACTCAGCACCTATGAATATTCCAATCCCAGAAACCTCACCGCAGAGGAGCGTCGAGCAGAGCACACCGCGTTGGTCAAAGCCTATCTCGATCACGTAGGCAAGCTCTTTCACACCATTTTAACATTCCTACATCTCAACAATCGCCCAGAGGACATTATGGAGACACTCTTATCCGGTTTCGAAGACAATGATCCCGGCGATGAGCAGGAAAATGGAAATTCTTACGAAGACTTATACTGAACAATTCCTATGACTATGCCACTCTTCATTTTATACACCATGCACTTTACTACGCAGATTTTTGTTCGCACTGTAATCTACCTCTTAATGATTACCAAACACTTGGAGGAAATTCGGTGTGAAGAAAAATAAGAGTCTGTGAGTTCGTTATGCAAGCTTTTGCCACACTTAAACCACATGTTGAGACATGAGGCCAGAGGTCAAAAATAAACCCAGTCAGGACGCTCTCAGCCATCTATAAAAGAGCCGTAGCGTTGCTCCTCTTTGATCTTCTCAAGAACCCCGTCATGCAACAGCCCACCATTTCTTCCACTAACACACATCTCTCTCTGCTCGACAAAAATGAAGAGCATCTTTCCCAAGAAGTTCGGGTGGCTTATCAACAATTGCAGCTCCGAACCCAGCGCCATTTGCGTTCTAATTATCCACGTAATCCTCCTTATTTTACCTCTACTCAATATCGACCTGAGCCACTCGACAACGAGCTCAAAATCTTTCATGCAGACATTGGGGCCCCCATTGAGAAAAACAATGTACTCATCTACCCCGTCAAGCGATTTTATGGAGGAGTGCTGAGCCGAGGCTCTTTTCTTCAATGCACAGGGGCCATTAAAGAAGTAATTCAACCTGTTCGCATCATTCACTACGATCGCACAAGGAATTTCACAATTCTGCACTGCACCACTCCATCTTATAGGGAGTTCAGGATCATCATGCGCTATCGGGATATTTACTGGACTATGGCAAAATTGGGAGAATCCAGTAAGCGTTTTCGACATTTCATTAATAAATAGGATTAAACTGGTGGTTAGCTTCAGAAATTGTGCAGTTCACACCCACTCAACATAAAGAAGTGATTGGGGTTCGCAATTTCACTGTGAGCGATCCACCGAACCCGACCTTCAAGGAAATGCAGAGGAAACAAGATTACACCCTATACGAATCTTTTCTGTAACCAATTGAACCAATTAGCAGGTTTTTGGAGGAGTCAACCGAGGACGGTTGAAGATGTTCCCCGCGGATGTCAGACTCCCCCAAGTTGGGGAGTCATAACATGAATTTATTAGCCCACATGTATATTTTTCTACTTGTACGAATTTTTCTTGATATTCGTTTATTTTCCCCTAGCCCCTATTTACAATATATCGGAATATTTCGGACTATGCGGGTTATTTCGGATCAACCAAACAAGTGCAAACAATAAATGCAACTTGTTGGCACAGGAATGTACCTGCTCTTACCGGATCTACGTAGAACCATCTGGAACATCCTATAAGTAGTATATAAGAAGCCCGAAATGTACCCCCTAAGAGACTTCCCCCACTTGAATAAACTTGACTTTTATTTGGAATTTAGTTCCGAATTACATCACGTGACCGCATCAAGATAAGATCAGATTACGATAATCTAATCTAAGCCAAGTAAGTTCAATTTGGTAATCTGTCCCAAGCTTCCGTAAGTTCAAGAAGAACTTAAGTACTGTTGATAGCTGTACTGTAGTACGATACTACGAGTGCACACACATCATAACGATCTACTGAACAAGATAGCTGTACTGTAGTACAATTCTACGAGTGCGCATATATCACTACGAACTACTGACCAGGATAGCTGTACTGTAGTACAATTCTACGAGTGCGCATACGTCTTAACAAACTACTGACTGAGATAGCTGTACTGTAGAACGATTCTACGAGTGCACATATATCACTACGAATTACTGACCGACCACCGTAAGTTCAAGAACTCAACCCCTGTTGATAGCTGTGCTGTAACGCCGTAGTTACGAGTACACAATTCATTACTGAAATTCCTGTACGCTGTACTGTAGCACCGTAGTTACGAGTACACGAATACCTACCGCATCCCATCACCGTCCGATATCCCTGAACCCCTGTTCGCTGTACTGTAACTTGGAAGTTACGAGTACACAATTTTAATTCGAATTCAACTTTTATATTTGTGAGAGCAAGATACAACTAAGAACAAGTAAACTAAAAGTTCTTTGTCGCACCTTAAATAAAGAGATCACTTGGATAACGTCATTCCAGTGCAACTCTCTTTACCTAAATAAAATTAGGTTGACACAGGATGTGAGTCCCGCTCCACCCCCGCTCGCCGCACCGCCGCTGATCCGACCCGCTGCGCCGCCCTTCAGTTCGTGAGTCCCGCTCCACCCCCGCTCGCCGCACCGCCGCTGATCCGACCCGCTGCGCCGCCCTTCAGTTCGTGAGTCCCGCTCCACCCCCGCTCGCCGCACCGCCGCTGATCCGACCCGCTGCGCCGCCCTTCAGTTCGTGAGTCCCGCTCCACCCCCGCTCGCCGCACCGCCGCTGATCCGACCCGCTGCGCCGCCCTTCAGGAAGTGAGTCCCGCTCCACCCCCGCTCGCCGCACCGCCGCTGATCCGACCCGCTGCGCCGCCCTTCAGTTCGTGAGTCCCGCTCCACCCCCGCTCGCCGCACCGCCGCTGATCCGACCCGCTGCGCTGCCCTTCAGTTCGTGAGTCCCGCTCCACCCCCGCTCGCCGCACCGCCGCTGATCCGACCCGCTGCGCCGCCCTTCAGTTCGTGAGTCCCGCTCCACCCCTGCTCGCCGCACCACTGCTGATCCGACCTGCTGCACCGCCCTTCAGAGAGTGAGTCCCGCTCCACCCCTGCTCGCCGCACCGCCGCTGATCCGACCTGCTGCGCCGCCCTTCAGAGAGTGAGTCCCGCTCCACCCCTGCTCGCCGCACCGCCGCTGATCCGACCTGCTGCGCCGCCCTTCAGTTCGTGAGTCCCGCTCCACCCCTGCTCGCCGCACAGCCGCTGATCCGACCTGCTGCGCCGCCCTTCAGAGAGTGAGTCCCGCTCCACCCCTGCTCGCCGCACCGCCGCTGATCCGACCTGCTGCGCCGCCCTTCAGAAAGTGAGTCCCGCTCCACCCCTGCTTGCCGCACCGCCGCTGATCTGACCTGCTGCACCGCCCTTCAGTCCGTGAGTCCCGCTCCACCCCCGCTCGCCGCACCGCTGCTGATCCGACCCACTGCACCGCCCTTCAGTCCGTGAGTCCCGCTCCACCCCCGCTCCCCACACCTCCGCTGATCCGACCCGCTGCACTGCCCTTCAGAAAGTGAGTCCCGCTCCACCCCTGCACTGCTGCTGATCCGATCCTCCGCGCCGCCCTTCAGTTTGTGAGTCCTATTCCACCCCTGCTCACCACACTGTCGCTGATCCAACCCGCTGCACCGCCCTTCAGTTCGTAAGTCCCGCTCCACCTCCACCTGCTGCGCTGCTGCTGTGATGTGTATAATCCATCCTCCAGAAAAACCTTCTGACTGCGGCGATCAATTTCGGACACAAAGTTAAACCATGTCCAGCATCCCCAGTTATAACTGCTGATGATCTTTCAAGGTTGCCCGACCCGACTCCTCAACCTTCTTAATCCTCAGTATTAACCCTTCTCCTCCATCCTTCATCATCAGTCATAATTCATCTCCAGTGTTCATCATTACTTTCCAGTCATGCTACGCTTTTGTTCATCAATTCCGACATCCACCCAAGAACAGGCACTCGAGCAAGCAATCGGTCTTTATTCTGCCACGGATGTGGGGGACAAAGTTGAGCAGTGGCTCACTGAACACCCTGATCCCTCCGTATCTCAGATCACCCAATTCATTACCAATTCCTTCTGTATGTGTTGTCCATCCATAAATCCACACATCGGACCACTGTACTGATGTCAAGTCCAGGATGATGATTGACGCACTTAAGCCCCGATTTCTCAAGTAATACTGCATACTATCCCCTGCCCTCCAAATTTTCTAATGCCCTCTGCAGACCATGCTCGGACTTGCCAATGCAGCTGATTGAATCTTTGAATGCCCTTGTATATATAGTGTTGAATGAAGTGTCCATCTACATCTAAGACAAGTTGGGGAATAACAGACTTGAACATACCTGTGGGCCACAGGTTCAACAGTGTGGCTTACTAGTATACCGCCAAAATTTAAATTATATCTGTCTCCAATCATGCAGCCGACATTTTCAAGTGGGTTTACTCAATATTATTCCAAAAATGTACCCAGCCTGCTCAATTTCAGTTGATGTTCGTATACGTTCATATCATGACTTCCAGTACTCCCCCCATTACATACTGTACTTGGTTCGAAGCGACACGCCATTGATATTTGCGATGCAACACAGGCTTGCCAATTCTTGAATGCTTCAGTCTTGCTTGCTAGCCTCCACGCAGTCGAGGGACGTTTAAGTTCCATCCTCTAAAGGCCAACGATCAACCATTTCATGGCAATTTTTTTCGTCTCTACTGCTATAGCTTTGCTACTACTCCTTGACTACTCCACTCCACGACGACTTGAATGTGTCCTGCCACATGTGACATATCTTGTCCAATTTGGTACCTCCAGGTGCATGGTCTGAAGTTCCGGCCCGGCCATTGGATGGATAATGTAGACAACTGGCTTTGCGCAGGACCTGTATTGACCCTCACAGCTCCACTCCAACCTGCGCGGTCACACCATTCCGCCGAATTTCGCTACTAGCCAAATCATTTAATTTTCAATTTCCAATCGCCTACCGTACGGAGAGAGGGCTTTTCTATATACTGCACGCAAATCATAACCCCCCCCTGCCCCTCCTTTCGCGTATTTTTATTTGGAAGATTATTTTTATCTCGGAACCAGTCGTCATATGTGTAAAGGTTTTTGCTTTGTCGAGGCCGTTTGAACGAATTTGAGGGATTGAAGGCTGGGGAGGACAGATAGACTTGAGACTTAGGACTTGGTAGAAGTAGCCGGG